>OZ017739.1:383568624-384168624 GCA_963969285.1 Odontomyia ornata
CCCTGAAAGAATTTCAATTCTGTTCCGATACATTTTAGATCAATATGTTATCCTTCATTTGAAACCTCTACAATCAAAATCCTTACACGCCTCGATCAGTTATGCTGAAAAATCGGGGTGAAAGTCGGAATTTTTTTAATTTTAACGCTTAGAGCCCTTTACCGTTACTTGAATTTTTTATCCTTTAAACGAGACCTAACTGGAAGAAAGACGTATCATTTGCCAAAAACAGGACTCTTCCATCGATCTCCGTTTAAAAGTTATGCGTGAACATACAACAAAAAAAGCAAAAAAAAACCGGCTATGCATTTTCATCTTCATATGTAAAGTTATGATCAGTTATAGAAGGAAAAGTATCTCTTTTTAGGTTGTGATTCTCGCTGGTCTTTAGTATAGAAATTACCAATTTTAGATTTCTGGGCATATGTTATAATGTATAATATTAACTGGAAAGTAACGAATCAACTCTATAATTTGAAATCACTCAGTCCTTATTATTTCCTCAGGGAGTTTTATAAATCCTATGTGTAACGCTTACATCTAAGGATGTAAGAAGAATCCTTTACTAAGCTCATCAGTAAGCAAACTTTGGAAGAGAAAAGCATCCTGAAATGTTCCCTCTAACTATTGTTGAATTGTATTTATGCCACATTTAGAAGTAATTTATTGGTTATTCCCGGTAGAAACGATTGAATAAAATGTACCGTTTGTGCAGAAAATTAAGGATATTGATAATTTTTATCATTCACTACCAGAGGACCGGTATCTTCATCAAATCCTTGAACAGCGCCAACTAATTGGCACTTTTCGTGCGAAAAATTATTTAAACTCAATTTCTCGACACCAATGTATCATATTGAACTGATCGTATTTAGAGAGTCCTTGGAAGGATTAAAATTCTGTTCCGATACATTTTAGGCCAATATGTTACCCTTCATTTGAAACCTCTACAATCAAAATCCTTACACGCGTCGATCAGTTATGCTGAAAAATCGGGGTGAAAGTCGGAAATTTTTTAGTTTTAAGGATAAAAGTCCTTTACCGTTACTTGAATTTCTTATCCTTTAAATGGGACCTAACTGGAAGAAAGACGTATCATTTGCCAAAAACAGGACTCTTCTATCTATCTCCGTTTAAAAGTTATGCGTGAACATACAAAAAAAAAAGGCAAAAAAAAAATATACGCGATGAATTGATAACCTTCTTTCTTTTGGAAGTCGGTTAAATAGCTTATCCTTATTCCATTTTCGATATTTATTTACGGGATCATTTGCTTAGGACTTTACATCTCCATATTGTCGCGTGTTATGGTTCGCGGCCGATAATTTTAATGTGCCAGGAAAGTGAAAACGCACTGTCTTTAAATTAAGTTAAAAGAGTTCATTTGAGCGAAATAAGCAATCATTAATTTCACTATTTGACAATTTTACTTTCTACTTGTCTATCAATTTATATTTCAACTGTCTGTATCACGAAGATCACTCCACTATCAATCAATATCGCCTTCAACTTGCGCTATACAGTATCGCAGTTTCTATTATCGCGATTTTACTTTCCTCCCATTCATTCAGCTCGGGTTTATACGAGTATAGCGTCTCTAGTCATACAATCCATTTTTCGTACATTGGCGAATGTTCTGATGAGAACCACCTGGAATATTCGAGCATTTCTGAATGGCCGCGATGACGTCACGTTCAGATGTTGATCATGGATCTATTTGGTCCATTCTTGTGCTTCCGAGTACATTAGTTTATTCATCATGATGTTATCAATAGTGGCGACAACAATTGCGACAGTAGATTGCAGAATTATTTGGACATGTAATACTGCCCCCCCCCCCCCCCACCCGCCCCTTAGTTCTTTTCGCCCCGAAAATATGTGTTGCTAGTTGTAGTTAAGTCTCCCTGGATATAATATGGGGAAAGACGGTCCAGGTGCACGATTTTCATTTTGGCTCTCGGCTTATCATGTTCCTGCATGCAATATACGACGTCGGTGATTCGCTTTGTAACTCGGTATGGTTCCTCCCAATTATGCTGCAACTTCGGGGACCGACCCTTCCGCCATTGCGAGTTGTATAGCCACACTAAATCATCTTTCTGGAAGCCAGTAGAATTTGCCTTGAGATCATAACTGTTCTTCATGCGGTCAGTAGTCGATTCGAGGTGGTTTCGCACTGTTCGATGTCACTTGGGTACTCAAAGATCGTTTGGGGTTTCTCAGGGGGTGTTCCGAACTTTATATCAGCCGGCAGCCTTCCAAAAATGACTTTGGCTGGGACTTGGTCCGTCGATGCGTGTTCAGCAGCTCTATACGCCATCAAGAATGGCAGATAAAATTATATGTTTGACAGAAACGTGGCTTACGAGTGAAATCTTAGACAATGAAATTTTACCCAATCATTTTGTCTCCCACAAAGATCGCGATCGTGAGGCAAGCGGTAAATACGATGGCGGAGGCGTTTTGGTAGGCGTTCATAAATCTCTCAGCTGTTCACTGTGCGTTGGCCTCTTAATCTCGCCTCCTGTGGAATATGTTGCTGTGCGTGTTTGTTTTGCCCCTTACAATACTTTAGTCGTCTGTGCAGTTTATATTCCATGTAACAGTCCAACCTCAGTATATGAACAGTTCTTTTCTGAATTGTTGAACGGCATTAACATTGATCTTCCTACGTCTTATTTCCTAGTTTGTGGCGATTTCAATTTTTCGAATCTCAAATGGGATGAATCATTTTCATCAGTTCTCTCCAATGTTAGTTTGTCCTTTGCTCTATCTTCTTTCCTGTCTCTTTCCTCATTCTCTCAGTTCAAAAGTGTTCCCAATAACAATAATAAAGTTCTTGATCTAATTTTATCCAACCTTCCTTCATCTTCATTTGGCTTAATTCCTTCTGTCACACCTTATGTGAAACCAGATCTTCACCATCCACCTCTCTCTTTTCAACTCACTATGGGCATTAGTTCCTCTTGCAAAAAAGCACTGCCGATTCGGTACAACTTTTTTAAGGCTAACTACTCTGAAATCGAGCAGGAAATCAATTCGAAGAACTGGTACTCACTGCTTAGGAATTTAGATGCCAATGAAGCACTCTGTAAATTCAATACCATTCTAGCTGAAATCAAAGATAAGTATACGCCTAGCTACCGACCGAAAAAAGTCAGCGATGTTCCGTGGTTGAACTCTGACTTGGCGTCTGCTCTTAAAGCGAAAGAGATCGCTCGGAAGAAGTTCCTGTAATCGCGCCTGCAAAGCGATTCAGGCGCATATAAGGAGTGTCGTAAACAAGCTACAAAATCGCTCATGTTGCTCAAAAAAGCTATATGAAGCACTTAGAAAACTCTCTAAATGCTAACCAAACCAAGCCTTTTTGGTCCTACATCCGCTCTCTCAAAAATTCTCGAGCTATTCCGGTGCATATGCGCTATCAACACCTTTCTTCCTCCTCTCTTGTGATCTCTTTGGTAATTATTTCTCATCTTTTTTCTCTCCCTCAACTCTCATTCCCTCTTCTAATCCTCATGCATCTTTGCCTCCCTCATTTATTACTTCTAATATCTTAACCATCACTCCATTGGAAATGGAGTTAATCATGCATAATCTTGATGCAAGCATCGGTTGTGAGCCAGATGGCATCCCGAATATCTTCACCAAATCCTTGTCCTCTTCGCTATGTGTTCCCCTTTCCATCATCTTCAATATCAGTCTTTACAATACCATTTTCCCCGCAGAATGGAAAAATGCTTTTATTTTTCCTATTTTTAAAGCTGGAGAATATCTCCAGCTCAGCTGGAGAAAGGGGAACACATAGCACACACAACTAATATAGTTGTATCTCAAATTATAGACCAATCTCGCTCCTTTCGTGTTTTAGTAAGGTACTTGAGCGTGTGGTATTCAACCGAGTTTATCCTTTAGTCCTGCCTCTATTAGCCAACGAAAAACATGGTTTCATCAAAGGCAGATCGACTCTGACCAACCTACTGTCGTTTAACAACACAGTATCATCAGCTTTAGATAAGCAAAAACAGGTCGATGTTATTTATACAGATTTCTCTAAAGCTTTCACTTCTGTTGATCATAATCTCCTCCTCTTAAAGGTCAGAAGCTTTCATCTTCCAGATTATATAATATCCTGGTTTTCTTCCTACGTCTCCAATCGTTCGTGTGTTGTTACAGTCAAATCCTGCCTTTCATCTCCCTTTGAGCCGAAGTCTAGTGTTCCGCAAGGCTCAATCTTGAGCCCTCTTCTGTTTTTGCTGTTCGTTAATGATCTCCCATTGACCTTATCCTCCCTTTGTCTATTATATGCTGATGATCTTAAAATATTCAGAGTAATCGAAAGTTTCGAAGACTGTGACATACTGCAAAAAGATCTTTCTTCTTTAGCTCTGTGGTGCAGCTCCAACTCTCTTAATCTGAATATTTCTAAGTGTCACCAAATGACTTATACGTACAAAAAGACTCCTCTGTTATTTCGCTATTCCATTTTTTGTGAGACCTTAGAAAGTGTTTCAAGTTTTAAAGATCTGGGCGTAGTGTTCGATGTTAAACTGAAATTTGAACAACACGTTATGATGGTCGTCTCGAAAGCCTCCCGCCTCGCTGGATTTATTCTAAGATCGTCTGAATCCTTTCACCATGTTTCGACCTCGGTCAAACTCTTTGTTTCCCTAGTTCGAAGTATACTTGAATACTGTTCCCAAGTATGGAATCCACATAACAAATATTTGATTGATGCTGTTGAATCTGTCCAACGAAGATTCACCCGAATATTATACTACAAATTCTCTATGGTCTATAGCCCATACAGTGAACGCCTTAGAACCCTAAATCTTCCATCTTTAGAGAAACGTAAGTCCTTTGTTGATGAGTGTCTTCTTTTTAAGCTCCACAACAAACTTCTTCCTGACGATCTCTGCAATATAATATCTCCCATTGATCCGGTTCGCACAAATCGTCTCCAACTTGTTTTTAATGTTCCCTTCGCACGTACGAATGCTTACTATTTCTCACCGCTTGTACGCCTACCACGTGTTCATAATGAATTGCATCTTGGTCCTTTGCCAAAGTCACTTTTTGTTTTTAAATCTATATTAAGAGATATACTTGAATTACCTAATAATTAGTTTATCTTTATTAGCGACTTAACTTGAATTTTTAATTTATTGTGAATTACGGAATTTAACTTACTTCTAATTATATAATAATACTATTTTTTATTTGCTTTCCTTCTTTTTCTGTCGCATCTTATCAGTAACTGGATGTCTATGTACTCTGTTGATATTGATGTAAATAAATAAATAAATAAATAAGAATAATAGGATGTGCCGGTCCCAGTCCCATTAGTTCTCGTTAACCATCTTGGCCAGGTGTTTACTGGGTGTGCCGTTGAAACGTTCGACCATTCCTTCGGATTGGGGATGCAATGGTGTTGCCTTCGTTTTCCGTTTAACCAGCAGCTCACACATTTCACCAAAAACTTGTGACAAGGTTTCGGCCTTGATCCGAATGTAGTTCACAAGGTACGCCGTAGCTACTGACCCAGTTTAAAACTAGCTGTTCGGTGACCGTAGTTGCTTCCTGGTTGGGAATGGGGTAGACCTTGGGCAACTTGCTGGAATAATCGGCCATAACCAGCGTGTATCGATTTCCCCTTATTCAGGAAAGGTTGTTGCGATGTCAACAGCAATCCTTACAAACGGTACCCTCACGTTATAGGTTTGCATTTGACCTCTCAGTCTTCGCTTTGGACCTTTCACGGAAGCGCAAATCGTGTATCTACGACACCAGTCCTCTACATCTTCTCGACCGTGGAGCCAGTTGAACCTTTCCCGTAATTTCGCTAAGGTCTTGTTAACACTAAGGTGACCTCCCGAGGACCCTTCGAGCATTTCCTTAACCACATCGCGGATTCAGCTTTTGGGAAGTATAGTTTGCATCCTATGAGAGCTGCCATCCATCTTTTCTCATTTCTGCTTGAGGACACCACCCTCAACCTGAAGGGAGTTCCATTGTGCTCAATAACTTTTTAGGGTGGCGCCATGCATCGAAACGTGCAGTTAGGTGGACATGGACGACGAGATAGGGCGTCAGAATTTCCATGAACTCCGCCCTTCCGATGAACAATTTTATAATCGTATTACTGTAATCTTTCGATCCATCTCGCAACTTGTCTCTCGGGGTTTTTGAAGCTAAGCAGTTATCTCAGCGACACATGGTCTGTTTGAAGAACAAATTTCTAGCCATATAGGTACTTGTGGAACTGCTTGGTGGCCTCTATTATAGCCAATAGTTCCTTCCTGGTCACGCAGTAGTTCCTCTCATTTTTTGAGAGAACTCGTTTGCAAAATGAAGGGACTTTTTCTTCGCTGCCGATCTGCTGGGAGAGTACAGCTCCAATCCCGCCGTTGCTCACATCGATGTCAACTACAAACATTTTTCCTTGTTTTGGATATACCAGCACGGGTGATTTACACAGTTTCTCATTGAAGGTCTCAAAGGCTCCCTGGCATTGTTCATTCCAGACATACGAACTATCTTTTTCGGTTGGCTGGCTGATGGAGCTATTTAGCTATTTTGGCAAAGTCTGACGAATCTTCGATAGTAGGTCGCCAAACCCAGAAAACTTCGTAGTTAGCGGTTGTTGTTTGGTGTTGGCCAGCTTTTCACGGCTTCAATTTTCTCAGGGTCTCTTTTGACCCCTTCTGCTGATACAATGCGTTCCAGGTATTTTACTGCAGCTGCAAAAAGATTACGCTTGTCGGGACTAAGTTCAAATTCGCCAGTCGCAATTGGGAGAAAACCTCTTCTAAGTTCCGCACATGTTCTTTGAAGGTTCTTCCGATGACAATGATGTCATCTAGGTAAACCAAGCTGGTTTTCCAGGTTTAGTCTATTAGCACGTATTCCATCAGGCGTTCGAAGGTAGCTGGAGCGTTGCAAAGCCCAAATGCCATCACAACAAATTGCCACAATCTGGTCCCAACTGAAAATGCGGTTTTCTCCCGGTCCTTCTTGTTGATTTCTACCTGCCAGTAGCCACTCTTGAGATCAAGTGTAGGAAACCATTTTGTGTCGGCTAGTGTCCATGATGTCATCGATGCGTGGAAGTGGGTAACTATCTTTCTTAGTGACGTCGTTAAGCTGCCTATAGTCGACACAAAAACAAGTGCTACCATCCTTTTTCTTTACTAAAACTACTGGCGCGGCCCATGGACTGATAGAAGGTCCGATTACACCTTGTTTCTCCATGTCCGAGACCAGTGTGCTCACTTCTCCTTGTTTGGCTATAGGAAGACGTCTCGGTGCTTGTCGAATTGGCTTGGCTCCCTTTGTATCTATGACGTGAGTTACCATACTCGTTCGGCCTTGGTCATCCGGGCTTGTAGAGAAGATGTCACTGTACTTGGTGACAAGATCAGAGACTCGCTTGAATGGCTACACAGGCAATTTGACCCACTTCAATATTGCAGACGTGGATTCCTCGGCTTCGTCTGTATCTTATCTCTTTTTCCAATAATGGTAGTGAGTAGCTTCCAAGGCTATCAGCTGCCGATGACTTCTACCGCTTTAATGCTCGTGGTTGAGTCTGTAGTGTTAAGTACTCTAACCGGCATCTTTTACGTTCGATTTTGGTTTTGTATACATTTTTTTAAATCGTGTAATTCATTATTATTTGATATAAAAAGTATCCATTCATTATTTCACGAATTCCTTCTTTTGAAGCATCTTCTACCATCTGGCAAAGTAATTGAATTAGTTGGCTTTTCAGTGTTTACATTACCAATATCCATAATGTTATATATATATCAAGTTTTTCGCCAACAATAAAACAGTTCAAATGTTCATCATGTTCAAGAATATCTTCTTTCTTTAATATTAAACATGATTTGTTGCTTCCTTTTGATGCTATTGATATAGAATCAACTATTTTGAAAAATGCCTTTAATTTTAATTTTCGAATAAGAATAAATTACATAATTTTGACGGACTAATTTGGCTGGGATGACAAAGCAAAGCATTAATTGATACAGTACCGTACAATTAATACTGTCGTATACTTGTTTAATGTCAACGAAAATGTGGTGCACGTCTATGTTGAACTCCCAGAATTTTTCAAGTACCTACATGACCGTTAACAATTGGTCTTATGTCGATCTACCGTCTCTTAACCTTTAAGTATGGACGTAATTTTGATTTGATACAAAGTTGCTTAAAAACTGATTGGATATTGAAGTTAAGGGATTTTGCAATAAAATAACGTGCTTATGTAATCAACTTTTATTTAAAAAAATATAGAAATGTGAAAAATCAAAAATTATGGCACTTTTAAGTTTAAATTTACTTCGGCTACATTTTTAGATAATAAAAACAGCCAAACTTATTACTATAACAAAATGAGTCTTTTTTTCTTAAAATATAATACATAAGGAACCAAAAGCACAAAACACCTACTTCAGGTAACTAATACAAAAAATATTGACAACAGTCTAATAACACAAATTTATTGGCAGTCAGTGCACAAAGGTCTAGAACATTGGAGACACACAGCTTTCTTGCATCCAACACAAACATAGGTAGTCATCCTATTTTTTTCGCGGGACAGATTCTACATGCTCTTCTGGAACCTTGAATGGTTTCTTGATCCTGGACACCTTCTGTAACCATATCATCACCTCAAACGCGATTCACAGTCAACCTCAGTTCTCTTGGCAATCGTGTATTTATAACACGTCTTTGCACATGAGGCACTACAAGCACACGTGCTAGTTTTTTTAGAAAATCTCCTCTTTCCACAGCTTTTGGTTGATGCATGTTATATAAAATGTACGCATTCATGGCACTCAAGTTTAGGACACTACATAGCAACACCATGGGCCATCTCCTTGTTCGACGGCTACTGGAGTAAATCGAGCATTTTTTGTCAGCCTCATCGACGCCCCCTTTAGTGGAATTGTAATACATAATAATTTCAGGTTTTTTTTTGTATTTTCATCTACCTGGTTACTATGGTGCATGGAAGATACAAGCATCACTGTTCGATTCTTCTTTGGCACGTATGAGCATAACATTTTTGTGCTCGTAAATCCAAATAAAGAAGAGTTTACTTCTCTTTGCTTCTTTGGCTGAAATTCTATCAGGATTTCCCTCTTGTTCTTCTTCAGAGTACCTACATACGTCAGTTTCCGTGATGATAGTTGGTCTACGAGCTCTATAGATGAAAACCAATTGTCAGCCGTCACATTACGGTTGGTTCCATGAATGGGTTTTGCGAGGCATAGGACACACTGAGTTGGAACTAGAAATTTTTTTTCTTGAGCTGTCAGTCCGATACCATCCGAGTCTTTTCCAGAGTAAATATATCCATTATAAAAATAATAGTTATTGGCATCACATAATGCTCGTATTATCAATCCATACTTACTAGGCTTTTTTGGCATGTATGATATCATGTGACTTCTTCCTCGAAATTCGACGAGCATTTCATCCACTGTGGCACATTCGCTCAATTCATACAACTGTTGAGAATTACTCACAAACTTATTGAAAATATGGGATATGGCAGCCAACTTATCAGCCTTCATTCTCTCGTAAGCACAATAACAAAACCAAAAATCTTGTCCCTGACATTCCGCACCTAAATATCTCACAACCTGTGCCATCTGAAGCGAACAAATAACTCGTGTTTTCATCATTTGATTTCAAAACAGCTGAGTAAAACAATAGACCAATAAAGGCTTCTAGTTCAACCATGTCTAAATCATTCAATTCTGGTCTGTTATAACGGACATACTTGGTTCTGTAACTAGAAATTCTAAGATTGGTTCAAGTTAGAATGCACTGGAGCATTTCTTCATCAAAAAGCTTATTCCAAATACTGTAGTGATCTTTACCATCTTCAGAAGTCAATTTTGAAGAACCAGCACAAGATGTTATAATATTATGTTGTGGGGTACGTACCCTAGCCAAACGCGGCGTGTTGGCCCATTTATACCTATTTTTGCCGTAGTAATAGTTGCTTGTCACTAACTGCGATAATGGAATATAGTCGGAACTATCACTATCCGATTCTTCTCCTAGGACCTGGTCCGGTTCCTGGTCCTGATCTTGGTCCTGATCTTGGTCCCGATCTTGGTCCTGATCTTCATCACTGTCACTCTCATGATTTTGTATTAGTTCGGACTCCAATAGAAACAAACCTTCAATATTCTCTTCATTGTCAGACTGATCCGTAGCTAACAATTGACTCACTTCTTGTTCGAAAGTTGAATCTACGACATGAAAATTTTTTCGCGCAGGGCCTTGAACAGAACCCGTAGACGGTCGTTTTGATTTAGAATTACCGGCATTATTTATTATTGACATTTTGTACTACAAAATCTGAAACAAACATAATCGCCCTTATAAAATATATTATATAACAACAATGGACGTGTAGCCTGACAGGCTCCAGTCAATTTTTTGATGGTTATTACTCACGTGATATTCACCGGATGACACAACTTCCTCGAAACTATGAAAACGTAAACATTAAGTAGCCTGTGAGACTCCACGTCCATACTTAAAGGTCAAGTTACCTTGATACTCCCAACTAATACTGCTGGCGAATGATCGAGTGTTATTTTCTAAGATCTTAGAAAATGTTTTCTACACCATACAAAGTAACAATATGCCTCCATAATTTTCGCTCTGTAGCTTGTCTCCTCTTTTTAATAGGGAATATGACTGATTGGCTCCACTTTTTCGGCATATGTTCTTGTTACTAAGTGTGCTTGATGACTTTGTGAATAGCTTTATGAATACTGCTGCCACTATATTTAATGAGCTCCACTGGAATCTCATCGATGCTTGGTGCTTTATTATTCTTTTGGGCTTTGGTGGAGAAGCAGCCAATGGAGGCTATCCAAAAACATCTACAGGCTCCGGATCATTACGACAGAGCATGGTTTTGGGCTGGTAACCACGTTTCAGGCTTTTAACTACTTTGTATACTTATCTTGTGTTGTTGCTCACTAGACTAACATCGATACTTCTCAATTGGTCGTCATATTATTTTCTTTTCTTAATTCAAATTATCGTATTCGCGACTCTCCTAAGATTTTCATAGTATTCCCTCTTCTTCCTGGTTTTCCTAATTACGTGCTCTTTGTACGCCCACTCATCATCGAATCAATCATTTCTCTTGTGTCGGGCTTGCTGTTCGACCGTCTGTTCTGCATGGTCTTAATAACCGCTTTCACTTCCATCCAGAGCTCGTTGCTTGTTTTTAGCAATGCGTCTAATAAAACCGGAGCCAGCTGGTTTTCGAGGCTCGTCGTGAAGTTTTTGGCCACAGACGCCGTTTGGTGCCTTTTGATGTCAAACTTTTGCAGCGGGCTGGTCTTCGCCGAATATGTCTTTGACATGTGACATCAATAGGTTAATTTGATCAATGACCTGAGTTACAATTGGCTCCTCAGTATGAGTGGACGTCAAATGACTCAAGGCTAAACGTTGTTGGATTAGAAGATGGTCAATCTTGTTTCCCAGATCATTTTATGAACGCGTCGATGTGGGAAGCAAGTCAAATGTATGACTAGATTTCTGCTACATGCAAAGTCTATCAGGCGCTGGCCGTTGTTATTCATTTCATCGTAGAGGTTATATCTCCATTTGTTCCCCGAGGAGATAGCTCATTGCGCACCTTATCGTGAAATCATCCAGAATTATTTTTGTATCGTTTGTGGGCAATGGGTCAACTCGTCTTTCCAGGTGATTGTAGAACGTTTCCTTCGTTTCTTCGTCCTTTTCTTCGGTCGGGCCGTGAACATTAGTCAGCCAGATTTTGAAGAGTTTCGCTTGTATACAGATTGCACACAACCGTTCGTTTATTGCCTTAAAATCAATAATGTGCGATTTGAAGTCCCTATCCATGACAAAACCCACTCCAAATTCTCGTTTTCCAGGAGGTGGAAATTTGAATATTGTATGCGATATCAAGTCTTGATATCGCTTCTATTCCAGCTCGTTTCTTGGATTGCCAGTACTTTTAATTTGTATATACTTTAACTATTATTGACGTTCCAGGATCCAATACTATGGTCCTTTTTCCATTCGCGAGGTCATTGCCTTGAGTGCAATCTGTTTCGAGGCCCATTTGCAGGTTTTGAAACAATTTAGGGTTTTCCAGGTACGGGGAGTTAGCCCATCTCTCAACCTCCATCCCGGCGGCATGGTTATTGCTCTCGATTCGGTTCTCAGGCGTGGAAAACTCACATTTCTAGGTTCAGAGCCCATACAATTTATGTGTGCGTCTGTCTTTATCTATCTTATTTGCATAGGGCCCCTGATACAACCTACATTCATGGAAAAACAAAGACGAGCCTTAAAGTTATAATTCAAAGAGCAGCCCTTCCAATTGATCTCGATGCCCTTTGGGCTCTCTATTTTCGCTACCATGAAGAACTAGGGGTTACTTCAGAACAAGCCATTAAAGGCCTGGAAATGTATGCTTCACATATTAGCTTAAACTTTATCTGTCCCCTACAAAAGACAAGAAAACAACACTAACAATATTTTCGTTCCTAATAGGATTTCCGTTCAGCTTAAACTATTTTACCATAACTGTGGCAATAGTCGCAGTAAATTAAATCAATTCTTTCTTGGCGCAAAATCTTGTCAGTTTCATATCCTTACCCTTATGGAAACATGGTTAAACGAGTCTCACAGAAATGAATAAATTTTAAACAGTAATTGAAGCATCTTTAAAGACGATAGAGATTATCGCAGTACTAGACAGACACTTGGAGGTGGCGTTTTGGTCGCTGCACACAATTCGTCTTCTAGTGAGGTTGTATGCATTCTATCAAATAATTTGTTCCAACATAAATTGGTTCAAATTAGATAAGATAAATTTTCAATCTACACTGGTGTTTTCTATATTCCTCCTAATTCATGTGAAGCAATCTGTAATGAAATCTGCGATATTATAGCCGAATTCATGGAAAATCTGAATGAGACTTTAATCGAACAAATTTAAATTTTATAGTCGACAATCAAAACAATCTTCTTCCCATAGTAAATCTTCCCGATTGTAGAAATTTCAATTAAATGGTTAATTTTTATGGCAATGATTTGCAGCAAGTTTCTCTGATACCTAACCAAAACGGTGATTGGTTAGACCTGTTTTTCAGTAATTCATTGGATGGGGTAGTGATTTATCCAACTGTTGACAACGAGCACCTTTTTCGTGACACACTGCATCACTCTGCTTTTCCTATTGACTTTTCCGATACAATTTATTTGACTTTCAAAATGCTGATTTCTATAGCACAAACAATTTTCTATCCACATTCAACTGGACTGTTACTCTTTCAATGCTAGACATAAACAGTGTTCTATTTACATTTCAACAAATAATTCTTGACATCATTGAAAGATTTGTACCTAAAATAAAAAAAAAGATAAGCTTTCCAAATGACCTCAGGTTGTTACGAAGTCAAAGAAATAAATTGTACAAAATTATAAAAAGGAAAAAAAATTGAAGTCACGAAATCAATAGCAAATATCATGAACTTGTCAGTGAATTCAAGATTAAATCTCGAGGAGCGTATAAATCGTACGTTGACGGTGTTAGTTAAAATATAATTCATGACCCTTAAAAGTTTTCAAATTTTGTAAACATCAAACGTAAAGCCCATGGTTTTCCCTCCACAATGACCAACAAAGGTTCCACTTCAATTTCTTCAGATCAAATCTGTCAATTTTTTGCTGATCGTTTTCTGAAAAATTCCAACGATCTCTTAGCTTCAAAAAATTCAGGGTCTACTATAACATCTTCAAGGAACTTAATTGAAAACATTGCAATCTTAGAAGAAGATATTTACCAGGCAATTCAGGGTCTTTACTTGAATCAAGGACCTGGGCCTGATCTAATTCCCCCCTACTTTCGAGCTCAGTATAAAGATATACTTATTCAGCGCCTTCATAGTATTTGCCATAAGTCTCTCTCAAGTGGAATCTTCCCCTTCGCTTCCTGCAAACAGTGCCTCCAACTGTCTTCGTCCATTGACCGCGTCCTTTAATCTCGAAATCCAAGCAGCGAGGAACTGTTTTCGTCGACCGAGTCAGACCAGCGTTTCTTCGGTTTCCCCACTGATCTCCGTCCTTCAGTTCTTCCAACGAATACCTTTTTGGGTACCCGTTGTTCGTCCATACGATTCATGTGACCAGCCCGTTGCAGCTTCCGCAGTCTTACAATTGTTAAGACCTCCGGGTGTCAAAAATTTCATACAGCTCATGGTTGTATCGAATTCGCCATTGGCCCCCGTCTAGCTTCGCTCCAATCATTCGCTTCAGGACCCGTCGCTCAAAGGCGTTCAATATATTTGCGGATGCTAAGGTTAGGGTCCATGTTTCACACCCATAGCATAACACAGGTCTTATCCCAGATCACAGATTCATGGTATTACCTAATATATTACATCTTTTTCACCCCGCGATCTCAAGCTGTATCATGTGGGTCAGTCTAAAACCGACGCATTGTTTCTCCAAGACAAATTGGATAATTCATGCCAATGATTTAATGACAACCAACTCTCCCTGAATTTGGACAAATGCCAGTTAATGAGCTTCACTCGAAAAAGGAATACCATCCGATACGAATACCAAATTAATAATTTCCCTATGATTGGGGTCGATGGAGCTGTGGATTTTGGCGTAGTCTTGGATACAAAGCTCCGATTCAACTTTCATTGCAGTGTAGTTCTTTCCAGAGCGTTTAAATTATGGGCCTTATCAAAAGAAGGGCCAAAGAATTCAAGAATATTTGGGTAACAAAATCTTTGTACATATCTCTAGTATGTCCTTTTCTTGAATATGCCTACCTTATCTGGTATCCTTTTTTTGATATTCACTGCAATAGGTTGGAGTCAGTGCAGAAGCAGTGTGTACTCTTCGCTTTGAGGTCTCTCTAAAATCCCAGGCTTTTTGCTAGCCTACCACCTTATAAAAATCGTTTCCAGTTGTTAAGTATGACTAGCCTTGTAGTAATCGGGCAGTCATACAAGTAAACTACTTTCAAACCTTCCCATCTCCTACCCAAAATTGTTGTGGCAGCAGCAGCAAAACAATATCCTTAAGCGACTAAAATGAACCGAAATAAAATAAAAGAGTACAAGGTATAATTTCAAAGCAGTGATTACGAATCAATACTCATCTGCAAGGTATGATTTGCACAAAGAACATCTGCAGTACTACGAAAACACACGCAAATTATCTTTCAAAATGGAACAAGAAATTGGAACGTGGAACTCAGTTTTACTTGAGAATTTATCTGAAGATAGCTTTATTGGAAATTTGCATCTACGCTATAAAAGGGACTATATTTATACCTACATCGGTACATCGCTCCTGTTCGTCCTCGGAACCAGTAGACCGGCTTTCGACCGTTTTCTAAATCGTGAATGCAAAATATTTTTGTAGTGGGTCTTTGTGCTAGGGGAAAAGCACTCGCCCCACGACACCGCAACGCTAGCTTGCCAGCGCATTCATGCGTCCCCAGACAAGGCCAATCTCGGCGGATCTTACCATCCTGTTTCACCGAGGCAGCAGACCATCGCTGCAGTCCTTTACGGACATCTTTATACCTACCTTCACTAAAGCCTCTCTTCAAGGAGAATCGCATTGTCAGTATGTTCGGCTTTTGATCTCTTAAAGGGCAATATAACGGTAACAATTATCTGTGATTGAATCCAGTTAAATGAACCTGCTAGAAGCTCAAGACATTCTACCATGCCTGCCATCAGCAGACATGATACCATTTACGGAGACAATGAGCCAATCAACAGATGCTGTAGGTACTTTAACATGGAAAGTGATCAATACTCCCCATACACTTCCAAGGTCCTTTTTACATCCAGAGTATTAAATTCTTTTTCCCCGTCAAATATTTTAACATCGTGAAATTAATTATTGTTTATTGTTAAATTAATTATATTGTAAAGTATTATTATAATTGATATGCCTTGATATTGTGAAGAACTAAATAAATAAATCAGTAAAAATTCTTTGAACAAATTTCCCATGAAAAAATCCACTCTGAACTGATGTACGAGTATAATATACGAAGCGTGACAATCAAGTAATGAGACTGATTTTATCACCGCGCTTGTGGAAAACCTGCGATCTTGAAATTCCCTTCCCCTTCACCGCCATTTTTTCCCTCTTCATAGATATATTTACCATCGCTCTAGCTTATTTGGTTCGTCTGCTATGTTGTGCTGAGTAGACGGGTGTTGGTGGTGCTCATCACGAAAATGGAGAAACGAAATCAAGAACAACGCGTCGCCATAAAATGTTGCACCAGATTGGGTGAAACAGCTTCGGAAACGTACGCCGAAATTGTAAAAGTGCATGGTGAGCCCAGGTGTTTCGATGGCATAAAGAGTTTAAAGCGTGGCGTGAAAGCGTGGAAGATGGTGCGTGGTGCGGGAAACCAGTCGTGGTGCGGACTGACGCGAATGCACAGCATGTGCGCGCCCTAATCGTTCAACAGTTTAAATATTGGCCTCGGAACTGGGTATGAACATTGAAACAGTCAGACAAATTTTAACCGACGATTTAGGATGAAAATGTTCTGCGCGAAGATGGTTCCAAAGAACGTTTCCCAGGAGCCCTCAGCGTGTCCCAGTTATTCGCCCGATATGTCACCCTGTGACTATTTTTTGTTTCTTAGAACAAAATTGGTGGTCAAAGGAACCCATTTCGAGTCGATTACGGACATCCAGTATACTCGCGGACATCCCAGTCGAAGCGTTTCAGAAACGTAACGAAGTATGGAAAATGCGCTGCAATCGTTGTATAGCTGCCCAAGAGGACTGCTTTGAATAGGATGGCAGAGCTATAAAATAATTTTTAAATATACGGTTTTCATGGAATCAGTCGTATCTATCGCTTTAACACATGCAAGAATTCTGTGCGTTCGAGCCTCATTGTATTTTTTGGGTGCCACGATAAATATTTTTTAAATCCTGGACCTTGGCGTGCTATGTTTTGGGTCATACAGATGTGTCCACTTTGTTAAAAATGTCTACATTTTAATTCAACTGCAGACTTGAATTATATGCTGTTTTTTAGTTTAAGCCTAACAAGTTGTTTCCAAAAACTACCTGGCTGTAAATACAAGCAATGTTTTTAAATACTAAGCTAAAAATCTAAATCCCAGCGATTCGAAAGGTAGGGTAGGAGTGATATACTTGAAAAAATAATAAAAGTTATCAAATCTTTTACACGATTTATAAACTCAACGCCATCTCATTTGTAGCTTAAAAACAAAAGCAGGCAACATTATTTGAAAAGAAACAGTGATAGTTTAGAATATTGAATATAATAAATGTGGATCTGAACACGAAAAAAAACTTTTAGAAAAAAAAGAAAACCGACTTCGAAATGCCCTAAAAAAGGATGAAATAAATTTTATGGAAGCGGTGCCATATCATTTTTTCCCCGATTTTTTTGGGATGGTGCAGATGTTGGAAGTATTTATGTTGAAATGGAAAAATTCATTTGGCACCGCTTCCATAAAATTTATTTCATCCTTTTTAGGGCATTTCGAAGTCGGACTTCTTTTTTTCTAAAAGTTTTTTATTTCACCCTTTTTAGTGGCAAAGTTTTTCATTTCAAACCATTCAAAACTAAGTTTCTTGAATACATTGTATCATGTTTTCGCATTTCAAAATATAATTTTTTACTGCAATGCAAAAACCACTACGGCTAAAATCTGCAGCGTTCAAAGGAATCGAATTTAACTCTATTACATTTAATCCATGATCTCATCAACGTCTACCTTGATTTTAGATTTCATAATAATCCAATATGAATTGTAGCTTTGAGAAATTTTCGAATTTGGAACTTTGCCTAGCCGCCATTTTTATATTCGTACCTGACTCTGAAGTGCTTTTTTATCGTTCAACTTTTTTCGACCTTTGAGCGGCCGCCATTTCGTTTCAAATTGTTCGAGTTTGGATTTTTCATTGTGAGCTTTATCACACAATTGAATAAATCTTTGTACTAGTTTTGGTGCGAACTGGCGCTATAGTATGGCCAGAACAGAAATATTGCTGAAAATTTTGCGTAAATCGAAGCAGAGCTGCAAACCCCAGGCACAAATTTTGTTATATCCTATGTAGACTCACTCATACAACCAACCACACACATACACACATAGCCATATATATATATATATATATATATATATATATATATATATATATATATATATATATATATACATATATATATATATATATATATATATATATATATATATATATATATATATATATATATATATATATATATATGTATATATATATATACACACACACACACACACACATATATATATATATATATATATATATATATATATATATACATATGTATAGACATATGTATTTGTATATGTAAACATAAAGTTCACTCCGCAATCAATCTCATGAAATTTACTCAAAAATATCCTTCTTAACCGCATCATTCGTTCACGTTTATTCGATACCCATCGCCTTAGTTTTCAGTTAATTATGGCACCTAATTTTCATGAAAGTTTCAATGAAATCATACCATATAGCTCAATGAAAACTCGGCTATGCATTGTTGAAATGTATTTATGCCACATTTAAACTTAATTTATTGGTTATTTCCGGTAGAAATGATGGACTAAAATGTACCGTTTGTGCAAAAAATTAAGGATACTGATCATTGTTATCATTGCTCACTAAAGAACTCGGTATCTCTAACAAATCCTTGCAGAGTGCCAACTAACTGGCACTTTTCGTACGAAATATCATTTAATTTTAATTTCTCGACATCAATGTATCATATTTAACTGTTAATATCTACAGTGTCCTTGGAGGGATTTCAATTCTGTTCTGACACGTTTTAGATCAATATGTTGTCCTTCGTTTGAAACATCTACAATCAAAATCCTTATGCGCTTCGATCAGTTATGCTGAAAAATCCGAGTGAAAGTCGGAATTTTTTTAGTTTTAACGGTAAAAGTCCTTTACCGTTACTTGAATTTCTTATTCTTTAAATGGGACCTAACTGGAAGAAAGACGTATCATTTGCCAAAAACAGGACTCTTCTATCTCTCTTTAAGAAGTTATGCGTGAACATACAAAAAAAAAAGCAAAAAAAAAAAAATATACGCGATGAATTGATAACCTTCTTTCTTTTGGAAGTCGGTTAATTCATAATAATAATCTAGTATTCAGTGCTATTTGTAGGATTAAAAAATAATTACTTTGATCAATAATCTAAGACAGTAAATCTACTAATTATAAAATCAAACGATAACAAGATTAAAATTAATCTAACTTCATAAGGAATCGTTTGAGCAACAGAATGTTAACCTTCTAGCAAAGCATAATTAGAATTAAAAGGTGAGCCAGCAATTATTACAGTGACAAAAATTCCCTTAAGACAAACAAAACTTAATGCATAAATAGTAAAATTATTTTTCTCATCAACAGCCTACATACTTTGACATTTAAAGCTACCTCACCTAACCCTTTCTTTTCTTTGATCAATTTTCATTTACCATTCCACATTGCCTTGAAGTACGCAACGATACATTAATTTCACAAAATGTTACACTCGCAACTTTGAACCATTAATCAAAGAACTTTAACATTTCAAGGATTTCTTTCCAACAAAATTAATTAGTATGAAGTGTCGGCTTGTAATGCTAAACCAATAAATTAACTTCTTATTACATTATTGTTTAAAGTTTCGATCGATAACATTTTCTTGGTACGAGTATGAAAACGATTACATTCATCTTTCAAAAACTTTCCGGAAATTTATCAATTTGTATTTTTGCTTGGGAAAGTACAAGTCATGCCCGCTGTTTCCATTTGATTGAGCTTAATATGTTTGTGAGTTGTAATGTTTTAAATTTAATTTCCTTCGGTTCAATAATATTCACTCATAGGTACATTTTTAAGGTGAGTTAAATTCTAACTATATTGGGGAATTTTCATTCCTTTTATATAATAAAACAAGTGAAATAGACATAACGGGGCTCGTGTCAGAAGGATTTTGTACTCAAACTACAAGATACAGATACCAATAATAATTAAACTAACTGTTGGGTACTCACTGTTCTGCCGATTCTTCTCCAACTTGTCCTCATTATGTCAGTTACTGGCTTCGCTCCACGCGATGCGAGGTAACGTCCTGGAAATAATAAAACCCCACAAAGCATCGGACTTATTATGTAAACAAGATATACTTATCTGATGTTGAAGTTGTTGTTGATCTCCTGCACGAGAATAAAACTAGAATTATCGCATTAACACTTCACTTGGCAATGACCATTTGACGTCGGTCTACAATGTTTTTGAAGTGACAATGTCAAAAATGTCACAGGGTGCCCGTAAACTATTAATATCGCAGAATCACGTAATTGTTCAGAATATTATGAATTTAGTATAAGATTAATTTTACGCGGGAAAAATGTACCGAAATATTCATAAACGGGAAACTCTTTGAAAGAGATTTTCCATTGCTCAGTTTTGCATTGTCCGTTCGCAAGATAATTTGTTCGCAATAAAGTGGAATTAGTTTGCAAGTTTTTCAAGTCGGAAAGTAAGATAGTGTTTTATGGAAATAAAGATTGTAAATACAAAGTTAAAAATTAAACTAGAGTTTTATCGTGAAACATTTTTCTTTCGGTTTATCGTGAAACACTAACGATTAACTTTAACTACATCTGAAGGGTTTTCCATTAAGGACATACTTATTTTATCTTATTCTAAAATACAGAAATAGTTGAGATATTTAGTTTAAATTTATTTTGGATATAGTGCAACCGTTACATTTTATGAATGTAATTCGATTTCGGTCATATGAATTCCACGAGCCCGTTGACATTGGTCGATTCTTTGGAATCAATTTTCCACCACTCTGGCACACATTTCGACGGGAACGTTGGCAATTTCCCATTCGATCTTGTCTTTGAGCTCCTCCAAAGTTACTGGCTTGTTGGTATAGACCAATGACTTGATATAGCTCCATAAAAAGAAATCCAATGGCGTTAGATCGCACGAACGAGGTGGCCATTCGATTGGACCATTTCTCGAGATAACACGTTCCCCAAATTTGCCTTTCAATAAATCGATTGTGGGGCATGCTGTGTGGCTAGTGGCACTATTTTGTTGAAACCACAAATCGTTGATGTCAAGTTCATCTAATTTCGATCACAAATAATCTTCCAACATGACACGATAGCGCTCTCCATTGACGGTAACATGACGATCGTTTTCAGCTAGCAAAAACTATGGTCCAACCACACCTCCAGCGTGAAAACCACACCAAACAGTAAGTTTTGCAGATACAATGGTGTTTCAGGCAGCATGAGTGGGTTTGTTGCTGGCCAATAAGGCATATTTTGCTTATCAACGAAGCCATTGAACCAGAAATGAGCTTCATCGCTGAAGATGATTCTTCGATGAAATTCTTCGTTTTCTTCAAGTTATGCCAGAGTCCAATTGGAAAAGTTTCAGCATTTTGAATGATCGAATGGCCTTTGTTGTTCGGTCGATTTGATCTTGCTACCATGTAGGCCAAGATCTTTTCGCAAAATATGCCACAGTGTTGTTTGAGGGAAGCCCGATTCTTGAGAATGACGTAGAATCGTCTGATTTGGCTCATTTTGAATCGATGCACTTACGGCTGTGATATTTCTTTCGCTTCGAACGGTACAACGTCTTTTTGGTCCCAGAACATCCAATAGGAAAAGTGTGGACCCTAACTTATCCACTAAAGCACGCATAGGCTATCGGGTGGGACGATTATCATGGCTGAAAATTGGAGTAAGCGCTCTAAAGTCATTAATTTTGATCTTCAAGGTAATAATAATTATGTTCGTTCGCACGTACGGACGTGTTTTTTCATTGCTCCGTGTGAATTTGCTGCTATTTCAATAATTTCAAGTTTAATTGTTCTTATTGCCAGTGACAAAAATATATATTTAATAGTAAACCCTATCGCATGTTTTCTTGAACTTGTGCTGATATGAGTTTATTCAATGAATACGATGAAATAATCGTTGAAAACAGAGGTATCAAACTTGATAAAATATGTGATATGTATAACTGGTGACGAACAAAGTGCTAATGTGTGCAAAATATTTAGTGGTACACCATGTTTTAAATTTTAAAATAAATTATGAAATAACAGTAAACGAAAAGTGCAAGATCAATGAAAAAATACCAATTAATAAATTGACCTTGACCGCATGTGAATGCTAGCATAATTACATTGCCCAGTGATACAATAAATTCTAGTGAGCCATTTCTTGACCTACTTACAAAGTGCAAGAAGAATAAACAAATAAACAAATATAGTGATATACATAGTGGTGACTAACAAATAGCTTTATGTGTGCAAAATGATAATAACTGATAATTATAATTTAAATTCAAAATAAAATAATTACTTCAAATGTTAATCCAGTGAAAAAAAAATAACAACAATTAAACAATTATTCAATTTACCTTGGCCGCTAAGTACAAATCAAGTAGCGTTCTATGTGTTAGATCTGTAAGAATTTCAATCGTTTAATTACAGCCACGAAGTGACTGCAAAACTTTTATAAACTTTTAAAAAGTTTTAGAACCTTGCAAACCAATCTTGCTCATAATGAATGTTAAGTGTAGCTTACCGAACTGTATCGCCTTTGATAATACATTCAAGTTTGTGACGTGCAAGGCCTTTTGCAACAGAAAACTACACGGAGCTTGCATGGATGCCCCGAGGGACTGGTACCACCCATATATGGATATGCACTTTATTTGTTCCGATTGTCAAGGTTTGGAAAATACTTTAACTAACATGTATGATAAGTTTATCAGCAGTATCGAAGATTTAAATGAAGAAAAAAATCAGCTTATCTCACGGCAACATTCTCAGACGAGAGCTAACGATGAGAGTTTTGTGGAGATGGCGACCAGCTTCGACGAATTAGCTGCCAAACTGTCTGATAGCAAAAAAAAAAGTGTATAAAGCACTAGAATTATTGGGGAATCAGATAGTGTCAATAGAAGATACAGTTACTCATATCCAACCATCGCAAAGTAATGAAACTTTTAAGAAGTCATCATTGTTTGAAAGTAACGTCTCGAGCGCCCCGCAAAATCTTAGTGAACAACTTCAAAAAGTATCTTCACAGCCTGACAAATCAAGCGACCGAGAGGAATTTGCTCATATTCTCACCAGATTGAGCAGGCTCGAGGACATGTGCACCAGTATTCTGAACCAGCAACATAAAACTTCATGGGCTCCCCAGACATTGCGCTCAACGGAAACATAACTTGCCAATTCAATATCATCACCTTATCCAACCCCTAATTACATCTACAAGCTTGAAACCTTCTGGACAGAAGAAGAATGGGAGGATCGCATCAAAAGATTACAAAAGTCAATAATTAATCCTAGCCCATCTCTGGTAAAAATCGCAGATGCAGCGTACAGCATTTTCTTTACAAAGGGGAAAAATTTGAATGCAACCGCTATCAGAAAAAATATTGAAAACATACTCAACATCAATAGCTGCAAGGTTGAAGAACTATATTCTCAGAACACTCGAAGGAAAAGCTTCAAAGTGTTCATTACATCACAGTATTCTTGGCTCTACACAAACTACAGAAAAAAGAACGGTAACTACATGTGGAACGGTATGAGCTTTAAATTATGGAAGGAGCGTAATGGAGTCACAGAATCTAAGGCCAGCCGTGACAAAAGTAATTATAAGAGAGTATGTATTCCTAACTCCATAACTAACACTTCAATTTCATCCAACATCTCTTATAACGCACCTCCATTCTTACCTCCTCCTATTTTATTGAACAGTGATACGTTAAATGAGCCAGAAGTCAACACAACTAAAGAGATTTGTGGCCAACCACGAAAAATTTCTGGAAAAGACCGATCGAGTGTCGATGAGATGACTAAAGATCCGCCCTCAATACCTGAAACATCCATCTCTACAACTAGGTACAGTAATTTCGTGCGTGGTGAAGACCAAATACCACCAGCCACGAGCTCATCCGGACTGCCAACTTTATCAACCAAAGAGCAAATCATTTCTAGATCCACTTTTACCACCCACTGTTAAGGCCACTATTGTCTAGAGTAACGATCTGGAGAAAAGGTACCTTATTTCAAGGCTCAGAGAGAACAACATTTATGAATGTGTTTAACCTCTCCAACATGCATAAAGCACCGGAAACAACCTGTATTGAAGGTAAAACGAGGACTAGTCTCAACATCATTATTCAAAGAGAAGGCCTTCCGGTCGATCATGAAGCCCTTCGGAACTTATATTTTTCCTATCATGAAGAGTTGGGTGTGACCATAGACCAGGCGAAAAAAGATCTTGAGACCTATGCTTCCTTTGTTAGTTCCAGTTATATCGCTTCACTACAAAGGACAAGAGAAAACCAACACAAATTTTTTCGTCCCCTTTCATAAGTCTATTCAACATAGTCTTAAACTGTTTTACCACAACTGTAGTGGTACCCGTAATAAATTGACCTAACTGTTTCTTGACGCAAAATCTTGACATTTTAATATAATTACACTGACTAAAACATGGTTAAATGACTCTCACAAAAATGAGGAGATTCTGGACAATAATTGGTCCATTTACAGAGACGACAGAGATTTCCTTAGTACTGGACAAAGACGCGGAGGTGGTGTATTGATTGCTGTACATAACTTTCTCCTTAGTGAGCCCGTCAAGACGCTATCAAATTCATTAGTCCAGCTTAAAATAGTGCAAATAAACTACAGAAATTTTCTGTATATATTGGCGTCTTCTATGTCCCTCCAAAATCATGCTTACCTCCAGAATCTGTCGAAATAATCTATAATGCTGTATGTGATATCATAGCTGGAACTATTGCCGGAATTAATGAAGAAGACAGAGTCATTATAACTGGTGACTTTAATCGGCCAAACATTAAATTCATAACCGATGAACATGGTAATCTTCTTCCCGTCAATCTTCTAGACAGTAATGACTTTAACTTAGTGAGCACCCTATATGGCAATGATTTACAGCAAACCGCTCCTATCCCCAACCAAAACGGAAATTGGTTAGACCTCATTTTCACAAATGCACATGACGAAGTAGTGGTTAATCTAACTGATGAGAGCGAGCACCTGTTTTCCAACACAATTCATCACTTCGCCTTTTCTGTTGAACTTTCCACTCCTGATTCAGTAAACCCTATTTCTTACAATAATGAGATTGTATATGACTTTCGTAATGGCGATTTCAACAATATTAACAGCCTTCTATCAACTTTCAACTGGACTGGTACTTTGTGAACATTAGACATCAAGCCTTATCTACCTTTTATCAAATCATTCTTGACGCTGTTGATTCATTTGTACCTAAAATTAAGAAAAAAGATAACGTTTCTGAACCCTGGCTGGGAAGTGACCTCAGGCATTTACGAAACCAACGAAACAAGCTATATAAAATATTAAAAAGAGTTTAAGAGAAAATATGACGAGCTCGCTAATGAGTTTAAAATTAAATCTCAAGAAGCATATAAATCCTACATAAATGTTGTGGGTGAAGAAATCACTCGGAATGCTAGAAAATTTTTCGAATTTGTCAACGTAAAACGTAAGATACATGGTTACCCTTCAGCAATGAAATTCAATGATTCTATCGCTTCTTCTCCAGAGCAAATCTGTGAGTTTTTTGCTGATTTTTTCCAAGGAATCTACTGCGATCCTGGAAACTCCCAGAACCTTCCGTCCTCTGAAATAGCACCAAGAGCACAGATCGATAGTAGTTCGATATCTGAAGAGGAAATTTGTCAAGCCATCAAAGCTCTTGATTTAAACAAAGGACCTGGCCCCAATCTCATTCCCCCTCGTTTTTTGGCCCTCTGTAAAGATAATTTGTCCCTCCCTCTTTTCCTCATTTTTAATAAATCGCTTTTGAGCGGTGTTTTCTCCTCACATTGGAAACCATCTTATATAGTACCAATCCATAAAAAAAGGCGAAAAGTGGTCTGTTGAAAATTATAGGGGAATCGCTACGTTATCTTCCATACCGAAGCTTTTTGAAAAGATTGTATGCAATAAAATTTCACCTCTTATTGAACCTTATCTTAACCACGAGCAACATGGTTTCCGGAAAAGCAGATCTACTACCACCAACCTTGTCGTGTTGACGTCAGACATTCTATGTGCGATGGAAAAATCTAACCAAATCGACGCCATATACACCGATTTCAGCAAGGCGTTTGACCGCGTAAATCATGAAATATTGATAAAAAAATTGCATAGTTTTGGAATCACTGGCCCACCGCATAACTGGATTCATTCATATTTGAAAAACCGCATCCAATATGTCAAGTTCCAAGGTCGCTTATCGAAGAAAATTAATGTCCTCTCTGGGGTTCCTCAGGGTAGTCATCTGGGTCCATTACTTTTCAATATTTTCATATCTGACCTTTCAGCGGCATTATTCGATATACCTCACCTTTTTTATGCCGATGATCTCAGGTATATCACATTATAAAATCGCATATTGACGCTTCCTTTCTTCAATCCAAATTAAATATTTTGCTCCAATGGTGCAACGATAATCAACTTGCACTCAATCTGGATAAATGCTATGTCATAAGTTTTTCCAGAAAAAAAAGTCATCCTTAACGATTATCAAATCAAAAGCACGAGTTTGAGCAGAGTTGAGAGCATAGTAGATCTAGGCGTAATCTTAGATACACAGCTTCGGTTCAATCTTCAACATGACGAAGCCCTCTCTAAAGCTAATAGGATGCTAGGTTTCATCAAAAGGAGAGCCAAAGAATTCGAGAATATTTGGGCAACAAAATCGCTATACCCTTGACTTGTTCGTCCCGTTCTCGAATACGCTTGTTTGATCTGGGCCCCAATTTACAACATTCATAAAACTAGATTCGAGTCGGTACAAAAACAGTTTTTACTCTTTGCCCTAAGGTCCCTCTATGACCCCAGAGATTTCCATAGCCCTCCATCCTACGATAACCGACTCCAAATATTGAATATGGCATCACTAGCTTCTAGGCGAACTGTGTTGTCCTCATGCCTAATTTTCGATGTGCTTAGGGGTAATATTAACGTGAAATTTATTTCCGAGAAGGTACGGCTGAATGACCCTTCTAGGGTTACGAGAAATTCTCCTATGTTCACCACAAGAACACATCGGACCATATATGCGGATAACGCGCCAATAAATAGATGTTGTAAAGCATTTAACAAATTCAGCAATCATTATTTTCCAATCATTTCCAAGTCCCTTTTCAAGTCCATAATTACACAATCCTGCTCTTCCCGGATATAGTAGATCATTAAGTAACGTAATGTATAAATTGTAATATCTTTGTGTTTTGTTAAATGATGCCTTGTTTGGCAATAAATAAATAAATAAAAATAAATAAAATAAAATCACATATCATAAATGTTAATGGTCAAAGATGAATTCTTGTAACTGCACAGGAACAAAGCAAGCAAGCGAAGTAATATATCTCGGAATTTTAATTGATAATAGGATGACATGGAAGCCACAAATCGAAAATCTCCAAAAATCATTAAGAGAAAAAATGCAAGTATTTCGCTCTTTACACCATGCATTAATCCATTCAAGATTCCAATATGCAATTCAATGTTGAGCTGGCACATTTAAAACTTACTTGAATCCTTTGAAAATCATTCAAAACCATTACGTGAGGATAAGTCTATCTTTAAATAAATTTGAAAGCCACTCTACCCTACAAGAGCACCTGCAACTTCAGAATAAAAGGTGAGCTCACCCGATGGCCAGCTCATGAGTGGAGGGGCTAGGCAACATGGTGGGTCCCCATAGATATAGAGAGTACTGGATCCGCAACCGGTCGTGAGAGCCGAAGCTATTGGCAACCTTCACTAAAGTTGTGTGAAGTTGAGGTTTGAGGTGATATGCTTTTTATTTAGCACTCTATTCACGGCGAAACACGTTCACATTTAAAAAGTTTTTAATTTTAAAGATCGCGCGTACGTAATTGGAACTTTAATTCACTGTTTTAATTAAAAATTTACGAAATTTCCATCCGCTTTGGCACATGAGTTTTCCCGCGTGTTTCGCGCTCTTTTTGGTTTTCTTTTGCTTTGACGTTCGAGTTTTCCATGAGAGTCGTTTGTTGTTTGTACTCAAACTTTTTTCCTAATGATAACGAAGGCGCGATCGTGTGCACGTGAAATGAAATCTCGTTGGTGTGCGCGGGTGTCAGTGGGGGAAGCGATTCTTCTGAAGAGAGAAAAGAGAAACCTGTCTGGAAAAAAAAGAGGAAGGAGAAGCAGAGGGAATCATATGGTTTCGAGAGTGTAAGTTATTTATAACTTATTTATGTCGCAAATTTGCTTCTCACATGGACGAGTACACAGGTTCTCGGAGCTCGTCCATTTATTTATATGTCTTTGTGGGTCCCATACCCGGTCGGGTCCCAAAATGAAATGGAAAAACCAGGTTTAGATTTTCAATTATCTATTAATTCTTTTTTTCGTTATCTCAACTTGCGAGTGCATTAAAACTTTTTCATCGATTGCTTACAATGTTTTTTAAAACCATGATCTCTATTTCTTTTGGCTAACTATGTGTATTCAAATGCAATTTCACAAATTCCCGATTAATATCTACCGTTTTATGAACACTATCATGATCCTTCCCTCCCACTTTTCGTGATTCTATTACATTTTTATTTCTTGAATTTTGCTTTTTTTTTAAAAAAAGTACTATTTTTACTGGGTGGTAACAATACTTTTAAAAAATTTCTTCCGTACATAGTATATTACTTCTTCCAAAAACAATAAAACATAAGTTACTTTGAATTTGGATTACTTAAAGTAAAACAAAATTTCTTAGTCTAAAACAAGTAAATATCTAAACGAAATATCGGAACGGAAATTTTTGTTTGGTAAGAGATTTTGAATTTTGTTTCATAAGAAATTTTTAAATATTGAAAAATGTTCGTAAGTTTGGTGAGAATTTCAATTTATAATAAACTATGGCTTCAATTTGATTTCATACGGTTTTTTTTCATTGCCAAGGAACCCATACCCATAAATTTTTTTCAGATTTTTTAGATCACGGGTGTCTATTCGCGAGGAAGGAAACAAATTTTTCATGTATTTCCTCCCCTCTGCCCCCAATGAAGCAAAAACTGTCCGTTCAAGAACTGTTTTGAAAAGCTCTCATAGAGAATTTTCAGTTGATACGCATATCGGCTACCTATCATGAAATTTTTTCCCAGGTGGCCACTTCTCTGTACTGTAATCATCGATTCATGGCCTATTTTTTCGAATCCTAAAATGATTACAAAGCCCTTTTGCTAGGAGCTCTCTCCTGCCTCTTCGACTTGTTTCAATTGTATGCACTCATCTTCATGATACCTTTCATTCCTGAAATTTTCATGCAAATCCTAGCAAAGCTGTAGTGTCTAAGTCTGTAAAAAGCGCATATGGCTTCATAGCCATATGTTTCCATAGTAATACTCGTACAGGGCACATTGTTCCATAGTAATACAGGGAAATTCAAATCGCTATAACTTCGTTAAATACTATTTGATCTTCATGCAACTTTCAGAAAAGATCAATCTTATAAATAGTCATCAGTTTGCTAAATTTCATTGAATTTGAGGGTACCGTTTGGATTTTATTCAAGAAAACAAAATCGATAAATCATACCATTACTAACAGAGTTGAAGGGATTTTGACTTCTCGCGTATTTGTTGTTGTTGTACTCATTAAGGCCTGCATTCATGATTTTTTCAGATTTTTCGGATGGAAGGTGTCCAATTGCGAGGGGTGGTACGCGAAAAGTTCGTACATTTCCCTTTCCCCTGCCCCCTTCGGTACTCATAAGGGAATTTTAAGACTTGTTTTGAAAAGATCTCACTAAGACCTTTCCAATGACACCCTACTCGACTATCAATGGTGAAAAATTTTCTTTGAGGGGTCACCTCCCTATATGGAAGACCCCTTTAAACCCCTTTGAAAATTTCCACCCTTGAACTTTCAAGAAGTCATCACTTCTGACCTTTCTACAAAGTTTTATGGCTGTAGCCTCGATAGCTTAGGAGAAAAAGTGCTGTGACATACAGACGGACGGACAGACGGACACAGGTCGTGATTGCAATAGGGTTTTGTATTTTAGTACGAAACCCTAAAAATGACATTTAGGCAAGTAAAAAGTGGTATTTACCCATCCTCCTCGACGAGCGCTTGTAGATTGGGTGGGTATGGCCTGTATTTTCTGGGACCACAAATTGTTACTAATTAAGCAGTCAAACAGTGTGGGCGATGAGTAATAATCTCAACAAGTCGTCAATGGTCTCGTAAATATTAGAATAATTGTTTACACACTGAATACATATATGTAACACTGATTTTATATAAGAAATAGTTATATACATTTAATTAATCTGAACATCTCTTTTTCCAAAAGGTTAAACTTATCGTTTCTTTCCGAAAATTTCAATTATACTTTCATTGAACTTTATATTTAAGTATTTTCTTTACTTATATATTTAGAAAAAAGTATTAGCGACTTTTCTGACAAAGTATTCAATTTACGATTGACTTGTCCTGGATCAATTTGACTTCTAAGGACCTCTAAATGTTGGTTGAAAATGATTTTTAACGGATGGAGCTTGTCTCCCCAGCAATTAAGCTACAATTCTGTCGTCCCTTACTTCCTTAACACTCTCAAATAACGAAATGTTAGTTCTTGAATGCGCAAGAAATATTTGCGGGCCAGTTCATTAGTTTTACATTTGAAAGGTCACAATTGTTTTACATACGAATTTTTAATTTCGGCAGTATTGCTTGTCTCTCATGGTTTAGTACTATTTTACTTGGAAATATCTGGCAATTCCTGTTGGCTAGAATAAATATCAAAAGGAGTGGATAAAAAGTTCTTCTTTCCGTCGGGAATTTTCAAGCATCCACTTTTTAGAAACTTCATGCAGTATGCTAAGATGCGTAAAATTTCCGTTTAGGGATTTGAACTTACAAACACACTTTATACAAAACAGATCACCGACGTTTTTGCGAGCCACTATCTTTCAAATTTGACTAACTTTCACAAGCTAAACACGTCAGAATAATAAGCATACTCTTCACTATTTATATATTCCACAATTAATCCGACATCGTTTAAGTGAAGGTTGTTTCCACTATTGATCGGTTCTGGCTAATTTATTGCACAGGAAAATTGCTTTTGAGTTTTGTTCCCAACTCATCTACCCAAAAATGTTCAACTTTTTCCTCTTAAAGGTCCTTGTGTTTAAATATACCTTCAATCGCTCTGTTCATTTTAACGAGGTTCGCATTGATGTAATCAACACTTGCGCGATGGATACTAATTCGAGAATGATCGTACGTTTATCATCTCTGTAGCGATTAAATACACGATTTAGATTTTTATTCGATGCACTCAGGAAACCTGATTTTCTTTTCCTCTTTTTCGCATTTCTCTTTGATTTCACAAGCCTATATCCATATTGCAAAACCTTTGCATTACCTTTCCATTATATTCCTTCAGCACACCTTTTTCTAATTAGATCCCGTAATTCATGCTACGATCCCGCCTCACAGTTTGACATTTTATCGCAATACTAGTTTTAGTTTCTCCACACTCATTTTCGCCTATATTCGAAATCAACGAAAGCCAGAATGAACGCAAAAATTTTTTCCCCGCGAATGGCTGTAGCATAATTGTTTAGATAAAACAAAAAAAAAACACTCATTTTTGCGGATTTCACTATTTCCTTTGCATTACGAGGAATTTTCGTGATTCCACTTCAAATGTAACAAAAAATCGTTACTCCAAGCGGGCAATTATCCTTCAAGCGCTTTTTACGATGACGACCGCTCAAATCAGGAGAAATTTGAAATCTTCCCGCACAAAAGCGTCACTCCCATGCACAACACAAATTAAATTTTTTTCGCTGTGAGGCGACAGTTCAAGTATCGTGGAATGGGGCGGGAAGATAAGCTAGCTTAGCGATTTTGCAGTAACGTGATTTAAATATTTCGCGAAACGTCTTAAGGAATAATGAACAATGATACCGAAACCACAATATAACTGACCGATCGCGAGTTGTTTAGTAAAAGCCAACATTCTCGCGTCGTCCGCATGATTTTCCTCGACGACAAATGGCGAGTTGGGTAAAAAAAACGTTGTAGTTTGTATTGCGTTACAATGCAATTCGTTGGTAAGTTGCATTACCAAGGGGTTGTCGTGTCTGAATTTTACTGATAAATTTAAATATTTATTTTTTAAACTAAAAATTAAAATTGGATCAGCATTATGTTGGTTTTCCGAGCAGTTTTCCTAGGCGACTGCTCGGTTACTACATCCTACTACTATTAACAAAATTAAAGGAATTTAGACTTCTGAGGTATGAGCTATTGTTGAACCGTAATATGAACATTGAAATCTTAAAAACAGATTTTAAGAGATCATGTCAAGATCTTTCATTTGATACCCTATTCGATTTTTTTCAATAAAAAACAAAAAACGCTTAGTGGTCGCATTCTTATATGGGGGAGTCACTTTGAATTCTTTTAAGACCATTAATTAACCAGAAACTTCTGAGCTTTTCCCCCAGAGATTTGATGACTCTAGCTTTGCTAGTTCCTAAGAAAATCTGCTGTGACGCACTGTCAGCCGGCTGGGCAGGTACCGATAGTAATAGTGTGCTGCGATAAATTTTCTTACGAAACCTTGAAAACAAAGATTGCAGATTTAGTACTTGGTTTCCTTTTATTGCGCAGTGCCACCTGGATTGGGAATATTCCCGCAGGTGGAAGAAATGTGTGATAATATCAAAACCATCTGAAAGTCACTAAAAGATGCGATCAAAAAATTGGACGAAGAGGTTTTGGGGCATCGATCAAAGAAAAGTAAGAACGACTGGTATGACGAAGAATGCAAGGAAGCAGTTGAAAACTGCACTCAGGTGTTTGAAAAAAACAAACATCCAATGATCACTCGGCTTAAAAAGAACACTGTAACACCTTTAAAAAACAAGCTAGAAAAATCAACAGAGGATGATGAGTGTGACAATTAAGTAATGAGACCGATTCCATGAAAACCGCATATTTAAAAATTATTCTACAACTCTGCCATCCCCTTCAAAGTAGTCTCCTTGAGCAGCCATACAACGATTCCAGTGCGTTTTCTATGCTTTGTAACATTTCTGGAACGCTTCGACTGGGATATCCATGAAAACCCTCGTCACGGCCACCAGCATGTCTGTAATTGACTCAAAATGGATTCCTTTGACCGCCGATTTTGTTCTAGGGAACAAAAAAAAGTCACAAGGTGATATATCGGGCAAATAAGGCGGCTGTTGCAACACGGCGATCCATTTAGAGGCCAAACACTGAGACACGCTGAGGGCGCTGTGGCATGGCGCGTTGCGTTATGAAGGATCCAGTTACGAGCGATGTCTGGGCGCACACTGTTGACTCATTTTCGCAATCTTTCGAGTACTTGGCGATAATAGACTTAATTTATGGTTTGCCCCGATAGAACAAATTCTTTGTGGACGATTCCAAGGCTATCAAAAAGTCAGTCCGCAGCTCGACTGGTCTCCCGCTCTCCTTAAACTCTTTATGCCATCGAAATACCTGGGCATGACTAAGAGCACTATCACCATGCACTTTTACAACTTTAGCGTACGTTTTCGAAGGTATTTCGCCCAATCTGGCGCAAAATTTTATCGCAACGCATTGTTCTTGATTTCGTTTCTGCGTTTTCGTGACGAACACCACCAACACACATCTACTCAACACGACACAGCAGGCGAACTAAATAAGCTAGAGCGATGGTATATATATCAATGGAGAGGGGAAGGATGCCAGGGTAGGGGAAGGGAATTTTAAGGTCGCATGTTTACCACAAGTGCTGCAATAAAATTTCATTACTTAATTGTTAAACCTCGCACATCAACACCAAAATCCGACCGACAAACGAATTAAAATTAGTCTATACCTCTTTTAATTGTTTAAAAGAGGTGTAGACTAATTTCAATTCGTATATCTTTCCTTTTTTAGAAGGAAACCAAGTTGAGTGCATAAGGGTCAATCATAGATAACTCAGTCAAAATAAAAAACAGATGGCTGCAATATTTCCGGAAGCTATCCACAGTGTCTCTACTGAAGCTGTGAACATTCTGGAACTAGAGCAAGAAGTTCTAGTTTAATAACCAAACAGACGTAGTACCAACAACGGTAGGTGATCTCAGAAAAGGTAAGGCTTCTAGAATAGATAGAATATCAACAAAACTGCTTCAGAGGGGGGAGTCCCCATCTAAGTAACCTTCTCTTAAGATTCATATGCAGAGTATGGTCAAAGGAGCAGTTAGTAGAAGACTGGCGAGAAAATATAATATGTCCTGCACACAAAATCAAGATAAATTAAGGTATGACATTGATAAAGGTCTTGCTCTACTGTGTACGTCTTATAAAGTGCTCTCTAAAATCATTGAAAGCACTACTACTGCTACTATGAAAGTACTATAGGGAAGTAAAAGAAAGGCTAGTGGACGGTCTACAATAGACCAGACATTCTCAATTAAGCAGGACTTCAAGCAAGCCAATGATGGTATCGATGGAAATGCGCAGTACAAAATAATGCATGACTATAGTAGTAACGAAACAACTCCGCATGGTCAAGGTCACGATGCTAAACATGGAGTCTCAGGTCAACGTCAACGGCAAACGAACGGAAAGAATCGATTTAAAATTAAACTTAAAACAAGGGGATGGACTAGTCTCAATGCTTTTTAGGGTTTTGTACTAAAATACAAAACCCTATTGCAATCACGACCTGTGTCCGTCTGTCCGTCTGTCCGTCCGTCCGTCCGTCCGTCCGTCCGTCCGTCCGTCCGTCTGTATGTCACAGCACTTTTTCTCCGAAACTATAAGGGCTACAGCCATGAAACTTTGTAGAAAGGTCAGAAGTGGTGACCTCTTGAAAGTTTAAGGGTGGAAAAATTTTTCAAAGGCGTTTAAGGGGGGTCTCCCCATATAAGGGGTTGACCCCTCAAAAAAAAATTTCACCATTGGTAGTCGAGTAGGGTGTCATTGGAAAGGTCTCAATGAGATCTTTTCAAAACAAGTCTTAAAATTGTCTTATAAGTACCGAGGGGGGCAGGGGAAGGGGAAATGCACGAACTTTTCGCGTACCCCCCCCTCGCGATTGGACACCTTCCATCCGAAAAATTTGAAAAAAATCATGAGTTTAGGCCTTTATGAGTACAAAAACAACAAATACATGAGAAGTCGAAATTCACTTAACTTTGTTAGTAATAGTATGATTTATCGATTTTGTGTTTTCTTGAATAAAATCTAAATGGTACCCTTAAACTGAATAAAATTTAGCAAAGAGATGACCTTTTACAAGGTTGATCTTTCCTGGAAGTTTCATAAAGATCGAATGGTATTTACCGAAGTTATAGCGATTTGAATTTTCGTGTATTACTATGGAGCAATATGCCCTGTATTACTATGGAAAAATATTGCTATGGAGCCATATGCGCATTTTACCGACGACGACGACACTACAGCTTTGCTAGAATTTGCATAAAAATTTCAGGAGTGATAGATATCATGAAGATGAGTATATACAATTGAAACAAGTCGAAGAGGCAGGAGAGAGCTCCTAGCAAAAGGGCTTTGTAACCATTCTAGGATTTGAAATAATAGGCCATGAATCGATGATTACAGTACAGAGGAGTGGCCCCTGAAAAAAAATTTCATGAAAGGTAGCCGATATGAGTAGCAACTGAAAGTTCTCTATGAGAGCTTTTCAAAACAGTTCTTAAACTGACAGTTTTTGCTTCAGTGGGAGCACAGGGGGGGAAATACATGAAAAATGTGTTTCCTCCCTCGCGAATGGACACCAGTGATCTAAAAAATCTGAAAAAAATATCAAAGGAGATATTAATGGGCATAACTATAACAAATACCTCAGAAGTCAAAATTCGTTCAACTTTGTTAATAATAGTATGATCCTCGAATTTCACATTTTCTCCAATTAAATCGTCTTTGACATGTTTCTTGATTTTATTCGTTGCTGGTTACTGCATTTTGTAAGTTGAGTACAAAACCCTTCTGACATGAGCATAGGTCTGTCTACCCAACTTGTTAATATTGCGGTGGAACACGCGATCATGAAAAAAAGCTGCTAAAACCTCTGGCACACTAATGTTTAAGTTGACACGATCAGTAGCGTGTATTGATGATGCTATGGAACAATCAATCTCAGATGCCAAAGGAGCACTTCTGAGCTTAGCATCAAAATGAAACCAAATTGGCCTACAAGTTAATGAAACGTAAAGCTAAATTCATAAATGGATAGTCCACGTGGTGTAGTGGTTTGAGCACTAAACCCATAAGCCGAAGTTCTCTGGTTCGAGTTTCGTTGGCATCAACGAGATTTAGTTCAAGTGATTCTTCGGACGGACTATAAGCCTGTTCAGTTATGATACGTGCTGGTATCGCAGCTGGGTGGACGGACACACGGCCAAAGCGTGATAATGGTCATATCACCTTGTGAAGTGCCGATAAATTCGATCATGATAATGAGATACTCCAACTGTCTCTAAGCGAACGCCCGAAAAGGGCTGTAGTGCTACGAAAAAAAAAAATCATAAATTAAGCGAGGAAAGATAAATCAGTTCAAAAAAATATGACCATAGAAAAGTGTGGATAACTTTGTTTATCTTAAAGCTAACTTGAACAGAATATGTACCGAAAAGGATAAGATATAACATTGAATAAAAGCCGCGAATAAAGCCTATGACTCCAGACTTCCCAAACAAAGGTCCAGAGTTATGCACAGGCAAAATAAGCTTTATATTAGAAATTACTTGTCCAAACTTCGCTATTATATAGCAGTGAAGTATAGACGCTGATAAGTGGATCCAAAAAAGCATTAGACAAATGTTGAATGCAAGTTGCTCCGAAAAATGTTTGACCCATTGAAGCAATGAACTGAGGGGAAGCTATATAACAATGATTAGTTGCATCAACTATTTGATGAACCACCTCTATCTACTTGTTTAAAGCTACGTCGATTGCTATGGGCAAAAGGAATGGAAGGTAATCGGCTACCCAAAAGAATATTACAAGGTAGAGCACAAGGTACATGCCCAGCGAGAAGACTGCAAACTCAATAGAAAGACATGATAGAAGCTGACAGCAGATCCTAGCTGGGAGTGATAAACTAGTGAATGAGGCCTCAGAGTCATTATAATTGAAGCTGTCTGGTGTCTGAGGCCCAGTTTGGGCTCCCAGACCATAGATAATCGTTTTTAAGCATGCACAACACTCTTAGTGTACATTGCTGGTATTAAGAAATTTAAGAAGCTTTTTCACCTTATGAGGGTGATCCGATAAATACTTAGCCCAAAAAAAAGAATGAAAATTTTGGGTAATTAGCTATTCATTTCTCAACAAAATCTCCTGTTAGCTCGATACATTTGACCCAACGATGCACTACCTTCTTTGACTTACCTAAAAAGTACGTTTTCTCGAGGTCAGCAAAGTAGGCATCCGTGGCGGCGATGACATAATTCACAATAACTCACGCTATCAAATTTTCCGTTTGGAAACAAAAATAGTTGCACGGGACCAAATCTGGAGAATGCAGTAGATGGGGTAGCAGTTCATAGCCCAGTTAGGCCATGGCAACAGCGAAAATGTGAGCCGGTGCGTTGTCATGGTGAAAGAGGACTTTTTTCTTTGCCATATAGAGCCTTTTTTCTGCGATTTGGCATTGAAACTCAGAATAGTAGAGCTTTGTGACCATTTTGTCCTTTTTCAGGTCGATGATGCAGAGCGTACCTTTTGAATCTCAGAAAATGGTGGCTATCACCTTTCTGGCCGATAAAACAGTGTTTTCGGAGCACGCTCTCCGAGTGAAGTCCACTGTTTCGACTGCTCCTTGGTCGCTGATGTGTACCAGTCTAGCCATGTTTCGTCAACGGTAATGAAATGCCCTGGAAACTTCTTTGGATTGCGCTTAAGTAGCGTCAAACACTGATCTGAAGTGGTCTCACGGTTGCATTTGTTGTTCAGAGTGAGCAAACGCGTTATTCATTACGCCAACAGCTTTTTTATGCCCTAAATTTTATGCAGGATATATCTCACGTAGCCTTTTGATGTGCGTACTGTCTCAGCTATTTTGCGCACCTTCAATCGGTGGTCAATTTTTAGTACGTTATCCTCCGGGGTAGCTGTTTTTGGGGCACATGAGCGTGATCCATCAAAAACCGAGTGCGACCACATTAAAACTCGCTAAACAAATTATTTACGGTCATCATCGCAGGAGCATAGTCACTGTATACAGCATCTAAGTACTCTATAATTTTGCTGCACAATTTCCCTTTGGAAATCGTGAATCAAATTGCCGATCAATATTGCTACATCTTCATTTTTCTGAAATCCGTGGACTCGCCTTCTTCCACACACGGTCAAAACAAAACCAAAAGTCTGGTTCAGCTGAAACAGTAGCCATCTACAAATAATGTCCTAAACGAAAGTGAATCTTCCGTACGATAGTGGCGCCATCGGGTGGTGAGGCTAAGTACTTATCAGATCGCTTCCGTAAGTAAGTCTTATTTTTCATTTCATTTTGTTGCCGAGCATAATCCCATATTTTGGATCGTCCTGTTGGTGACACTCGACGTCAGGAATGCCTTCAACTCCGCTAGATGGGTGGATATTCTGGACACGCTGGAAAACTCTTTACAAGTTCCAGAATATCTTATGCGGCTTTTGAGGAACTACCTAAAGGACCGAAGCCTGCTCTACGACACGACACAGGGCCAACGAAGGATGGAAATTACATCGGGTGTTGCCCAGGGATCTATCCTTGGTCCGGACCTGTGGAACGTGTCTTACGACGGGCTACTGAGACTTGAGACGCCAGATGAGTCGCGCTTGATCGGCTATGTGGATGATGTTGCGGCTCTGGTCGCTGGACGCACCGTTGAACAAGCGCAACTTAGGCTAGGTATGCTCATGCGCCGAGTGAGGGACTGGATGACTGCTCGCGGGCTGAGTTTAGCACTGGAGACAACCGAAGTGGTCATCTTGATAAAAAAGAGAATCCCTAGAGTGAGGATGATCGGTATTGGAGATATACAAATCGAATCGAAGCCAGCGGTGAAGTACCTGGGGCTACTGATCGACTTGAAGATGAGTTTCTCTGAGCAAATCAGGGACACGGCTGAGAAGGCTGCTTCGGGAATATCGGGCCTGAGTCGACTTATGGCCAACGTAGGGGGACCCAGCCCATCAAGAAGACGCCTCCTGCTGAGTGCTGTAGGGTCAGTACTACTATACGGAGCAAAGGTATGGGGCGACGCTCTCAGCAAAGAGATATATCGAAAACGTTTGGCACAGGTACAGAGAAAGGGAGCACTGAGAATTGCATCTTTGTATCCAACAGTCTCCGACTCGGTGGTGAGAGTGATGGCAGGCGTGATACCTGTCGCCCTCCTTGCTAGAGAGCGCCGCGCTATTAACCTGCGCCGAAACCAGGATGCGAGGGAGATGGTTGTCCGCGAGGAGAGACAGCACTCGCTCAACGATTGGCAGCAGTCTTGGATGAATTGCACAAAGGGAAGGTGAACTGCGTGCCTCATCCTGGATGTGAGACCATGGCCAAATCGAAGGCATGGTGAGACTGACATCTATCTGACCCAGTTTTTGAGCGGGCACGGGTGTTTTCAGTCTTACCTGCACAAGATCGGTAAGTCACGGTCTCCCGATTGTCCGTTTTGCCCAGGAGAGGAGGACAATGCCTGTCACACATGTTTTGCGTGTACAAAATGGGTCAGGCTGCGAAAGGAACTCTACAGGGAGACGGGAGAGCTCACCCCGGATAATATAGTTGCGGTGATGCTCGAATCGGTTGACAAATGGAATCAGGTGGCACATTATGCTCGGGCTGTCCTAAAATATAAAAGGGACTCACAGCAGCCGGGGGCGCTGGGGCTGGGGATTGCTCTTCTGGCAAATCCTCTTCTCCTCTCCCCTCCTGCTAGGAAAGGGACTCCCCAGCTTGAAGGCACCCCACGGTGTAACGAAACGAGATCTGGCCCGAAGTAATGTGTCAAACGGTTCCAGGCTGGGTTCTCAGGTTGACAGGGGAGGTGTTTAGTGGGTAGTCCAGTCGCGCATGGGAGTCCCACACTCTGTGTATAAATAGAATTCACCTCCCTACCTCATAAAAAAAGCCCATATTTGAAGACTGCTCTATAGCTTGTCATTACATTTCGATTTCTCGTTTTATTGATTCCATTTTCAATGTCTTGTCTCTTAAATGATCTTACAGCCACCCTCCTTCGACATAAGTGATTGTGTTCAAGCTACACCAACTTGAGTTTATCTAATTATCAGGACTATTAAGCAATTTTTCGCTGGGAACTTTACAGCCACTAACAACTCCACTTTCAGCCACATAAGCATAAAATCAATATGATTACACCGCTTGTTTAACTATGTTGTCAGTAGCACTATGGGTGGTCAAATTCAAATATGCTTGATTGATTCAATCGTTATATATTTGATAAAAACATAAAGCAAGTTTTAAAACGTTAAAGTACTCTAAAACTTGATTGCCCACATGGCACTCGATATTTAAATAATATTCAATCACAACAACTTCTTCGGAGCCCTACACCCCTTCTCGGGCCTTCGTTTCTTGCAAATAGCGCCTCCAATCGTTTCGGTCATTTGACGGCGTCCTCCAATTTTGAAATCCAAGCAGCGATGAACTGTCTTCGTCGACCGAGTTAGAGCTGTGTTTCCTCGCTTTCCCCACTGCTCTCTGGCCTTCAGTTCTCCCAACGAATACCTTTTTGAGCATCCGTTGATCGTCTATACGATTCACGTGGCAAACTCATTGCAGCTTCCACAGTATTACAATTGACGAGATCTCCGGTTCGTCAAAAATTTCATACAGGTCATGGTTGTATCGAATTCGCCATTGGTCCCCGTCTAGCTCCACTCTGATTATTCGCCTCAGAACTAGATGCACAAAATCGTTCAATATATTTGCGGATGCTTGGGTTGCAGTCCATGTTTGACAGGCATAGCATAACACAGGTCTTATCACAGATTTGTAAACTTGGAGCTTCGTTTTCCTTTGTATGCAGCTGGTCTTCAATATTGTCAGGACTGCATAAAGTATTTCATTTGAAAGCTGTATTCTGCAGCGTATTTCGTCCCTCTCATTAGCGTTTCTCGTTATTTTGGCACCTTAATAAACAAATTCGTACAAATTTTCGATATTGTACTCGCCATTATGATATTTTGTATATTTTAGGTAGTTCTTACGACTGCATCATGAGCTTTGTTTTATTCTCATTGATTTGTTGCCCTACTAGTTTTGCTTTGCTATCGAGTTTCAGGAAGAGTTCTTTGGTGGTTGTTAATTACCGCGACAAAATGCTGAGATCATTCGGATAGGCTACTACTTGGCTCAACGTGCATAGAAATGTACTTCGTGTATCCGACAGGTAGCTTCGTTATGACGTACTCAAGGGCCGAATTGAATAGCAATGGGGACAGCCGATCTCCCTGTTTAGTCCAATATTTGTGTCGAAGGCATCGGTAAGTTGGTTATTGATGCGGACTTGGGAGGTCGGCAACGTAATTGTCATTTTGGTAAGATGAACTAATTTGGCCAGGATGCCAAAGCAAAGCACAATTCGTACAATACGTTACGATCAATACTGCTGTATGCTTGCTTAAAGTCAACAAAAATTCGGTGTCAGTCTATGTTGAACTCCAAATATTTTCCAAGCAACTACTTGACGGTGAACAATTGGTCCATTGTCGACCTACTTGCTCTAAAACTACCTTGATACTCCCCAAAAAATACTGCTAGCTAATTCTCTGATTTTATTTTCTAAGACCTTTGAAAATGTTTTGTACGCCGTACAAAGCAGTGATATGCCCCTATAATTTTCGCACTGTAGATTCTCAACTTTTTTGTGGATAGGGAATATAATTGATTGCCTCCACTCTTTTGCCATATGCTCTACTTTCCAAATGGAGGTTATCTAAATATTTTCGCGTGTTGTTGGTTCGCGGCCAATAATTTTAATGTTCCGAGATAGTGAAAACGCAATGTCTCTTAATTTAAGTTAAAAGAGTTTATTTAATTAAAAATGCACAATCATTTGTTTAACTATTTCACCTAATTTTAATTTTCACTATTAAAATTCTAACACTTGTCCATAAATTTCTTATCGCAATTGTCTTCTAAATCACTTCACTATTACGAAACACACTTTTCTACTACTCGAATAATATCGCTTCCCACACACAATCGCAGTTCTTATCGCGGTCGAATGAATGATGATCCCCCATTCATTCAGCTCGTCTTTATATAGGGTCTCTACCTATTTACCCATTTCTCGTACATTGGCGAATGTTCTACCGAAAGGTACCTGGTAGATTCGAGCAAATTAATGAATGGAGTGACGTCACTTGCAGATGTTGATTATGCTTGTTGGGTTCTCGTGGGTTCGAGTAAATTCATTTGTTGACGTTCTTAATGATTATGAAAACAATTGCGACAGTAGCTCGCAGAATTATTTGTACATGTAATTATTTGTACATGTAACACTGCCCCCACCTCAGTTCTTTTCGCCCCGAAAAGATGTGTCGCTATTTGTAGTCAATTCTCCCTGGGTGTAATATGGGGCAAGACGGTCCAGATGCACGATTTTCATTTTTGCTCTTGGCTTACGATGTTCCTGTATTCGGTATACGACGTCGTTGATTCACTTTGTAACTCGGTATGGTCCCTCCCAATTATGTTGCAACTTTGGAGACCTACCCTTTCGCCGTTGCAGGTTATAAAGCCACACCAAGTCATCTTGCTAGAAGCCAGTAGAATTAGCCTTTAGATCATACCTGGTCTTCATGCGGTCAGTAGCCGATTCGAGGTGTTTTCGTACTGTCCGATGTATCTGGCTCAACCGTTGTCTTAGATCACTTGCGTACTCCGAGACCGTTTGGGGTTTCTCAGGGGGCGTTCCGAACCTTATATCGGCTGGCAAACGAATAGTCTTTCCAAAAATGACTTTGGCTGGGGCTTGGCCCGTCGATGCATGTTCAGCGGCTCTATACGCCATTAAAAATAGTGGGATATGTCGGTCCCAGTCCCTTTGGTTCTCGTCAACCATTTTGGCCAGGTATTTATTGAGCGTGCCGTTGAAACGTTCGACCATTCCGTCGGGTTGGGGATGCAGCGGTGTTGTCCTCGTTTTCCGTATTCCGAGCAGCTCGCACATTTCGCCAAAAACTAGTGACTCAAAGTTTCGGCCTTGGTCATCCGGGCTTGTTGAGAAAATGTCACTGTACTTGGTGACCAGATCAGAGGCTCGCTCGAATAGCTGCACTGGCAATTTAACCTGCTTCAATATTGCAGACGTTGATTCCCGGGCTTTGTCTGTGTCTTGCCTCCTTTTGCAATGATGGTCGTGAGTAGCTTCCAAAGAGGTGATGGTGGAAACAGGCTGGCAGCTGCCGATGACTTCTCCCGCTTTGATGCTCGTGGTTGAGTCTGCGGTGTTAAGGACTCTAACCAGCACATATCCATTCCTTAAAGATCTTACAAGGCTTCGTCCTACAATCAAACTGCGCAATGCCGACGTCTTCGTTGGCTCTATCAGATAAGATCGGTGGTCTCCAGAATCACCATCAAGCTTGGCCCATACAATGCTTTCGGAAGAATTCGGTACATCAGTGTCAGTACATACCACTACATTCATCTTGGGAATTTGGACGCTGGGATCCTCCATCAGTACTTCGACATTCTGCCATTTCAATACACGTTTGCCCAAATCCAACGTGATTCCATGTGGTCGCAGAAAATCCATTCCGAGAATGCAGTCATCCATAATGTTCGCGACCAGAAAATTATGTCGGAACACAAGGTCTCCCAACTGTATCTGGAGGTTGACCTCTCCATGGACAGGTGCAGTTTCTCCCGTAGCTGTTGGTAGTGAGAAAATTCTACCCTTGTGAAGTTGTTGCTGTCTAACTAGGTCTGGTCGGATAATCGATCGGGTTGCACCAGTGTCGATTGTTATGGTGCAGTGTTCTCCGTCAACTTGACCCGGAAGGCATAAGTCCGCTTCTCCACGATGTAGTCTTGACACGATGATGGTGGTGCTGGGGACGTTGATCCTGCTAGCCAACCTCTGCCCCACGAAGTTGGCTCTTACATGTTTCCCGACCCCTCTGTTTGAAGGGTTTCCATTCTGGGCTCCTGACTCTGTCTGGATTTCCTCCTAGCTGCACACCCTGGACAATAGCTCGGTTTTCTCCGCTTCTTGCAGTCTCTTTGCAGGTGCCCCTTCTCTCCGCAATTCCAGCATCTAGGCGCACCATTTACATGCGGGTCTCGCACAATTTCCGCGCGCTCACACCTGCACTCGTCTGCCACTACCTCACGGACCCGGGCAGTGGTACGAGTCACATTCTTCGCTGCCTCAAAGTTCAGACTGTAAGCCAATGCGTCCTTAACCGTTTGCTTTTGGGCTAAACGCACGGCTTGCTGCAATTCCGGGTCCTTTAGTGCGCTGATGAATGCTTCTGTCGCTGCATCATCTCGATGTTCTGGGTCGTAGGCCGGGTAAGCCAAAAGTGCTAGTCGCTCAATGTGTTGGGCTAGCTGCTGTAGGATTTCGCCAGACTTCTGCACCCGATGCCTTAGCTGTGACCGATAAATCTGCTTTAGATGATCATCTCCATAACGCATGTCGAGCGCATTCATTATAGCATTCGAGTTTGAGTGCAATTGAACGGGGATCGTCTGCAACAGCTCGGCAGCTGGGCCTCTTAGAGCAAGAATCAATGCAGTTGCTCGTTCCTGCTCATTCCAGTGATTTATGCGAGCGGCTGCTTCAAACTGGGTTTTGTAAATAGTCCAGACCGTTTGCCCATCGAATATTGGTGCTTGCACATTTCTAGATAAGCTTTGCGCTGCGGTTATAATTGGGGCTGGTGAGGCGGTTACTACTGCCTTCGCTGCTTCCAAGTCCTTTTTCACTTTTTCCATCTCATGGCTGATTCTCTCCTCGACCTGGCTGATCTCAAGGTTGATTCTCTCCTCGACCTGATGTACATTCTCCTCGACGCATTTAATTTGGCTGTTGAGACTAATGAGCTCCGCTTTTATTTCAGTTGACTGTTTTTCCAGCTTCTGTGTGATGTCTGCCTTGATTTCGAACGCTAGTTGGTCTAGCTTCGCTGATTGTTCATTTAACTTCGCTGTTAAATTGGATGACTGTTCATTGAGCTTCGCAGTTAAATTGGATGACTGTTGTCGCTGCTCTTGCTGCATCAGCATCAACATTTGCATCAGCGCATTTTCTGGTTCCTTTGGTTTTGGTGTTTCGGCTTCACCACCTTCTGCGCCTTTTTCTGCATCTGAGAGCTCACCCAAATCCAGATTCACGCCTTCCGACTCGATCGCGTCACGCAAGCGTGCAATCAGTATGGCCTTTGTACCTTGTGTAGCCAGATTTCGTTGTTCCAACTCCTCTTTGAGCTCCGATATGCTCAATTGATTAATTTTAAGATGTAAATTTCCTGGCATTTTTATTGTTTCGGCTATTTTTCCACGTTAATTTTCACAATTGTGCACGTTAAAATTGTTTAAACGTTTGCATTTCCAAATTTCAATCTCACTTCTCGACACCACTGTCGCGTGTTTTTGGTTCGCGGCCAATAATTTTAATGTTCCGGGAAAGTGAAAACGCAATGTCTCTTAATTTAAGTTTAAAGAGTTTATTTAATTAAAAATGCACAATCATTTGTTTAACTATTTCACCTAATTTTAATTTTCACTATTAAAATTCTAACACTTGTCCATAAATTTCTTATCGCAATTGTCTTCTAAATCACTTCACTATTACGAAACACACTTTTCTACTACTCGAATAATATCGCTTCCCACACACAATCGCAGTTCTTATCGCGGTCGAATGAATGATGATCCCTCCATTCATTCAGCTCGTCTTTATATAGGGTCTCTACCTATTCACCCATTTCTCGTACATTGGCGAATGTTCTACCGAGAGGTACCTGGTAGATTCGAGCAAATTAATGAATGGAGTGACGTCACTTGCAGATGTTGATTATGCTTGTTGGGTTCTCGTGGGTTCGAGTAAATTCATTTGTTGACGTTCTTAATGATTATGAAAACAATTGCGACAGTAGCTCGCAGAATTATTTGTACATGTAATTATTTGTACATGTAACAATATTATGCCAATCTTTCCTTAATCTTGGTTTCATCAGCGATGATTTTACCGATATCATCACGACAGAGCGTGCGTTTGGGCTGATAACCACGTTTCAGGCTTTTCACTACTTTGCATGCTTGTCTTGTGTTGTTGCTCGTTAAATTTATATCTATACTTCTCAATTGGTCAGCATAGTATTTTCTTTTCTTAGTTCTTATTGCCTTATTCGCTGGTCTTCTGAGATTTTCATAGCGTAGTCTCTTCATCCTGATTTTCCTACCTATGTTATCTTTTTATGCCTGATTCTTTTCATCTAACGCATTTCGGCACTCATCATCGAGCCATTCATTTCTTTTGCGCCGGGCTTGATTTCCGATTGTCTGCTCTGCCACGGTTTTAATAATTGCTTTCACTTTCATCCAGAGCTCGTTGCTTGTCTTTAACGATGCGTCTGATAAGATGGCAGCCAGCTGATTTTTGAGGGTTTTCGTGAATTTTTTGGCCACAGACGCCAACTGGCATTTGCTGAATGCCTTTGACATACGATATCGATTTGATCAAATTATGATCTGAGTTGCAATTGGCTCTTCAGTGTGTATGGACGTCAAGTATGCTCGAGGCCCATCGTTGTTGGATCAGAACATGGTTGATCTGGTTTTGTGTGTTGCCATCCGGTGATACCCAGGTCATTTTATGAATGCGTTGATCTTGGACTAACTATAACTAGATTTCTGCTACATGCGAATTCAATCAGGCGCTGGCCGTTGTAATTTGTTTCATCGGGGAGGCTATATCGTCCAGCCTTTCCACGATGAGCTAGCTCATTGCCAACCTTAGCATTGAAATCATCCAGAAATATGTTTGTGTCGTTTGCGGGCAATGCATCGACTAGTCTTTCCAAGTGAATTTAGAATGGCTCCTTTGTTTCTTCGTCCTTTTTTTTAGCCGAAGCGTGAACATTTATCAGCAAGATTTTGGAGAGTTTCGATTTAATTCAGATCGCACACAACCGTTCATTATTTGCCTTAAAATCATTAACGTATAGTTTGTACTCCCTATTTACAACAAAGGCCCCTTCGAGTTCTCGTTTTCCAGTAGGCTTCTTACTTTTGAATATTGTGTGCGATCTCATGTCTTGAATGTCATTTCTTGTCGAGTTCATTTCTTGGATTGCCAGTATGTTCAATTTATATTGACTGCCCTGTTGCAAAAGGTCTTTAACAGTGCCAGGTTAATTGACTTATCGGACATTCCATCCAATGCCATAGTCCTTTTTTCCTTTGCGAGGTCATTGCCGTGGATCCAATCCATGCCAAGGCTTTTTGCCGGTTTCAAAACAGTGTAGGGTTTTCCAGGGACGGCTAGTCGACTTGTCGCCTAACCTCCATTCCGTTGGCATGGTTACTAAAGGCTGGCCGTACCAAGTAAATTGTTTTTAGCGGTTAAATTTGGATTTAAGCATGCTGTGCTGTTGTTGAAATACTTGAAGCAAAGAAAACTATCTGATAAGAAATTTCAGTAAATAAAATCTTTTTTAAACAGATAGTAATATTTTTATGACGATTACAAAATTTTAAAATCGATTAGGATAAAGTGTTTCAAGTTGTAAGTCAAGGGAGCCCCCTCAATTCAATTTTAAGAATATAAATTTTTTGAAGAAAAATTCTATAAAGTTATTTTCTTATTCTATTCCCAAGCAAATTTGACCTTCTAATCTTATGACCATATCTCAAACTATGTGATATGTGAAGAACACCCAAAAAAAATTTCAATTTTCAATATTACCTGCACTAAATAAACTAGACTATAAAAATTTAATCAATTTCACTACTTTTCCGATTCAAATCATTTTAACTCAGGTTTCAGGCAACCATGCATGAATTTGAGCTTCCTAGGCCCAGTGCTAGGTCACTACGAATCAATCAATCGATTAGACATCTCGAGGGTTTGGATTCGATGTAAGACTTTTATTCTCATGATTGAATGGACTCGTTTCCTTGTCCTCCTTCGTCCCTTTTAAAGGCATACATACATATGCTTGCTGACCAGCAAATCCAGGTATGTGGCCTTGGATCATCCTGAGTACACACAATGCCTAGTCCATGGGAATGCTAAGGAAACATTTGGCCGACAGAAAAAAATTGATGTAAAGGACCGGAGACAGTCCCATTTTCTTCTATCAAATATTTGAGATTCGATTAGGAAATTAATGTTTGTTGTTACTGGGCCGATGGGGAAAGCATTGGAAATGAGGTTGTTTAAGCCTAATGCTTGCCTGTACGTCTTTAGTGTAGCCTTAAAGCACCTCACCGACTCCTACGAGTGAGCTTTAAGCAGCTGTGCCACTAACAGATTTGCAATCCGATAAAGTTTTCATATTATTGTAGTTAGAAACACATTTCAACAATTTTCTTTCCATCAGCATTTGAATGCTATCGAAATGAGAAAAGTTTTTCATAATACGCAGAATACCGTGCTGGGCGTTTTCTTTTCGTGAAAATTTCTAAATTATGACACAGCCGTACTTCAAATGCAGACCATAATTTTCTATTGACGTTTTCAATGAAAAGTCGATTTTCTCTCAGCTCCTCAACCAAGAGCACTTGGTCCGTGGTCATTATCTGCCCGTTCAAGTGAAAGCTCAAGAATATGACGGATGGTAGGAAAAGGAGGTGAAATAACAAATTCCCTCGGTAAATATTTGCTTTCAATTTGACTAAAATCGATAAATTCTAATAAACGCTTTGTGAAAAACAGTGAGGGGATCTGCATGTGTACGGATATATACTGGTTGTGTTGAATTTTCGGTTTGTTTTCAGGATGCTTGGAAGGATGGTAAGTACTTCCAGTCGCTGGGTAAACAAATGATGTTAAGTCCTGTAGAAAGGATACTACGCTCTTTGTTCATATTTACAACGGCAAATTGTAATTTATTGAAAGCACCAAAATAAACGAGTTCCACGGCAAAGAACAAACTACCTCTGGACGCTCCAAATTTTTGGTTTTGTTTTTCTCCTTTTTTCCGTTTTCTTGAAAATATACACACCGCAAAGGGAGGGTGTATATATTTTCATTTGTAAAAAGACTAGCAAGTTATAATTTTGAGCTTTTGGTCAAGTTTCATAATTCAGAAAATACTTGACCTTTAAAAGCGATTTTTCTTTGTGGATATTTGTTGTGAAAAATGTTCTGCTAGCACTGGTTGGAGAAGTCTATCGATTGAATCAAATTAAATTTAAAATTTCTCCTTGGAAAGAAATTTCCTTGTACTTGTCTTTGTTGTTTTGGATTCGTTCAATGCTCCACGAAGATAAACATTTTTCATAATCAAATTTAAACTCAGAAGTCATAATCTACTTTATTGCAAAGTGAATTTCAAATCCCTACGAAGATCCTACGCTTCCACTTATCTCAATTTAAACTTTTTCTATACTTTTTGCTTCTATAACTCTCATCTTTATGTGAATCAATATCGTTTTACTCCAAAGCAAGTGTATCGCAAAATATTCTATCTTTCCCGTGAATCCATTTGAATTCAGCCAAATCAGCACATCATACCTTTTACCATGCTCATTTTCACTCCAGAATTATTTACGAAATTCCTTTATTTTCCTTGGAAGCTATAAAGATCACGTGTATGATATCTGCAGGCATACCGCGGTTTTAGTAACCACATTGTTTCTACTTATAGTATTAAACCCAACAGGGAAATTGAATATGTGAATGTTGAATTGGGTGCTTTATGATGCAGTTGGGAGCTTAGATTGCCAAAATAACAATTCAGTAGACACAATAAGAATATTGCTTTAAGCTTATAGAAGCTATGACATGTTCGTGGGAACGTTGATTAAATATTTTGAATTAGGCGGTCCAGGAATAATATGGTTTTATGTAGGGTTTTCCATTAGAGATATAAACATGTTGTATCTTTATACACACGCACCGCTAAACTTTTTTAATAAATTGTCAATGTCAAAAAGTTAGTTAAAGTCAATATTTTTATCATGGTAAAGTTTGCGAACTAGCAACGGTTGGAAATTATTAAAAATTACTACCGAAATTTTGAGTGGGTGGTCGCAACTTTAAGAGCGCTTACTCCAATTTCCGGTCATAATAATCGTCCAACCAGACAGGCTGTAGGCCATAGCGGATAAATTTGAGTCCAAATTTTCACTATTGGACGTTCCGGTGCCAAAAAGATGTCGTACTGCTCGAAGCGAAAGAAATATCGCAGCCGTAATCGCATCGATTCAAAAGGAGCCAAGAATTGGGCATCGCTCAAGCGACACTTTGGCGTATTTTGCGAAAAGATCTTGACCTACATGGTTACAAGATCAAATTTTCTCAAGAACTAAAGCCACTTGATCATTCAAAACGCCGAAACTTCTCCAATTGTGCTCTGGCAGAGCTTGAAGAAAATGAAGAGTTTCATCGAAAAATCGCAATAGAGCTCATTTCTGGCTCAATAGCTTTCTAAATAAGCTAAATTTGGATTATTGGTCAGCGAAAAATCCATATGCGCTTCTTAAGATACCGTTTTATCTGCGAAAATTGGCTGTTTGGTTCGGTTTTCGTACCGGAGCTGTGATTGGGCTGTATTTTTTCGTGAATGTAAACGACCGTCATAATACCGTTAACAGAGAGCGCTATCGTGTTATGTTGGACGATTTTTTGTGGCCAGAAGTGGATAAACTTGACATCAACGATATGTGGTTCCAACAAAACGGTGCCACTATACCACTTAGCATGCCTCACAATCAATTTATTGAAAGGTGAATTTGGTGAACGTGTTATCTCGAGAAATGGTCTGGTGGAAAGTCAAACTCAAAGTCAAAAGCGCTTAATTCAATACTAATCGGTATAAATTTACAAAGAATATAAAGCAAATTCCAAACAATAAACATACAAAAATTTAATGGCCCAAATGGCTCTCTAAATTTATACATTATCATTAAACATATTTCTTCAAAAAAAAAACTCTAGCAAACTCAAGATTATTACATATTTTATAAAATCAATTGGAAAAAGGAGAAAAAACCAACCAACACTATCCTCAAATTATTTATAATTTAAACACAACAGTGAACTTTGATCCTACACCTTATATGTTTTAACTTAATTCTAATAAAATGCAATCAAAAAACTTTATCTTATACTAAAAAATTCTATAACAATGTTCCTAACCTAAGCGTTTAACCTTATCTCTAACCTAATATAATACACATAACATATACCAAACCTATACCTAAATTTAACAGAATTTTTAACAAAAATAAACAACAACACTGAACGTAGCAATAATGAACTGAAACTCAAAACACTAAATAATGAAAAACACCAAAACTGAAAATAAACACGAATAATTTAGACATTGTCATTCAGCCACCAATACCTGGATTGCGTCTTCTCAATTCGATCAGCTTCAACGAATCTAGCTAATGAGTGTCTCCATTGGAATTGTTGGTCTCTTGAACTTAAATTCGAAGGATAATTTATTTTCTTATCGGTGGCCCAGCGATGTATGTGATATATGACTGAGACGCCTTCAGAATCAAAAGCATATCGATTCATGTCCAAATACACGAATGCTACTGGATCCTGATCGAGATAAACACCGAGGTATACAACACAGGATTTATGTGGAATTCGTTCTTAACTACCCTCGCAAGCCATGATGTGGAAATCTTTCCAATAACGTTTCAGGTCTTGACTGAACCCCTGCAGCGTTGTCCAAAACAAAATTGTTTCGCACTTCTGCGCACTCATTTTCATTCGCCAATTGTCAGTGTACAGCTGTACATCATTGAACATTTTTTGGAGATTACTCTGAACTATTGTAGCTTTTTGGTCTGCCGTATAGATGATCAGATCATCAGCAAACGCTACCAATGATCGCGTTGGCGAGACGTTAAAATGAAAGCCGTTCAATAGTTTGCGAATGAAGATTGAGAAGAGCAGAGGTGCAGTAACTGTTCCCTGCTGTAGACCATTCAAGACCTTGACGTCGCGCATTGTTGTCAGATTTCCATCAGTTACAACAAATGATTTCCCGTATAACATATTACACATCATGGCGACAAGGTGTCTGGGGAACCTGTCCTGAAGAAGTTTTAAAACTAGTCCATCTAACCACACCGTATCCAAGGCTTTTTCCATATCAACGAGACATGCTCCAACGCATTGTCTATCATTAAGTTTCCAACAGATGTCTGAGGTTACTTTCGTTATTGCATGTGTGGTCGAATGCCTGGCATAAAAGCCAAATTGGCAATTCGGCATCAACTCATATTCCTCAATGTGGGCGTTTAATGCTCTGTTAAGTATCACTTCAAACACCTTGCTGATGTTAGGCAGCAAGCTGATTGGGCGATAGCTTTTAGGGCATGAAGATTCTTTTCCTTTCTTCAATATCGGAAATACCTTAGCCTTTTTCCACTCATTTGGGAAATATAAATTGCTCAACATGTTGTTGAACAATATAAAATAATTTGTAATAGCAACGTCAGGCAAATGTCGAAGAACTACATTTGGCATACCATCAGTACCACATGATTTCTTGCTGTTTATCCTGCGAAATATGACACACAAGTCTTCATAGCTGACAAAATAATCAATGAGATTCAAGCTCAGTATGGGGTCGGATGTTAATGTTTCATGGAAATGAAGACTTTATTGGCCGTTCAGGCTTGATTTGAAGTCGGAAACTTTTGCTTCAACGACCTCTGAAACTATTTCGTTCCCTCTCTCAGGGTTTGGTAGATGAACCAATTCAAAATGTGTTCCAATCAAGGCAAGTTTATCCAACCCTTCACAAATAATCCTGTTTCCATTTCTATCCAGAGTCGTACTATCAATTTCGATACCAGCCCTATCGAGAAGATTTATCTCATCACCAGTGACTTCAAGATTCGATACCTTCACTCGAGACTTCTTGCGGAATATGCTATTCACTTTCGCGAACACGCCATCTGGGCCCTGTGGGCTAATAACCCTCAATTTTTCCATCCATTGATTGCTGATCTCACTCCTGAGGTATGACCGGACTAAGTTGCGGACATTCTTCAGGTGTAATTTCAACGAAGCCAACGAGGGATGGTGGTAGTCCAAAAATCCTCGATAAATATTGTTGAAACGTGTGAGAAGAAGGCTTTTCAATCTTTTCAACCTTGCGATGGTTTGTGTTTCATATCCTTCCATATTGTTTCGATGTTTAATCTTTGGAACTATTTTCTCAATCGTTTCTAACGTCAGCTTCTCTAACTTCGACAAACAGAGATCTATTTCATCGTTAGTTAGATTCCTGTCATTAGAAACCATTAAGCAAGAGTTGCCACCATCAGAAGGGGAACATTGCTTCTGGTACTCGCGATTAAACTTCTTTTGAAACTTTCCCTAGTCTGTTTTTTTGAAATTCAACCGATGATTCTCATGTTGAACTGGAATGAGGAAGAAATCATCCCTTTGATGATTGGTTTCCATTACGATTGCGTTATGGTCGCTATCGTAAGGAAGCACCTGCAGTTTCTGTTGAGGACTATTCAAGCTGAATTCAAGTCTTGCGTCAGCAATGCAAAGGTCCAAATATGAATTCGTCCTAGGATATGTTGGGAACTTCGACCCATATAGATTGCAACTGTATTCAATTTGATTCTCTGTTATCCACGATTTCAGGAATACACCTCTTGGATTATTGGTGGCGTTCAGCCATGATGTATGCTTGGCGTTCAGGTCACCAGCAAAAATACAATCACTATGCAGCCTGTTCAATTCAAGTATTTCAAACAAGGAATTGAGTTCCTCCTTGAACTTGAGAACATTTTGACCAGTTGCATAGGCAGAGATAACGAAGAGGTTATCCCCACCTGGCAGTGAAATTTTGATAACGGACACTTCAAGAGATTCAAAGCTTTTGAATTGGACTTTTTCAATATTTTGGAAACAATAGGGTCTTCGAATCAATATCCCGGTGCCACCTCCCCCATTACCTATTACCCTATCGTTTCTTACGAACTCAAAATCCTTGAATTTCATGGAGTGCCATGAACTGAAGTGGGTTTCAGTGAGCAGTATGATGTCAGGCTTTTGCTTAACAATAAATTCAAGGAGATAATCACGCCCATGTATTGTAACAATGGAGTTGACGTTGATCGAGATGAGACGAATCCTATCCATGGGAATATGACTGGATGACAAAGTATTTTGAGGCATTTGAAACCCCTAAACGATGAAAAACAATATTAATTTTCGTATCTTGCTTGTCGATTTTTTCCGATAGAGAATTTAATTGCTGTAAAATTTTGAGAAGTAGCTCATTATTGCCACTTATTTTGAGAAGCAGGTCATTATTGCCACTTACATTATTTGCGGTAAACCGCATTTTCTGCTGGTCCTCTAGCGGCTTGTGCAAATGATACTCTGGGCTTGACGAAGTTCGGAGCTAAGGCACTGCGGTGTAGTTGTGTTTGCTCTGGGACAGATTTTAGTCTCGCATACTGATATCGGGAGCTTCCTCGATATGATGCCGGGTGGCCAAAATCACCGCCGTTAACACAATATAATTTCTCTTTTTCTCCGTCTGAGCCAATTTGCACACACCGAGAGTATGCACGTCCTTGCATTTGACGCATCGGTAATGCATGGCGCAGTTGGCAGCCGAATGCCCGAATCGTTGGCAGCGATAGCACTGGTTGGTTTCTCGTTTCTGGAGGTGTTCTCACCTCACCACTCGGTAATTTAAATATCTGATTTGCTGAAGAGTGCTTGGACTGCTTTTATTTGATATTTCTACTAAATAAGGTGGTAAGTTCTCTTGCCTACCGTCGACCTTCTTGTCGCGAATGTTTTAACTGAGATAAATTCGATTTGTGATGCTGGTTCCTTGAGCACCTGAAGAAGATCGACAGTATCTTCTCCGCAGTCCAAGCCCTTCAACAAGAACATCTGGTTCTTCTCGCTTTTTGGGGTATAAGTGAAGTGCGGAACTTCCCCAGAATTTAAAGCATTTTTTGCTGATTTGAAATCAACCAGTGATTTCGTTCTGATATATAACCTCTCGAAATTGATTCGTTTAATTTCGAAATTTGTCAATTTGTTTTCGGCTGCCAACAGCCAAACCATGTCCTTTCCGCTTTGACCGAAGACATTAATTGGCGGAACTTTCTCTGTATTCTTTACTTTTTGAAGAAGACCAGCAGAACTACGGGCTGGTTTCTTCTCCTTATTTTTATTTTCCTTATTTTTATTTTTCAAATAAATTATAAAATTATTATTATCTTTATTACCTCAATTTTTTTCATCTACCTCCATATCCTGTTGGAGTCCGTCCAGTGCTGCAAATTAATTCTAGCTTTCGTCAGTGCCTCCAGCACTTAATACTTCTTCTGTGATGATTGAATTAGCAGCTTTCTTCTGCTTTGCTTGCTCATCGATTTTTTGTAGCGGTTCACTATCTTTCACTTTTTTTGCTGTATCGAACATATCTTCGTAAGTTTTGATTCTTGATTTTAATTCTTCGATTTCAGCTCGAAGTCGACTCACCTCCTGCCTATCCTCGACCACTTGTCTCTTACGGCCGCCATCTGCGGAGTCCTGGGTGCTGGTGTGTCTTCGCTTATTGACGCTTGCCGCCAATTTCACATTGTCACTCCCCCCGGGGCCCCTAACGGAGGGAAGCCTTCGGGCTCCTCCATACAGCAGTCCCGAGTTATGTCTTTGGTTTGTTGCCTTTTCTTGATTTATTGATACCGTTGGTCGATGCCTTCGTCGATAAATTCTTCCCCAATGAAAGCAAAACTTGCTTTTGACTGGCTCGTACAAAATAATTTCAATTTTTCGAAACTGACTTTTGTGAAAAATTAATGACAGGAGTGATTAAAAACACGATTACACGCAACGAGTGCTAGACGTAGAAAAGAAAAGTGAGGTCAACCAGTGCTGCCTCGTTTATGCGATCTAACGCCATTGGATTTCTTTTTATGGAGCTGTATCAAGTCACTGGTCTATGCCAATACGCCAGCAGCTTTAGACGAGCTCAAATACAATATCCAGCGCAAAATTGAAAACGTTACGGTCGAAATGTGTACCAGAGAGATGGGAAATTGGGTCCACAGAATTGACCGCTGTCAACGGGCTCGTGGTGGTCATATGACTGAAATAATATGTAATGCTTGTACTACACCCACAATAAAGTTGAACTAAAAATCTCAAATAGTGTGTGTTCTATTAAAAGATAAAATTGTTATGTCCTTAATGGAAAACCTTTTATTAGTCTCGAAGTTATAAGAAAAATAAGCAGATTCTACCATTATGGTGAGCTTAGATCGCTAACTGATGAATCGGTGGAAATGTATTCTTTTACCGCTAATAATTTTAGAAAATTCTTAGTAGAAGCCTAGAAAAACTTCTGCACTCATAATCACTAAGTTTTATCTTTGTTAATTTTTAGTTTAATGTTGTCACTTATGAAAAATGACAGATTTTTTGCTTTTAACACGTTTATTGTCTCATAATTTTTCCATCAGCCGGGATGGAAAGCGCCATCTTCTTCTCTTTTCAACTAGTTAGTTGTCAGTTAAGCTGTCTGGCTGTGGGTATTCACTGCACACTTAAATGAATTAGAAACTTCAAGTTTAATAACAAAGTTTTTATTAACGAAACATTGCGCATAAGTAAATAATAAGATGCATTTTTGTTGGCGGTCAACGGAAGAAAGACAGTATAAAAGAAAAAAATCCTCAGCAGCTCAGCTGTCATGCCGCTACATTGTTCACTCCTGAGTTGTGTTGACGGTTGATTTGAAAACTACGTAAACATTACTTAAACAGCAAATTGAACCTTTTCCACCACAGTAGCTTTCAATTTTGATCCTGAATATGCCCTTGAAGTAACGCTTGGTTGTGTTTGTGGAATTGACTCGAAGCTGTCAGCTGGTTCAGATTAAAACTTGAAATACGATAGTTTAGGTCGGTTGACATTGACTTTCGTTGCTTTTCCATGAATACCTAGGTTATAAAGTTAACGGAAATTTATTTTAAAATTTGCTGTGGTACTTCGTATGGGTGCTCCAATAGCTTCTTCACTCGGTCGATACTGTAATGGTTTTTCTTACTTTTTCTCGTTTCATTGAGATTTTCCGCAGGAAATTTAAATTGATCTCTCATCGGTTATAGACGTGAAATCTAGGAATGTGTCAACGGACGGTACCCATCAAGTCAACAAGTCCGGACACCCTTTGTCTTTTTCGGTAGGCTGCTGGCAGATTAGCTAGTTTGGATAGGAATTTCGGTTACAGATCCTCCGCGAGCAGACTAAGTACAAAATACAAGAATCAGCTACCGATTGCCCGAAATAAACTGCTAGAATCAAAAACCGAATCAATCTACTCTGATTGAAAACCAAAAACCGAACTTCAACAGCACGTACCGAACCACAACACAAAATTGATCATTCAAGGATACTCACCTTCGCCGTCGCCTTTTCTTGATTTATTAAAATGCAAATAATTACAACTGATAATTCTATTTTCATTTTCATTAAGCAAGAGTTATATTGCGAATTGCAACGTTAAATAAATCTTTTTCTTACATAAAAAAATAATTTAATTACTTAAGGTTGGCAGTTTGCGGATAAAAATTATGTTCAAAATGAATATATACAATCTGAAACCTAAATATTATTTTCTAATATTTTATAAGTATTGAAAATGTTTTTCTTTTGACATTTAGAGCATTTATTATAATGTACTAAGCGAAAAATTTGGAGAACCTTTTTTACATTCCAATTGGGTGTATTGTAATGATTGCCCGTTTAACTTGCTCGAACGAAATCGGAACCGACCTTTTATCGGTTCTAGACGTGAAGTCTGAGTCGTGCCAATGAATGGTACCAACCGGTCAACCAGTCCGTGCACCCGAAATCCACTTCGCGGTGGCTGCTTGTCGGCCAGCTAGTTCAGAGAGAATTTCAGTCGCAGGTCTTTAAATAGATTACGCTCAATTACGTGTTTCAGCCACCATTAAGTGCCCGTTTCAAACGCGTCAAAATTCCAACCAAACAGGAAAGAAACCTACTTTACTTTATTCCGTATTCTCTTCCTTTCATTCAGACAACAATACAAAAAACTAGTTTTTATTTCGCGTTCCCGAGTTTCCTTGACGCGGTACCGAGAAATAAACTATGTTAATTCAACTCCGACGAACTCTACTCTAGTGAAAACGCAGGGCAACCCATGGTACCGCGTACCGCGCATGACGCGAAACCCGCCAGTTGCAGATTTCTAGAAGCCTACCCTCTTCACGGCGTACTTACCGTTCGTTCTCACTCCCGCTTAAAACAAAGCGCAGGCTGGAAAAGAAAGTCTTGTTGTAAATTAGCAATATATTTTTAATTCTCTTGTTGTACTTATTAGAAAACAAAATTTAATTAAAGTTAGCAACTAATAAGATTAGCTTTAGGTTCACAAACTCTTAATTTTTTTTTTACATGCGATACTTACTGATTGCTACTTTAACTTTATCGAATTAAAAACAAAAACGCAGTCGTCACGAAATATTGTTGTATACAATTCACATATTTTCTCCTTCTTCCTTTCCATAATTATTTTCCATTTGCTTAAATTCCTTTTTTTTTATTGTATAAATAACAACAATATTCTGTCTGTGGCCGAAAATTTCATGGAGACCCTCGACAATAAGCTGGCTTGCATCTTATCAGATGCATCGTTAAAGACGAGCAACGAGCTCTGGATGGAAGTCAAAACGGCTCTCAGAACCGTGGCAGAACAGACGTTCGGACATCAAACCCGGCGCAAGAGGAATGATTGGTTCAATGATAAGTGCCAGAATGCCTTAGATTAAAAAGAATCAGGCGTACAAAGAATACGTAGGTAGGAAAACCAGGACGAAGAGAGAACACGATGAAAATCTCAGAAGAGTAGCGAATAAGATTATTAGAATTAAGAAAAGAAAATATTATGACCACCAATTGAGAAGTATAGATGCAAATTTAGCGAGCAATAACACAAGACAAGCATACAAAGTAGTGAAAAGCCTGAAACGTGGTTATCAGCCCAAAACCACGCTCTGTCGTGATGACAGCGGCAATATAATCGCTGATGAAATCAAGATTAAGGAAAGATGGGCATCATATTTCACGAACCTCCTTGATCCTGCCTACAGCTACAGAACATCGGAGCCTATAGATGTCTGCGGAGAGCTTCCATTGGCCCCACCAACTCTGGATGAAGTTTGTTCCATCATCAAAGCCCAAAAGAATAATAAAGCGCCAGGCATTGATGAGATTCCAGTGGAGCTCAACAAATATGGTGGCAGTAGTGTTTACCAAGCTATTCACAAAGTCATCCAGTACATTTGGCAACAAGAACATATGCCGAAAGAGTGGAGCCAATCAATTATATTCCCTATCCACAAAAAAGGTGACAAGCTACAGTGCGAAAATTATAGAGGCATATCACTACTTTGTGCGGCGTATAAAATATTTTCTAAAATCTTAGAAAATAAAATCGGATCATGTACCAACAGTATTATTGGGGAGTATCAAGGTGGTTTGAGGGCAGCTAGATCAACAACAGGCAAACTGTTCACAGTCAAGCAGGTACTTGAAAAATGCTGGGAATTCAACATAGACGTACACCAAATTTTCGTTGACTTCAAACAAGCATACGACAGTATTGATCGTAACGTACTGTACCAAATAATGATTGGTTTTGGTATCCCAGCCGATTAAGTCCGTCTTACCAAAATGACAATGAAGTCGACAACCTCCCAAGTGCGCATCAATAACGAACTCACCGATGCCTTTGACACAAATATCGGACTAAAGCAGGGAGATGGGCTGGCCCCCATTGTTAATTAATCTGGCTCTAGAGTACGTCATACGGAAGCTACCTGTCGATACGCTAGGTACATTACTATACAAGTCGAGCCAAGTGGTGGCCTATGCGGACGATATCAACATTCTGTCAAGATCACTAACAACTGCCAAAGAACTCTTCCTGAAACTCGACAGCAAAGCAAAACTAGTAGGGCTACAAATCAACAAAAATAAAACAAAGCTCATGACGCAGTCGAGGCAAAATACCCCAAATACACAAAATATCACACTTGACGAACACAGTATCAAAAATGTTAGCAAATTTGTGTATTTAGGCGCTAAAATAACGAAAACGGGCAATGAAAGAGACGAAATACGCCGAAGAATACAGCTCGCAAATAAAATATTTTATTCAGTATTGACGATCTTGAAGACCAGCTGCATACACAGAAAAACAAAGCTCCACGCATACAAATCTGTGATAAGACCTGTGTTATGCTATGGGTGTGAAACATGGACCCTAACCCAAATATTCGTAAATATATTGAACGCCTTTGAGTGACGGGTCCTGAGGCGAATAATCCTGGCGAAGCTAGACGGGGACCAATAGCGAATTCGTTGCAACCATGAGCTGTATGCGATTTTTGACGAACCGGAGGTCTCAAGGATTGTAAGACTGTGATAAAGCTGCAATGGGCTGGACACATGAATCGTATGGACGAACAACGGATACCTTCAAATAATAACGGAAATATTTTTTTAATTTTCTCTTAGGCTTTAATTTGTTTTTGTTTTAAGATGCTAAGAATTTGCCTAGGATTCTTGTGCTTACATATGAAAAGACCGCTGCAACATACATCTTTAGTTTTCTTGTAGGCGCGCAACATAGCCCAACAACTAGTTCCAGATTGTACTTGTTTCTACTCTCCCGTGCCGCCGCAAGCTAGTGAGGAAAAGGAGACTTTGCTGAAAACAGAGTTTGGGTTAAATCAGCAAAATTAAAGCCAACTGGGAAAACAGCATTACCTATTGTCTCGGGTGAAACACCTATAGCTGCTGCTTGCCTGCCTTATTCCCACTCCTATTGTGCGGGGGTAGTTGGAAGCTGTCTATTTTCTTTTGCTCATATGAGAAAAGCCGCGAAAGCCACAGACTCAAACACCCACTCGTCGTGCCTCTGCACAATTTTCAATTTGTAAATCACGCTCGTTGTGTACGACTATCTGCCGCCTGCGCCAGAACCAGATGCACTCCCTCGCGGAGAGGGATGACACGAATAACTGTACAGCAGCGAAGGCACCGAGACGAGATGAAGATTCTGTGCGAAAGTTGACAGGTGGGGTTTCCGCTGTACAGATTCTGGGTTTCGCCGTTCCGCGATTTCATCAGTGGTGTTGCTGAAAGAGTTGAGCAACACACAAAAGGTTGAACGGTCACAAGAGGAAACAAGTTTCTTACACTGAAATCACAATTAAACTTACAGCCACTACTCGCACACCTCCGCGCTAGGAAAACTTCTTGGCCTAATCCTACACTGCCAGATCTCGTTGCTATAGTATTTTTGCCTCATCACTGCGATTAACGCTCGATCATAGGTTAAAGCACACTCGCGACAAGCAGATAATGGCCTTCATGCCATACTTCCCTCCCCATATGGCTGCGTCAGTCTGCAACTTTGACATTCCCCGACAAAACTGCCGTGGGATGGGAAGTCGTCACAACTGACGTTAGATGGAAAGCCATATGAAAGCAATGTGCATTTGTATTGGTCGCCAGTGACATAGGGCCGATTCATTACAGTATTTATTCATTGCTCTATATCCTCCGAAGTGATGCTAATTCATTATTACTCATTCTTTCCATGTTAATATGAATAGCTCTAGAAATACTATTGAACTGTTAACTTTAAAAAATTTTCAATCCTCAAGTAGGCAAATTTTTTTTTTGCCTGAAATTTTATGTCTGATTAATTTTGGGCCAAGAAAACTGAAAAAAGTATTATTTTTGGTATTAGGAGTAGTTTGATTGAAACCCGCCTTGAGACGGTCTTGCCAATTAACGGCAAAAAAAGAAAGTACGAAAGAAATATAAAATAAGAAAAGGGATACGAGATTAGAGCATTTATAAAAGACCAATGAAATTCAAAAAAGAGTACTTTATATATTTACATTGCGGAATTAATAATTTATAAATTTGTATTTATTTGTAGCAGATCGACACAGATTCACATTGCCCTTTAGGCAAATCACTTGAGTTTTTGATTTACAACTAGGCAACTTGCAAATTTTTTTAGCACTTCGATTGACAGTTGTAGGCCAATGGCTTATTTTATCGACGCAAAGGTCTTCTGGAGGAAGAAATGTTTTACGGCCACCTTAAGATGCTATTTCAATAATATTGAAAGCCGTCTTATCGACCGGTTTTCGGTGGTTTCAAAATTAAATGAAACGGCAGCAACACCTTCTCGGAAATCAGGTAACTTCATTGTCTGATCATGAATACGACGATGCAAAAGGTAAGCATTGACCTTGGTCATATCAATTAAATGATAAAAAATACGATGCGAGTAACTTTTCGTCCGCATTCGAATATGATACCCCCAAGTAACCCATGCATGAGGTCGACTCCACCCATGTGATGATTATATTCTGTTAAAAACAAAAGGAACGAAATGAGGTTTACATATCAAAAATGACTAGTTAAAGCGACGTTTGATTATATTCGGTAAATCCAATTCAAAATATTGCTCCGATATACATACGTCGATAGCAAGCGCACGTTCTTCGTGTCTTTCCATTACACACTAGTTATGTCGATACCATATGCTCTACTAACAAACTCCAAAGATTCACTACAGTCTTTTTGGTGTCTTTGGCATTTGAAAGCTTGCAACTTGGGTTGCCCTCATAACGAACAACGACGATTGCACTCGCGTTTATGTTAGGATACCCATCAATAATAACGTTGTCACTGGCCCCAGAATAAATTTCGAAGCGATAGGAATATCCAAAGGAATCGCATATAACGAAAAATTTAATGCCCCATTTATGTAGTTTATTTGGCATATACTGTCGTAATTTCGACAACATTTTGGTAGCACACATTTGGTAGATCGAAGAGAATATTGAGGTGGTCAATGACTGGACGTATTTTAAAAAGAGTGTCATATCCGGGTTCGCCCTTTTTCTTCATTTTAGAGAAGTCATTGAAACATAAATAAATCCGGATAAGGAAATATCTCTTTGATGTCATTGCGGATGCGATGAGAGCCAATGCTAGCTTGCCCCAGTAGTGTTGTGCCGTTGGGTAACGATACAACGATGTATACAGCATAGTAACTGTGAATCTTTTAAGGTCAACAGCTGTAACGGTAAACTGCGTGTTTATGTTTCCTACTCTGGCATTTAGGTTGCTGAACTCCACAAGCTATTCAAAAAAAGCATCGGTGAAATAAAAAATGAAGCACTCATATGGGGTTTTCAAATGCCCTATATCCTTTTGTAGATTAGTAATGCCACAAAATGCCTCTTCATTTTCATGTAGCTGCATGTGCATGTTTTCCACTTAATATTTGTAAATTCAGTGGATTTCGTGCTGATGTCCATAACTGTTTCATTAAAACCACCATCATTCGGTTCAAAATTTGGGCCATATAAATCATATAATGGTAACGGGAAACGCAATCTTTTTTGATTTTGGTTCGTTTTTGGTTTTTACGACATTATTATCTTTTGACGATGTGTTGCTGTAGATGTTGATGCAACTGGAGACAGGTGAGAAGACCTAGCAGGTGATGTAATAGACTCGATTGTACTGAGGTTGAGACTAACCCGAACGGGCTGAAATAAATATTCAGTTGATGTGTCTCTTGCCAACTGTAAAGTTGACCTCCCGTTCCCCTGCGAATCCGTAACAGAAGCTCCGGTGACGCCAGATAATCGAGGGAGTGTAAAACTGTCCCCGTGATCTAAGTCATCCATATTGTTATCGCTATCTCCTTTGAAATCACCTCTGTCCTCATCATCAGGCTCCGACTCGATGTCAGATGGAACTAAAGGTAAAAGATCCTCGATTTCTCCTGCACTCATTCTGCTGATTTCGGACAACCGAAATGATTTGCAGGACGAAGGTTTCACCATTTTCCTAAAAAACAAATACATAAATGTTACAACAAGCATCCACAGTAAAGTTGATATAAATCGGCAACCCCGCCTTGAAGCAGGATTGCTTCAACACACCATAGTTCTTATTGTAAATAACAAATTCATATCCAATTTGGATTACCATATTCTAGATATGAATATTTACCACGAAATAATTTCTGCCACAAAATTTGCACAAAACCAAAGCTATAAACTCAAAAAATTTTTTTCACGTCTACAGTAGATAGCTCACGACATTCAAATGCAGATAAAAATAGAACTGCAACGCACGGTTAGTTTAAGGCGATATAAGACTAGCGGCTGCATTGCCAGTGAAGAAATATTAACGGTTTACATGTCATTTTTATTGTTTTGAAACGAAACCCGCCTTGAGGCTGTCTTAACTACTCGAGGGTTAATTGTTTTTTGACAGCACTCAACTCAATTTCATTGAAATTTTTCAAACAAAAATGTCTAATCTACTGCAGCAAAATTTCGATATCTACTGAAAGGATTAAACATTTTAGTAACTAATTCAGTCTGCTAAAAATAAATTAGAAACATTAACTTCTCTTTGTTGCGGCTGCATCGATCTTCATTTGTGCAAAATCATCTGATTTCTATTTTAGAACAATTGATTGACTTCTGGCTTCGATATCATATGTCCAAGGCATACTTTGCATAGGCCAGCCCGTTACAAAAATTTGAGATCGGAAGGCTCCAAACGGCGTCGGTGACCGAAAATTTCACGGAGACCTCTTATCAGACGCATCGTTAAAGACGAGCAACGTGCTCTGGCTGGAAGTGAAAGCAGCTATTAAGACCGTGGCAGTACAGATGATCGGATGATTGGTTCGATGATGAGTTCCAGAATACGTCGGTAAGAAAACCAGCACAAAGAGAGAATATTATGAAAATCGCAGAAGAGTCGCGAATAAGGTAATTAGAATTGAGAAAAGAAAATACTATGACCACCAATTGAGGAGAGTAGATCTAAGTCTAGGGAGCAACAACACAAAACAAGCGTAAAAAGTAGTGAAAAGCCTGAAGCTTGGTTATCAGCCCAAAACCACACTCTGTCGCGATGACATAGGCAATATAATCGCTAATGAAACCAAGATTAAGGAAAGATGGACATCATATTTCAAGAACCTCCTTAATCCTCCGCACAGTTCCAGAACAGCGGAGTTTATATATGTTTCTGCAGAGCTCCCATTAGCCCCACCAACTCTGGATGAATTTTGCTCCACCATGAAAGCCCAACAGAATAATAAAATGTCTAGCATCGATGGGATTCCAGTGGAGCTCATTAAATATGGTGGCAGCATTATTCACAAAGTCATCTAGCATATTTGGCAACAAGAATGATATTCTTGTTGCCAAATATGAGTGTATATAATTAGTTATATTCCCTATCCACAGAAAAAGGTGACAAGTTACAGTGCGAAAATTATAGAGGCATATCACTACTTGTATATTTTTAAAAATTTTAGAAAATAAATTTGAATCATATGCCAATAGTACTATTGGGGAGTATCAAGGTAGTTTTAGAGGAGGTAGACCGATACTAGACGAATTATTGACTGTCAAGCAAGTACTAGAAAAATACTGGGAGTTCAACGTAGACGTACACCAAATTTTCGTTGACTTTAAACAAGCATACAACAGTATTGATCGCAACGCACTGAACCAAATTATGCTTTGCTTTGGCATCCCATCCAAATTTGTCCATCTTAACAAAATAACAATGACGTCAATAGTCTCCCAAGTCCGCATCAATAACTAACTCACCGATGCCTTTGAAACAAACATCGGACTAAACCAGGGAGATAGACTGACCCCATTGTTATTCAATTTTGCTCTAGAGTACGTCATAAGAAAGCTACCTATCGAAACTTGAGGTACATTACTATACAAATCGAGCCAAATAGAAGCCAATCCAAACGACATCAACATTTTACTACGGTCATTAACAATTGCGAAAGAACTCTTCCTGAAATTCGACAGCAAAGGAAAACAAGTAGGGCTACAAATCAATGAAAATAAAACAAAGCTCATGATGCAGTCGAAGAAAGATACCTCAAGTACACAAAATACAATACTCAGTGAATACAGTATCCAAGATGTGGGCGAATTTGTGTATCCAGGCGCCAAAATAATGAAAACCGATGATGAAAGAGACGAAATATGCAGAAGAATATAGCTCGCAAATAAAATATTTTATTCAGTTATGACAAACTTGAAGACCAGCTGCATACACAGGACAACAAAGCTCCAAGTACACCAATCTGTGATAAGATCTGTGTTACGCTATGGGTTTGAAACATTGACCCAAACTCAAGCATCTGCAAATATATTGAACGCCTTTGAGCGATGGGTCTTGAGGCGAATAACCGGAGCGAAACTAGACGGGGACCAATGGCGAATCCGATACAACCATGAGCTGTATCAAATTTTTGACGAGTCGTAGGTCTCAACGATAGTAAGACTGCCGAAGCTGCAATGGGCTGGACACGTGAATCGTATGGACGAACAACGGATACCCAAGAAGGTATTCGTTGGGAGAACTGAAGGCCGGAGACCAGTGGGGTAACCGCTGGTTTGACTCAGTCGACGAAGACAGTTCATCGCTGCTCAGATTTCGAAATTGGAGGACGCGGTCAATGGACCGAGGTAGTTGGAGGCGCTGTTTGTAGCAAACGAGGGCCCGAGAGGGGCTGTAGTGCTACGAAGAAGAATTTGTAATGTAATGATCGCTAAAACTACAACCAATGAACGTAGCACCAAATGTTTAGTAAATCGTGCGGGTCAACATCAGACAAGTTAGCTTGCTTTTTTCAAAATGCATTTGGATGCACCGGTGTGTTACATATATGTATATTTAGGAATAGACTTCCAGTACCAATCCGCCGGTGGTAGCATATTTAATTTAAAATAAGTTTAGTAAACAGACCTACGCTCATGTCAGAAGGGTTTTGTATTCAATTTACAAAATGCAGTCACCACATCGAATCAAATCAAGAAACATGTCAAAGATGATTTTATTGGAGAAAATATGAAATACGAAGATCATACTATTATTAACAAAGTTGAACGAACTTCGACTTCTGAGGTTTTTGTTATTGTTATACTCATAAATATCTCCCTTGATAATTTTTTCAGATGTCCATCCGCGACGGAGGAAACACATTTTTCATGTATTTCCCCCCCGTGCCCCGACTGAAGCACTGACAGTTTAACAACTTTTTTGAAAAGCTCCCATTAAAACTTTCATTTCATACTCATATCGGCTATGTTTGATGAATTTCTTTTTCACTCTCCTGTGCTGAAATCATCGATTAATGGCCAATTTTTTCGAATCCTAGAATGGTTACAAAACCCTTTTGCTAGGAGCTCTCTCCCACCTCCTTGACTTGTTTCACTTATGAGCATTAATTGTAGGTACTCATCTTCAGTCATTCATTAAATTGAATCAAGTGTTCAAGGCATGCACCTTAAACGTTGAAGTTGGGAAAAAATAACTCAAAATTATTCAATCTTCGCATTTGAAGCAGCCACTATTTTGTTTTACGATTACTGATACCACTAGCTGAACCGATTCTCATAGATATACATGACACCTATCATTCCTGAAATTTTCATGCAAATCCTAGCAAAACTGTATATGTTGCCATAGTAATAAATGCAGCGCATATTGTTCCATAGTAATACAGGAAAATCCAAGCCACTATAACTTCGCTAAATATGATTCAATCTTTATGGAACTTTCAGGATGAATCAACCTTATTATTACTACGTACTGAATTTCATTGAATTTAAGGGTACCGTTAAGATTTTATTCAAGAAAACAAATGTAACAATTTCGAGACTGAATGTAACTTCCGTGCCCTCTGGTGGAGCTCCTGACTGGGGCCCTCGGACCTGGTTAGCCCAATGGAGAGGGGCCGTGCGCCACTCGCTTTGCCAATGGGCCCCACAGGAGTCGCCAAGCGAGAATCGCGACTCGCCAAAAGGCTCGCACCAACACTGTCCGCGACACGACGCGCAATGCGACCATGCACCGCCTATCCTCCCTAACCGCGACCACGACTAGGGCGGGGGAACTAAAACAAGGGATGAGCTCGGAACAATTTCGGAGCCACACCGCGTGGCGGTGAAGCACCCTCGAGCCTTCCACACGCGGGGCGTCGCTCGTACGGGAATGCCACCTCGCTTTCCGAGCCAACTTCACAATTCCTAAATCACCAATTTCGCGAAATCACCAAAAACAATTTAATCCCACGGACTAACAATATATATAAGATATTCAGACAAGAAATATATGTGTAAGGTTATACCTTTCCGAGCCAACTTCACAATTCCTAAATCACCAATTTCGCGAAATCACCAAAAACAATTTAATCCCACGGATTAACAATATATATAAGATATTCAGACAAGAATATATGTGTAAGGTTATACCTTTCCGAGCCAACTTCATAATTTATAAATCACCTTTTTTTTCTCTAAATCACCAAAAACAATTTTAATTATACGGATTAACAATATATACAAGTTATTTAAGCAAGAAATATATATATATGTAAGGTTATACCCAACTTGCACCATTCAACCGGCTTGTTCGACTCGGGGGGCCCCCAATCTTGTTGCCGCCAACTCCTGCTGTCGATCCACCTCGGTCGTAGAGACGCTCCTCTCGTTCATCCGAAGACCTCCTTGAATCCTCCAAAAATTCAGCCAAAAAAAGTCAATCCTCCAAAGATTTCGCCAAAAAAAATTAATCCTCCAAAAATTTCGCCAAAAAACTTGAGCTCCCTCTTGGTAAAATGCCGCAGTCGAAAAAGAAGGTTTCCAAGCTCCATCCGGGGTCTTATATCCCCTCTGGTGGCCACGCTTTCCTATCAGGGAGCTTTTCGATGTTCCACCAGTTCATCGCATTCACAGCATTACCCGCGTGTCGTGTCAGCTGGCATCTTGCGAGCTTTAAATGCCATAATATGGTGATGGAACGATGAAACATTTGATGAGCTATGACGCGATGATGGTTGATGTTGTTGTTGTTGCTGCTGCTGCTTCGATGCAGATGACAGATTCAATTCATGTTGCTCAACATATGGTATACCTGCTCCCCCACTTCCGCCTACATTTCTACTGCCGTCCGGATATCTGCTGGACACTTTTTCCGTCCTATATTGTGTTCGCGATCGTATCCAAATGTGCTATGTGTTGGCGGATGCTGCTGAATGTGTGGATTGCTTCTGCACTTGAATATGCGATTGATGGTAATATTGCTGCCGTTGCATTGCAGCTTGTTGCTGGCGCGTAGTGCATTTTGTTGAGTAGATGCATCCACAGGCTGATAATTATTTATGTTTACAACATTTCTATGGGATATCGCATTCGAAACATGTCCTACACCTGTTGATCCATGTCTCATATCATATATGTATATTGCTATTGTTTGGTGTCGCGGTGATAACTGGATGTTGAGCGTGGTAACCATACTCTTCTGGCCGGAAGGAGGTTGAAATACATCTTGAATTTGCTGTGGATGTGTCGTACAGCTTCTTGGTTGCTGTTGTTGAGTTGATACAGGAGAATTTGTATTTACTGAATTGTTAATTTGTATCCGTTGGCTAGGAGGAGTATTAAATACGATAGGCCTAAACGTGTAAGTGCCTTGCAATAATTCCGGCGTCTCATTTATATTTGTGCCAAGTTGATTATAAGCGTATTGTGGCTTTAATTCTATATGATCTGAGCTTGTTTGTTCTATCGCATTAACTAGTTGCCTTACTAGATTATCATCACGAACCGATAATAGGTTTTTGGATTCATCAGCTACCAATGTATGGAACAGTAACGATTTATTTAGGGACGTTACACTCGAAATGAAATCTGTATACGGGAAGCTCGCTTAGGAAATCCGATAAACTCGTCAGCCCGGCTTAAGTTATAACCGGTACACTTCCATCAGTATTTGCCGGTCCGATTCGGTGAAATTAATCGCACGCTTTCGACATTTCAGCACAATGATTGAATGCATTGTCAGCGAAGTGCTCGTTGATCTGCTTAGAACCTACTTAATTCTAATTTCTAATTTCTACTATTACTAACAAAGTTGAGTGAATTGCGACTTCTAACGTATTTGTTGTTGTTGTCCTCACCAAGGCCTACATTCCTGATTTTTTTCAGATTTTTCGGATCATAGGTGTCCAATCGCGAGGGGGGGAGACACAAATTTTTCGTGTGTTTCCCCTCCCTGTGCGCCCCTCGAAGCAAATTTTGCCAAACTAAGACCTATTTTGAAAAGTTTTTATCAAGACCTTTCATTTGATACCCATATCGGCTACCTTCAATGAAATTTTTTTTCGGGGGGTCACTCTCCTATATGGGGAGACCCCCCTTAAATATCTTTTAAATTTTTTTTTTGAAACTGAACTTTGAAGAGATCACCACTTTACACCTACACACAAAATTTGATGTTTCTAGCTTAGATAGTTTCCGAGAAAAACTGCTGTGACACACGGACGGACGGACGGACGGACGGACGGACGGACGGACGGACAGACGGACAGACGGACAGACTGGTCGCGAAACTAGTAGGGTTTTGTAAATTGATTTTACAAAACCCTAAAAACTTGTGAGTGCTCATACTGTAGTTGACTGGTAAACCATTTCCATATGTAGATACATTGCAGATCATATTCTGAAATAAGAGACAACCGATTTCTATCTTCGGCTACTTAAAGTTGTTGACTAACCAAATCTGGATTTCAAAGAAGAAAACAAAAAAAAACATACAGTATAGAATTTATGAATATCTGTTTAGTTGTGAGAAAAATTATAAAACTATCTTTGGTGTATTTTACACCAGCATTCCAAAAAATGGATATTCTGTCTTATTTGTAAAAACCATGGAAACGCTTAGTTGTCCTCAATTTGTTTTTGTTTTAGTTGTCCAATAGAATGGTGTGGAAATAAAACTGAATTTTTAACTTAACCATATTCGTTCCTTTCCAGTTGCTAGTTTTTCATGGGGAAGCGAAAACGGGAGGTATGTATGCAGTAAAGAGGGGGTTTTTAAATCTATGAATGATCGGTTGTTTGGTTCGGCTCAGTTACGTGGTACAAGGAGTGGCTTTTAATAAAGAATATTATAGGTAAAATATTCTCCCTGTTTTTGTACAATGCCATACTTATCGTGGTTATGATGCAAGATGGCGCCAATGCACATACTGCTTTGAAAACTTATCAGGCATTTTATGAGAATTTTTCTAATGTGTGGATTAATTGGACCAAAAATGTAGGGTCCAAATGAAAGAAGAGTTTCTTTAGAGAACTCAAATTATGAGGATGTTCCCAAAAGTACCCAACCCGACAAAGAAAACAATAAAAAATTGCGAAAATGATTTTATTTTTCAACATGTTCTCCCATCAGCTTGATACACTTTTCCCAACAATATTCAATAGCTTCAATGCCCGCTTTATAGCAGGAACCGTCAAGCTCCTCAAAATAGCTATTAACTGCAGACTCTACCTCTTCATTGTTGGCAAATCTTTTGCCGCCGAGCCATTTTTTCAAACTTGGAAAAAGTAAATAATCCGAGGGAGCCAGATCTGGTGAATAGAGTGCGTGAGGAAGCAATTCGAACTTCAACTCATTGATTTTAGCCATCGCAATGACAAACATGTGTACTAGGGCGTTGTCATGATGGAACAACACTTTCTTTTTCGTCAGTTGGGGCCATTTTTTTTGATTTCATCACTCAAGCGCCGCAATAAGGCTGCTTAATATGCGTCTTTCATTGTTTTTCCTTTTTCAAGATAATCAATAAATATTATTCCACGCGCATCCCAGAAAACGGATGCCATGACCTGGTCAGCTAACTGAACTGTCTTTGCTTTCTTTGGAGCCTGTTCACCCCTTTCAGTCCACTGCTTTGACTGGTCATTGGTCTCAGGAATAAAATGATGGACCCATGTTTTGTTCATGGTTATGAACCGACGCAAAAACTTGGCTTTATTGCTGCAAAATGTCGTGAAACACGCGATGGAAACATCCTCACGTTACTATTTGTGCTCCATTGTGAACAAATGCGGCAACCATCTTGCGCACAGCTTTCTCATGTCCAACTTTTCGGTGACAGCACTTTTTGAAATGCCTGCCATGTCTGCTATCTCGCACACTTTTAGTCGACGGTCATACAATACCATTTTGTGGATTTTTTTCACATTTTCTGACGTAGTGATCTCACTTGGTCGACCTGTGCGGTGTTCGTCTTAGTAGCTTGTACGACCTCGCTCAAACTCAGCTACCCAATATTTGACCATTGTAAACGAAGGAGCTGCCTTTCCCAGATTAGAATCCAACTCAGCTTTTATATCGGTCGGAATTAGACCTTTCAAATGAAAGTATTATATCCCATAACGATGTCAGATTTTTTTCATATTTACAAATTCACTGAGAGCGTTCACTTTGAAATTCTGTTAGAAAAATAATAAACGTGTATGTATGAACTTTCGACATTAAGTTGTTGAAAGAAGGTATTGTCAATCGCAGTAATTGTTTTTTTAAAACTACCTGTATACATAAGCCAGTTCGGGTTCTTTTGGGAGTACCCTCGTAACAAACTGATTCGATATGTACAACTTGTTTTTGTTATTGTAGTACTACAACCCCTTTCGAGTCTTCGCATAGAAATAGTTAAAGCATCTCATTATCATGTTCGAATGTGTCGGCACTCCACAAGCTGATATGGTCAGTATCACGCTTTGGCCGTGTGTCCGTCCACCCAGCAGCGATGCATTCATAAATGAACGGGCATATGGTCCATCCGAAGAATCACTCGAACTAAATCTCGTTGCCACCTAGGAGAATCGAACCAGGGACTTTCAGCTTAGACGATGAGTACTCTAACTACTACAGCACGCGGACTACAAGTTGAGTGGGACGCAATTTTTGCAGATTACCTAAAAAAATTATGTGAACGTTTCAGAAAACTACCTTTAGAGTGTATAGAAAACGAAGGAGGGCATACTTTGTACTAATTATTTATTATATTACTTAATGTGTGTAGTTCATAATAAAATTTTATATTAAACCAATCTCTTTTCCTCCAAATTTTATGCAAGAAATGCTATGGTCAGATATTTTTGTGCCACCCTGTAGTATGTCTTTGTGAGATTCTTTTTACAAAGCTTTCTTATATTAAAACGTTGCCAAAAATCAAGCTTAAAGTTTTTTTTTTAAGAGACAACAAATTTTTCACAACATAACTGGTAATTTGCATAAAATACTTTTGACTCACGTTAAAAGTTTAATGCAATCATCCCTCCCTCCCATGTGAAAATAGAAATAAAGCCGCAATGTCACTTGGCAATATTTTACAATATTTAAATTCACATCCCATCCCTATCGTCACTCATTCCGCTTGTTGTTCATACATCCTTTGGGATGACATGAGGGACTGAAACGTGGCACGAGTGTTAAAGCCTCTATGCACATACAAAAACCCATCCAACTCTTAACATTATGAGGATAAAACAAAATACTGAAATTAAATTTTATCGTTAGTTGCTTTAGTAAATTATTCCACGTATGAACGCGGAGTGTGTTGGTGTCCTGGAACATGGAAATTGGTTTTTTTCAGCTAACGTCAGCCAGCCTCCCTGCGGTACATACGAGTATGGATTCATACGTATCTTTGCAGACAGCCTGTGCGTTCCTGCTTAGTTAGCTTGAAACCATCGAGTCATGTGTCGCACTCCATTAGCTTGTGGCACTTCATAATACCCATTACCATTTTTTCATGTCGCAATTCATTTTTTTCCTTCACACATTGCTGGTTATATTCAATACTTTATTTTCCACGAATCCGCTCATACGTGAAAATGCCATGATAAAACCGATAATTCATTGAAGATTAAAAATTGCGAATAGGGAAAATAGTGTGATATGCTGGATAGGTATTGAAAAACTTTAGCTTTGTTTTAACATCAATTGAATTAGTTCAGGAATATGGACGTGAAAAGGTTTATTGTGAGGCCTTTGTATTAAAGAGAGGTTGAAAAATACTGTCTTTAAATAATCAAGTGGTTACATTCAGTAGAGTTATTTGTGCTTTCCTGACGGACTTTAAGATTTAAGGGTATATTTCGTTCAACTTTGGTCCTACAATTGGTTCTTTTGGTGAAATACGGAACTAAAGGATCATTTAAAAACAATTAAAAGTAGAAGAAGAATGCTCCTGTCGGAAGGATTTCGTGAATCAATTTAAAATTTAAACAACATCATCTTAATATGACAATTTGGTCCATATATACGAGGGCTGTCCGCTAAGTACTTAGCCTCACCGTCCGATGGCGCCACTATCGCAAGAGATCGTGTAGTACATTCTCGTAGATGGCTACTGTCAAAATTTCAGCTGAATTGGAGTCGTAGTTTTGTTTTGACCGCATGTGGAAGCGGGCATGGCCGCGGATTTTCGAAAAATTGGGAAAGAGTAATATCGGCCGGTGATTTGATTCTTTTTTTGGAAGGGAAATCATGGTGAAATCAAAGAGCGCTTGAATGCTATGTACGGTGACTCTGTTCCTGTGATGGCAACCGTAAAAAATTGGTTTGACGAGTTTTAACGTGGTAGGACGTCAGGTTTTGATGTCTGATACTCGGAATCCCCAAAAACGGCTACCACGGAGGGTAGTGTGACAAAAATCTACGAGAGCGTATTGCCAGACTGCTTACTGAAAGGCTGCGAGATAGTTGAGACAGTAGGCGTCTCAAAAGACCGCGTTCATCATATCTTGCTTGAAATTCTGAGTATGACAAAGCTCTCAGCGCTATTGGTGCCACGTTTGCTTACTCCGGACAACATACGCAACCGTCTGAAGGAGTTTCCATGTTGTTTTTAAACCATTGACGACACATGGCTCCATTGGTATACACCAGACATCAAAGATCAGTCGAAATAGTGGACGTCACACGGCAAACGTTCTCTTAAGAAGGCAAGGGCTGTCCTATTGGCCGATAAGTCGATGGCCACCATTTGTGGGTTTCACAAGGTGAGATCTGCATCGAACACCTCTGAAGAAGGCAAAACGGTCACAAAGCTCTACTGTGACGAATTGTTCGGCCGACTTAACACGAATCGCAGAAAAAACGCCCCATTTGGCGAAGATAAGTTCTCATCAAGACCTTTTATTCGATACCCATATTTGGCTACCTTTGGTAAAAAATTTTTTTTAAATCGGTCACCCCTAAAACCGTGTACCTTTTCTTTGCAGCATCACAAGCTAAGACTGTAGGTAGAAGAGCTATCCAAATCACATGATTATCTAAAGAAACAAGGAAAGGACACTATATTTTATGATACTCAGGTATTCTTGACAACCGGCTCATGAGATGGCCATCTACGTTTCAGAATAAGGAGAGGAATTTGAAACTCTTGCTTTGGTTCTCCATAGTGTGACTATCATTCAGTAGATGTCACAAGAATCTTATACTGTAGCGAATCTGCGAAGAACCAAGCGACATCTGTACGTCATAGCTACGTACCATTAATTATTATGTACTAATTTTCCATTCTTTTGTCACTCTTGCTAAGAGCGTCGTTCAGTTAACAGCTCACTCAATAAATGGCGAATAATCGTAATTCTGTGTTTTAATTCTAAAACGTGATTTGAGTGAAAACATCCGTTTACTTTCCCTGTAGGCAATAACACTACAATTGGTGACCCTAACAAACGAACACATTGTGTAAAGGAAGTGCGTAATAGAATTTTCAAAAGACATAAAATGGCGACGGGCCAACAACATAACCTTGAGGACGCTAATTTCAATACCCCGAAAACTCCGCTCAATATTGCGCGCGAATTGTGGCCTGGCAGTGAACCCCCTCGGCTTGATTCCATTCGTGACGTAAAATTACCACCATTTTGGGAAACGCAAGTTGAATTGTGGTTTTCTCAAATTGAATCCACATTTAACCATTACAAAGTGTACTCGGACATTGCAAAATTTAATGCAGTCATAACAACGCTGAACATAACAGTATTGGCACAAGTGGCCGATGTAGTAAAAAGGCCCCCACCGAAAAATAAATTTGAGGAGCTGAAAAAACAGTTACAGGCACGATTTTCAATTTTACCACAACAACAGCTGACGCAAGTATTGACGGAGCTAGAATTAAATAACCAAAAACATTCGCATCTATATAGGCAGATGCAGGCATTGGTGAGCACACAACTACCTGAGGATGCACTACGCGCATTATGGTTAAGGTGGCTTCCAGTCCACGTGCGCGCCATAATGTCGGTCTCTACCGAGAAAGAAGTGACGCCATTATTAGAAATGGCTGACAAAATCGTGGAAGAATTTAATGCAGCGCCAACTGTGATAGCAGCTACTTCGCAGACTCCAGTTCGTTCGGAATCTGAATCTGATCCGATCTTATTGAAAATTTTAAAGCGCCTTGACAATCTCGAAATGAATTCGAAAATAATCGTTCAAGGAATCAAAATTTCAGTAGACGCAATCGATCGCGCTCACGAAATGGCAATCGAACGACAAACAATCCATCGAATACAGATACGCAGGAAACAGAAGCATCACGCATCTGCTACTATCATCGCATATATGGAGAAAAGGCCATTCACTGTCGAAAACCCTGCCAATATCAGCGACAGGGAAACTAACTGCGTCATCGTCAGAAGCGGTCAGCGGTGACGTCCACGAAAATAACCGTTTATCTATCACCGAGAAAAATACGGGAAAGGTATTCTTAGTGGACACAGGCGCGGAAGTCTCGGTAATCCCTTGTCATGGAAAATAGAAAAAAACGGATCGGAATTTGTACGCAGCAAACGGGACAATGATTGCAACTTTCCGCAATAAAATACTATCGCTCGACTTAGGGCTCCGACGAAGTTTCAAGTGGTCATTTTGTATTGCTGCTGTTGAACAACCAATCCTGGGAGCTGATTTCGTACGGCATTTAAATTTGCTGGTGGACGTAAAGCGTAAGCGATTAGTAGACGGAAATACTAATTTACAAATGAAGGGAATAATTCCAAAAAATTCCACGAGTTCTATAAGGATGATAAAAACAGGAACGCCATTTTACTAAAGCCTATCTGAATTTCCGGATATCATAAATCCAGCAGTCTGTACAACCACTCGCGGTACGGTGCTCAAACATCATATTATCACCAAAGGACCTCCTATCTCTGAAAAAGCCCGTCGTTTACCGCAAGATCAATTTCAATCCACAAAAATAGAATTCGAGTTCATGGTGGATAAAGGCATATGTCGCCCTTCGAGAAGCCCATGGGCCAGCCCTCTTCATTTGGTTCCGAAGCAGTCAGGAGAATGGAGACCGTGCGGCGATTATAGAAGGTTGAACGCTGTAACCATCCCGGATCGAAATCCGATTGCCGGCGTTGAGGATTTTACCCATAATTTGAATGGGAAAACGATATTCTCGACAATCGACCTTATCGCGCTTATCATCGAGTTCCAGTTGCGGAGGAGGATATTGCAAAAACAGCTGTAATTACACCTTTTGGTCTTTTCGAGTTCCTAAAAATGCCTTTTGGACTCAGAAACGCAGCACAGACCTTCCAAAGATTTATCGACACTGTACTGGCTTAAATTACTGCTTTGGCTATCTGGATGATATAATAGTCGCATCGAAGTCGGAAGAGGAACATAAAAAACACATTAGAGAGATATTCCAACGATTTAAGGAATACGGCATCAAAATTAATCCTGCGAAATGTAAATTCGGGGAATCTGAAGTGCAGTATCTAGGATTCATAGTCAACAAGGATGGAATTAAACCGCTAACTGAGAAGGTGGATATAATCCTTAAATACAAAAAGCCGCATACGATCCACAGTCTACAAAGATATCTGGGAATGCTGAATTTCTATCGGAAGTTTTTGAAAAATGCCGCGGAGACCCTAGCGCCACTACATGAATTCTTACATGAGTCGCGATAAAACGATAAAAGGCCAGTAGTATGGACTCCGAGGGCGGTTGAGGCTTTCGAGAAGAGCAAACAGTTGTTGGCGGACGCAACAGTGCTAATGCATCCGGTAAAAACCGCACCTTTAGCCGTCACAACGGATGCGTTAAGTTTCGCTATTGGAGCCGTGTGGGAGCAATTAGTGGACAATCAATGGCAGCCACTCGGATTCTTTAGCAAGAAATTTAATAAGGCACAATTGAACTATAGCGTTTACGACAAGGAACTACTAGCCATCTACTCTGCAATCAAATATTTTCGTGACCAAGTGGAAGGACATGGATTTTTATTAGAACAGATCACAAGCCATTATGCTACGCGTTTAATCAAATGTCGTCAAAAGCATCGCCCCGACAAGCGCGTCAATTGGAATATATATCGCAATTCACCACCGATATAATTCATGTCAAAAGGGACTCCAACACAGTTGCTAATGCACTTTTGCGAGTCGGCGCAATTGCAAGGAATACGTCAATCGATTTAACAGAGGTAGCTAAAGAGCAGAAAAAGGACGAAGAACTTAAAACGTTATTGAGTTCTGAAATTTCACTGGACCTGAAAAAACTAAGGACGCAAGAAAGTTACCTGTACTGCGATATATCAACAGGAACACCACGACCGTATATACCGAAGGTCCTTCGAAATCAAGCATTTGATTCGGTACATCGACTATCGCACCCAAGTGGAAAAACAACTAGCCGTTTGCTACGAACAAAATTTGTCCGGCCAAATATGAAAAAGGACATAGCCAGCTGGGCAAAGGCATGCATTCAATGTCAGAGATCGAAGATTAGCCGACACGTTACAACCTTTCCACTGCAATTCGCAGCACCGGATAAACGCTTCGACCATGTCCATATAGACTTAGTTGGACCGTTACCTATTGTTAACAACTAAAAAAACGTTCAAACAATGATCGACAGGTTCTCGAGATGGACGGAAGCGGTTCCAATCATCGATATAACGGCAGAAGGAGTAACATTAAGCTTTTATACGCACTGAGTAGCGCGATTCGGAACGCCAAGAATATTAACTACCGATCGTGGAAGTCATTTCGAATCCATGTTATTTAACGCGCTGACAAAGCTGCTAGGATGTAAGCACATTCGGACAACTGCGTATCATCCTTCATCAAAGGGCATGATCGAGCGGTTCCATCGATCCTTAAAAGCAGCGTTAATGTGCCACGAAGATACCACTTGATTACAAGCGTTACCAACTGTCTAACTGGGTCTGCGCTCAGTCTACAAGGAGGATATTAAATGCTCCGCTGCGGGAATGGTATATGGAACGACTCTGCGAATACCGGGAGAATTTGTCACCGATGAGCAAGCTAATCAAGGAAGTGAACCTGCATTCGTAGGAAAATTCCGAAAAGACATGAAGAATCTTCGACCGACTTTAGTGAACCATCATTGTATTGGACGCATTTTTATCTAAAAGGATGTGAAGACATGCAGCTACATATTCGTTCGTGCTGGTACTTCGAAAAAGTCGTTGCAACAACCTTACACTGGACCTTATCGTGTCATAGAACATTACGAAAAATCCTTCAAAATACTAATGGACGGAAAGGAATCGATAATTTCAATTGATCGACTGAAACCGGCATTAATGATTTCTCCAGACATCGAAGAAACAACGCCATCACCTTTCGTCAATTACGAGGAGAGAAGACAGCCACTACTTAAAACATATTCTGGTCCACGCACATTGACAATTCTTAGGGGGAACGTATATGTAGCGAATCTGCGAAGAACAAAGCGACATCTGTACGTCATAAGTACGTACCATTAATTATTATGTACTAATTTTCCATTCTTTTGTTACTCTTGCTAAGAGCGTCGTTCAGTTAACAGCTCACTCAATAAATGGCGAATAATCGTAATTCTGTGTTTTAATTCTAAACCGTGACTTTAGTGAAAACATCCGTTTACTTTCCCTGTAGGCAATCACACTACAATACCCACAATGCCAACAGCTGAATAAAAGAAGAAAAAAATGCAGTCCAGATCGAACTTTTTAATCTATTTATAAACATTTTTTTAGCCAATTTATAACCACGTATAAGACAGTGAGACAAAAACGAAAAAAGTCAATTACCATCTTTACTAACACGATAAAACTTCAAAGCAGCACAATGTTATGGCTACTATTTTAGAATGGTTGCTGGAGTTCAATGGTTTATTTATTAGAAGTGGGGACAACTGTCTTAGTATGCAGACCATATTAACAAATCTAACGAGGCTCTCACTTTACCGGGCTATTTTCCTTTCTCCGTTGCCCGTCATGTGCACACTAGCAGTGGCACCAAATTCGACTCCCCATGACTATTTTTCCACCCGCGCAGCTTAACTTTGCATTTTCTGGAAAAATATCCAAAAATATTTTTATGTTGATCCGTCATAACAGTACCGAGTCACGTGGAAATTGATTTTAACATGCATTTTAACCCGGCACTAATGACGCTGGATCAAGTCGACCCGAGAACCGCGTTTGAATGTTTCTATAGCTGAAATTACATTCCACCTTTAACTGCAATGTCTCTGCATTCAGTGCAATGCCACATGCCCAGTGAATTACACGTACGACAATTCAAGGTGGAAACGTATAACCCGGCGTCGTTGTAAGTGTGATATTTTTGTGACATGCATTTATTTCTGAGTTCAGTGTTTTTTAAACCGCTTTGAGTTGTTATTTTTAGTTGTTTTTTTTTCAAAAAAATCGCTCGCTAACTACCCATAGAAAATTTTGGTGGCGTTAAAAGTGTAAGATTTTGAGGATGAAGATCTAAATCCTACTTCAGATATCGAAAACGAAGATCTCTTCTCTAAACACAGTGATAGCAGTGAAACTGAGCAAGATGCAAGCGATTCGAGCGAAAAAGAATGAGATTCGTTAGATGATCATGATCTATTGATTTTGCAACAACAGTTTTTCAAAGGCAGAGATGGGAGAAAGCACCAGCACGAAAAATTGTACGTAGAAGATCAGAAAATATATTTATGGGGATACGGTGTAAAACTAGCTGCTCAAAGTTCCAAATTGGTGTCAGAATATTGAGACGCATTTGTAACAAGTGTTATGTTTTTTCTCAAATCTCAGAAAATTGAATCGGATCATACGCAAACAGTATTATTTGAGAGTATCAAGGTGGTTTTAGGGCAGGTAGATCAACAACACTCAAGCAGGTACTTAAGAAATGCTGGGAGTTCAACATAGATATACATCAAATTTTCGTTGAGTTTAAGCAAGCATACGACAGTATTGATCGTAACATACTGCGTCAAATAATGCTTTGCTTTGGAGCCCCAGCCAAATTAGTCCGTCTTACCAAAATGACAATGACGCAACGACCTCACAAGTCCGCATCAATAACCAACTCACCGATGCCCTTGACACAAATATCGGACTAAAGCAGGGAGACGGACAAGGCCCATTGCTATTAAATTTGGCTCTGAAGTGCATCATAAGGAAGCTACTTGTCGATACGCGAAGTACATTACTATTCAAGTCGAGCAAAGTAGTGGCCTATGCAGACGACATCAACATTTTGTCACGGTCATTAACAACTGCCAAAGAACTTTTCCTAAAACTCGACACCGAAGCAATACTAGTAGGTCTATAAATCAATGAAAACAAAACTCATGACGCAGTCGAGGAAAAATACCTCAAAATCACAAAATATCACACTTGGCGAATACAGTATCGAGAATGTTGGCGAATTTGTGTATTTAGGCGCCAAAATAACGAAAACAGGCAATGAAAGAGACGAAATACGCCGAAGAATACAGCTCACAAATAAAATATTTTATTTAGTATTGATGATCTTGAAGACCAGCTGCATATACAGGAAAACAAAGCTCCAAGTATACAAATCTGTGATAAGACTTGTGTTATGCCCTAACCCAATCATCCTAACCCAATCATCCGCAAATATATTGAAAGCCTGTGAGCGACGGGTCCTGAGGCAAATAATTGGAGCGAAACTTGATGGGGACCAATGGCGAATTCGATGTAACCATGAGCTGTATGAAATTTTTGACGAACCGGAGGTCTCAACGATTGTAAGATTGTGGGAGCTGCAATGGGCTGGCCACATGAATCGTATGAACGAACAACGGATACCAAAGAAAGTATTCGTTGGGAGAACTGAAGGCCGGAGGCCAGTGGGGTAACTTAGGAAACGCTGGTCTGACTCGGTCGGTGAAGACAGTACATCGCTGCTTGGATTTCGGAATTGGAGAACGTGGTCAATGAACCGAGATAGTTGGAGGCGCTATTTACAGGTAGCGAAAGCCCGAGGAGGGCTGTAGTGCTAAGAAGAAGAAAAAAAAACAAGAGCTTATCCAAACCATACAAAATGACAAAAATTTAGTCAATAGTGTGACCAGTGGTCAATGAATTGAAAACCACAAACTGTGGATGTGAGAATTTACCCACCGATGATTTTGTCAAACCACAATGGCAAACGAGAACAAAAAGCTTCATTCTTTTGCTCGCAAAAATAAGAATAAAATTTTCCAGCTATAATACCGCTAGTAACTTCTCATAGGCACTCTTGGAACCCGTTCCCCATACACGTCTCCCGTCACACCTAGACTAGTAGCTTGTAGTCCGATTTCTTATTGGGAGATTTCCGTGATGTATGCTCCCCACACCCAACAAAATGTAGTTACAAAATCCTTGATCTATCGCGTTGCTGAAATATTTCTTCGTAAAATCCAATCGAACTTATAATCTATGAACACCAGTCTTATACATGATTTGTTAGTTCATTGTTAATATAAATTCTACATAGAGGACGTGTTCTAATAAGATGCCAAACAACCAGCACCATCGTCATACAAACAAAAATGTTTGTAAGGGAACAGTGTAATAGATTGAATTCACATATCATAAACAAAAATAACAATCGTTATTACATTCGTACGTACATATCATAAACAAACATATATACAAATTTTCAATTGTAAATTATTCAATTAATTTGCTTACTAACAAAAGTCATTTGCTTACCAACAAAAAAAATCCAACCTAAACAAACAAAAAAAAAGACAACCATGAAATACCAATCCTATCGCATGACTACATGTAAACGTACCAGTTGCATAATCATCCAATGCAATTTCTTTTCATTTCTTCTTCACTCATTCTAAATATCGAGTGTACCCATATCATGTTGCATTTCATTCATAACCCATCACGTGTGGAAGTATTCCCTGACTACACTCAATGCACGCTAATTGTCTTAGTCGTCAAGGGATTAGCGATCATACCCAAATGATGCGTATGAACATGAATTATTGACATATGAGTGCATGAATAATGTATGGAATATGGACATCTATCCATCGAATGGAATAAATGCATGGGAATGCAATATTGAATATTGGATTGAAATATTTGGACTTTGGAAATATTGAAATGAGTGAGTTTTGGTTCAAATCAAATTAAATCAATTTAATGGAAAGCATAAGTAGAAATATGCAAAGTAATGAATATCCGCTTACACATTTAAAAACAAGTTGGGTAGACAGACCTATGCTCATGTCACAAGGGTTTTGTACTCAACTTACAAAATGCAGTAACCAGCAACGAATAAAATCATGAAACACGTCATGTTCGAGGATCATACTATTATTAACAAAGTTGAAAGAATTTTGACTTCTGAGGTACCCCCACTGATGCAAAAACTGCCAGTTTAAGTACTGTTTTGAAAAGTTCTCATAGAGAACTTGCAGTTGATACTCATATCGGCTACCTTTCATGAAATTTTTTTTCAGGGGCCACTCCTCTGTACTGTAATCATCGATTCATGGCCTATTTTTTCGAATCCTAGAATGGTTACAAAGCCCTTTTGCTAGGAGCTCTCTCCTGCCTCTTCGACTTGTTTCAATTTTCTGCACTCATCTTCATGATACCTATCACTCCTGAAATTTTCATGCAAATCCTAGCAAAGCTGTAGTGTCTAAGTCGGTAAAAAGCGCATATGGGTCCATAGCCATATGTTTCCATAGTAATACAGGGCACATTGTTCCATAGTAATACAGGAAAGTTCAAATCGCTATAACTTCGTTAAATACTATTCGATCTTTATGAAACTTTCAGAAAAGATCAATCTTATAAATAGTCATCTGTTTGCTAAATTTTATTGAATTTAAGGGTACTGTTTATATTTTATTCAAGAAAACATAAAATCCATAAATCATACTATTACTAACAAAGTTGAGCGAGTTTTGACTTCTCACATATTTTTTGTTGTTGTACTCATAAAGGCCTACATTCATGATTTTTTTCAGATTTTTCGGATGGTAGGTGTCCAATCGCGAGGGGGGTACCTGAAAAGTTCGTACATTTCCCCTTCCCTTGCCCCCCTCGGTATAGATAAGGCAATTTTAAGACTTGTTTTGAAAAGATCTCATTGAGGCCTTTCTAATAACACCCTACTCGACTACCAATGGTGAAATAAAATTTTTCGAGGGGTAATTTCCCTATGTGGGGAGACCCCCTTAAACCCCTTTGAAAAATTTTTCCACCCCTGAACTTTCAAGAAGTCACCACTTCTGACCTTTCCATAAAGTTTCATGGCTGTAGCCTCTATATTTTCGGAGAAAAAGTGCTGTGACATACAGACGGACGGACGGACAGACAGACGGACACAGGTCGTGATTGCAATAGGGTTTTGTATTTTAGTACAAATCCCTAAAAAAGAGAAAAACAAACTAAGTGCGTAAGACATAAGTTAAGCGAAAGAAAATCGTATAAATACTGAAGTGAGATTGAATAAAATCAAGAATTGTAATCGAATCGTCTTGGCGTTTCATTGCAAATCTTCCTTCCGCGAAGCTATATTTGCGGACGCAGAAATTGCGGCGTCGAAAAAAATGTACGTAACTTCCAAAAGGGAAAATGACTTGCTCAGAGAACAAGTTGAAACGAGTGAAAACAGACGGACTTAGGGAAACCTCGTCGTAACCTGACGTTTCTTATGGCCTACAAATAAGAGTGGGGCAACCGGATGGTGGTGGTGCCCCCTTGCACCCGCCCAACCCGATCAAGATCCATAAATGATGCAGTGGCCACATATTTCCCTTCTGAGTGGAAAACTCATACAACATAACTTGTATGAGCCTTCCCATCAGAAAAGAAATAACCCGATGAACAATTTATATCATAGAGTTATGTGAGCGAATCACATAACCCTGTGCCATAAAAAGGCACCTTGGCTAAAGGCCAATCAACCCACAGGAGTCCCTGAAACTAAAAGAAGGTTAGAGCGTGCCCGATGTCTAGCTCATTTTTGGTGGGGAAAGCCATCCACCGTACCGGGTCCTATACCCGGTCAGGTCCTACGGAATAGAAAGACCGACGGTTCAATTTAGCAATCCATTTTTATTCAATTAAAATTTCACGAAATTCTAACAATCTACAGCAATTGCTTTTGTCACGCCTGCCTTGCGCAAGTTTAAATTGAATACGCGACATACATAAATTTTCATCACTTCTAAAATTTTAACTCAAATTGTAATTAAATAATAGAAAAATAGATAAATTAATTAATTAGAAAAAAAATGTTGCGATATACAAAAATGTAAAAAAAAGAGAAACAAAGGGGGTACCTACCTATCCTCCTCGACGAGCGCTCGTTGATGGGGTGAGTAAGTCCTGGCAGCTAATGCAAATTTATAATAATTAATGATTTTTAAATTATTATCAGACGATTACCTTCGATAGTTTCCTTAAACTTCGTTAAAATTTGCTTTTTCAAATTGCTGTTGTTGTCTCGTACAACACCTCACCCTGCGGGCTAGAAGACGAGACTCACACGTACTGAATATTCGAATTTTCTTTCAATAGAAAATTCGTCGGAGATGACGTCGACGTTGATGAAACGACAGCCTTACTACCACTCGAGTTATTATTGTTGTTGTTATTGTTTTTCACACCAGATGCCGTAATGGCTCCACCGAGTCGTGCTCTCTTTTCTTCCCGTCGCTGGATATTATTGAAATGCTCAATCTCGGGCAGCTATTGTCAAATATTTATCTTTATCAATTTGTTTTCCCAACATAGCTTTTCAATCAGAAAAATTTCACAGATATTGCGCGCGTACGAAAAAATCCAATAAGAGAAATCCAAAAAGTGTGTAATCAATCCTTAATTGCAGTTTTCCACGCAATTTGCAACGACCACACAAACGAAATCTCTTCTCGAGCTGGCAGAACGATGAACGGAAGTTCACTTGTCACCACCACTTGGCACTATGTTGACAATTTTATTTCTAAACCGCGTGGGGCTCGGTGCAGAACTCTTTTTCTATTCCATCCACGCGATTAATTTTGATCCGTTTCTCGACAATTTTTCGTACAAAAATCCGCAAAATCAAATCAAAACCAATTTCTATCAACTTCTTAACCGTCTCCGATCCCGTATCGATCTCGCCGAATCTCTTCTCCGCACCGTACCATCCAAAAAACCAACTTCCAGCAGATCAGCAATCACAAATCCCCCCCATGCATTCTCATCTTTTCAACTTTCTCCCAACTTCATCAGCTGACAGCCGTACATTTCGTTTATATAATATTGCATTTGCATGTTTGTGTTGCGTCTTGCCTTTGCCTGTATAATGTTGTACGTTACAGTTTTTTTCTTGTTTCTCCGTAAGCACACGCACACAAGCTGTTCCTATCACGAGCTGATACACCCATTCCGGATTGTTGAGATTTATTTTTCGTTGCCAAGAGAATCTCAGATAAGAGTTACAGTTTACGCTAACGTCAGGAATGTATTCGTATGCATTTTAGATAATGCACCGTGGACCCGCTCGAAGTCAGGGGTTCCACAACCTAAATTGTAATGGGCAGATTCAAATTTTTAACAAAAACCAAAATTTAACTGTAGTAGGGAAATTTTAACTAAACTAAAAAAATTAAAAATGAAGTAAAGAGATTTAAATAAATTGAAGAAAATTTACATGCAGTGAAAAAATTTATATGAAGGAAAGAAATAAAAATTTTAAATAGTAATGAAAAATTAAATTTTATAGAAAAGATAATTAACGGAGAACATTCAAATTTTACTATGGAGGAAAATTGATAAGAGGTTACATTGACTAATAATAATAAGAGGAAAAACTATTCTACAAATTACAATTAGAGAAAAAAAAATTACATGTTTTTATTTTAAAGCTGCAATTACAATTTAGATAAGAGTTAGGAGGGTTTTCGAGCAGTTTGCTGGTATAACTGCTCGATTACAACACATTTCATGGCGATCCTGCCATAGCATTTCATAATTTCAACAGTCATCTTTTTCATTCTTGGCATATCACACACAGAGATCCTTCTTCTTCCGTATTGTTCTTGTTGATTGTTATATTGCAGATCTTGGTGGAATTGGACTACGGCTTAAAACACCAGATCTGTGCTATTCAATAGTGCTTCTGGCATGACATGTATGTAGGAATGAATAAAACCTTTGCGCGCGTAATAGATATGTAATTTATTAATTAAGTATACTGAACCAGAAACGGTTTGCAAAGAATATCAAAAAATTTAGCCTTCACATGTGTTCCGTCCTTCGCAGAGCTCGTCGTACCGAAAACGTCTCGTCTCCTCTCCACCCCAACTCCAAAATAAACAAGATCACGAGCGTTCTATTCATTGTTACCTGAACTCGTTTCAAACACGTATTCGCAGTCAACTTAATTTTCATAGGGTGATTCCAAAATGTGTAACTAATTTGAATTGGATTTTTTCATTTGAAGAAGAAACAAAATAGTATATTCCCACATTCGGCCATTCTGTACATTGTATCGCCCCGATACACACTAGTTGTCACTTTATTCCTCATTTTCATATTCTCCGGTAGGCTGTTTAAATTCTTCATCGTTGAGTTCTATTTCCGAGTAATTAGTCTCATAGTCAGGATCTTGTTGAGCTGGCCATGGCTTCATATGATCAGCTGAAGCACTTGTAAAAATAAGTCCTTCATGCTCACTTATTTTTTCAACTCGATATCTATTATTTCTCATAACCGAAGTTACTTTGTACGGACCCAAAAACTCAGGATGAAATTTGAGTCCCGCTCCGAACTGTGTTCCCTGGATTACTACAATGTCGTCAACTTTGTAATTATTTGCTTTCTTGCGTCTCTTATTGAAAGTCTTTCTCTTTTCTTCTTGAATCTTATTTATATATTTTTCGGCTTCTTCTCGCACTTCATCACGTTGTTGATCAAATGATCCAATAATTTCCTCATCAATGATCTCTCGGAGGCGAATATCTTCTTTCAGTTTCATGGGAACTCCAACTAAAAGTTCGAATGGAGTTTTTGCAATAGTTCTATTAAATGACGAATTGATATATTGCTGTACTACATCAACATACTTATGCCACTCAGCTGGTTTCGGCATTGATTGCTTCGTTAACATCGAAATGACCACTCGATTTACTCTCTCAACTTGACCATTTCCTTTCGGAATTCCTGTCATTATGAGCACGTGCTTGATTTTCTGTTTGTCGCAGTATTCTTTAAAAGCATTAGACGTAAACGCGTTCCTCTATCTGATATTATTCGTCTCTTCAGTTATCGTCGACTTCGTGGGATAGAGCCAAGTGTATTTCGTAAACGCGTCAATCACCACGAATAAACGATTATAGCTCTTTTTAGTGGAAGGCATCGGCCCTAGATTATCAATGTGATATGTATCTAGTGGTGTTTCACCTTTATCAATCGGATTTAAAAATCCCTCTAGTTTCCTGTCTTTCTTTCAGCTAGAAGATACTTGACACAGTTTTTTATAAACTTTCAACTTTTCCTTGCATTTTCGGAAACCAAAATTCGTGTTTAATAATATGCTCAGTTTTTCTCAGCCCAAAATGTCCTTTTTCGTGCGCTTGCCGTATCACATCTAGTTGCATCGACCTTGGAACCACGAGAAGAACATCTCCATCACACTCTCAATACAAAAAACTTTTCTTCAATACGAACTCCGTCTTTTTTGCGCGTTCAATACATCCGATGACTTGTCGAAGCTCCAGATCTTCCTTTTGAGCCTTTTGGATTTGCAGAACAAATACGTCCCGACCTTCCTGAACCAATAGAACATCTACAGGATTTCTGCTCAGAGCTTCAGCATGCTTCATTGACTTGCCTGGACGATGCTCGATAGAATACTGGTATTCTTCAATCAATAGAACCCAATGAGCCACACGTAAACTTGTATCTTTCTTTGACATAGTCAAAGCAAATGCACGACTGTCCGTCACTATTTTTACTGGAATGCCCAAGAGATAGATTCTAAATTTTTTGAGCGATTTGATCACTGCCAAGACTTCTAATTCATAACTTGTGTATTTCTCTTCCGTCAGAGTAGTTTTCCAGCTAGCGTAATAAATAGGGTGCAGTATACCATCTTCACTATCTTCTGCATTAGAATTGCTCCCAAGCCTAACATGCACGTGTCAGTATTAAGTTCAGTCTCTGCTCCAACACGATACAGTTTCAGCACCGGTTTTTCCACCAACGCATTTTTTAAACGATCAAAAGCACTACGTTTTTCGGCACCAAATTCAAATTTAAAACTGTTTCTCAGTAGTTGAGATAAAGGTCTCGCAATCACCGCAAGTTGGGGAATAAATTTCCGAAAATATCCAGTTAAATCCAGGAAACTTTGCACTTGTCTTACTGTTTTAGGTTCTGGAAAACGTGCTACAGCTAATGTCTTTTTATCTGAAGGTTTGATTCAACTCTTTTCAACAATGTATCCTAAATATTCGACACGTTTTACCAATAATTCACATTTTCCCCTGTTGATAACCAATCCATATTCACTCGCGGTTGCTAATACACGTTTCAGTTTCCCCAGATTCTCAGCTACATCTCGTGCAGGTATAATTAGGTCATCAAGATATGTCAGCATTGTTCCGTCGTTAATTAAATCTCTAAAGACTGCTCTAATATGTCGTTGAAAAACTGCCGGTGAGTTAGAGAGCCCGAATGGAACTCTTAGAAATTCGTATTGACCATCAGGGGTCACGAATGATGTATATTTAATACTCGACTCCTCCATTGGCACATGAAAGAAACCATCTTTGAGATCAAGTGTGCTGAATACAGCTGCATCTTGAAGTTTATCAAGTTGATCTTCTATTAAAGGTAAAGGGTATCGATCCCTTAAAAATTTTCTTATTCAGCAATCTATAGTCTACGCAAAGTCTTAGTTCACCATTTTTCTTTTGAACCAGTACAATCGGACTGGCATATTCTGATACACTCGGTCTCACGATTTTGTCTTTTATCCACTGATCAATAATTTAATTCACATCACGTCGTTGTGATTCAGATAATCTTCGCGGATTTTGATGAACAGAATGTTCGTCTTGCAATATTATGCGCATTTTAACGCCACTGTCTGCTATTTTCTCGGGTTCATAGTTTTCAACTAACTGCCGCACTACTTCTTTAATCTCTGGGTCCACTAAATGTCCAACAGAAGCTTGAATCGCGTTTGTATCTTCAGGAAAATCTACGTCTACCATCGCTATTTCCCTCCAGTCAACATTGCTCGCTTTAGACAATTGAAAATCAATTTGTGGGTCGTCTTCTTCGATCTTAGTCAACGTCGCTTGTCTTTTCTTCAGAGTGATCTCAGTCTGATCGGATAATTCGCCACCAATGATCAAATCGTGCCCTGTGTAATCATCAGGAACCACATCAAAATTGAAAACAAACGATATGTCATCTATTATTATTTCTGCATCAAATCGTCCCAACGTTTTTCCACCCGTCGCTCCAATACCATTAAAAAAATCGTTTTCTTTTGTAACTTTGGTGCACCTAGCTGAACATACAAGGTGGATCGCACTAAATGTAAATCACTCCCCGAATCGATTATCGCCTCTATGTCTTTTCCAAGAATGTTTACAGTTTTATATGTTTTCTTGTCACTGACACTAGCTAAATCACAGCGAGGTTTAGCTCCACTTGAACTATTGTTATCAATGTCTTTCACGCACTTACTCGCAACGTGTCCAAACTCTCTGCATTTAAAGCACTTTGTCCCCTTCGACTTATTAGGACAATCAGCCCTCACATGGTTTTTATCGTCACAGTTATAACACCTTTCAATTGACTTGATATGTTGTTCTCCCTTGACTATTAGCGCGTTTGGATTTGTATTGTTGTTTAAGTTTATTTATATTGTTGCTACGTCGCTGCATTATTTCATACTGCCCAAATTTCGTTCTAAGACTTTCTATCGTTTCAGCCCCATACAAGATAGTTTTGTTGGCCTCGTCATCTTGTATCCCGTCAACAATATATTGTATTTTAGCCTCTAGTTCAATATTAGCATGACTAGCAATCTCCAGCATCCGATAAATATATTCCTGGTATAACTCCTCAGGCTTTTTCTTGCTAATACTCAATTGTCTATGAACCTGTTTACTATTAATGGTCTTAGCAAACTCTTCTTTGAGCGCTTTTTATATTGACTTCCACGTTTTTGTACTGCAGTCATAATTTATAAACAATTTTGCAGAGCGCTTCAACAATCTTTTTCCATAAATTACTTTCTGCGGATCAGTCCAATCACACATCTCTGCTGTCTCTTCAAAATTTTTAACCCACCGATAAACATTTTCATTTCCGTCACCACTAAATGACTCGAGCGCATCTTCAACGTCCTTGAATGTTAACACCGGTTGGATGTAGTGGCCAGTAGACTTTCGGTTTTTCTTCATCACCTCACGTCGTCGTTCTTGTTCATCGCCACCACTATCGCTATCGCTATAAAATTTCCTTGTCGTCATCGTCATCTTGTCGTCATCGTCATCTTGATTATGATCATCCTCTTCTAGTGCTGCCTTTAGTCTATTTCGTAGTACAGGTTTGTTTCCGGTTAACTTAAACCCTAAACCACGCAATTTCTCTTTTAATTCATCTTTCGATAGTGAATCCACATCTATTATATCATCGTCTTCGTCGTCGTCGTCACTCCCTTTGCCGCCGTCGCCATCATCCCCGTCTCCATTCTCAGAATTTCGGGCATTTAGATTACTCTGACTACGCTGATTTTGGTTATTTTACAATCCTGAGACTCCATCTGCAGACTTTGCCAAGGCTTTCCTGAATCGCCCAGCAAGCACAGCCCTGCCACCACTCAATGGCAGATTCAACACTTCTAATCTTTTCCTCAACTCTTCGGATTCCATAGAATCCATGTCTAGATCAACACTACTTGGTACAGTCGCCATCGTGCTTCCGAACAAAAAAAAATAAACTGAACAGCTTGTAGATCACTCGATAAAACTATAACTAGGCCGTCTGCCATTAAACAGTTTTTTTTTTCGTTTAGCACGTCTATCTCAACACTCTGTAACTCAGCACTCAATGTATTCAATCGTCCTCGCGTCTTTTCTTAGTACCGCACTCTCACAAGTCTACGTCGTAAAACTATCTCCATTCGCGTATACTTATTAATTTCACTCTCTACCCGGACCGCCAACGTGGCTTCCATCCCGGTTGAGCCCCCACATTGTAGGAATGAATAAAACCTTTGCGCGTAATAGGTATGTAATTTATTAATTAAGTATACTGATACAGAACCGGTTTGCAAAGTATATCAAAAAATTTAGCTTTCACATGTGTTCCGTCCTTCGCAGAGTTCGTCGTACCGAGAACGTCTCGTCTCCTCTCCACTGCAACTCCAAGAGAAACAAGATCACGAGCGTTCTATTCACTGTTATCTGAGCTCGTTTCAAACACGTATTCGCAGTCAACTGAATTTTCATAGGGTGATTCCAAAATGTGTAGCTGATTTGAATTGGATTGTTTCATTTGAAGAAGAAACAAAATAGTATATTCCCACTTGTATGTCTATATCAGTCAGGTTGAAGCCTCAGGTATGACGAATTAAGAATCTTACTAGCTAAAGGCATTAGAATTCGTTTCAAAAATCGAATCAATTGTCTTGCCACTGCACGAAGTAGCCCTGAATTCATTATCAACTGGAAGAGTATCATAGCTTCTGCGAGTGTCTGAACGCGCTTATTCTTTAATCGAAATACGATCAAACACACACTTCTACAGTTAATGAGGTTAACATTGAACACCCCAATAATATGCTGGATAAAAGCAGTTGTGTCGCAGAGATTAAAGACGGTATTAAAAACCAAATTATAGTTGGCACAATCTCAATAAAATGTACTTACAAAATCTTTGACCTTATCGTCCAACACGCAGTCTATCGCCTAGCCAAAATATTCCTCGTGGACACAATGATGGCACAGGCAATGAAGAGGGCCACTGTAACCTGACAGTGTAAACCAAATACGCCACCATAAATGCGTACCTTTTTTATCTTAAAATTTTTTGCGATGGGCTTAAATATTTGCAACATTTTCCGCATGAGGATAACCAAACGAAGAACTGATAGAATCGGAATGACGATCGTGCACGTAAACGCTCCACAAAGTATCAAAATAACAAATGACATTACAACCAAAACAAGTCGATATTGCTGTTATCGATAATGCAGGGATTGTGCGCGAAAGAAAAATGGTCACCAAGAAAAACTGGGTTCGTATCCAAAGAAAACGCTGTAAGGTTAAGCAGCCGTGGTGGTTGTTGTGGCCTTGAACTTGGGCTCTTCAACCCAAGAAAAAGAGCCGTTGCGACAAGTTAATAAAAGAGCCAACGACGGTCAAAGCGGCCTATTTTACGGATTCTTTCAACGACGAGAAAAATGATCTTGCTGCGAATTGGGTAATCACGAATGAAATCATAGCCACCATGACCAGTAATCAACAGGCACGAGTGTTAGGAGCAAACAATGAAGATAACTGAATTTGACAGCGGACAGCGTTGGAGCGGAAAAAGTGGAGGAATTAGAAGGCGTTAGGATTTTATTAACTACAGCTTGACCATCAACGAGGCCCCCAACGTAAGAAATTTAAAGAAAATTGTGAGTTTGTGAATCTTTAGCCTTTGAGAGAAAATATTAAAAAAAATAATTTTGTACTATAACTTTGGATTATAATTTGGAATGTTTTTGCATGCGATTAGTGTTTTGAGCCATTTTGATTGCACAGTGAGCATGTAGTGTTGGTGCAAGGCGTAAATGATGTCTTCTGGAGTGGCAAAAATCCTTCCCGTAGAGGATTTCGAATTGTATAGGTTGTGATTCTGAAGAGGGGTCTTAAGTTGGTTTTTGTAGAAGTTTTGGTAGGCGGCTTGACGAGCCGAGAAAAGAACTTTTAGTGGCTAGGGGAATATTAGCAGTCAGGATAAGGTGTAGAACTGGTGTGTGTGTGTGTGACGCGACTCAGTGTCTTATAGTGTACTAATCGTTCCGGGGAGCCCCAAGCTCTCCAATTGGCTCCTGGGGGCAGTTCAAGGGTTGACGAGTGGCGCCTTCCTACCCCGTCTCCATGCGTTAGCCGGGACCCTAAGACCCCCAACCGGAATTGCTCGTCGTAACGTAACAGAGTTAACGCATAACTGAATAAAAAATACGTTCTGGTTTCCTTGTCAAGTTGATGCAAGCTCTTATAAATAACCAAATACAATTGATAGACTCACAGGACATTTTAAATTGGATACTCTTTTCGAAGCTCTTGATGTGCTCTTATTCATGAAGGAAAAACTACAGTTGAATTAATGGTTTCAATCTAATTTATTTTTCCTTTACGACGAGCATACTCATCATTATGGTAAAAAGGGCAGTTTTGTGATAACGAGTATACTCGGCATAAACACTTAAACGATTAAAAACGTTTCTAACCTTATTTCATTTTGATTTCAAATTTCTAATCTTAGTTGAATAATTATTGCAAACATAGAACGCAACTTTTTCCAAACTATTTCCTAATCTTCCATTAAAATCTACAAGGAATGAAGAACTCAATAATGACGCGAACTCATCACAATGATAATTAGTTTTGAAAATGGCTCTTGAAAAGATATTCAATTACTGCCATCTAACACCAAAAACTCTTATCGAGTTCTATTCAATAACCTAAATTCCTTGGAAAATTAACTATGCACGACATAATCCGAGGATAATTAAACATACAAACCCATCACATACAAACCCGCACACATTCATCGTAACCTATTTACTATATCTCTTAACGAAAGTACTAGAAAATCCACGTCGTCATGAATCCTTCAGCATAGAAGTAAACACAATGGTAATATAGATGATGATCATAATGAAATTTCCAAAGTCCTTAATTTTCTATTCGCTGAAAATAACTTCTATATCAAACCCTTGTCGTTATTAAGTGCTACTTAACTCCAATCCAGAGTATTGTTGTGTAGGTGAGAGCTGAAGTGAATATGTGACCGTGGGTGTGCGCCATATGGCTTTCGTGTGAGTGTAAGTATGTGTATGTGTGAACTAGGATATGCGGTAGATGAATGGCATCGAAAACTTTCTCGTCATTGTCGATGGGAAATTACTTTGAGACATGAGCCCCCCACAAGTACCTTATAAGTCATATGGGGGAGATTCGCTCGTATGAGTAGTAGATAGAGAAGTACATATTTAAGCTAGGCCACTTGAAACTATTCGGGGACAATTTTAGCCATATCATGAGATCAGATAAAATTTGCGACGTGAATGTCGACGCTAATAAATCGTTTCACTTCAGATACTGATCAGCTTAGCTGAATTTTATGACGTGGATAAATAGCTATTGATTTATGTTACTAATATATCAAAAGATACTACTAAGTTGAAGATTCCTCGATGGAAAAACTAATATGGCTCCCTTGCTGGTAAAACCGAAAATTTGTCAGGTTTTTGGGTTAATGTGCTGTGTAGAAATGATGTCTGCCTCGAATTAATTAATTTTTACAATTTTTAATAGTTTAAAAAACACTCCGTAATCAACCTCAGCCAGAATGGTAAGTTACATACAGGTGTCGTTAGATTTCGATAAAAATCTGATGCAGAATATTTATTTTGCATTCAATTAGGATTTGGCTAAAAATTATTTTAAACTAAATTCAACCCTGTTGAAAAATATGGCCGTTTAGAGGAGCCAAGTTATCTGTATTTGTTCATTTAAACAGCTGTCAATTGGAGCCCTTTTCACACATACCCTGAAAATTTTAATACTACAAACAAGCGAAAATAATCGTAGCTTTTACTCGCAAAAGCTTTCAAACTCCGTACATTTCTGCAGTTCCCAAAAAGATCTATTAAGCAATTAGATTAACCTTAAATTAAAATTTTTTATCAATTTGAGGGGGGGCACATATGTCTTTGATGAAAGATCTGCGACCTGATTCACCAATTGGACAGAACATACCTGCTGTTAAATTTCAAATTGATTTATTGATTCAATTGTTATTAATTTTATAAAAGCATAAAGCAAGTTTTAAAATGTTAAAGTACTCAAAAGCTTAATGGCCCACATGGTACCCTCAATCGAACAATATCACTCGTTGAACTTTGAGCGATCAATGTGCACCTGGTTTCTGAATTAATTTCGCTGAACTTGTTACTCATTACCAATACCGAAACATCTGCTATTGACTTCTAATCAGCAGCAACCAGAACTTCTGCAGCCTGCTTCCATAACACCGCAACGTTTAGTTGGTATCGGGACTAACCCAAAGTCTTCATGCCCGCCTAAGACCTCTGGGCCAAGATTTGTAGCTCAAAGGAATGCTGAAACCGAATTGATGATAAGCAATGCAGGCTCCCCAGGATCTACATCTTGTAGTGAACGGTACGTATACATGTCCGTAAAGGACTGCAGCGATGGTCTGCTGCCTCGGCGAAAGAAGATGGTGATGTCAGCCGAGATTGGCCTTATCTGGGGCCGCGTGAATGCGCTAGCATTGTGGTGTCATGGGACGGGTTCGTTCCCCCAGCACAAGGACCCACTACAAAAGAATTTCGCTTCATGAATTCCTGGGGTCTCGAAACGGGTCGACCCAAGTCGACAAATGTAGGTAACTACCAAGAGGAAAATTGCTTGTTCCAGAGAACAAGTCGAAACAGGCCAAAACAGATGGACTTAGGGCAACTTCGTCGTTACCCGACGTTTCTCATTGCCCACAAATAAAAGTGGGACAACCGGATGGTTGTGGTGCCTCCTCGCGCCCGCTCAACCGAATGAAGACCCAAAAACGTTGCAGCGGCCAAATATTTCCCTTCTGAGTGGAAAACTCATACAAACATACCCCACATGAGCCTTCATATACCGGTGACCAATTTATGTCATACAGTTATGCAATCGGATCACATAACCCTATGCTATAAAAAGGCACCTTGACTAGAGGCCACTCAACCCACGAGAGTCCAGAAATTAGGAGCGCGCCTGATGGCTAGCTCATTTTTTGGTGCTGACAGCCCTCCGCCGTACCGGGTCCTGTACCCGGTCAAAAGAACAAAATGAAAAGATCGATTTTACAACTTATCTATTCATTTTATTTATTCATTTTCGAAGTTGCATTACTTAAATCAAAACAAAACCTTTGAGTCCAAAGCAAGCAAACATCCAAGCGAAATGTAAGAACGTAAATTATTGCCTAGTAAGAAATTTTGGTATTTTTTCTCCTTTCTGACTTCTATTGAAAGTACAATCGTTCAAAAATAACAATTTATCTGAAATATTTAGCTATTCCAAATTTGCCAAAAATGGTATGCCATCATAATGGTTGTTCATTAAAATTTGATATGCATATTCAAAACTACAATGAAAAAAGGCATTGACACAAAAAAGAACCAAAAGCGTACTTACCCATCCTCCTCGACGAGCGCTCGTTGATAGGGTGGGCAGTCCTGGAAGCTAATCCGGGCATATGCCGATATAATATTTACAATATTGAGTATGAGACATTCAAAAAAAAAAAAAAAATTATAATAATTATTTATTTCAAAATTATTATCAGACGATTGCATTGGTTCTGAGACATAATTTAAAATCTCTTCATCGCTGTGATGTTGGCGCTTGACACAATTAACAATTTCTTCGGTTTCCTTGAAAGTTTTTGAGTCACTGAAGCCTACATAGGGTTCTTCAAGTTCAAGTTCATTGATTTGTAGGCGCATTGATATATATATATATATATATATATTTAGATATATATATATATATATATATATATATATATATATATATATATATATATATATATATATATATATATATATATATATATATATACATATATTATCGCGTGTTTTTTTGGTTCGCGGCCAATAATTTTTATGTTCCGGGAAAGTGAAAACGCAATGTCTCTTAATTTAAGTTAAAAGAGTTTATTTAATTACAAAAGTGCACAATGATCAATTCAACATCACTAATTTTAATTTTCACTATTAAAAATCTAACACTTGTCCATAAATTTCTTATCGCAATTGTCTTCGAAATCACTCCACTATTACGAAAATCACTTTTCTATTACTCGAACAATATCGCTTCCCACACACTATCGCAGTTCTTATCGCGGTCGAATGACTGAGTCCCCCATTCATTCAGCTCGCCTTTATATAGGGTCTCTAATCATTCAACTCAGTTCTCGTACATTGGTGAATTAGCGGGAACATTCCAGCATTGAATGAATGGAGCAGTGACTCACTTTCAGATGTTGTTCATGCTTGTTCGGTTCTCGCGGTTTCGAGTAAATTCGTTTTGTTGATGTTCTTCAATGTTGTGAAAACAATTGCGACAGTAGCTCGCAGAATTATTTGTACATGTAACACTATGTATATATATATATATATATATATATATATATATATATATATATATATATATATATATATATATATATATATATAATTTTTTTCATGTATATCCTTTTTAATTAACTGAAATTTGACGATCGAAAGCTTTTGATCACAACATCCCTTACTTATGTACCGAATCAAAAATCTAAATAAGGGCAAAATAACATTCAGAATGCTAATAAAACACTCTTACAGTGACTTTTCATCCATTCAGAACTAGTTTGGGGACGAACAACACAATTGTTTATTTTGTTCTCCGGAAACAATTCGAAAATGAACTAAGTCATTTAGTAACTGATCACGAATATAACACGAATATTCACATAAAAAGATCAACTTTTTAGGAAATTGCAGAGCATCCATGGCTGGAACTAGTACCAGAGCAATTCTACCAAAGAGCACGTATCAAATACTGTTTTTCTATGCGTATAGACGTCTTCCGTATCAGTTACTCTCCCGTCGTCGTCCCATTTTTCGATCCGGCAGCATATTAAATTTCCCACATTTCTTACATTCTTCCCCGGCGCGGTTCTCGTGATTTTCTTTTCTTCCACCGAACCGAATGCAACGGGGCCAGAACAAAAACTTCTCACGTTATTCCCCCACAGCTGCAAACCACAGTTTTTTCTTTCTCCGTTTCTCATTCTCTTAAAAATAATGTAAATAAAATAAATGTTATGGTGTTTTGTGTGTATCCGTATCTCTCTGCAATCACAAATCCAACTATTCTTGTTACTCGATTCGAGGGCAGTATTACATCTCTTCACATTATTTTCATGATCTTGTGCCGATACTTTGCAAGTTTTCCGCTGTCCACTATAATGGATGAGGCATTTTTAAGGAGCTACAATAGTGCACTCACTTCGATTCGAGGCAGTTGAGTCGCGCGTTTACCGGCGTTTCCATGGAGTTTGAGCGGTAATTTGCATTTTGCTACGGAAATTATGCATGATATGAAGGTACAACGGGAGTAGAACACTAGTTAGAAGGTTGTTTGGGTGGCTTTAGAGAATTTTATAAGAAAGTAACTGAGTTGATGGATTCGCAGTTGTTGAGCCTTGCGCAGAAATTTGCGATAAGGAAAGTATTGGATGGTTCGCGTTAGCGTTTACATTACTGGAGTTTATTGACCCAATGTTACTTGATTGTGATGATTCATTTTTCGAACTATTTTATTTTTCATTTAATCCAAATCATTAGAAAAGTCTTCATCTTCGTTGAACCATACTTCCTCCTCTTCGCCTTATTGTCTTTGATCTCTTCTTGTATAATACAAAGTTTATGTGGTATGTGTGGTGCTCAACACAGAAAGACAATATGTCAAAAATGTTGTTATTATTGACGATCTTAGTGTTATTATGGTTAGTAACGCTGCATTTGCTTTTCGAGTTAGATATATCATGGTTTTTACTGCTGTTATTGTTATTGTTTAGAATTATTCGCTCACAGCTCGCCATTTGATACTTGTTGGTTGGTTGTAGTTGTGGTTGACATAGTTGTTTTCGAGCAGTTTAATAGCGCAACTGCTTGATTACTACAATTTGCCAGCCGGGAGCCCTCATCTGGAGGCGATATGATGACAAACATTACTGCGATGAAACCTGGTGCCCCACTGCGTACTATATCCCTCCGCTACAAATATTTCTTTCAAGATTAGAATATAGCACACCAGTTGAAGACATCATCGCTCATATAAAGTACAAACTAGTCCTGAGTTACTCCAGTGCACCAAGCTTTCGCCTGATGGAAAGACGAACAGATTGATTGCGTCTTTTAAAATTACTGTTCCAGCTAACTTAAGTATCTTACTTGATAACGAATTTTGGCCTCCAGGCGTATTCGTGGAAAAATTCTCTCCGATTCGTAAGCGGAACCATCCTGTGTCTTTTCGCCCTAGAAGAAACATCTCTTAGGTCTCGTCATTCATTCTTAGCTTGCTTTTACCAAAATATTCATGCTCCGAGAACTAAGACTACTGAACTTCGCATTTCTTCCATCCTTTTTCCATATATCATATTTCTAATGAAAACATGGTTGACAGATGACATTAGTAATAGTGAGCTACTTCCGAACCATTTAATCTTCTGCAGAGATAGAGACCGTGATGCTACTGGTAAGTCTGACGGTGGAGGTGTTCCAGTGGGTACACACGTTTCCCTTATTAGCAAATTTTGTGATTATTTCACTCCGTCTTCACCTGTTGAGTGTATAATTGTGCTAGTCTCTCTATCTGACTCTCTTTCCTTCCCCGTATTATCTGTGTATATCCCTTGTAACAGTCCTACTATTGTTTACGAACGTTTCTTTGAAGAGTTCTCAAGCAACATTCATGCTCGTTTCCCTTCAACCCCTATATTGGTCTGTGGTGACTTCAATCGCCCTTTATTGTTTGGAATGATATGTATGTCTGCATAGTTTCTGGCGGTACCGTGTCTTTTGCTCGTTCTTCTTTTATTTTTCTCTGTTCTTTCACCCAATACAACACTTTTCCCAATGCTAATAACAAATTGCTTGATCTTGTTCTTATCAACTTGTCACCTTCTTCCCTGTCCACATCGGTGGCACTCTCATCCTTTGTCAAACCTGATTCCCACCATCCACCGCTCCCTATTGAGCTTACTATCACACCTTATCGTGCTTCAAAGAATTCATCTGATCAATTTTTAAAAGCCGATTTATCGAGCATGGTAGCCGTGAATTCTTCAGCAATCTCCACTCTGAAAATTGTGTTGATAAACTCAATATGTCTCTTTCGTCCTTAATCTTGCAATTTGCTCCTGTGTTTCCAGCAAGAAGACCTAAAGATGCTCCTTGGTTTAATTAAGATGTTGCCATTGCAATTAAATCAAAAGATGGTGCCCGCAGAAAATTCTTATCCAGTGGTATTCCAAGAAAATTGCCACCTCTGCACTTCATGCATATGTTAACCCCATTAAAACTACGTTAATATCAAATCAAACTCGTGCGTTCTGGTCGTACGTAAAATCTTTAAGGGCCTCTCATCATGCCCCTGATAATTTTAGTCTAGATGGCGTGACATCGTCTACTCTTCAAGAATCTTGTGGACTCTGCGCTAAGCATTCCCCTTCTTTCAACCAATCTTTTTGCTTTTTTTCCTCTACTACTTTTCGGACAAACCCCTTGCAGGTTGAGCTACTCTTAAATAATCTTAACAACAGTACTAGTGTGGGCCCTGATGGCATTCCAAATTTTCTAGCAAAATCATTACCTTCTTCACTTTGTATTCCCCTTTCAGTTATTTTTAATTTGACTTTACCCTGTGGGGTTTTCCCCTCCCAATGGAAAATTGTCCACGTTTTTCCTATCCTCAAATCTGGTGATCGTAATATCGTCTCAAATTATCGTCTTATTTCCCTTCTTTCTTGTTTTGGTAAGATTCTTGAAAAGATAGTTTTTGATGTGCTGTATCCACTTGTACTTCAATCTTTAGCAGGTCAACAGCATGGTTTTGTCAGAGACAGATCTACTCTTTGTAAATTTACTTTCTTTTACCCATCATATTGCAGCTGCCTTCGATTTGCAACAACAAGTGGACCTTATTTTTACCAATTTCTCTAAAGCCTTTGAACCAATGATATGAGTTTTCAAATTATACGGTCAAAGGTCAAAGTCAAAAGCGCTTTATTTAATACTAATCGTTATAAATTTCAAAAGAATATAAAGCAAATTCCAAACAATAACAATAAAAAAACTTAATGGCTCAAATGGCTCTCTAAATTTGCACGTTATCATTAAACACATTTAAAAAAAAACTATACCAAATTCAAATCAATGTAGATTATTATATATTTTTAAAATTCAATTGAAGGTTATTACATATTTTTAAAATTTAATTGGAAAAAGGAGAAAAAACCAACCAACACTATTTTAAAATTATTTATCATCTTAACACTACAGTGAACTTTGATCCTACGCCTAATATGTTTTAACTGAATTCTAATACATGCAATCAAAAACTTTATCTTATACTAAAAAAATCTATAACAATGTTCCTAACCTAAGCGTTTAACCTTATCTCTAACCTGATATAATAAACATAATATAAACCTAACCTATACCTAATTCTTAACAAAAATAAACAATAACACTAAATGTAGCAATAATGAGCTGAAACTCAAAAACTAAATAACGAAAAACACCAAAACTGAAAATAAACACGAATAATTTAGGCATTGTCATTGAGCCACCAATACCTGGATTGCCCCGTCTCAACTCGATCAGCTTCAACGAATCTAGCAAATGAGTATCTCCATTGGAATTGTTGGTCTCGTGAACTCAGATTCGGAGGATATTTTATCTTCTTATCGGTGGCCCGTTTTTATATGTGATATATGATTGGGACGCCGTCAGAATCAAAAACATATCGATTCATGTCCAAATACACGAATGCTTCTGGAGGAATGAAGCCAGTAGCGAGGCAAGTCGCAATATACCCGTCTGTAGGGTGGAACGGCTGTGACAGTCACAGATCTCACAGTCACAGATCTTGCGATATGATTTCGAAGAAGTTTCATTATGAAGATATCGACTCTTGTCACTTCGGCAGTTTGATAAATTCTTCTATTCGATATATAATGTTTCCAATCCGTCTCAGGCTTTCTGTACAAACCAGTACATGCACGAAGACATTTCCTTTCGAAAACTCTTAATTTTTCCATAGTATTAGCGCTCTGGTTGTACCAGATCTGACATCCATATGTCAAAACTGGTCCAACCAGTGTCTTGTAATAGATAATTTTGACTTTTTGATCAATGTTACTGGAATGAAAGAGCTTTCGAAGGGCCATGACTACTTTTTGTGCCTTACTGAGCATGATTTTCACATGTTCAGTATAGTCCAGATACTGATCGAGATAAACACCGAGGTATCGAACACAGGATTTATGTGAAACCCGTTCAAGACTACCCTCATCAGCCATGATGTGGAAATCTTTCCAATGACGTTTCAGGTCTTGACTGACCCCCTGCAGAGTTGTTCGAAACAAGATTGTTTCACCCTTCTGCGCATTGATTTTCATTTGCCAATTGTCAGTGTACAGCTGTATATCATTGAACATTTTTTGGAGATTGCTCTGAACTATTGTAGCTTTTCGGTCTGCCGTATAGATGATCAGATCATCAGCAAACGCTACCAATGATCGCGTTGGCGAGACGTTAAAATCAAAGCCGTTCAATAGCTTGCGAACGAAGATTGAGTAGAGCAGAGGCGCAGTAACTGTTCCCTGCTGTAGACCATTCAAGACCTTGAACTCACGCATTGTTGTCAGATTTCCATCAGTTACGACAAACGATTTCCCGTATAACATATTACACATCATGGCGACAAGGTGTCTGGGGAACCTGTCCTGAAGGAGTTTTAATACTAGTCCATCTTACCACACCTTATCGAAGGCTTTCTCTATCTGTCTATCATTTATTTTCCAACAGATATCTGAGGCTACTTTCGTTATTGCATGTTTGGTCGAATGCCTGGCGCGAAAACCAAATTGGCAATTCGGCATCAACTTATAGTCCTCAATGTGGGCGTTTAATGCTCTGTTGAGTATCACTTCAAACACCTTGCTGATGTTAAGCAGCAAGCTGTTTGGGCGATAGCTTTTCGGGCATGAAGATTCTTTTCCTTTCTTCAAGATCGGAAATACCTTAGCCTTTTTCCACTCATTTGGGAAATATGAATTGCTCAACATGTTGTTGAACAATATGCAATAATTCCTAATGGCAACCTCCGGCAAATGTCGGGGAACTACATTTGGAATACCATCAGTACCACATGATTTCTTGTTGTTTATCTTGCGAAATATGCAACACAAGTCTTCATAACTGACAAAGTAATCAATAAGATTCAAGCTCGGTATAAGGTCTGATGTTAATGTTTCATTGAAATGAAGAATTGATTGGCCGGTCAGGCCTGATTTGAAATCGGAGACTTTTGCTCAACGATCTCTGAAACTATTTCATTCCCTCTCTCAGGGTTTGGCAGATGAACCAATTCAAAATATGTTCCAATCAGGACAAGTTTCTGCAATCCTTCACAAATGATCCTCTTTCCATTTCTATCCAGAGTCGTACTATCAATTCCGATACCAGCTCTATAGAGAAGATTTATCTCATCACCTGTGACTTCAAGATTCGATACCTTCACTCGAGACTTCTTGCGGAATATGCTATTCACTTTCGCAAACACACCGTCTGGGTTCTGTAAGCTAATACCCCTCAATTTTTCCGCCCATTGATTGCTGACCTCACTCCTGAAGTATGACCGGATTAAGTTCCGGACATTGTTCAGATGTAATTTCAACAAAGACAACGAGGGATGGTTATAGTCCAAAACTCGTCGATAAATATTGTTGACGCATGTGAGAAGAAGGCTTTTCAATCTTTTCAACCTTGCGATGGTTGGTGTTTCATATCCTTCCATATTGTTTCGAAGTTTAATCTTGGGAACAACTTTCTCAATCGTTTTCATCGTCAGCTTCTCTAACTTCGACAAACAGAGATCTATTTCATCGTTAGTTAAATTCCTGTCATTAGGAACCATTGAGCAAGAGTTGCCATCATCAGAAGGAGAACGTTGCTTCTGGTACTCCCTATTAAACTTCTTTTGAAACTTTCCCCAGTCTGTTGTTTTGAAATTCAACCGATGGTTTTCATGTTGAACTGGAATGAGGATGAAACCATCCCTGTGATGATTGATTTCCATTACGATTGCGTTATGGTCGCTATCGTAAGAAAGCACCTGCAGTTTCCATTGAGGACTATAAAACTGAAGTCATGTCTTGCGTTAGCAATACAGAGGTCCAAATATGAATTTGTCCTAGGGTATGTTGGTAACTCCGACCCATATAGGTTGCACCTGTATTCAATTTGGTTCTCTGTTATCCATGGTTTCAGGAATACACCTCTTGGATAATTGGTGGCGTTTAGCCATGATGTATGCTTGGCATTCAGGTCACCGGCAAAAATATAATAATTATGCAGCCTGTTCAATTCGAGTATTTCAAAGAAGTAATTGAGTTCCTCCTTGAAGTTGAGAGCATTTTGACCAGTTGCATAGGCAGAGATAACGAAGAGGTTATCCCCACCTGGCAGTGAAATTTTGATGACGGATACTTCTAGAAATTCAAAGTTTTTTAATTCGACTTTTTCAATATTTTGGAAACAATAGGGTCTTCTAACCAATATCCCGGTGCCACCTCCCCCATCACCTATTACCCTATGGTTTCTTACGAATGCAAAATCTTTGAATTCTATGGAATGCCATGAATTGAGGTGGGTTTCAATGAGAAGTATGATGTCAGGCTTTTGCTTAACAATAAATTCAAGGAGATAATCACGTCGATGTATAACAACGATAGAGTTGACGTTGATCGATATGAGGCGAAGCCTATCCATAAGAATATGACTGGATGACAAGTTATTATTAAGCATTTGAAAGACCTAAACGCAGAAAAGCAAAGTTAATATTTGAATCTTGTTTGTCGATCCTCACCGATAAGGAATTAAGTTGCTGGTAAAATTTAAGAAGCAGCTCATTATTGCCACTTACATTATTTACATTATTTCCAGCATTTTCTGCTGGTCCTCTAGTGGCGAGTGCAAATGATACTCCGGGCTTGACGAAGTTGGAAGGTATGATATTACGGTGTACTTGTGTTTGCTTTGGAGGAAAATAACTTTTGCATCTTGATATCGGGAGCATCCTCGATAAGATGCTGGGTGACCAAAAACACCGCAGTTAACGCAGTATAATTTTTCTTTAGGCTCCGTCTGAGCCAATTTGCACTCACCGGGAGCATGAACGTCTTTGCATTTAACGCAACGGTAGTGCATGGCACAATTGGCAGCCGAATTTCCAAATCTTTGACACCTGTAACACTGGTTGACTTCTCTTTCCTGGAGGCGTTCCCACCTCACCACTCTGAAATTCAAGTACCTTATTTGTTGAAGGGCACTTAGACTGCTTTTATTTGCAATTTGTACCAGGTAAAGTGGTAAATTCTTCCTTTCCATGGTCGACCTTCTTGTCGCAAAGGCTTTGAATGAAACAAAATCAATATCTGGTGCAGCCTCTTTGAGCACCTGAAGAACATCGACCGTATCCTCTCCGCTGTCCGAACCCTTCAGCAAGAAGGTCTGATTCTTTTCACTTTTTGGGGTATAGGTGAAGTGTGGAACCTCCTCAGAAATCAGCGCATCTTTGGCTGAATTGAAATCAACCAGTGATTTTGTCCTTAAAGTTAATTTTTCGGCATGAACTCTTTTGATTTTGAAATTGGCCAGTTTATTTTCGACTGCCAATAGCCGAACTATATCTTTCCCGGTTTGTCCGAACACGTTGATTGGCGGATTTTTTTTTTGTCTTGTTGGAAGCTTTTTCAGAAAAACCAGCAGAAATGCGGGCTGGTTTTTTCTCCTTATTTTTGTTCTTTAAATATTGAATAAAATATGTCATTATCTTGATTAAAATTACCTCCGATGTTTTCTTCAATTTCCATATCTTCGGTTAACCCTTCCAGCGCTGCAAAATAGTTTTGGCTCTCGTTGGTGCCACCAGCACTTAGAAATCCTTCTGGAATTGCTTGCTTTGTACTTTTCTTCGGCTTTGTTACCTGTTGCCATTGATTTTGCGGCTGCGTCTTTTGAGGCTTCATCCCTTTCTTGAAGAGATCCTTTAGGGACTGTATCTCTTGCCTTATTTCATCATTTTCTTTTTGCAATTTGGCCATTTGTTGATTGCCCGCTTTTATTTGCAGCTTTCACCCTCCATCTGCGGAGTTTTCTTCGTTATGTTTTCTTTTGGTGATTGTCGCTAGTTTCGTATTCGTCTTTTCCCCAGGTTGCCCCAACGGTGGGAAGCCGTCGGGCTCCTCCATACCAGCGGTTTGCTTTGGTAATTGTTTTTTCGTTACCAATCGAATTAAAAATATTCGATAGAAATTTCCTGAGTCGATTACTTCGACAATATAAGATTTATTCCGATAAAAATTAACTTCGGACTAACGTTTTTAAAAAATTAATTTAATTTTTGAAAACTTTTGACAGGAGCGATTTTAAAGACGTCTATACGCAAAGACTACTACGATCCATCCTATGACTTTATTCGTTGCTGGTGACTGCATTTCGGAGAAGTTGGATACAAAACCCTTCTTATATGAGCGTAGGTCTATCTACCCAACTTGTTTGGATATGTTCTACTTCCTTCTACTTTTACCTTACGATCTGATCAAAGTGTCAACGCGTAAGATAAAGAAATGCCTTAGAGACTCCCCATTTTTTCCCGAAGAAAGCTTCACCAGTTTATAACTCCAGGAAAAACTACAAATGTGAGACATTCTTAACAAGCTAAATAATTGCCACTGTTCGAACTGTTTACAGCAAAACGATTGCTAATTAAAAGCACAAACTAGCAAAACTATCGATTTCCAAAATCACCATCAACGACAGCTGAAAACGGTAAAACCATTAGTGTCAAGTTAAGCAAATAACATAATTCTTATGAAAAAGAAATCGCTGGACTCTTGCACTCAAAATGATTGAAAATGCCAAAGTTGAAACCTATTTATGGAATATATTCGGCCAACTCGATTTCATTGCCATTTACCAGCACGCAAAAGAACAATTTGCTTTCAAAGTTGAATAAATTGATTGTGATTAGTATACTAACAAAATTTCATTTATATACTTACTAAGGTAATTGGGAGAATAGAAAAATCACAAATATTTAAGATTAATCGTTTCTCACCCATTCAAGTGAAAATGAGAAGTTTAATGTTGTCGAATAGATGATTATAGATTGAAACCATTTTCAAGAAGAAATTACTTCAATTATATTGTCTAAATGAATTCAATCAATACACTTAAGAAATTCTAGCTCATTCAGAAGCTTGAAAAAATACTGAGAATTCTACGAAAGTCTTTGAACATAAGTAGTCAATATGTATAATGTCGGATCCTTTTTTGCTGCGGTACGTACAAACGTTAAAATAAAATCAATTTTACCTTAAACCACAGAATTTATTTAAGAAATAGGTATATGCGTATGTCGGAATCAATAGTGTTCCTTCTTTAGTACCAACTGACTTGTTTATCTAAAACATCAACCTGATATACTAACAATATTCAATGAACGAGAATCCAATTAAATAGTAATTACAAAAGACAGTCATAAAAAAACCTAATTGCTGAGGATCTACTCAAACAAACTTAAAAAGGGGTGATGACGCGTTACCTGTGTCATGATTCATTCGATGGTCTTGTGGAATTTTTTGAATCTCAATACTTTCGATGATGTCTAGTTTCCGTACATCGCTTACCTGGCTTATGACCTTCAAATTGTCCGTCTTGATCATATGTCGCCTAGTCTTCCGCCCTCATCTGGTGTTGACACCTCGGCTGTGGCTATTCTGATTTCAGATGACGAAGTCCCAAAACTTGACATCGTATCCCCTCCAAAGGAAATCTTTATTTCGCGCCTAAGTTACCATACAACTGCAGAATACCTAAAAAACTACGTTTGTAAAAAATTTGGGCCAGCTGTTAAAGTTATTAGTTGCTACAAATTAACTAAGGACAATTTGGAGGACAGAGTGGTAGCTTCTTTCAAGCTTATAGTGCCCTCAAATTGTGATATTATTTTGAATCCTGAAGCTTGGCTGCCTGGAGTACTTATTAAACCATTCAGCTTAAGAAGAAGGAAGTCCTTTCGTGCACCGGGTAGACCGCAACCTACAAACTAGTAAAAGATTTCATGACTGTAGCTTAACTTCAAATATTTCAGTATATTACCAAAATGTAAGAGGGTTAAGGACCAAGCTTGATAAGCTCTTTTTATCGTTACAACTCAGCGAAGATGTATTTATATGTCTTACGGAAACCTGGTTTAATAGTAACATCTTAAACTCGGAAATATCCCTTGATTTTGATATGTACCGTTGTGATCGGGAATTGGCCTCTGCAAATAAAGTAGATGGAGGTGGTGTTCTTGTAGCTGTTAGTAATACAGTGCGTAGCTCCCATTGTACTGATTTTTGCTTTTCCCGTGTTGTGGATTGTGTGATTGTCAAGATCTTCCTTCCTAACAATACATCTTTATTAGTTTCCTCTGTCTACATACCTAGTAACTCTCCTTTGTATATGTATGAGACATTCTTTGACGAGTTTTCCTCTTATGTCTTATTGCAACATCCACAATCTTTAATTCTAATATGCGGTGATTTTAATTTGGGAACAGTGCAATGGACGAAGAGCCTTCCTTTCTCTGTTTCATCAACCGATGCATCTTCTTTATCCCTCTCCTCGTTTCTATCGCTCTGTTCACTATCGCAATTCAATAATATCCCTAATGCTAATGGTTGGGTACTTGACCTTGCTCTTTCTAACTTTCCACTAAACTGTCTATCTGTTTCCACTGCATTAAATCCTCTGGTGAGTATCGATAGTCATCATCCGCCATTATCGCTCGATCTCTCCATTACACCTTTGTCAAGTCGTACGTTTGCTTCTTCGCCAAAATTCAACTTCATCAAAGCAAACTACGAAGCTTTAGCCTCCGAGCTGAGCTTGATAGACTGGCAGGAATTTTTTGATAATTTGGAGTATAAGGAAGCTCTGTATAAGTTTTATAATTACATCTATGAGTTGATTAAGCACTTCACACCTTTACAAGCTCTTCGCAAAGTAAAGCAGAAACCATGGCTAACCAAGCAAGTACTAAGTGCCTTGAATTCTAAAAGTAAGGCACATCACCGTTTCAAGCGTTGTGGTACTGAAGAATCCAGAGCCTGCTTTTGTAATCTAGGTCTTGCAGCAAAAAAAGAACTAAAGACTGCAATGAAAAACTACTTCAGTAGCTTGGAGAGTTCCCTCATGGCGAATAATTCGAAACCATTCTGGTCATACATTAGATCCTTTAAGTCCTCCTCTTCTGTCCCTCCTTCAGTCCGCTGGGATAATATAGTTAGCTCTTCTCCACAGGATATTTCCAACTTGTTCTCTCAGTTCTTCTCGTCGACTTTTATTACTTCTTCTCATGTCTCTGATCCAGTTAATACACCCGTACTTCACTCCATCGACATTTCTTCACTTTTCACTGACCATATCGAAGTTGAATTCTTCATTAATTCACTTAATCCTAATATATCACCTGGTCCTGACGGCTTACCGAATATTTTTGTCAAGTCATTAGCGTCTTCACTTTGTATCCCTCTGGCATTTCTCTTCAACCTCAGTCTAAAGACTGGTATTTTTCCTACTTATTGGAAAAGAGCAAACGTTGTTCCTATTCTTAAAAGTGGTGATCCTTCTTCTGTGTCCAATTATCGTCCTATTTCCTTAATTTCCTGTTTCCCAAAATTGCTTGAGTGTCTGGTACACAACCGACTTTCAGTTTCATTGAACCCTATCTTGTCGAAAGAACAACATGGGTTTCTCAAAGGTTGCTCTACGACCTCAAATTTAATTGAATTCACCGATTTCATTGCTAAGGCCCTACACAATCGATTGCAGTTTGATGTAATCTTCACTGACTTCTCGAAGGCATTTGACACGGTCAACCATCAACTTTTCTGTTATAAACTGAAAACTTTTGGGGTTGTCGGCCCTCTCTTATCATGGATGGACTCCTACTTGTCTTCTCGTATATGTTGTGTTGGTTACTATGGAACTACCCCTATTCCATTCTATCCGTCCTCTGGTGTTCTCAAGGTTCCATTTTAGGTCCCCTCGTATTCCTATTGTTTATAAATGATCTTCTTTCGGTTATCGCTTCCAATTGCCTACTGTATGCCGATGATTTTAAAATCTTTCGAGCTATCAGGTCTGTACAAGATTGTCAATATCTTAAGATGGACCTGATTGCACTAAGTAACTGGTGTTCGTCTAATCACCTCTGTCTTAATGTTGCCAAATGCTATAAAATGACTTTTAATCTAAATCGTTCTCCGCTGACTTTCACCTATATGTTGAATGAAGTCCCACTCGCTGCTGTGAGCTCTGCTAAGGACCTTGGCGTTACTTTTGATCCTAAGCTCAATTTTGATGCACACGTTCTAATCGCGACTACTAGGGCCTCGAAAATATTGGGACTTATTTTCAGGCACGCTCATAAGTTTAACAATATATCTACCCCTGTCCGCTTGTTTATCTGTCTTGCCCACCCTATCCTCGAATATTGCAATGTAGTTTGGTCTCCCCGACACTCCTACCTCATTGACTCGTTAGAGAATGTCCAGCGTAAATTTACTCGTGTCTTGTTTTACAAATTCAAAACCCCATATCAACCCTATGACTGCCGTTTATCCTTCCTACGTTTGCCTACTCTGTCATCCCGTCGCATGTATCTAGATCAGTCTTTTCTGTATCAACTCAGCCACAATCAAATTTCATTAACATTGTTTGCAGACCTACGTCTTCGTCAATCATCGCGTTCTTCTCGGGCAAACAATTTTTTCGCGCCACCGTATGCCCGTACAAATTTATATTTTCACTTTCCTATTATACGAATGGTAAGGAATCATGATGAGCTTGAGCTTGGTCCTTTTTCCGACTCATACCTAGTTTTTAAATTGAGGTTAAGGAGCCTGATTCTTAAAACTCAACTGGAGTAAATATTAGACTTTATTTTCTTTTTTTGTGTGCTTTAATTTCATTTTACATGCATATTTATTGTTGTTAGTACCATTGAATTTCTTTTTTATATTAACTTTAACACTTAATTCTGATTTTCATTAATTTTCTTTTCTGTTTGTTTTGTTCCATTTTGTAATTGGATTATGTTTATCTGTTAAATGGAATTTAAATAAATAAATATATAAATATGTCCTGATTCGACAATCTGTTGCGCGACTGCCGATCGTATGTCGTTATTCCCTCTTCGCTTTTTAATTGCATTTTCCGCCTCGCTCAGATGTTCTTTGCACCGTGTAGTTGCTGGGCGTCTTGTTTGTCCGATGTAGACCATGTTGCATTCGGGACAGTTGATCTGGTGCACTCTGCTTTGTTTGTTGACTTTGCGAGGATCCTTGACAGACCTGAGAAGGCTTCCTAATTTTAGTTTTCTGCTAGATGGTACCATTTCGATGTTTCCGGATTTCAATATCTTGTTCATTTTTGTTGTTACGTTAGTGTGCCTCACTGGTGCGCGTTTGATGGTATCCATGTGTTTGTTTTGTATACCGAGTGTTGTTAATCCGTTACATTTGAGCTGATTTTCCTTTTTTCTGCTTATGCTCCCGATCGTATCACACTTGTATCCGTTCATTTCTGCGTTCTTGGTTATATAGGATTCCTTTTTGCGTCGTTCGTCACTTGATAGCGGGATGGTCAGCATACGGTGAATCATAGCATGATATGGTGCCATCTTTTGAGAAAAACTTTGTGAGGACGTTGGTGGAATTGTTCTCTGAGTTTGCGTTGCTATCTATGAATTCCAAAACTCAATACCCCATTGTTCCTGAATATATTTATATCCAAGAATGATAGCTTGTTGTCCTTCTCCGGTTCCATGCTGAACTGTAAATTTTTATGGATCGAATTGATACTCGTGAGTGTATGCTCCAATTTGTCCTTATTTACGATAGCTAAGATGTCATCAACGTATCGGATCCAAAATTTGGGAAGGAAACCTAGTTCTTCTAGGGTCATTTCGATGTTGCTCATGAAAATGTCACTTATGAGCAGTGATAATGGATTTCCCATAGCTACGCCACTTGTACCTTTAAAACATCGATCTCTGAAGGTGAAATAATTTTAACTAATGCACAGGTGTGTTAGTTGCATAACACTGCGTACCTCTTTACGCCACTCCCATTCATTTGGTCTCAGTTCTAAGAGACGGTGTTTTAATAAGACTAGTGCTTCCTTTACCGGAATACTAGGAAATAATGCATTTACGTCGAATGAAACCAAAAGTTCCGCATCGAGTATACTGCTGCAATTCTGGAGTCTGATTACCGCTTCTTGACTATTTCTAACGGTTCTGGCGCTTATATTGTTACCAAAGATGTCGTTAAATTACTGTAACAACCATTTCGAGATTTTGTGAGTCGGGGAGTCCACTGGAGCAATTATCTCCCCCATTTCGTTTCCGGGCTTATGAATCTTTGGCATTCACCTTATTCGCGGTAAACACGGGTTGGACACTTTCAGCTTATGAAGGTTCTCGATAATGTGTTCACAGTCTTTCAATGTTTTGTTGATCCTTTTAATAGAGTCTGGAAGACGGTTTTTCCTTAATTCGAGGAATTTGCCATTGCTAAAAATATTGTTCACTGCTTCATAATATTGTTGTCTATCCATGATCACAATCTTATTTCCTTTGTCGGCTTGGATACAGTAGACTGGTTTACTGTTGATTTCTTTGACAAGGTTTTCTTGTTTGAAGTTTGGTATTTGTTCAATACCGTGAGTGATCTGACCCACTTGGCAAATTCCTCGAATTAAGGAAAGACCCTCTTCCGGACTCTATTAAAAGGATCAACAAAACATTGAAAGACTGTGAACACATTATCGAGAACCTTCATAAGCTGAAAGTGTCCAACCCGTGTTTACCGCGAATAAGGTTTGTGCCAAAGATTGATAAGCCCGGAAACGAAATGGGGGAGATAATTGTTGCGGTGAACTCCCCGACTCACAAAATCTCAAAATGGTTGTTACAGCGATTTAACGACATCTTTGGTAACAATATAAGCGCCAGAACCGTTAGAAATAGTCAAGAAACGGTGATCAGACTCCAAAATTGCGGCAGTGTACTCGATGCGGAACTTTTGGTTTCATTCGACGTAAATGCATTATTTCCTAGTATTCCGGTAAAGGAAGCACTAGTCTTATTAGAATACCGTCTCTTAGAACTGAGACCAAATGAATGGGAGTGGCGTAAAGAGGTACGCAGTGTTATGAAACTAACACACCTGTGCATTAGTTAAAATTATTTCACCTTCAGAGATCGATGTTTTAAAGGTACAAGTGGCGTAGCTATGGGAAATCCATTATCACTGCTCATAAGTGACATTTTCATGAGCAACATCGAAATGACCCTAGAAGAACTAGGTTTCCTCCCCAGATTTTGGATCCGATACGTTGATGACATCTTAGCTATCGTAAATAAGGACAAATTGGAGCATACACTCACGAGTATCAATTCGATCCACAAAAATTTACAGTTCAGCATGGAACCGGAGAAGGACAACAAGCTGTCATTCTTGGATATAAATATATTCAGGAACAATGAGGTATTGAGTTTTGGAATTCATAAAAAGCAACGCAAACTCAGAGGACAATTCCAGCAACGTCCTCACATAGTTTTTCTCAAAAGATGGCACCATATCATGCTATGATTCACCGTATGCTGACCATCCCGCTATCAAGTGACGAACGACGCAAAAAGGAATCCTACATAACCAAGAACGCAGAAATGAACGGATACAAGTGTGATATGATCCAGAGTATAATCAGAAAAAAGGAAAATCAACTCAAGCGTAACAGATTAACAAAACTCGGTATACAAAACAAATACATGGATACCATCAAACGCGCACCAGTGAGGCACACTAACGTTACAACAAAAATGAACAAGATATTGAAATCCGGAAACATCGAAATGGTCCCATCTAGCAGAAAACTAAAATTACGAAGCCTTCTCAGGTCTGTCAAGTATCCTCGCAAAGTCAACGAACAAAGCAGAGTGTAGCAGATCAACTGTCCCGAATGCAACATGGTCTACATCGGACAAACAAGACGTCCAGCAACTACACGGTGCAAAGAACATCTGAGCGAGGCGGAAAATGCAATTACAAACCGAAGAGGGAGTAACGACATACGATCGGCAGTCGCACAACGCATTGTCGAATCAGGACATATGATCAAGACGGACAACTTGAAGGTCATAAGCCAGGTAAGCGATATACGGAAACTAGATATCATCGAAAGTATTGAGATTCAAAAAATTCCATAAGACCATCGAATGAATCATGACACAGGTAATGCGTCATCAGCCCTGTTTAAGTTTGTTTGAGTATATCCTCAGCAATTAGGTTTTTTTATGACTGTCTTTTGTAATTACTATTTAATTGGTTTCTCGTTCATTGAATATTGTTAGTATATAAGGTTGATGTTTTAGATAAATAAGTCAGTTGGTACTGAAGAAGGAACACGATTGATTCCAAAATGCACATATACCTATTTCTTAAATAAATTCTGTGGTTTAAGGCAAAATTGATTTTATTTTAACGTTCATAAGTAGTCAACAATTAAATAATTTTCATCAGAAAATTTTTTTGACACTCTCAATTAACGAACCAGTGAAAATAATTATCCTAGCTGCTTAGGAGACTTAACTCAGAGTTTCTGAGTAAATATTTAACAGCTTACTCCTGTTAAATATTTACAACGATATAATCTTTTTGGCATCTTAAATTTACTTGCCGAGTCAGAAGGTGCACATTTATTTTGTCCTTTATGGACTTGAACCTGTTTTCATATTATCTTCCACCTTCAGTAGATCCTCACAAGTCGAGACGTGAATGTTCTCTAGGAAAACAAATATCAGTACATAATGTCCACATAGCATACAATTTACGCTCGACACTGCTGCAGTGTCCTCCTCTGCTCGTTTCTCTGCAATCTTTATCAATAACGAAATACCTTTCGTTTGCATTTCACCGAACAATGTGCAATGTGTGGGATTATTTAGGCTTAAAGGGTTGTGTACACACAACAGATGGAATCACATGAATTTATTCACTTCTGGGAAGCAGTTGCATATATGTATGTCCATACGAGTATGTGCAACATGCTTATCAAATGTTTAAGCAGCGCAATTCCATTTGAAATTCCTGGCCGTGTTGGAACTGTTCCAGAAATGATTATCGGACGAATTCTCAGCATAGTTGGCATTGCTTTTGCTTCCTATATTCCTTCTCTATGGCAAAATAACGGCCATATATATGGTAACGATAAAAATATATCTGGAAGCGCATTCAAAGTAAAATATTTGAATTTATATGAAATGAAAGTTTTATTTTTTATTTATTTGATTAAATAAATTTTATTTCATTCTGTTTACAACGAATTTCTGAATGTTAATGTAAACCACCGATATAAAATTTTAATAACTTTTGTTAACTTCTGTGGAAAAAAAAAAGTTTCAACTGGAGGAGTAGTATTGGATAGTATAAAAGTAATTTTTGTCACTAGGTGTTGTTTGTTGTCATATATCAGGCAATACCAATCAGATTGAGTCAAACTGACATGCGTTTGACAGGTAACATCCCAGTCTACAGTTTTTGTACGGACAGTTTTGTATTTCGTCATTCGTGTCAAAAGTTGTATTCATTTAAGAATGCGTGAAATTTCTGGAAAAATTCGTTATATTTTACAATATCTCTACGATTAAGGTGAGAATGCATCGCCGGCTCATGAATAAATTTGTGGTGTCCACAGTCAAGATACTTTATCAAAAGCCACAGCCAAGAGATAGTTCACGACCAATCACTGAAAAAGTCGATGACATCTTACAAAAAATTGAAGAAGACCGACACATAAGCAGCCGTGACGTCGCTAAGGAACTGAATATCCATCATCAAACAGTTTTGAACCATTTGCTTAAGGCTAGATACACAAAGAAGCTCGACGTTTGGGTTCCGCATGAATTAACACAAAAAAATTTGATCGATCGAATTTCCACTTGCGAAATGCTAATAAAACGCAACGAAATCGGCCCATTTTTTAAGCAAATCGTTACGGACGATGAAAAATGGGTAAGATACGAGAACGCGTTTGAAAAAGATCATGGTCAAAAAAAAGGTGAATCATCTCAAACGACTTCAAAGCCAGGATTGACACTAAATAAGGTTATGCTATGTGTATGGTAGGATTCGAAGGGGATGGTTTATCATGAGGTGATAGAACCTGGCCAAACACTCAATTTGGCTCTGTACTGTCAGCAATCAACCAGATTGTAACAAGCAATTCAAAAAAAAAATCGCCAGAATTGATCAATAGAAAGGGCGTTGTCTTCCATCATGACAATGCCAGACCACACACATCTTTAATGACCCAGCAAAAATTAACAGAGCTTGCCTGGGAAGTTTTGATGCATCTGCCATATAGTCTAGACCTTGCACCATCATACTACCATTTGTTACGGTCTCTGCGAAATTTGTTTAATAAAAAGAAATTCACTTCAAAAAGGGACTGTGAAAATCACTTGGTCAAGTTTTTCACCGATAAATCACAGAAGTTCTACACAGATGGAATAATCACTCTACCCAAAAAAATGGTAAAGCTCATAGATAATAGTCTACAATATGTACCTAAATATAATTCATTTTGAATAAAAGAAATATTCAATCGAAAAATGACAAAAAAAGGCTCAATACTTTATATTACTTTTTATACTTTCTAATATATATCTTTTTTTTATACTTTCTTCAAATAAATTTCTCAGAACATATTTTCTCTAAGTGAAATAAATCTTAATGCTTGATTTTTTTTTCTTTCAGGTAAGTTGCATTGAATTCATATTTCTCCATCAAACCGAAAGTAAGTCAAAAATTCAAAAAAAATATTGTTCACTCAAAGAACTTTCAATCGCGTGGATAAAGAAATAACAACAAATGCACTTAATCCTCTGATAATTTTAATTTGTTTCCAATAACAATTTATGGGCCAAAATACTTTCGAATGGCTTATTTGAGCAGAAGTTTAAAAAAATAAATTAAATTAAATTAATATCTTCCTATGTTGTCATATAAATTCGTAGTTGTCATTATAAATTCGTAGTTGTTCATTTTATAGTATTGTCGCGTTTTATGGTTCGCGGCGAATAATTTTAATTTTCCGGGAAAGTGAAAACACGATGTCTTTTAAATTAAGTAAAAAGAGTTTATTTGCTTAAAAAAATGCACAATCATCAATTTCACTATTTTACTATTTTTCTTTTCACTCGTCCATCAATTTGTATAATAACTGTATGACGAAAATCACTTCACTATCGACGATTCAATATCGCTCTTTAAATTCACACTCCACACTATCGCAGTTTTACTACCGTGGCTTTTAATATCGCGGTTGTAATGAATTCCCCCATTCATTCAGCTCGCCTTTATATAAGGTCTCTAGCCATTCGATCCATTTCTCGTACATTGGTGAACTAACTGGAATATTCGAGCAGCTTAATGAATGGAGCAGCGACGTCACTTTCAGATGTTGATCATTCTTGGTGGGTTTTCGAGTACGTTCGTTTTGTTGATCATGATCTTCTTAATGGTTGTGAAAACAATTGCGACACTAGCTCGCAGAATTCTTTGTACATGTGACAATATATAAATAAACATATATATATATATATATATATATATATATATATATATATATATATATATATATATATATATATATATATATATATATATATATATATATATATATATATATATATATATATATATATATATATATATATATGCAAGAGGTCAAATCAAAAACTACGGTCTAAAAATTTGATGATGCTATATTCAGTTCATGTCATAGGCCCGAAAGCTTGATCTCTGAGACAGATTGTGTCAAGTTTGAACATGTTATAACTATGCTAGTTAGGCAGTATCCAGAGCCCCTGGTCATGTTTATCGCATTTGGCATGCATCATGAATTTCGAATAATGCTAATGTTTAAGTCGAAGGAACTCATAAGTTGTTAAAATTGCCGTATGGTGATCATAGAGTATCTTTGAAGACTACTTAAAAGCGGTGTGAGTAATTTAAAAACGGGAATGAGTCAGTGCAAAACAACAAAAAAAAGTTTGTGCAAACAGACGAATAACTATTCGAGAGCTTTTTGAAGAAGTGAACATCTCCAACGGGATTATACAAAGCATTAATTAATAATTTGCAAATGAGTTGAGTCAGTGCAAAGTTTGTTCCCAGACTTTTGACTAACGAATAGAAGAAAAACCGTGCTTCAGTCTGCATGGAATCGAAGGACATCTGTAGTGAAAGTAGGTTGGACAAGTCCGTGTAGGACTGCAGCGATGGTCTGCTGCCTCGGCGGAAGAGGATGGTAGTATCCGCCGAGATTAGCCTTGTCTGGGGACGCGTGAACGCGCTGACAGGCTAGCATTGCGGTGTCGTGGGGTGGGTTCTTTCCCCTAGCACAAGGACTCACTACAAAAGTATTTCGCATTCACGAATGAAAAGGCTCGAATGCCCATCGACTGGTATCGAGACCAAGGTAACCTACTAAGCGTTGAAATCGCAAGGTTTGTTCGAAGAACAAATTGTGCCGGGCAAAAACGGACGAACTCACAGAGACTTCGTCGTTTCTGACGATCCTTGTGGTCCACAAATAAGAGCAGGGCATCCGATGGAGCACCCTCTCAACCGGATCAGGATCTAAACGTTAACGTAGCTATATATTTATGTTGTAGAATTATGTGATTGAATCACGTGACTCTATACCATAAGAGGGCACGCGTGCGGAAGGCCACTCTTCCTGGCAAGAGCCCCTACTAACAACAAAAAACGGAGGAGTGTGCTCGATGGTTAGCCCATATTAGTGGAGGAGCCTGCCATCGATGCGGGCCCTATACCCGGTTAGATAGAACAAAATAGAAAGGCCGAGTTTTTTAATGTTTAACAATTCATTGTATTTCTTTAGGAACCGAAGTTAAACAATAAAACATAAGCGTGTTCTTCGTTTTCTTTGTTTTTTTTCTCCAATGTTGATCGCCTTCTAGGTTCGGAAACATACTTATTTGTTTTTATATTTTTATTTATTTTAAGTTTTACTACGGCAAAAATATTATTGTGTATGTATATATATATATATATATATATATATATATATATATATATATATATATATATATATATATATATATATATATATATATATCTATATATATATATATTGATTCACTTCTTTTCTTGAAAATTCTTTAACCAAACAATGAACAAGAGTGTATATTTAGCAAAATGTCTGAAGCGAAATATTTGTCGATTTTTTCATCAAATTATTATTTAAATGGAATATTTACGAAAGAAATACGTTCGATTCGTATTTCATGCGATATGTGTTCTTTTCTTGTCTTTTGTTTTGTTTTTGTTTATGTTTTCTTATATTTTTAAAAACTGCAGGATTTTAAATATGTCATATTTATCAAGGAAAAAATGTTGAAAGAAAACTGATTTATTAATATATTTAAATTTGAAGAACAGATTGTTGGAAAATTTCACTTCTATTGAGATTATTCTAATTTTCTTTGAGAAATATATAGAGCTGCAGCATATTTTACTGAATATATCAGAGTAGGTATAAGTCGTTAAATATTTTGAAATATTTGTATCGTGTTCTTACGAAAACTTTTAAAAATATTAAAATTTTTTTTTTATGTTTTGAATTATTAAAAATCTTATTAAAATTTTTTATTCTTAAACTGATATTTAAAAAAAATAGGAAATGCATTATTTGTTTTATTTTCGTCATTTCTTTTTGAATGCAAATCAAATTGGCAAGAATCCAGCATATATTCTTGAGAATCGTTTAAAAAAAAATTTGAAACAAGTTCTCAAGCTTGACTTTTCCCTTTTCTTGTGAATACAGGGGGATTAAAGTGTTGAGAAATATACTTTGAAAATGAAACACGGGTAGCCTAATGGTGGGGCCGTTTCCCTACAACGGGGACCATTTTCGATTCATCCAATTTTTATGAACACAATAAAAATACCGACTGGAGAGATGCAACAATAAGTGAATGGATGGAATTAATGTGGTAAATGTTAAAATTGTACGTCATTTGAAAAGCGAAAAATTTAAATTGTCTGGGGGTCAGAACGATGACATTATCGCTTGTCTAACTTTTCTGATCCATGATATTATTATTACTTATCTTGAACGATATTCCCGTTGAGTTTTTCTGCCTGTAATAGAAGTTCGGAGCTTTCTTTAGAACGCACCAACAGATTAACATCCTGGGTGGTCCCATTCCAACAAGTTCCACGAGTTATTTGGGTTGTTACGCCATTATCACTTGTTGCGTATATCACTGCACCACATTGTTTGTAAAGCATATTTAAAGACTTCGTGGTAAATCCAGCATAGGTTTTTCGGTAACTCTTTTCGCGAAACACGACTCCCGTGCACAAATCGTGAGCTGCCTCTTGGATATTATCGGAAATTTCCTTGGCTGTTTTAAGTATTTAGTAGGCTTGGTACGAGCTTTCTTCGATGAATTATTTGCTGATTGTTTTGATGATTGCCGTTCACTTGAATTTTTGTACGTTATAATATCACACGATGTTGAAAGAAGCTTATGAATGATGATTTGTATTTTACGGAACACACTAAATGTGCATTATCACATTGGAATTGGCGCTTATGAGTCCTACTGAAGTCGCGATAATCCAAAGCTTAACAACAGAGCGTATAATTTAACCAGACTCAAGAAGGCCGAAATTGCATCCTCCAAAAACTGCAAGTGGTGCAACTCAATAGATGTACTCGAACACAGAATCCTCAACTGTCAGAAATTTGAACCACTAAGAGACAATATAATTCTTAACGGTGATCCCTCCTTTCCATAACTTGGTGAGAGTTCCAGCAGTCCATCTGCATCCCAAATAAATACATTGGGCAACCTCCCACAAGTATTAATCTCAAATTGAGATCCGCGGAGTTGACACAGATGGATGTAAACTTCTTTGTTGCAATTCCAGGTTAGATGCTCCGCCCCTTCAAAAGCTCATCCCGTTAGTCCTAATCAACGTCCTGCAACGGCGATTCATACTACTGTTTTCGAATACGATTTTTGGAGAGAACGTCGCTACGCACAACAATCAATATTGGACTGAAGGCACTTATTCACCAAATTTCACTCACAATGAATTGGGATGATGAAATTGAATTTAGTTTTCATTGCTTTTATTTTCTCGCCTCACTCATTCTAACTAACCCCAAAACAACGCGACTCATGTGCGATTTCAAGTGGGCTCGTTTTCATACTTGTAATTTAGTTTATTAAATGCTTTGTTGATTTCATATATTGAATTCTCCACATCTGAATCATACAAATGATCTTCACGAGTTTTTTATTGTACTTCACTGGTATTGGTAAACATTTTCATTCCTCCATCCTTCCTGCCATGAGGATAAAAGTATTTATGAAAACGTTCCTTCGTGAGTTTATACTTGAGCCCTGCATATGTCGTTTCGGGACATTCCATAAAAAAGTTAAGTTTAAAACTTGTTTATCAAAATCTTTCAACTACCTACTCACCGCTTCCAAATGCTGAGGAGTTTCACTTGTAAAAGTGTACACAGAAAAACTAAAAATCTTGAACGTTTTGTAGCTTTTGATTATTCTCTTATATATTTGTATCGCACCAGTCCACATCTCAAACCAGACTTCTTCTTTTCTTTCTTTTTCCTTCTTTTGGTGTACCACTAACTCCTACAGCTGCCAGCTCAGCCGAGTTCGCTTACACTGTGAGCTGTAAGACACTGATGGCTGTACTAAATCAGCGTTCCTATGTTCGAAATTTTATTTGCAGATATAAAATTTTTAAAAACAGAATTTAATTAAACTAAAGAAAATTTAACTGAAGCAAAGAAAATTCAACTGAAGTAAAGAAACTTTAACCGGAGTAGAGAAAATGAAGACGATTTTAAATAGTAATAAAATTTAAATGTCATGAAGGATATAATTAAAGGGAAACATTTAAATTTGATATGAAGGGAAATTGATTTAAAAATTATATTAAACAACAATAATAAGAAAGAAAACTATTTTATAAATTACGATTAGGAATGTAAAGAATTAAATATTTTCTAAATCTGCCTTTAGAATTTCGAATGGGAGATGGGAAGGTTTTCGAGCAGCTTGCTCGTGTGACTGCTCGAATACTACACATTCTCAAGCAGATCCAATTACAATTTGAAAGTTGGATGATATATTTTTATTGATCTTATGAAGACCTTGGTTTTGCTTGAGTATTGCGTTTACTTGGTTTTGGTGGTATTAGTAGTAACCTTTTGAATTATCAAAACGTTTTCCCAAGTGGATTTAGATATTGCGTTCACATGCTTGGTTGTACTCTGCAATTGTTTCTTAGGGACTACACACTGGGCTTTTGAGAGCCTGTAATCTCTCTCGACCACGCTCTGGGATTGCCTTGACCTTTACAAAATACTTGTTTTGAAAATGTAATGCTCTGGATTCTCCTTCTCAAATTATTGAAGGATACCATCATGCTGGCTCTACAATTCCGTCAGAAGGTAACTGGTGTTATGAACGCTTTTCAACTTTTTGCTTTCCTTCGTAAAGCTAGTGAAGTTCTTCTCAACAGTCTTTGCGATTTCTTACAAGGATTTTACTTGTGCCTCTATTTTCTGTTGCTTTGTCTACGCTTCATTCACTTCGCTGAGAAATTTGCTGACGTTTCGTCCAGCAAATGTTATTGGAATACTAGGCATAATACGTTTATATCAATCGTTGCAACAGAGTCGGAACACGCTGACGTCAAAAATGTTCCCAACAGTTATCAGAATTGATGCTAAAATAATTCGCATTGGCTGCGGTAACTTCATTAGGTAGACTCGCCTAGATCACCATAAACTCGTACAACTAATGCAGTATAACTGCGGGATCAAGACAAGAAGCAAATTTACTTCGCAAAATTGTTTATCCTTTGCAAATACTTTTGCTCTCACTATCTTAAACTGAACATGGCAAATTTCACCGTCGCAATATGATCACCATAACCACGTAGAAAATAAATTCATTGAGTTAGCATTATTATTATAAAAAAACGTAAAGAATCGCCGAAAACAGAAGAGAACGAGATATTCTGTTGTAATCGAGCAACCCGCCTAGACAAACTGTTCGAGGAACCTTCACGAAAAGATGTAATTTCATAATTATCACGCAATAAGTGCGGAACAATTCGATGCGCAACTTATTAATAGTACTGAAAAAACAAAAAATAAAATTTCCTTTTTTAAGCGATATTAATTATTAAATTTCTTAACCAGAAACTGTTATTTCGAAGACAAGTTATCTTTTTCATCAGTACCGGTATTCTGAAGCTCTCCTTACAATCATCCGAATATTTAAACCTTTCACATTTAATGACAGAAAAGATACATCAGGTAATAAACATAAATATCCTTAAGTACTACTACGGGAAATAACATAATGCAATTAAGGTTTCACAAAGAGCTTAAAGGTAAATTTATTACGGGGAATTACAAAAAGTTGCGATACAATTACGGGTTCGCTATGGCAAGTAAAATAATTGTGGAGATTTTATTACAAAAAATTAGTTATTTGATAATTTTAATTAGGTCACTATATTTGTTCCCTAGATCCGTATTAAAGCGTTGTTCACTGGGGACTCTCGAGATCCATAAGGATTCGCAAGCATCCAACCTTTTCCAGTCCCGGACTTCCTGTACTATGTCTAGATTAGCCCATTGAATAGTATGAGATTCCTCAATAATATGTCTGGCTAATGATGGTCTTGCTGTTTCTATTCCACCTCTTCTGATGATCTGTTCAGCCTCCTTGATATGTTCTTGGAATCTTCTTTTTACCAAGCGATTCGTCTATCCAATATATACTTTATCGAGTTTCGAGCAACTGATCCTATAGATTCCACTCTTTCCCTCCTTTTTCTAGCCATCCTTAGATGATCCAAGAATTGTTTCAACGCTGTATTTTCTGCTAGTGCTAGCCGTATTGCATCCTGTCTTTTTCAAAATGCGTTCCAATCTTTTTGTAGCTGATGAACGAGTAATTGGCATCCATTTTCGTACTTGTTGTCATTCTTGTAGAAATAGTGAAGTTAGCCCATGTCTTCTATGTTGTTTTTCCATTTTTTGAAAATTTTGCTCAATCGAATTCCTCCTGCACCCATTTTTGCTGGCCTTGTCCACGATGTATTATTTTTCTCGTTCCAGACGCTGGTTATTTAACGGCACTGATAAAATTCGGTGGATCATACAATTGTATGCAGCCATTTTCTGTGCAAAAGAATGTTTAGAAGTACAGGGGATTGTTCTCTGGGTACTTGTGCTCTTCCTGTAGATGTCAAATTCTAATCCATTCTGGGTCTTTATGATTAAATGATCCAGGAACGGTAATTGGCCCTGACTCTCTTTTGCCAGCATGAATATTATTTTAGGGTGTATCCCATTGAGTACATGTAGTAACTCTTTCACCTCATTTGCTTTAACCATATTGAAAATGTCGTCCATAGATCTGGCCCATGCCTTGGGTATCATTCCTTTTTTCTCCACCTCGATTTCCAGCCAATCCATGAAAATATAACTCAACAGAGGTGAAAGAGGGTTACCCATAGCTGCTTCTACCGTCCCTTTGAAGAAGTTATCCCGGAAAATAAAATAGTTTTCGTTCATACATACGGCTGCTAATTTACTATAGCATTTAACACGTCTTCTCCATTTCATTGAATCACTCTGTTTCAACAGCTAGTCTTCAAACAGTGCCAAGGACTGCTTAACTGGCAGGCTGGGAAACAGTGATTTGACATGATAGGAAATCAATAAATAGCCCTCCTCAACTTTCACATTTTGAAGCTTCTTCACCAGTTCTCCCTATTCTTCACTGATCGCACGCTAGATTTATATGGAAGTTCTGCACATACTTTTAAAAGCCATTGGGCTATATTCCTTGTAGGTGCATTAGTGGCTGCGATAATTGCACAGAAAATGGCTGCATACAATTGTATAATCCACCGAATATTAACAGTGCCGTTGAATAACCAGCGCCTGGAACGAGAAAAACAATACATCGTGGATAAGGCTAGCAAAAATGGGTGCAGGAGGAATTCGATTGAGCAAAATTTTCGAAAAATGGAGAAACAACATAGAAAAAATGGGCTGACTTCACTATTTCTGCAAGAATGACGACAAGTACGAAAATGGATGCCAATTACTCGTTCATCAGCTACAAAAAGATTGGAACGCATTTTGAAAAAGACAGGAGGCAATACGGCTAGCACTAGCAGAAAATACAGCGTTGAAACGATTCTTGGATCAACTAAGGATGGCAAGAAAAAGGAGGAAAAAAGTGGAATCTATAGGATCAGCTGCCCGAAACTCGATAAAGTATATATTGGACAGACGAAACGCTTGGCGAAAACAAGATTCCAAGAACATATTAAGGAGGCTGAACAGATCATCAGAAGAGGTGGAATAGAAACAGCAAGACCATCATTAGCCAGACATATTATTGAGGAATCTCATACTATTCAATGGGCTAATCTAGACATAGTACAGGAAGTCCGGGACTGGAAAAGGTTGGATGCTTGCGAATCCTTATGGATCTCGAGAGTCCCCAGTGAACAACGCTTAAATACGGATCTAGGGAACGAATATAGTGACCTTATTAAAATTATCAAATAACTAATTTTTTGTAATAAAATCTCCACAATTATTTTACTTGCCATTGCGAACCCGTAATTGTATCGCAACTTTTTGTAATCCCCGGTAATAAATTCACCTTTAAACTCTTTGTGAATTTGATACCTGCCTCAGCTAACCCGTAATTGCATTATTTCTCGTAGTAGTACTTAAGGATATTTATGTTTATTACCTGATGTATCTTTTCTGCCATTAAATGTGAAAGGTTTAAATATTCGGATGATTGTAAGAAGAGCTTCAGAATACCGGTACTGATGAAGAGGATAGCTTGTTTCGAAATACCAGTTTCTGGTTAAGATATTGAATAGTAAATAACGCTTAAAAAAGGAAATTTTATTTTTTTTTCAGTATCATTACAGGTGCCATTACTGCCGAAATGCAAATCGTTATTAGTAGTATTATTACTAACCCGAAATGAGCCCCGCCACCATCACCGCTACCATCATTGAAAAAATGTTTCTTCAATCCCTAGTCCATGAGCATACAAGAAAGTTTCAATTCTCTAACAATGATGTTGAAAGCAACAAAATCACAAATTTACGTATACTAGTTAGTCTGAAAAGTGTTCATAATAAACCTGGAATTGAATTTCTAGACCAGTCCAAAAAATCGCTAGCAAATAAACGTATAACGATCGAACTAGATAATTGGCAATGGTAACACCATTGCTACGTTATTTAGCGTAGCAATTTCAATATACCACTTGGACCTGAATCTTCCGTTACTGCCATCACGAGAACTCGAGCAAGTGGATGGAACAAGCGGCTCGTCAAGGAAAACGGGGAATAAGATCGCGACTTGATCCTGCACCGGTGGGGTGGATATTCGGATCGAAAGCTGCATGCAGCAGTGGAAAAAGTCGTGGATAAATTAGTTTTGATGGTAACGCAATGTAGACTCAAACCGAAAAAACGCAATAGCCTTGCCAAGTACCTCTCAAATCCAATGCAAAAGAAGAGTTAACTAAGTAACGTGATCGTCATCTGCTATTTGTTATATGTGCACTTTATTCCGCATCAAACACATGCTTTTGTTATGTCCTTGACGGAAAATCCTATCTAGAGATTTATACGTAGGATATTTATTTCTTAAAATTTCCCATACATACTTTAAATTCTCTTCCGGTGTCTAAAATACTTACATCGTAACATGTTTCAGTATTGATGGTGTCATCTTCGCACTATGGAATAAATCCTAGTCCACGTTTATATCCTGATTCATTCCACACCCATTTTCGGTTTTAACGAATCGATAAACTTCAGTTATTGCTCCCAAAGAACCCGGCCCACCACTTAACGTAACTCATTGCGTGCCACAAATTTCTACCTACATTGCACATAAGTGTTTCGTAGGTTAAGGTATTTGATACGCGACATCCCTCGTAAAAGACCACGTCATTACTGAGGCATCGATGAAGACATTGAACGCTACATCTGAAGTGTATTGCCAACTAAACCTTTGTTGTCAAAAGCGGTAAAGCAATAGTGTGGCATTTTTATCAGCGAGTGAATAACGAAATATTCTGAAAAATTCTTGGCATGAATTTGCATAGATTTATTTTATATATATATGAGTAGATATTTACGTTTGAATACATTAAGCGTTTACTTACTACCAGTTAAGGCAGAATATACCATATTGTAAATTCTTTTACATTCAAGCGGATCATTGTGAGCCAGCTTTACTGGCAGCTTCACGGGGAAAGAAATACTTTTACCGAAAATTCTACTCGTCCCATATTCCTACAAAAAGCTTGATGGCTATAAAACCGACAATAAGGGCTGGCGAATTTATTAGAAAACTTTTGGCGAAATACAAGATGTGGAGCACATCCCCCGAAATGCTTGAGTAAGTCGATATTGTAGGCCAAAGCAGTGGCATAAATGATGAATTTTGCCAACTACCAAAGAATTCTATTACATGCCTTGTCAACTTTGTGTATCGTCGATGGATATATCCAATGTCAGAGCTCCGGATACAATACATAATAACGTCTCAATGCTGGCAGCAGGATATCTCTTTTCCTCTGCCTCACCATCACCGCTCACCAGAGATTTCAGTTGACATACGCCATCAATATGAACGACCTTTATTAGACGCAACGAATCGAACCTACTTTGTGAACGTATTCTGTGTCAATTCTTTTCATGTCCAGCTCTGTTTGAAACTCTCAGCCACTCCCTGATCCTTGAGTATATTCATGAAAATTAGCTTGGTATGTTATTTATTAGGACGAGTCCCTTCGACTTTGGTGCTACGTTGAAGTACATATATCATAAATTATTGTGTGATTTCGCACACGATATTTGCAAAGTAATTTTAATTAAAAGTCCAAAGGATATTGATTTGTTGTATTGGCAAGCAGGGTTTGGGGAGACATTCGCTGGAAAGCATTATTCGTTGTTATGACGGGGGAAGAGACTATCTTATAAAAGTCTCGTGATATTGGTATTTGCACTGTAGGATTCTCTCTTAAACAGATAAAGTTTCAATTAGGATGAACTTTTAATGATGTTTGATTGATGCGGGGTTGGAACAAATTTCCAGGACCCAGATAGATGGACTTATGCTAATTAATTATACATTGTTTTGAAGTATATGATCTATGACAAGCTGGTTCGTGCGAAAATTTCATACTATGCACCTTAATAATTTAGATTATCATGAGAAACGCAAATGAGCTCACCATCATTTTAAAAATGCGAGATGTACAGATCCACCTTATGAATTGAAGTTTAAGGTGATAATTGTGAAAGACATAGGCACTTATTTATTTATTCATTTGAAAACTCCATTTAACAGAGACAAATCCAATTATAAAATGAAACAGAAACACAAAAAAAAGGAAGTAAATAATAAGGCGATGCTTTAAAACAGATATTTAAACAAGAAAAATAGAACAAGTAAATTAGATAACGCATATGAACAACAAAATATAGTAGCAAAAATTAAAGAAAAAAACTGAACATAGAAGCAACATTTATATATTAAGATCAATTAAATTTTGTTATGTCCTTTTAAGCACAATAAAAGATGAAGGAAAAGGGCCCAGATTATTACGATTCATAGCAAGTCGTAAAGGAGACGCATGGTAGTACGAGCATATGGAACCACAAATACATAAATAAATCAATCGTGTAGGACATAAAGACTGCTGAAATTGCAGTTCAGCAAAAGGCTAGAAGTAATTTGACAGTGACACAGTCGATATTGTTACACCCGCTTTTTATTCCACGGGAGCCACTATGGCCCTCAGGGAAATTGGGGTGCTCCGGTGGGGCTTATGGACCCGGTTTAGCTCGTCCGGAGGCGGGAGTGGGACGCCACTCGCTTGTCCCTCAACGCCCCAATAAGCCGCCAAGCGAGAATGCGGCTTGCCGGAATAACCACCGTCGCGATTCGGCCGAACCCTATCTACACACGGACTACCACTCAAACCTTACACCTGCACAACCTTACCGCTCTTATGCGACCCTCTTATACTCCTTTCTATCACTAACCCTCGCCGGGACCACTGGACCAACCCCGAAAACTTTGACATTATATATCACTAATTTCACTTTGTTTTATTGAACTTTTACATCGACTTGCCACTCAAGCCACACCCGTCACAATCTGTAATCTGAAATAAGTCTTTACCTGTTTTTTCACTTTTCTTCTCAAAGCGTAAATTTTATCAATGAAATATCAATGAAGTTTCAATAACATATAATAAAACTCTCAAATTCCATATAAGCAAACATCTGATTCACACTAAAAAGAACTTACTTCTACTGAGTACCTACAAGGGGCCCCTTCGATGGTTGCATCCGTTGGTGCACTTTATTATTATTCCTTCAACGTCTGGGCTCTGCTTGTCGCTTCGACTTTAATATAACTTTCTTCCGCAGCTGCTGTTTCTCGTTGCTTCGCACTTAGAATTTCCTCTGTACTTCGAATTTCCTCCGCACTTGCTGCTTCTCCTGAACATCTCTTTTGCCACCCACGATAAGAAAGAAAAAGAGGAGGCGCGTCATTCTTCGCGCGCTTTTATAGCCTCCTCCTAACGGCCAATGTTCCGCTCTTCGACCGAATGTCATTGTCTCCGGTCATCCACCTCTTCAGCGTGGTAATTTCTTTCTGCCACCACTTGGTTTCCGCACCCCTCTGGTGGTGATCACTCCAAGTGCGGCTGAATTAGCTGAACATAATTCACTGACAGTTTGGCCTGTCGGTGGTGTTTGTTTACTTTTTCGAATTAATTTGTTACCAAATGAAGATTTCACTACATCCGTGTTTAATGCCATTTCCCAAAGTTTCTTCGTAAGTCATTGAATCTAGATTGGCTCGTGGAATTTTCAAAGCTGTTTTTTCAACTCCATTTATCTTAGCTAGTAAATCCAAGTTGTATTCCATATCAACACTTGGCCATAATTGTTCGAGGACATCATGTGACCATTTTATGCCTGGTGAGTTTACATTAATTGCATTTGGAGTTATTGCGAACTTTGACCACAATTCAGACGCGAAATGTGGTGCCATAAGCGCTAACATTATCAGCTGCGAGGCCAGGGCACGCTCGTAGTATTTTCCATATTTTATTACATCTTTTGGTGATCGCCGTAGAGCATTGGTAAGTCCTTGCATTTTCGAAATAGCCACACTGAGTTGATGAGTATGTTTATAGTGAAACATTGCCCCCTTGATGTAATAATTTTGAGCATCGTATAGTTCATAGTCACTGGTTTCGAAAGATTCTGATTTTGGTATATCAACATCAGGAGCGGTACGTGCATTGTAGAAATCATTTATTGTCAGCCACAATCGCTTTTGCCAATTTAATACTCCCGGAAATGTTGTCGTTGATCAATTCCGATGTGACATCGGAGCTACATCCACTAATATTATCAGTCGAGATGTATCACATCCATATTCAGATATTATTTCAGTCGGATCCACTCCATTCATTTAGGACTTTGACATTTTCTCCCAAGCAACTATTACTGGCTCTCCCGTTGATTTCTCTGCCATTTAATTCCTTTTTGCATCAATGACTTCTACTTCAGCTTCTTTCAAGTACTTTCCCGAGCCTTTTACGCGATAGAATCTTCCTCTAACCATTCCTTGAAGCAGCAATCTTTTAAATGGTTCCGGGTGAGGTACTAAACCTTTGCTAAACAAAAAGTGATTTATAAATCTTGCATAGTACAAATGTAAAACCGCATGTTCTTCGCCGCCGATATACAAGTCTACTGGCAAAAATCTGTGCATCTTTCGGTTATCAAATATTTCGACGTCGTTCTTAGGATCAAGATATCGGAGGAAGTACCAGGAACTATCCACAAAAGTATCCATTGTATCTGTTTCTTTTTCCGCTTCAGTATTCCCACATTTAGGACATATTACATGATTATCCACTTCATCGTCCTCATCCAATTGTGTCCTTCTCGGTAATAAAACAGGCAAGTCCCGTTCATTCACTGGAACAGAACCACATGATTCGCAATGTATGATTGGAATTGGTGTACCCCAATATCTTTGACGTGAAATTAGCCAGTCTTGCAATTTTGAACTTACAGGGTATCCACCACTTTTGAGATCTTGGGCTCTGTGTATAACATATTTTCGATTTTCTCTTACTGTGTTCAAATCTTGACTAGCTCCCTCGGCTGGCATGGAAAGAAAATTCGCTAAATCATAATCTCTCTGATTCATATTTGGTGCGGCAAAATATACATCGCAGAAATCAGGGAAGTAAACATCATCATGTGAAATTGTTTTAAGAGATTTTCCGAAATATTTCTGGGAAACATATCAATTTCAAACATGCGTTGATTCTGCCCTTCGCTCGATGACAGTTATGTTTGCTTAAAACTACAAATAATCGTACTTAAACTACTATTATGATTTCAATTTGGAGTGGCAAACAAACCCTAGTCGAGTGCGGCTTAGCTTCCTGAATATACCGAGTCACGCGAATGCTACGATAGTTTTCGGGATGAGGTAATACTGGTGCCCTTCTGTTTTATCCGTAACAATATAAAAAACACATATCCAAATATATGCTACGCACGGCCAGGTATGGAACGCCAAAGGAGGATTAACGATCATCATACGAAAGTTAGGGTAAATTTAGTTTAAAGAATAGGAAGCGAGCGAACTTCTCTAAACAGACTCGTATGATGACACAAGATAGGAATAACGAGGAGACTAGACCACAGAACAATACGCAAGCAGTGGATGGACAAGACAAATGAACAAGTGGATAATGATAGAAATTTAAAAAACTTGTAGACCTGCCTTAGGATAAAACCAGAAACTTTATAGGCTCTTACAACTACGTTTAAAATGTGAATGTAAGTTTTGAGTTAAAAGTAGCTTCAAGATCTTTTTGTGAGGTGACTTCAGACAAAGAAGCCTCGGGCAGCATTTAGAAAAAGGAAATGGGGTGATCCCTAAGATAAAACTAATTTTAAAGCACTTGGTGGGATTAAGTAGTAGCAAATCAAACAAGGACCTGTTATTAAGCACATTCAAGTTATCCTGAGATATTGACCGTCAAGAGACCACTCAATCAGTCCGAAATATCTTAAAGCCATCAACTAGCAATAGACAAGGAGAAGAAATTACTCAGGAGAGATAATTGATAAACACTTGGAAAAGAAGGGGCCCAAGAATAGAACCCTGAGAAATATGAGATAAAATAGAATAGATATGGATCCACAAGAACTAACTCAAAACGCCCAATGCGTCAAATAAGAAAAGAACCAAGACAAAAGAGAATGAGTGATTTCAAAAGCTTCAAGCTTACAACAGTGAGTCGATGATTAACTGTGTCAAACGCTTTGAAGAAATCATGGTCCAATGCCTTTTGTTTTTTTTGTGGTTGAGAAGTGAATGTCATTTACACAAAATGTGTGGGACTCCCATGCTCACAAGAAGCCGATTGAAATACCCAATAAACCCCATGTCAACTCGAGAACGCAGCCTGAACCGTTTGACACATTACTTCGGGCCAAGTCTCGTTTATTACGCCGTGAGGCGTCTTCAAGCTGGGGGATCTCTGTTCTAGCGGGAGGGGAGAAGAGAAGGGAAACTGCCAGACAAGTAATCCCCCAGGCCGAATGCTCCCGGCTACTGGGAGTCCCTTTTATTTTTAAGACTGCCCGAGCATCTGGTTCTATTTGTCAACCAATTCGAGCATCACCGCAACTATATCATTCGTGCTGAGCTCTCCCGTTTCCCTCTAGAGGCCCTTTCACAGCCTGCACCAATTCGTGGACCCAAAAAATGTGTATGTCTCCTGGGCAAAACCGGCAATCGTGAGACCATGACTTACCAATATTGTGCAGGTTAGATTGAAAACATCCATGCCAACTCAAAAGCTGGGTCAGAGAAAAGTCAGTCTCATCAAGTTTTCGATTTAATCACGGTCTCACATCTGAAATGAGGTACACAGTCCCCATTCCCTTCGTACAATTCATGAAAGACTGCTGTTAATCGTTGAGTGAGCGCTGTCTTCGCGGACAACCATCACCCCTGCGTCTTAGTTTTGGCACAGGTAAATAGTGCGGTGCTCCTTAGCAAGGAGAGCAATAGGTATCACGCCAGCGATAACTCTCACCACCTACTCAGTGACTGTCGAATACGAAGATACAATGCTTCTCTTCTCTGTACCTGTGCTAAGCACTTTCGGTAAACCTCCTTACTGAGAACTTCAACCCGTACAGTAGCACACTGACAGTACTCATCAAGAGGCGTCTTCTTGATGGGCTGTGTCCCCCACTCTGGCCATTAGTCGACTCAGAGCCGATACTCTTGAAACTGCCTTCTTAGCCGTTGTCCTGATTTTCGAAGAGATACTCATTTTTCAGTTGATCAGTAGCTCCAGATACCTCACCGCTGACTTTGCTTTGATTAGTTTGTCTCCAAAACTGATCATCCTAACTCTAGGTATTCTCTTTTTTATCAAGATGAATACTTCAGTTTTCTCCAGTGCTATACTGAACCTGCGAGCAGTCATGCAGTCTCTCACTCAGCGCATTAGCCTACCTAGCCTAAACTGCGCTAGTTCAAGGGTGCATTCACTTACCAGAGCAACAGCATCATCTACATAGCCACTCAAACGTGACTCATCTGGCATCTCTAGTGTCAGTAGCCCATTGTAAGACACGTTCCACAGGTGTGGGTTAAAGATAGATCCCTGGGCAGCACCCGATGTAACTTCCATCCTTTGTTGGCCTTGCGTCGTATCGTAAGGCAGGCTTCGGTCCTTCAGTCAGTCCCTCCAAAAGCCACACTAGATATCTTGGAACTTGAGATGTGTTTTCCAGCGTATCTCGAATGGAATTGAAGGCGTTCCTAAAGTCGAGTGTCACCAACCAGATGATCTGTCACTTGGTGCGGCTATATGCCTCTGCTTTTTGGACCACGCTCACCACCTCTCATCAATGGAAGAACTTTCTGCTCTAAAGCCATACTGCCGAGAATATAGATCCCAAGCAGCACGAATCGCGGCAGTGATTTTTTTCGTGATGAGTTTGTCTAGAACTTTCTCAGCAGTGTCTAGCATGCATAACGGATGGTATGCAGTCCGTCATCCAGGATTTTCCTTCCCCTTGCTGTTCAGCAAAAGCCTCATCACCTTTCATAGAACCGGGAAAACTCCGTCCCTTAGGCAAGCATTGAATGTCCTGAGCAGCATCAGGACAACGGTGATATACGAGTACAAGTTGCAACAGCTCATCAGGAACGCCGTCTGGACCTGAAATCTTCATCCCTTTCAATGATAGGACTGCCTCTTCCAGTTCCGGCTGTATCACTATCTTGTCCATCTTTTCCGCATCATGTATGCAAGGTTTTCGGAGGGCACCAAGCTTCCGCATAACTAGCTTGTAGCCAATGCCCCACGGATCCTTGTTCACATTGTCCACTAGATCTTGCAAACAGCGGGCCTTGCTGTTGTTAATCAATTTGCGAAGGCATTTCCTGGACGACTTATATGTTTCTACCCGGTTGTTATGTCCTTAATGGAAAACCCTTTAGAACTTGGCAATAGTATTGGAGTCCGCTTCTTGCATAATATCGTGGATGATGTACGCAGGGAGTCATGGGGTCTGGGCTAAATGTAGACCATACAGAACCTCAAAACCCTATATACGAGTAGACAAATAAGACAGTATGCGCTCTTTTTGCTGTACATTCTGCGTATGCTAATGGAGCATTGATGCGCATGCTTCATAGATGAATAACTAGAACAAGCAGGCAAAGGACGCACTATGACGTGGAAATGTTCTAGTTGGAATGTTGTAAGTGGTCTGTAACATTAGCCTTAACTTTTTGCTGAGTATGTGCAACGCTTGTATAGATAAAAATATATTCTCGAAGTAATCTGAGTTAGTGAGCCAAAGGTTACAATATGTGACAAATCCATGATATATGCTATATAAACCAACAAAGTACTCGAGACATTCAAAAATAGAACACTGACTGATGCAATCCATTTTGCTGGGGATCTGTCTCTATGAAATAAATTCGATTGCATAGTTACCCAGCGTGGGTAAAGTCACACTGCCATTTTACATGAGGTACTATAATCCTAGTGATCCTTGTCGTCAGGTGTACGTTCAAATTCATTAGATGGGCAGATATACGAGTGCTAGAAATTTTGGAGATTAATTTCGTAAATTCAAAAATATCTAATAGGAATTCTGAGGGACTATTGAAAGGGCTGAATTTTTCTCTACAGTATGAAGAAAGGTCAGTAAAGAAAGGAAGTCAAATTATGTATAGCTTAAGATGCCGAGTGCACTGAGTGAGGGACTGGATGACTGCTCACGGGCTCATTTTAGTATTGGAGAAAACCGAAGTGGTCATCTTGACAAAAAAGAGAATCCCTTGAGTAAGGACGAACAGTATTGGAGACATACAAATCGAATCGAACCCAGCGGCGTAGTACCTGGGGCTACTGATCGCCTCGAAGATGAGTTTCTCTGAGCAAATCAGGGACACGGCTGAGAAGGCTGCTTCGGGAATATCGGCTCTGAGTTGACTTATGGCCAACGTAGGGGGACCCAGCCCGTCAAGAAGACGCCTCTTGATGAGTGCTGTAGGGTCAGTGCTACTGTACGGAGCAGAGGTATAGGGCGACACTCTTAGCAAGGAGGTATACCGAAAACGTTTGGCACAGGTACAGAGCACTGAGAATTGACTCTTCGTATCCGATAGTCTCTGATCCAGCGGTGAGAGCTATTGCAGGCGTGATACCTGTCGCCCTCCTTGCAAGAGAACGCCGCTCTATTTCCCTGCGCCGAAACGAGGATGCGAGGGAGATGGTTGTCCGCGAGAAGAAACAGCGCTCGCTGAACGATTGGCAGCAGTCATGGGTGAATTGCACGAAGGGAAGGTGGACTGCGCGCCTCATTTTGGAAGTGAGACAGTGGCTAAATCGAAGGCATGGTGAGACTGACTTCTATCTGACTGAGTGGGTATGGGTGTTTTCAGTCTTACCTGCACAAGATTGGTAAGTCACGGTGTAGCAGCCACGGAAGTCACCGCAGTTGCAGACATTAAGTTCTGGCAGAGGGGTGTGTAGCCCGGGCTGGCATACTGAGGCCGGCTAGCGCTCAGTCGTGTCGTGGGACTTCCAGGACACCCCCTGCTCGTGCTGAGCCACCTTACATAAAGAAAATAACACAGTGGGAAAAAGACGGGAAAGGGAGAGGTCATGTTTGAGAAATGAAAAAAATTATTTTTATTTACAACATAGTGGCCGATTTAATCAAATAGGAAAAAAAAGAACACAACAACAATTCATGTAAAAAAAAAATATTATTAATAACAAGCTACTTCTTTTTGGTTTTGCAATAAGTTAACTAATGAATTAATTGAATAACTAAATCTCACCACTTCTATAAAAAAAACCAGCCAATATTTTTAATTAAAGGGAAAAAATATATACCAAGGGAATAATTGTAATAAAAGGAAAAATCCAATATGATTAGATGTTAATTAATAAAAAAATATAATGAAAAAAATGCGCAATTACTCACCCCTATTAATGCTGCTGAGCGCTCGGCAACTGCAGGGGGGGCACTGAAAACTAACTTCAATTTTCAAAAAAAAATGTTTACACTACTCTAAACGCCAACTAAACCGGCCACTTTTCGCTAAATATAGATCTTTTTTTCGGAAACCTGGCACTATAGATTCATCCTTCAGGGATCTCGTTACAAATTCATTCACTTGTGTTTGATTCACTTGTCGTTAATAAGCTTTTGTTTTTTTTTTTAATCCATACTTTCATTTTCTTTACGGCATCCACCACAATCTGCATTCACTGTTATTTTTTTGTTTTATTACCACTGTTACTCCAAACCAATTTTCTTTCCTATTCAATACGATTTAGATTTCTTTTGTTTTATGTGATTTAAACCGACACTGTTTTATTCCGGCTTCACCTCACTTAATTATGTGTTTCTTTTGTGTTTAGCCCACTTAACTTTACTCACACGCAATTTAAATTCTTTAACCCTCCAGCAAATGTTACTTTTCATGTAAAAGGTCACTATCCTTTCAAATTTCCGCTCATTTCACTACCGAAAACTCCCCGAATCACAATCATGGCTTTTATTTACCAATCTTTCATGTTAAAACTCCTTACACCAATTTTCAAATCTCAAAATTTCGATCGTTTTCCTCCCCGTCGTCATCGACAAACTCTAAAAAAACTTCTTCGCGAAAAATAAGTCACTGTTATCCACCTTCTCCAAGTCAAAAAAAAACCGACTGACCCCGCATTCAAGCACCCAATCCCGCATTTCAAATCATATCCCGCAATCCTTTTCATTTTTCAATTACCGCTGCCGCATCTGGGTAACGTAATCGAAGTTCATTACACTTCGATTCCGCTACCCACACATCTTTTGGTCCATATCGACAAACTCAATAGTATCCATTGTTTTACATATGGCAATTTGAACACTCCAAGAAGCGCTTGGTTGAATTCAAAGTGTCACATATACACATTTCGGTAGCTATTGGTTTTGCCGATACCCCAAAAAGAGTGCCTCCGTGCGCCCGGGGGAACTTGAACTCAGGGTTCCAGCAGACCCTCGATCGAGAACTCACGATGCAGCTAATGGTGCCATGGATTGTCGATCTCCCATTCATCTCGTAAGCAACTTGAACGTTGCATTTGGGCATGGAATTGAATTTTGTTAGTAGGGAACGTGAATTAATTTTTTGTTAGTATAAAAAAATAAAATTTGTTAGTGGGAATTAGTAAATAGAATTAGTTAGTATGAAGGAAAGGAATTAGATTTTGTTACGGAAAAGGTATTGAATGAAGTTTGTTAGTGGGAATTAATAAATGGAATGTTATTAGTGGGAAAATTGAAATTATTAGTAAATGTTATATGATTTTAGTTGGCAATAAGGGTAGGATTGTGATGACGAAGAAATAAAAATTGAAGGGAAATTGGAAGAATGTTAATAAAATTAAATGAATACACAGAGGAAAAGGTAGGAGTGCCCAAAGGAAGGTGGAAATGTTACGGCGGCAATTAGAAGTTGCGAATGGGAGAGAGTCGGTACGCCGGAATCCGCAACAACGGTCCACCGATTGCCGGTTTTGCCCAGGAGAGGAGGACAATGCATGTCACACATTTTTGCGTGCAAAAAATGGGTCAGGCTGCGAAGAGAACTCTACAGGAAGACAGAGGGGCTCACCCCGGATAATATAGTTGCGGTGATGCGCGAACCGGTTGACAAATGGAACCAGGTGGCACATTGTGTTTGGGCAGTCCAAAAATATAAAAGGGACTCCCAGCAGCCGCGGGCGCTGGGACTGGGGAATCGCTTTTCTGGCACTTCCTCTTCCCCCCTCTCCCCTTCCGCTAGGAAAGGTATCCCTCAGCTTGAAGGCACCCCATGGCGTAACAAAACGAGACCTGGCCCGAAGTAATGTGTCAAACAGTTCCAGGCTGGGTTCTCAGGTTGATTGGTGGGTAATACTGGCGCCTTCTTGCGAGCATGGGAGTCCCACACTCTGTGCATAGATGGAATTCACCTCCCTATCACAAAAAAAAAACACAAAAAAAGGTGCCATCCTTGGATCACATCGGTGAAATATCTCGTTCGGAGAAACTATGAACACTCGCCACACTCGATCAGCTACGTAATGGATGTAATAGTACTAACCATTTAATATCAAATTGAACATGTGCAGCTTAGATTGACAATGGATGGTGGTCAACCTAACAAAAAGTCTACAGTCCAGGAACCGATTGCACTGCATAATTCTAAAGCAGTAGTGAACTACCTGAGCTCACTGATAGACTTGAAGCAGAGTTCCTCAGGGCTATTTAGAGCTAAAGCCGAATATACTGCAAAAGTTGCAAGGGCTATTAGTCAACTTATGAGCAATAAAAGGAACTTACTTTATAAACCAGCTACAGTCCTAACGATAAAAAGAGGCCTTTTCGTTGCAAGTTGAATCTAACCTAATTGTAGTCGTAGAGATCGTTGAGCTGTGCTTTCATAATACGCTTCCGATTGACTACGTGACGCTTTGCCGGGTGTCGCATGAGGAATCTACCAGTTAATTTCCCCCTTACCTAAGATAAACTACTCAATATGAAAAGTTAGTTTCTTTCAGTAGTTTTCAAAAGGTTTTATAATAAATTGATTTCTGCAACAAGTTATCAAAATTTCAACCAATTCTTTTCCATTGTTTGAAAATTTGATAACTGGTTGCCAAAATCTGCCCCTTCGAGGAAAAAGCCTTGATGAAACGATTTTCTAAAAAAACATATTTTAGTATAAAAACCTAAAAAAGAAATGGAAGAAAAACTGAAATTTACACCGGCCAGAAGTACTAACATATGTATGATTCTAGAGAAATTTCACCACGACATAAAAGACCAATGGAGTAATCGAAAAAAATTACTTCAATATTGGAATAAACAAACATTTTATTGAAACATGTTTAACTTTACCTCAACAAAGTTGACTTGAATAGCAGTCGTAAATATATTACATCATCTTCCATCTTCATCATATTTGATGGCATCCTTCGTTTACTCAACCTCCAATTTCGCCGCACCAAGAACTAAGAATGTTATCTTGGCTGGAAACTTTCTCAACTTTATGTAAACATTTTGCCGGAAGTTTATTCCCAGGACTACCTAAATAAATTCTGTGGCAGCACAATTCGTTTGACATTCAACGTTTCCATCGAAACGTAACTGATGGCGAATCATGCGACGAGGAGCAGAAGGAGTGAATAAATATTGAGCTACACACTATGTTCAACGAAATGGGCAGGTGTGCAAAAATTTCACTGCTCCACATGTGCCAGGATATAAAGTTTCACAGTATTGCAAATGGAATCGGTGCCACTTTCAGGACAAACATTTCACGTCGTTTCCAGTATTCTCGTTGCAATTTCCTAGGATCGGATTTTCCGTGAAGGATGTACTCCCAATTGCTTTTTCGTGTTGTGGGCCGATTAAAATCCTGTGAAGTCTTATTACGTTTCTCGACGTATATGTACATACATACCTGTCCTACGCAACATCTCAGAAAGCATTTTGAGGAAAACTCTAAACTTTACAGAAGAGCAGCAAACGTGGAAAACGTTCAGCATCGTTTGAACTCAACGCTGACCTGCTTTCCCACAAACTTTATCGAATATCTCAACAACCATTATTCCAAGAGAAATTCTCATTGGAATTTCCTGAAAAATTTCCTTTGCTTGCGACATCGTAAAATATAAAATATTGAATTTGATGGTTGGCTCGTGTTGGCCATTTCATAATTCTGAATATATTCAACGTCTTGAGAATGAACAGAATTTAATTCAATAAATTCCTTGCACCTTCTTTCGTCTTACAATGAGCGCTAGGGAGCCATATTCAAGCATTTCTTTTTAGCATAAAGGGATTTCATTGTGGTAGCAAAATCAGCCCAAGACGAGCACCCCAAGAGTCGCGAACATTCCATTTGTTCGCACATAAAACCATGGCCAGGACTGTAATAAATCCTCGAGTCTCGTTATGTTATCTGCGTAGCGTCTGGGGATTTCGTCACTTATTTCAAATGAAGATGCTTCTCGAGGTTTACCATTGGGTGTGCGCATTTTATGGAAATTAATATTGACACCGCTGCCTTAAATGGACCTTCATTCAATTGACATGTTGACTTGATGGGTATATTATGAATAAGACGTAGATGGTCAAAGATAAGACGGGGATCTGACATTGAATGTTCAAGGATGGGTAGGATTTACAGTTTATAGGAATAGGGAAGGAGGGTCAAGTGCTTTGTTTGTTTGAAAGTAACGAGCACGAACAACATTCTAAACTAAATGATTTTACATAAACCAACACAATAACAATAATGAAACTGTTTTTATTAGCCTTGAGTACAAAAATAAGGGGACTGTCTTCAAAAATCTCTTTAAAAAATAGAATTTTTTTTTTAATGAAATCGATGTCAATTCAATTCAATTTTAGCGTCAAACTGATTTGGCACCATTTCTCTCAAATTTGTATCATCTTCTGAGGTAACCTTAATGTTGAATTTCTATTTTCTCTTAAAAGTTTTTTGACTTTATGAAACCAATTTTACAAAGACCTGCTTTTTGTCGGTCTTAACCGTCCATCTGACCATGCGTCCCTACAAGTTTCTCTAAAAAGTGTAGAAGCTACAACCATCAAACTTTTTGAAGAAGTTATGTGTGGTGATTTTTCAAAACTGTTGGCCTTATCAAAATAAATTTTGTTTATTTTTTTATTTTAATATTAATCTCATCGATAAATAATTTCTATTGGTGACTGAGCTAATGGTATCTTCTTCCTTCAGGTATGTTTTTTCCTTCATATTGGTTTTATTCGGCTCGGTGCAGTTGTTTTTCGATGGTCCGTTGTTGTACGATAAGTTTGGTGCCACTGTAAATCAGATTTTAAGGTTAAGATAACAAAAAAACTAAAAACGCAACGGCCACTTTCAACTTTCTGATCCGTACTCGCAGAAAAATTCACTCTAAGGAATCTGGTCCTCTCCACAAACAAACAAAATTCGTTTTTTTTCACACTGCACAAAATCAACTCCCTTCTTTTCTAAAATCCAATATTCACCTCACTTTTTCAATCCTTCCACTCTCCTCCTTCGTCATTAAAACTTCAAAAAAAAAAAATCTATTTAATTCACCATCACATTCTCAATCCTTCCACTCTCCTCCTTCGTCACTAAAAATTCTCAACCCAAAACTCCCTTTTTCCCCAATTTTAAAACCCCCAAAAATCACTTTTATCCCGCACAGAAAACCCCCTTATCTTCACCAGCTAAAAATTAACTCCACCAAAAACCGAAACAACTCCCCCTCATTTGCAAAATCAAATACTGACTGCCTCTATCCCAACAACTTAATCCCGCATTTTTCGCTTCCATCCAATCCGATTCCGTAATCTCTTTTTCATTTTCAATTTCTCCTGTTGCCTTTGGGTAACATAATCGAAGTTCATTACACTTCGATTCCACTACCCACACATCTTTTTTCCCGTATCGACAATCACAGTAGTATCCATTGATTTGCATATATGGCAATTTACATCATCCAAGAACCGCTTGATTGAATGCAAAGTGTCACATATACATTACGAAAACGATTGATCTTGCCGATACCCCAAAAAGAGTGCTTCCCTGGGCCCGGGGAGAACTTGAACCCAGGGTTCCAGCAGACCCCCGGTCGAGAACTCGCGATGTGACCAATGTAGCTATGACTTGTCGATCTCCCATTCATCTAATAAGCAACTTCAACTTTTTCTTGATGGGCAAGAAATGGAAATTTATTAAAAGGGATACGTGAATAAATTTTTGTTAGTATAAAATTATGAAATTTGTTAGTGGGAATCGAATTAGTTAGTATGAAGGAAGGAATTAGGTTTTGTTAGGGAAAGGGTATTGAATGAAGTTTTGTTAGTGGGAATTAATCAATGGAATGTTGTTAGTGGGAAAATTGAAATTATTAGCATATATATATATATATTTTTTTTTAAGTTGAAAATAAGGAAAAAGGGTAGGATTGTGATGATGAGGAAGTAAAAATTATAGGGAAATTGGAAAAATGTTAATGAAAATAAATAAATACACAAAAGAAAAGGTAGGAGTGCCCAAAGGAAGGTGGAGAAGTTGCGGTGGCAATTTGAAGTTGCAAATGGGAGAAAGTCGGTACGCCGGAATTCGCAACAATACATCAATGGAAATTGTGAATTAGGTACTCTTAAATGATGTTTATTTACCTTGAAACAGAGTGTAAGGTATCTATGATGGCCTTAGCATCATTCACCATTTTATTGAGAGGACAAGGACAGACTGCAAATTTATCCTCAGATATTCATCATGTGTTCATCATAGTCCTTTTTGTTAATTATGACCACCTTGTTTCCTATGCTGGATTTCATATAGAATACATCGCTTTTTTTTAGTGATTTTATGGTGCAATTCCATTTAATTGTGTTTGTGTCTGGTTTGCTGTTAGCAGCATTTTGTTTAGCATCACCGATGACGCGCGTTGCTTTTTCTCTAATTTTATTTTTGAAGTCCATTGGTTTGTACTGGATTGCAGATTCAATATCTGCAATTATGTCAATGACAGGTGGTGATAAAGGCCTGACTGAGAAATTCTTTTAATATCTCCTGAGTTCAATTCACAACTCATCTATTGACATTTTTAACTTCTATTCTTGATTCGGTGTTACAAATTCTGCTGTTCATTAGTTTGGCTAGCTTTTTAGATTGTATTTTTAATTTTTCAGGAAAATACATTCGCTGCGATTAAAATTCATCAAGAGAATAATCCCCGAAGAAGCAGGTATTCACCTCCAATTAAATATAAGCACCCTTAAGATCTTTAGCCAAACTGAAGCAAGGATAAGACTAACAAGTTGAACTCAAACTACACTATCGAAAACGATGCCTCAACACGTCTAATTAATTTAGGTGAACTTGATAAAGCCGCGCCAGCACTTTTTGAGAATCCCGAAGATATTTTCCATGGTTGCCAAATTCCTTTTCTTGACAACTGGCAAACGCAGTTTAGTGTCAGCGAGGCGTTAAAGGGTCGCCTCCGAATCGTCGACGTCAATAGCGACCTGCTGATCGTTGTCAGTGGCGTAGGGCTGATTTATTATAGACTGCAGCGATGGTCTGCTACCTCGGCGAGAGAGAATGGTGGGATATGCCGAGATTGATCTTGTCTGAGGAGGCGTGAATGCGTTAGCAGGCTAGCTAATATCAACCGAAGTCGAGCCTAAGGTAACCTACTAAGGGTTAGAAATTGCTAATTCAGATGACGAATCGGGCCGGGAGAAAACACACGGACTTAAGAGGAATTCGTCATTACTGACGATACTTATGGACCGAGTTTATAATTTACCTACACATTTTCATTCGAATTCATTTTTCTCTCTTATCAAATTTTTTTGTTTTCATAAACTAAGTACATAGAAAAATATAAAGGGCTATCCATTTTACCCTTGGGAAAGTATAGCTAAAGAAAATACATAAAATATTCAGATACATAAGATATTCAGATTATTCAATATAAACCTTGAACTTTGCCATTATACGTGAAATACAACATAATTCAAATGTCTTCCATGGGGCCTCTTACAGGCCGTTATCCTTTTGGGATAATTTTCAATTACTTTTTGGCACATTTCCGGCAATATCTCGGCCATAACTTCAAGAATATTGGTTTTCAATCGCTAAAGATTTTGAGGATTGTTCGCGTAAACACGATCTTTCGCACAGCCCCAGAAAAAGAAATTCAAAGGTGTTAGGTCGCAGGATCTTGCGGGCCAATTGACATCACTCAGTCGTCCTGAAAATTTCTCTTGCAAACGTGCTCGATCAGCCTTTGTTGTGTGGCTTGTGGCTCCGTCCTGTTAGAATCACACGTTCTCCAGATCATTATCTTCGATTCCTCTCCAAAAATAATCGGTTAGTATCCGTCCATAGCGGTCAGAATTGACTGTAATGGCTCTTCCTTGATCGTTTTCAAAAAATACGGGCCAATAACACCTTCACACCATAATGCACACCAAACGGTCACTTTTTTCGGATGCAAAGGTCTTGAGTGAGTTGGATTTTGTACGGATGGAGATGCAAATCCAAATGCAAAATCCACCACAATGAGCCGTAAGACAAGCCCAAATGTTGAGCACGTCGAGGAATCGACAAATTCTTCCTCCACACTTTGAGCAACGATAGCGATATTTACAGCAGAACGAATGTTGCAATGATGCACAGGCCTTGCAATATCAATAACCAATCCAGTCTCTTCAAATTTTCTCACTGTGTTCGAAATTGTTTGCTGTGTAGGTCGATTACGTCGACCGTAATCGGCTCGTGAGGCCCTAAATGTTGATATAGCAGAATCACCATTTTTTGTAACAAAATTTAATAATTTTAACGCATTCTTCGACTGTTAAACGATCCATATTTCTGAATGGCAAACCTTCAACCAAAAAAACACGCTTTGGATGACATTAAATTCTGACAGATGTCAAATGGCAGGGTTATACTTTCCTACCACGAAATGGATAACGCTGTATATTATTCTCCCGTGCAAACTTTTCCTTTTCTAACATATATCATTAATTAATTTGAATAAGCAATCGAATTATTCATTATTTTAGCTGTATTAAGTGTATGTGCGAGTCGCGCAGATATAGTTTTGTAAGGCATTAAATAAAGCATGTGTTCTTGTCAGTGAACTATCATCCACATATTCATCATTTCAATAAAATTTACGTATTCAATGTTAATTAAACTTTCTGCAAAGTGCATTAATTCATATACTTATCGTTTCCATGTTCATTGAACCTTATGTAAAATGCAATAATTCATTATTTCTAAAAAATTGCATCATAAGGAATGCACAACTTGCAATGTAATTGAACTTTAGAAAATATTGAAATAGGCTTGTTCATGATTCATGCATTCTTCCAATCAATAAATAAAATTCTGCGCTTTCATCAAATTTAGGCTAAGAAAAATTGTATTTAAATGAAATAAGCGCAAATAAATACTCATTGCATTCACGTAAGTCTGACTGTTGCAGTGTTGATTCCTAGCCACTGATACATTTTTTGCCCGTCGAGCAAAACTTTTACCTTAACTGATAGATTATTTTCAGATTCATAAACATCCGAGATGGAAAATAAAGTTCAAAACTTGAGCTTGGCTGCAACAAAACGGATTATTTCAAACTATCGGAAAGATAGCGAGAGCAGGCATGACTTGGCATACTTCGAGACAAGATTGGAGAAGCTACAAAAACAGTGGAAAACTTGTAAGCAGAAACATGCTGAAGTACATCAAATACTGGAAAAGGATCTGGAAGACTTAACAACCTAGAGTATGAAGCATTGGAAAACTTGGTTTTTTTTTTGCGGTAGGGAGGTGAATGGCATTTATACACAGAGTGTGGGACTCTCCTGCTCGCAAGAAGGTGACTAGACTACCCATTTAACACCTCCCCTGTCAACCTGAGAACCCAGGCTGGAACCATTTGACACATTACTTCGGGCCAGGTCTCGTTATGTTACACCGTGAGGCGTCTTCCAGCTGGGGGATCCCTCTTCTAGCGGAAGGGGAGAGGAGAAAAGGAAGTGCCAGAAAAGTGATCCCCAAGCCCCAAATACCTCCAGCTGCTGTGAGCCCCTTTTATCTGTTAGGACTGCCCGAGCATAATGTGCCATCTGGTTCCATTTGTTAACCGATTCGAGCATCACCACGACTATATTATCCGGGGTGAGCTCTCCCGTCTCCCTGTAGAGTTTTCTTCGCAGCCTGACCCATTTTGTACACGCGAAAAATGTGTGGCAGGTATTGTCTTCCTCTCCTGGGCAAAACCGACAATCGGGAGACCGTGACTTACCGATCTTGTGCAGATAAGACTGAAAACACCCATGCCCGCTCAAAAGCTGGGTCAGATAGAAGTCAGTCTCGCCATGCCTTCGATCAAACCACGGTCCCACATCCGGGATGAGGCACGCAGTCCACCTTCCCTTCGTGCAATTCAGCCAAGACTGCTGCCAATCGTTGAGCGAGCGTTGTCTCTCTTCGTGACAACCATCTCCCTCGCATCCTCGTTTCGGTGCAGGTTAATAGCGCGGCGCTCTCTTGCAAGGAGGGCGACAGGTTTCACGCCTGCAATAACTCTCACTGCCGGATCAGAGACTGTCGGATACGAAGATGCAATTCTCAGTGCTCTTCTTCTCTGTACCTGTGCCAAACGTTTTCGGTATACATCCTTGCTGAGAGTGTCGCCCCAAACTTCTGCTCCGTATAGTACCACTGACCCTACAGCACTCATCAAGAGGCGTCTTCTTGACGGACTGGGCTCCTCTGCGTTGGCCATAAGTTGACTCAGAGCCGATATTCCTGAAGAAGCCGGATTCGCTCACAGAAACTCATCTTTAAATCGATCAGTAGCCCCAGGTCCTTCACTGCTGGCTTCGATTCGATTTGTATGTCTCCAATACTGATCACTCTTACTTTAAGGATTCTCTTTTTTGTCAAGATGACCACTTTGGTTTGCTCCAGTGCGAAACTCAGCCCGCGAGCCGTCATCCAGTCTCTTACTTGGTGCATTAGCATACCAAGCCTAAGTTCCGCCTGTTCAACGGTGCGTCCAGTGACCAGAGCCGCAACATCATCCACATACCCGACCAAGCGCGAATCGTCTGGCATCTCAAGTCTCAGTAGCCCGTCGTAAGACATATTCCACAGGTCCGGACCAAGGATAGATCCCTGGGCAACACTCAATGTAATTTCTATCCTTCGTTGGCCCTGTTTCATGTCGTAGAGCAGGCTTTGGTCCTTTAGGTAGTTCCTCAAAAGCCGCACTAGATTTTCTGGAATTTCAAAAGAGTTTTCCAGCGTATCCAGAATATCCACCCATCTTGCGGAGTTGAAGGCGTTCCTGACGTTGATTGTCACCAATAGGACGATCCGTCGCTTGGTGCGACTATATGCCTCTGCCTTTTGGACCACGTTCATCACCTCTGTAATCGCATCAATGGCAGAAATTCCTGCTCTAAGCCCGTACTGCCGAGGAGATAGGTCCCCAGCAGCACGAATCGCGTCAGTGAGTCTTCTCTTGATGAGTTTCTCTAGCACTTTCCCAGCCATGTCTAGCATGCATAGCGGGTGGTATGCCGACGGCGATTCGGGATTTCCCTTCCCCTTGCTGATCAGCACGAGCCTTGCCACCTTCCATCGTACCGAGAAAACCCCGTCCCGTAGGCAAGCGTTGAATGTGCTGAGCAGCAAGTCAGGACAATGGTGATAGACGAGCCGCAACACCTCAGCCGGAACACCATCTAGACCTGGAGCCTTCCTCGCTTTCAATGAGAGGACTGCCTCTTCTAGTTCCGGCTGTGCGTAGAGTGGACACTCGACTGCTGTTTCGCCATGGACAGCGTAAACACGGACGGGATGGGCGGGGAAAAGTCCACGCACTATCGCGTCCATCTTTTTCGCGTCATGTATACAAGGCTACCTTAGGGCGCGAAGCATCCGAATAACTAGCTTGTAGCCAAGGCCTCACGGATCCTTGTTCACATGGTCCACTAGGTCTTGCCAGCAGCGAGCCTTGCTATTGTTGATCAGTTTGCGAAGGCATTTCCTGGCCGACTTATATGCTGTCACCCAGTTGCATGCCTCGTCACAGTTCCGCGCGACAAACCTGTCGACGTCCATCATTTCGATGTTCCATGCAGTTGTAGAAAGCCGAGAGCACAGACGTCAGGGGACAACATCACTTATCTCAAGCAGAATGCCCTGATGTCACTGGCTGAGTAGTCCTCTAATACTTTCCAATTGTGTATCCTCCATACTAAGGACTCCGAAGCAAATGTCACGTCCGGTATGGTTCTCTGACAGCCAATACGGCGGAAAGTCAGCTTATTTTCGGTATTTAGTACGACGAGAATTCGTTTTCCTCGCGGATCTGTCTGAGGCATGCCCAATTCGATTGCTTTAGCGTCGAAGTCGCCCCCAACGAGCACTTTGCCTTCTGCGTTCGAGACAGCGCCCTCCAGAGCATTAAGCTTGGCTTGGAAAGATGAGACCGATTCGTTAGGTTTTAGGTACACACCAAAGAAGGTGGTTCCTGAGCACCAAACCCACACGAAACTATAACCCGTCCACAACTCTCCGTTTGAAAGTCACTGTTCCGAACCCAGAGGCCGGCAGTACCAGTTTCGCCAGAATACCATAATGCAGGACTTTTATCATGATGTTGCTCATTCAGCAGCAAGAAGTCCGCTTTCATGTCCCTCGCAAACTGCTCAAGCAGATTTTGGGCGGTTGAACAGCAGTGTGGGTTTAGCTGTAGGATGCGGGTCATCGGATTTCTGATTTTGCCTTGGCTAGGGCTTCATGAAACACGCGGCATTTTCCTGATCCCAAGACGTGTCCAAAATCAGGTTTTGGATCAGCATCCTTGCAAAGAATACAGTGTGCCTCCTTCGTACACTCTTTTCTTTTATGTCCCATTTCACCGCATTTGTAACATAGAGAACTCCTTTCGGGCCCTTTGCATACTTGTGTGGTGTGACCATAACCAAGGCATTTGAAACATTGAAGAGGCGTTGCTCTTCGCCGTATCCTACAGACAACCCACCATATTCGTACTTTGCCCTTGTTCAGGAATTGCTCGGCGTCCTTTTTGGTCAAGTCAACTATTGCCGTGCGTTGTCTTCTGTTGTTTTCTGGTGTCAGTCTCGCTTTGATCCTTCCCACGCTAGGGAACTCCCTTTTGATGGCCTCTTCGACCTTAGCTAGATCCGTGACGCAGTCAATTTTTCTTATTTCGATCATTGCCATTGGTTCGAGCGAGGCTATAGTTACACTTATCCCGAGGACTTTCTTTAATGTGTCGCAGAATGCTTCCTTATTGCTGGCCAACTTCGACCAGTGTGTGGCCCGACCACGTTGGTCGTACTACTTTAATGGTAGTATTGGTGTCTTCGGGTCCTACGTTGCCCCTGATGTCCTGCAGTACCTCCGCGTAGGATCGACCATCTTGGGGCCTTATGAGCAGTGCCTGCTGCCGGGGTCTTCGTCAGGGCTTCTGCCTCTCTTGTTTTGCATCAGGTCATTTTTCTGATTGGGCGTCCGTGCAAACTTTACTTTCTGGCACTTTTTGAAGGAGTTTCTTTGCGGCTTTCTTTGTTTCTTTTGTAAGCACTATCTGGAACTCGTGATCTATTGCTCCACGCTCATCAAGTGCCTCTTCCTTCCTTCTTTTATCCCGATGTCCTTTGATTGGGCTAGACGCCATTCTTTTATTGACTTTTAATGGTGGAGCTATCTGCATGTTGCCTTTAGATTTCACCCCCAGTACGTCTTCGTTCGTCTTTGGCCCTTAACCAGCTCCTCCGACAGTGCCCCATACGATTTAGGAGCTCCTCTAGTTCAAGGAGCCCCACCTTTGCTGGTTTGCTGATCTTTGGGGAGTCGCATGCAGATTGTATTCTTTTCAGAACATCTCCCGCTTTTCGGAATAGCCCCTTTCTTCTTCATATCGCTGGGCGGCAATTGTACTTTGTCACATTCCTTGGGAGAGGTTATCGCGTTCCAGTTCCAAATGCTGTACTTGCGCCACATTGTAGACGCTGGCAGTGCAATCGCACAAAATTGCTTTATTTGTCTGGTCACTCGTTGCTTTTCATGCCGTAATCTCTTCGCTGGCTTCAAGATGTTTCTTTACTATGTCAGGATCTGCGATCCTTGCATCGGTTGCTTCGGTAACGATCGCAGCAGTGACCGTCGAATTTTCAATGCTCTTTATATTATCTTCCACCGCTCGAACACCTGAAGCGTCATGCACAGTTTCCCACTTTTCCTTAATAGGACGCTCTGGCGTTCGCATAATTTTTTTGCTGCGCCCGAACACCACAGGAATCTCAGTCTTGACCAGACTGTCTGCAAATCTCCATTTTTCGTCCGTCTTCACTGTCAATGTGTTATTCGTCGTTTTGTCATGGTAAGTAATGCTCCCAATGTACTGTTAACATCGTAGCTGTAACCGCTGGTTGCGTCGGCGTTGTTATTATTTTTTATTTCTTTTTTTAGATTTTTTAAAAATATTTTTTGTATGGTTTTGGTTGCTCCAATTTTATTGGATCCCCCCCCCCGGAGCCGCTGTCTCCGTTTGTATGTGTAGTCGCCTTTTTGGTCCCATGGTTATCTTTGCAGAGCAGAGAGGCCATGGGGACAAGTCCTCCGAGCCAGACCAGCGCTAATCGGGAGTCCATCTCAACCGAACCTACACCACCAACACATTGGTCCAAACTTCCAATGTACTCCGAGGCCTGCCAAGGTTTTGCCGGGACGGAGACGGTAAGATATTTGAATTGGAGCCTTTCACACCCGAGTTTCACCTCGGCGCTACTGTGCAAAGCAACAAGGTCCAAACCATCACATCCGCCAGCCCAAAACTTCAACTTCAGTTTGTTGTTCAAAGCGTAGTCCAGATCCAATCAGAGTCGTTACCTGTCATCCCAGGAGGGAAACTCACGGCGCCCCCCGTTTCCTCGGGTCCGTAGGGAAAGCGCTCCCCAACGAATGCTAGCCTCCAAAAGTGCTCTTGTCGACCGGCATTGGAGTACATAACGCTATTCCGAATCAAGATTTACGGATACAAGGGATCCAGAGAATCAACCTCAGTAGATTTGGTGAAGTTGGAACGGATTCGAATCCTAGCATTCAACGGGCAGTAACCATCATGGTTTGGATTCCGAAATCTGTACAAGACTATAATGCACGACAATTCTCAACTGAATTCAGTGCAAAAGCTACAGTATCTATGAAATGCCATACAAGACGATGCAGAGAAGCTCATCAGCCATCTAAGCATCACCAAGGCCTATTATAGTGTCACTTGAAAATTATAAACTGAACGCTATGATAACCATAGAGCAATTGCGCACGACGTACTGTTAAAATTTTGGGATATTCAGAAATGTGGTGCTACCGATATCCAGGGGTTCAGTTAGAAGTGTGCTTGCAATCAATTAAAGAGGAGTCATTCGATGTAACAATTTTCATCTTAAACCAGATATTGGATGAAGACACACGCAAAGATTGGCAAAAAAAGATGAGCGGACAAAATGGGATAACAGAACTTTCATCATTCTTGGAATTCATCCAAAAGGATGAGGTAACTCTGCATGCGGAACCTGTTGAGGTCAAACATTGTTGTCCGAAATGTAAATTAGGACATCGACCTTTAAGTTGCGATTCTTAAGCAACTTGAAATTCAAGCAAGACGAAATTTTGTAACATCAAAGCAGCTATGTTTCAATTGCTTTAGTGACAAATACAAAGTTACTAGTTGCGCAACTAAACACAAATGTAAGGTATGTGGCAAGCGCTATCATACTTTGCTTCATAACGAAGAAATCAAAAGAACAACAAGTTAAGTTAAAACATAGTATGCACAAGCAAATCATGCACACAAACACACGAATGTTTTGTTATCAACGGCAGTTATTCGTGTACAAAGACGTTCCGGAGAGATAGTGACGCTACGTGCTCTGCTCGACACTGGAGCACAACGATCTTTTATCACCGTCTCAGCAGTAAGGTATCTTGAGATCCAAACGAAGAAAGTAGATGCTTCAGTTCTGGGCGTCGGAGGAAACTAGAAAATTCTAACTAGCGGGATGGCATCTACAACTGCAGTGGTAGAGAGTGAAGACGGGATACCAGAAATCATTACATTCAAGTCGCTCGTATTGGAAAAAAGTACAGCTTCAATATCTGCAGTTCAAGTGACTCATACACTACCAGACTGGTTACAGCACTCGGATTTGGCGGATCCATCGTTTAATTTCCCATCTGAGATTGATGTACTAACTGGCGCGGATATCTATGGCCGTATTTTGCTACCAGCTTTCCGCCCAGGAAACCCAAGTGCACAAAAAACAAAGTTTTGTTAAGTTCTTTTTGTTCCAACTGCAACTTCATCCAAAACAAAGTCAGTCAATGCTTTGATTCCATTTGAAGAGTTTGATGAACACCTGAAACAGTTTTGGGAAATTGAGGATGTACCAGAAGAAAAATCATTGACTATTGACGATCTATGAGCTGAAAAACATTTCATCGAGCATACCAAGCGTACGGATTGTGGGCGGTATACAGTCAGTCTTCCTTTTAAAACGCGGGAAGATTTGTCTCTCTGCAAAACTACTAAAATTGCTTATATGCAATTTCGGAGATTGGAATAGGCACTGATTCAAAATCCTGACTTGTACAGCCAATATAAAGAGTTTACGACAGAATACCTAAAGCTAAGACATATGTAGTTTGTGCCACCAGAGCATATTTATTTTCATCCCGAAGATTCCATTCAGCACTACCAATTGAAAACCGTCCCATATAGAACATCGAGTGCACCACTTTTAGCCATCAGAACACTCCACCAATCGGCAAAGGATGAACAATCAAGGTATCCTGAAGCCGCTGAAGTCATATTCTGAAATTTTTACGTTGGTGACGTGCTTACAGGTGCAGGAGAGACTGACATGCTTGTGAAACTGCGAAGTGGTTTGCGACATGTCATGCAAAGGGGAGGCTTTCATCTCCGGAAATAGACATCAAATCAACCTGACCTGCTAAAACATATCCCACTTGTAGACCGAGAGACACAAACATCATTCGACATCAGCCTTAAGGGAGCCGTGAAAACATTAGGCCTACAATGGCATCCTGAAGAAGACCATTTTACCTTCTAAACCAACAGAAGTATCCCTCAGGATATCACAAAACGAAACATTTTGTCCGAGGTATTCAAACTTTTTGACTCATGAGGCTGGATATAACCATGCATAATAATCGGGAAAGTTACAATACACAAACTATGGTTATGAAGTGTGGCTGGGATGATACAATACGATAAGAAGACATATAAGATTGGCTTACTGTATATAAACAACTATCAGCTTTAAACAGATTGAATATGGATCGGCTACTCCAACCAGGAGCAGATTGAGTTACAAGATTTCTGCGATGCGTCATCAAAGGCATACGCCGCTGTCATTTACATAAAAGTAAAATCCTCAGATTCTATAAGTATTACCCTTGTTACATCCCAAGCAAAGGTGGCACCCCTCAAAACGTCAACCATTCCCTGTCTTGAATTGTGTGGAACTGAATCGCCTGTAAATCTTATGGAGCAAGTCGTTCAAGCACATAGTTGGAAACACGTTCCGGAATTTTACTGGACCGACTCGTCAATCGTACAAGACTGGATTCGGAGTTCTGCGTCTAAGTGGAAGGTTTTCGTTGCCAATCGAGTTGGACGTATTCAACATAAGAGCAACATAGAACAATGGCATCATGTTGCAACCAAGGATAATCCAGCAAATTTCGCGTCTCGGAGTGTTTTTCCGAAGGACCTATTAAGCCTAACTCAATGGTAGAACGGGCCAAGCTGGCTTAAAACGTCTTCAGTAAATTCATCGAGTGCCATAAAAACACATCAAGTCGCATTGGTAATTGACAAAACATCGCGGATCCCGAAATTCTACGACGTTTCTCAAGTATGAGAAAACTGAAAAGAATCATTGCTTTAGCACTACGAATCAAACACAACGCACAGAAACCATCTCTCAAACGAACCGGTGTTCTCACCAAAGAAGAATTGCAAATGCAGAAACGCTCTGCATTCGTTTAGCACAAGCCCACACATTTCATGAAGATATACGACATCTACAACGATCAAACAGTGTATCAGCTACCAGTAGCCTACGAGTTCTAGCCCCATGTTTCGACACAGATGGTGTTTTGAGAGTAGGTGGAAGAATCTACCACGCGCTCATCGGTGAAGAAGCCAAGCATCCATCCATAATTCCAAAAGTGACCTTAGCGGAGCTCCTCATAAAAGATGCCCACCAACAAACAATTCATGGAGGAATCCAGCTAACGTTAAGCCAGCTACGTTTAAAATATCGGATACTCTCTTGCTATACGTTAACACGTGGCATTTTTAGAGAATTACTTACCGTGCTTCAAGATGACGGCCAAACCAAATGAATAGCTTAAGGGTAACTTGCCATCATCTCGAGTACGCTTTCAGAAACCTTTTATAGAGACAGGTGTAGATCATGCAGGCCCAATCAACATACGTTGGAGTTCAGGACGCAGAGCAAAGACTGTTAAAGCTTATGTAGTCATATTTGTCTGCATGGCTACCTAAGCCTTTCACGTTGAGCTGGCATCTGATTTGTCTACGCCATCTTGTATAGCAGCAATTTGGAGACTCATCAATTAAAGAGGAAAGTGTGGCAGCAATTTTCGTGGAGCACAAAAACATCTGCAAGAAGAACATGTCAACGTAACAAGAAATGCAGGAGCAGAGCTGGCACAAGAAGGCATCGATGGAAGTTCATCCCTCCTGGCAGCCCACACTTTGGGGGTCTCTGGAAAGCCGGTATCAAGTCAATGAAACCACACCTCTACAAAACAATTGGCCAGCAAATTTTAACAGTAAAAGAATTCAACACACTTCTCGCTCAAATAGGAGTCTATTTGAAATCCAGACCTCTGACTGACATAAATTCTGATCCGTCTGATGTGAGTGCCTTAACACCAGGTCATTTTCTTACTGGAAGCAGCCTTTTTGAAATCAAAACCGATCTCAGTAAGAGCAATGCTACTCTGCTCAGAACATCGATTTACTAGCATGAAACATTCGTTTCGGCATAGGTGGTCATGCGATTACTTGAATCGTCTACAAGAACGGCCAAAATGGCTCATCATACAACCAAATGTCAAAGAAGGCGACAGTACATTAGTAAAAATTGCTAATATACCATCCATGCGAAGGCTACTGGCAAAAATAGTTTCGACTCATCCTGGAGAGGACGAGTTGGTGAGGGTGGTAACTTTGAAACTCAATGGGAAGTTCACTAAACGTGCAATAACCAAGGTGTGCAGTCTTCCTTTTAATTACAAAAATCAGCAAAAATTGACTCCAGTAGCAGCTAAATCACCATCAACTCACCCAGAAGCAGTTAATGCATAGATTATTCCTCCAACCACAAAAGCATCGACTACTCCAAATAAGCGAAATTTACACGAAGAGAGCACAATTGAACCAAAGTGGAAGAAATAAAGGTTAACTGGAAACTTCTGAACTTGTGTATCTCCAAGTTTAGCTACAGTCAGCATATCTCCATTAAATGTTGGACTATATATTGAGCACATTGGAGTGGCTGACCTGCCTCGAGTTAATGAAGACTTTATTTGAACGTTTCAATCAGGACTTTTCACTCCTTCAAATTAGAAAATTGATGTAAAACTATGAAAACTTTGCCACTATCTCAAACTTCCTTTTCTTTCCGCCTTGCAAATCAAAAATTAACTGGAATAGCAGAACGATCTCACATCGTGCTGCAACAGTATGACTAGATTTCTGCTACATGCAAAGTCAATCAGGCGCTGGCCGTTGTCATTTATTTCATCGTGGAGACGATATCCTCCAGTTGTTCCCCAATGAGATAACTCATTGCTAACCTTAGCGTTTTTGTTTTTTGCTTCAGCATTGAAGTCGCCCCTAACGAGCACTTTGCCCTCTGCGTTCGAGACAGCGCCCTCCAAAGCATTAAGCTTGGCTTGGAAAGATGATATCGATTCGTTAGGCATTAGGTACATACTAACGAAGGTGGTCCCTGAGCACCGAACCCATACGAAACCATCTCCCCGTCCACAACTATCCGCTTGAAAGTCACTGTTCCGAACCCAGAAGCGGAAAGTACCAGTTTTATCAGAATACCATAATGCAGGACTTTTATTATGGTGTTGCTCACTCAGCAGCAAGAAGTCGGCTTTTGTGTCCCTCGCAAACTGCTCAAGCAGATTTTGGGCGGTTGAACTGCGGTGTAGGTTGAACTGCAGGATGCGAGTCATCGGATTTCTGATTTTGCCTTGGCTAGGGCTTTCTGGAACGACCGGCATTTTCCTGATCCCAAGACATGTCCGAAATCAGGTTTTGGATCAGCATCCTTGCACAGAATACAGTGTGCCTCCTTCGTACACTCTATTCTTTTATGTCCCATTTCACCGCATTTGTAACATAGGGAACTCCTATCGGGTTCTTTGCATACTTGTGTGGTGTGACCATAACCAAGGCATTTGAAACATTGAAGAAGCGTTGCTCTTCGCCGTATCCTACAGACAACTCACCCTTTTCGTACTTTGCCCTTGTTCAGGAATTGTTCGGCGTCCTTTTCGGTCAAGTCAACTAGAGCCATGTGTTGTCCCCTCTTGTTTCGCTTTGATCCTTCCCACGCTAGGGAACTCCCTTTTGATGGCCTCTTCTACCTCGGCCAGATCCGTCACGCAGTCAATGTCTCATACTTCAATCATTGCCATCAGCTCGAGCGGGGCTATAGTTTCACTTTTGCCGAGGACTTTCTTTACTGCATCACATATGCTTCTTTATTGCCAGCCTCTGCTCCGTATTCGACCAGTATGTGGCCCGACCGCGTTGGTCATACTACTTTAATGGTAGTATTGTTGTCTTTTTCACTCTTTTTATAAGCACTGTCTGGAACTCCACGCCCCTCAAGTGCCTCTTCTTTCCTTTTTTTATCCCGATCTCCTTCGATTGGGCTGGACGCCGTTCTTTTATTGACCTTTAATGGTGGAGTTATCTGCATGTCGCCTTTAAATTTCGCCCCAAGAGCCTCTATAGCCTTCTGTTCATCTTTGGCCTTTGACCAGCTCCTCCGATAATGCTCTATACGATCTAGGAGCTCCTCTAGTTCAAGGAGCCCCACCTTCGCTACTTCGCTGATTTTTGGGGAGTCGCATGCAGATTGTATTCTTTTCAGAACATCTCCCGCTTTTTGAAGTAGCCTTTCTTCTTCGTATCGCTGGGCTGCAATTGTAAATTGCAACCATCCTTGAGAGAAGCTATTGCGTTCAGTTTCTGAGTGCAGTACTGCCGCCACATTTTCGACGTTGGCGGTGTAATTACACGGTGTCTGGTCACTCGTTGCTTTTGGTGCCGTAATCTTCTTGTTTGCTTCTGAATTTTTCCGTTGCAATGTCGGGATTTGTGACCTTTGCATCGGTCGCTTCGGTAACGATCACAGCAGTGATAGTCGAATTTTTGGTGCTCTTTATGTTATCTTCCGCCGCTCGACCACCTGAAGTGTCCTGCAGAGTTTCCCGGTTTTCCTTAACAGGACAATCTGGCATTCGCATCATTTTGTTGCTGCGCCCGAACGACACAGGAATCTCAGTCTGCTATTCTCCGTTTTTCGTCCGTTTTCACTGTCGTTGTGTTAGTCTTCGTTTTTGTCGTTGTTAGTACCACTCGCGATGTACTGTTGACATCGTGGCTGCAACCGCTGTTTGCATCGTCGTTATTATTTTTCGTTTCTTTTTCTGGGTATTTGTGGTCTTTTGATTTTGTTTGCTCCAGTTTTGTTGGGTCCCCCCTCGGAGCAGCTATCTCCGTTCGTGTGTGTAGTCGCCTTTTTGGTCCCATGGTTATCTTTGCAGAGCAGGGAGGCCATGCGAGGGTTGGCACAAGCCCTTATGAGGACAAGTGCTCAGAGCCAGACCAGCGCTAATCGGGAGTCCGTCTCAACCGAACCTACACCACCAACCCAATGATGCGAACTTCGAGCGTACTCCGAGGCCTGCCAAGGTTTTACTGGGTTGGAGACCGTATGATAGTTGAATTGGAGCCGTTCACACACGAGTTTAACCTCGGCACTACTGTGCAAAGCAACTAGGTCCAAACCATCATACCCGCCAGCCCAAAGTATCAATTCCAGTTTGTTGTCCAAAGCGTAGTCCAGATCCAATCAGAGTCGTTACCTGTCATCCCAGGAGGGAACCTCACGGCGCCCCTCATATCCTCGGGTCCGTGGGGGTGGTGCTCCCCAAAAACTGCTAGCCTCCAAGAGTGCTCTTGTCGACCGGCATTCTCCCTGTGGGAATTTCCTCGGGTACGTGGGGCGGAACTCCCCAAAGAATGCCAGCCTCCAAGAGTGCTCTTGTCGACGGGCATTCTCTCTGCGGGGTAACCTTAGCGTTGAAACTAACCAGAATTATTTTTGTGTCGTTTGTGGGCAATGAGTCAGCAAGTCTTTCCAGGCGATTGTAGAATGTTTCCTTCGTTTCTTTGTCCTTTCCTTCTGTCGAGCTGCATACATTAATCAGCCAGATTTTGAAAAATTTCGCTTTAATACGGATTGCACACATCCATTCATTGACTGCCTTAAAATCAATATCGTCCGATTGGAACTCCCTCACCTCAATAATGGCCACTCCCAATTCTAATTTTCCTGTAGGCTTCCCACTTTTGAATATTGTGTGCGATCTTATATTTTGAATATCATTTTCAGTCAAGTTCGTCTATTGGATTGCCAGTATGTGTAATTTATATTGACCGGCCTCCTGTAAAAAGCCCTTGACAGCGCTAGGGTATTTGAGTGATCTGACATTCCAGGATCTAATGCCCTGGTCCTTTTTCCGTTTCCGAGGTCATTTTCATGAGTACAATCGATTCAGAGGCTTTTCTGCAGGTTTCGAAACATTGTCGGGGTTTCCAGGGATAAGGTGTTGGCCCATCGCCCAATCTCCAGTCCGGCGGCGTAATTATTACTTCGATTCCATTATAAGGCACGAAAGACTCACCTACACGCTCTTATGTCCCCACAAAGGAGTTGTAAGTAGGATTTACTAGCAGAAGTGTTGATGTAAAGGGTGGTCTAACCATAATAAACGATGTTAATTGTGAGTCACACCTTAGCGTCAATTTTTTCGTCCAACTTAATTTGACATTTCTTTGTTTCACCGTTTGAAAAATTCAACTATGGAGAGGTATACAATTCAGCTGTGCGTTAACGGTGATGAAACTTTTTACGGGAATGGGCCTTCAAATCAAAATGCATTTTGTGCACTTCGTGATTTTTTCGGTCGGCATAATCAACCAAATGTGTCCACAATTGGGAGAATTGTGCGCAAATTTCAGCAAACCGGGTCTGTAGGAAATGTAAAATCAACTGTGCATACTCGTCCAGTTCGTTCTGCGGAAACTATTGCTGTTGTTCGCGATAGTGTGGCAGAAGAGCAATCAACTTCGACTCGTCGTCACACCTCACAATTGAACAATTCACGAACATCACTGATGCATTTAATTGACTCAAGAGCTGAAGCTTACTGATCATTTCAAGCGTCAGCAATACGCCGAATGGTTGATTGAACAACAGAAGGGAATGGTGGCTTCAACGATGAGGCACACTTTCACCTCAGTGGATTCGTTAACAAGCAAAATTGCCACATTTGGGTAAATGAGAATCCACGAGTGATTGTTGAAAAGCCGATGCATCTACAAAAAGTGACTGTTTGGTGCATTTCATGAGCTGGCGGTGACATCGGGCCAAACTGCTTCGCGAATCAAGACGGCCAAGTAGTTACCGTGGATGGTGTTCACTATTGCAAAATGATGACGGACTTCTTGTGGCCAGAAATTGAAGTTATTGACCTGGACGATATGTGGTTCCAACAGGATGATGCCACTTGCCACACGGCCAACAAAACAATGGCTGTTTGCGCGAGAAATGCAATGGCAGTGTTATCTCACGTAGTGGCGATGTTAATTTGCCGCCACGATCATGTGATTTGACACCGTTGGACTTGTTTCTCTGGCGATATTTAAAAGGCAAAGTGTTCGTCAATAAGGCAAGAACAATTCAAGAGCTAATGGATGAGATAACTCAGCGCATGAAGACATTGAATCTCAATTAAGTCTCAAAGTCATTGAAAATATGGATTATCGGATAAAAGTATGCCGGCATAGCTGTGGCGAGCATTTGGGCGATATTTTGTTACACGCATAATTGTCATAGGTTTTTCTATTGTAACAAAAAATATTAGTATGATTCTCTGAAAACTTTTTGTTTTATTTACAATTAACTTCGTGCGACCACCCCTTATTTACAGTTTTTGGCACTTCTCGGCATTTAATGCCCCATTTTTGGGGAACCAGTAAACCCAATGTGCGACCCCGAGAACATCAACTATCATTTAATCGTGGGGTTAAGGATGAGGAATCATGGAAGCTGTGAGTTGAGGAAACTAGGAGTTCCATCCACTTTCCTCAAACGAGCTTAGGACCGTCTACGGCGGTCTTTTCCACTTGCTAATTTTAAATTGATCAAGTCGTGATCTATAGAATCACTGAGGGCAGAAGATGCACTAGTACGATCGGCAACGTACATTGTTACTTTTTAATTTTCATCAGTTCTACTGAGAATACTTTATCTAAAGCCAATTTAACCGACTTAAGTTCATTATCTACAGTACATCAACACCACCTCACCACCAAGTTTTGGCCATGGCCGCCGATGGACATTACTATAATTGAGTAATTGAAAGTCGATGATTTCTTACTAGCAAAAAACATCAAGATTTGATGTTTGAGAACAGTTTTAGTTTATAAATTAAGTTTTTTATACATCCTGGACATAAGGTCAAAATCCTGAATCTTTCTCTAGAAGATATGTGGCTGTCTCGAAGTAGTCTAGAAGCAGGACAGTAACCGAATCTTATAATTGAGCTTTTCCTTATAAATCCAGTTAAAGTTTTTACATAATTCTTATTGACTGCTTTCCTTTATTCGAAGGATGTTTATCAGCACGTGAAAACTTCCTTCAACCCATCCACAGACTTTCAAACGTCAAATACTTGCTATTCAGGCCAGTTTATCGGGTTAGCCCTGATGCTAAATATTTCACTTCAAATCTCTGTGATCCCAAGTTAATGACCAAATTACTAGTGAAAAGGATTATCCCCGTCTGGACAAAAGTGTTAAATAGGCTCGCAGTCACTGCTACCAAATGTTTGTTCATAATCGTGAAATATTCAATTAAAATCCCCAGGCGGTTCCTCTCTCATTCATACCTGAAAACACGTTAACCAAAAGGTCAGCTTAATGCCACTCCTTCTGCGCTATATCACGACCTTCACGGTTCATAGACCTGTAACGCAAAGCGTTAAAGAGCACAACGGTAGTCGCCATTTGGATACATGAAAATTACAGGAAAAGCGAAAAGCTCGAATATAACCGCTATAATGTCTGCATAAAGTTGGAACCAGAATATTAATAAAACCAGGTCCAGGACACCTTTAGAATAAACCAGTTGGCGTCAACATCAGGTGTAAAGCTTTATGAAAAATTATGAAGGTGTTTGTAGTCAGCGAGAGGAGGGCGATGAAGGGAGAGCCGCTAGTGGGAGCGATAATGAGGAAAATTGCTCGAGAAAAGTTTTTCATTTAGATTTTCCTCGAGTTAATTACGAAAATTGCAGTGGGCGATTACATAGACTACTTTGAGAGTGTATTAAAAGCTCAGGAATTAAGATATTTTCCGTTGAACTCGTTTACCCTGGATAGTTGTGACTTTACCTAAGGTATGGTTTTGTACTTTTTCTCAGTTGCCAGGGTTGCAAACCTTAAATTTCCGCCTAAAAATTTTCTTGAATTAATATCATTTCTCGTAAACTTCATGTATATCCGTGAGACAGGTTTGTAGGAGTTTACTGAAATTTAAATAATTTCTAGGAAAAGCCTTTGATCCACCGTGGAGAAAATACAATACGATATTAATTTAAAATTTTCAGCGAAAATACTCGTAATACGGGTATTTTCTAAACTTTTTCAATTCTATCTGAGAGATTGTGTTGCTTTTCTCAACCAATGAGCGTTGTCATCAAAATTTAATTAAAATTCTAGGGAAAAGACAAAATAATTTTTGAGCTATGAAAAGCTATGTAAAACAGCTAAAGTTCACATGATCCCCAGAAATGTCGAAAGAATATTCAACTCAGCAACTCTCAACGTAATTTTCTGGTTTTTTGATTTTGCTCCTTGATGCGCACGTAATTACCATCTTGCTGGTATTACAACTTTTACAGGTGAATAAATTTTTCAAACGATGTGCTTAACAGACGGCATTTTATCTAGAGGTAGTGGGATGAACAATAGCTTTATGTTGAGGTTTTGGAGAAACCCAGGGAAAGACAAGTAAGTTTCGTCACCATCTCATACTGCTCTCAGGCGAACACTTGTCTCGTAAATTTCAATTAAATCACTGTTTTTTAAATAATGAGTCAACGCTTCTCAGAAAGTTGCAGATGTAAAAGGGTCTTCACTCCGATATTTTAACTTTTATACTTTCAAAAGATTATGGTGGATGAGGATGAGAAGACGTAGCTTTTGAATTTTAGTTGCATTTCTAATGCAATTCATGAAGATTAGTAGACGCTCTAGTAACTCAAATACTGCAAGTCAAAGACACGTTTAAAATGAGTCCTTTTGATGAAGTTGCAGCAAGCGATGAACTTTCTGTGTATAAATAAGAGGGTGTAATATTAAATCTTTTAGTTTTAGAACTAATTACTTTGAAAATAAAGTAACACTTTTCTCTTTCTTTTGTTTGCAGGTAAGTGCATCAAACTTAATCGTAATATCAAGGTGATTCAAATTATACCAACTTGTATCCTCATATAGATATTAACAGTGGTAAGCACATGTTGAAATATGAACTTAGATCGGCCGAAGACACTGCTCGTTCTCTAATCCAAACAATTTTTTTGTCAAATAAACCTAAGAAAAAACTGCTTTGAAGGTACTGTTACTCTAAATAAGTGAGTCTTTATACCATCTACAAAATATTAAGTGAACTATTTTTAAAGGATTAAAGAGAATGGAAAGTTTGGTATAAAAGCATACTTAAATACTGCTATTAAACTAAGAGTACCGAATGTTGCCGTTAATAACTTTAGTATTCTTGATTAGACGGCCACGAAATTAGTTAAATTATCAACAGCACATTTTAAATAAATGTAACAAACCCATATATCCAACAATGATGAAGAAATATTGACACTTTTAATAACTTGCGGCTTGGTCTCACAGAGAGACCTGGCACTCGGCACTACGGACGGCCCGATCGGAATTGACAAGTGTCTGAGTGACAGATCTCTGTCCAGGATTCATTGTCATCCTACCCATGTGTCACGTGAAGTCATTAAAGACGATATAGCGAGGACTACCAGTTTCCAATTACAGTAGTTACTTTTAATTTCTTTTACGTCGTATTTTACGCTGATAAACAACCAATACTAGGTTTTTGGTTAAAACGTGACCCAATTTTCGGCAACTGCTGACTAACTGTTGCCAAATGGCGAGGTAAGTGTTTTCCGTAATGTCAGTGTGGCGCCAGCCTCACATTTATTTGATTATCCCTAGAGTAGTAAGAATAATCTAGTGTGGTAAATATTAACATATGGGATTCTAAGGCCGGCCGCACATTATAAGAAATTTTCTCTTCAAAAATTTCTTATGGTCACCGGAAGGCGCTCCTTCAATATGTTTTATTCCAGACATCACACACTACCAAAATTCCACCGTGCTTAGTGCAAAAGCGGTTTCTTGTACTATGAGGTAGGAAGTGAGGTGATGTAGCAACCACCTTAACGTTAGCATAAAACCACAAAAAAACAGTATAAACTTTACTTTAAATTTTATAATTTACGCAGCCACTAATCCGCTGTACGGCAGTTTATCCCCATTAAGTTCAAATAATTAGTTCACGTATACTTCCAATTATTCCTTCAAATTCATTCCATCTACCAGAAGGAATCCGCCCACAGATATTATTCTTGCGTTTTTTTTTCTTTGTTCTTTTTTTTCCTATAGTTTGCGAGTTCCGGCACTTGAGTATTCAGCTATTATTAAGGCTAGCACTTGCCACTTAATTTTTCTTCATCCGTTATTTTTTCTTAGTCCAATCACTGTATCCACTTGGTCCATCTTTTGCTACTAAGTTCATTAGCTGCACTACTAATTCAACTATAATTCTTATTTTCCCCTCTATACACTTGTTTTAATATTCTATTTTAAAATAATTAATAATAATAATATTCACGACAAACTATAACACTTTGAATTCTCCCTTTTCTTTCTTTTTCTTTTCTTTAACTCGTAATTTTTCATACACGTATGTCTTTTTTACTGTTCACCTCCGCCTTAAACAGATTCCTCACTTTTTCACTGTCACTATTGCGAAACCAATCATTTATCCACCCCAAAATCAGACTCGATACCGCAAAGAACTCCCTCTTCTTCACAAAACCAAATATTGAATCTTTTCGCGAATTAACCATTCCGCACCGCCAAACACAATTGCTTTTTATCTTACAGTCAAATCCTAACTGCCCCAATCCTAACCATTTAATTCACCATTTCACTTTCATTCAATCCGATCCCGCAATCCTTTTCATTTTCAAATTACCGCTGCCGCATCTGGGTAACGTAGTCGAAGTTCATTACACTTCGATTCCGCTACCCACTCATCTTTTGTTCCATATCGAAAAACTCAATAGTATCCATTGTTTTACATATATGGCAATTTGGAAAAACCAAGAAGCGCTTGATTGAATGCAAAGTGTCACATGTACATTACGGAAGCTATTGGTTTTGCCGATACCCCAAAAAGAGTGCTCCCCTGCGCCCGGGGGAACTTGAACCCAGGGTTCCAGCAGACCCCCGGTCGAGAACTCGCGACGCAGCCAATGGTGCCATGGATTGTCGACCTCCCATTCATCTCATAAGCAACTTCAACGATGCCTTTGGGTATGAGATTGAACTCTGTTAGTAGGGAAATGTGAATTAATTTTTGTTAGTTTAAAAAATAAAATTTGTTAGTGGGAACTAGTGAATAGAATTAGTTAGTATAAAGGAAAGGAATTAGGTTTTGTTAGGGAAAAGGTATTGAATGAAGTTTTGTTAATTGAAATTATTAGTATATATTATATTATTTTATTTGGAAATAAGGGAAAAGGGTAGGATTGTGATGATGGAGAAGTAAAAAAAATAGGGAAATCGGAAAAATTTTAGTAAAATTAAATAAATAACAGGGGAAAAGGTATAAATGCCCAAAGGAAGATAAAGATGTTAAGGCGGCAATTTGAAGTTGCGAATGGGAGGAAGTTGGTACGCTGGAATTCGCAACAGTCATCAAAAAAGACTCATATTATTGTAAGGGAGAATTGTAAGGAATACATACTCGTACCGAAGAAATCAGTAAGAACGCATTATTAGGTTGGAATATTTTGACAATTACACATTCCACTGCATGACAGAAATTGTAATCAGTACAACAGGAGCTGGACAGAGAATGACTGGTGGCAACCAAAACTCCTCCACCATCAGACATGTTAGTGGCATTATGATCACAATCACACCTATAAACAATATGATCAGAAAAGACTTCCTAATCAGCCATGTCTCAGAGAAACAAATTACGGTATCATCCCTGAGCTGATAAGAAATTAAAAGATCTTCAAGCTTAGTCCTTAAGTCTCTAACATTTTGATAAAAAATGGAAAGTTGATTAGTTTTCATGCGGGAGTGTAATTTATGCCTATGAACCATGTTGATATTGACATTTTCTAAGACTACATGATGAATGAGGTCTTCTTTAGATTCTGAAAATTTCTTTTTCCGACTGAAGCAAATTCTTTGACCAGCGCACCTGTGGACCAGATATTTTTGCAGAGGATTTGTTTGAAGTCAGCGTCAATGCCGATTTCGAATGATGATAGATACGCTTTTCGTCCGTAAGCTTTCTACTTATGAGGAACGGCAGTGTTTTTCCAAACTTACGTGTAATATAATTATGAATTGGTTCACTCAATATATTTTGTGCGAATCGTGAAACAAACACACGCAGTAGTGGAGACATAAATTGTAGACGCTGAAGATTTACAATTCCGGGCTCATTGGAATTAAGAGATAACGAGTTACCTGGTAGATCCTTAGGTTGAATTTTAGTGGATATCAAACTAGGAATGTTTATAACTTTTATTCCTAGCATCACCATAGATATTTACTAGTTGTTTAATCGAAAAAAGAAGGGGTTTTCCATTAAGGACATAACGATTTCATCTATCAATAAAAGAGAAATGTCTGAGATATTGAGTTTGAATTTGTTGTGAGTGTAGTACAAGCATTATTTTTCATAAATGTAATTCGATTTCAGCTTTATAACTACCACAAACCCGTTTACAGCGGTCACTTCTTTGGGCCCAATTTCCTACCACTCTGGCACACATTTCAACATGAATGTTGTCTTTAAGCTCGTCGAAAGTTACTGACTTGTTGGCAGAGACCAGTGACATGGTATATCCCCATTAACACATCAAAGCCTAGCGTTGCCATATGGCAACGTTGATGATTGGATTCGTTTACAGATCATATTTCAAAAACTTTAGATCGTAACCGTTCACTATTACTTAGAACTCGTTGGTAGATATAAAAATCAGTGATAAGAAACAATTGGTTGTGAGTGGTGTTTGGCAAATTTTGAAGTGTATCAAGGTTCTATCCCAGGTGCGAATATAGAACATGATCAAAATTTTGGTAAAGTAACAGCACCTATGCTTTCCATGATTAGTGAATTACCAGAAGTTATGAGGAAACAAAAACTACAGTTCTATTTTGACAATCTTTTTACGGGTATTCCACTTCTTATTCATTTGAAAAATATGGGTTACGGAGGAACAGGCACACTTCGACTAAACAGATTGCCAAAAGAATGCCCAATCACTAAGGTGGAATTGATGAAGAAAAGAGAAAGAGGGTCATACGACTTTGCGTCTCAAGGTGATGTTGTTGTAGTCCGATGGATGGATAACTCCGTTGTAACTGTTGCTTCTACAGATCAAAAATTAAGGCCAATAGGATTGGCGGATCGATATTCTAAAGCCAACCTACAAAAAGTTAAAGTACCAAGGCCCAACCTAATATCAATTTATAATCAATACATGGGAGGCACAGACCTCGTGGATGCTCATGTTAATAATTATACGATTGGAATCCGAGGCAAAAAATGGTGGTGGCCTATTTTTACGTGGCTTATAGATGTTACTATCAATAACTCCTGGATACTAATGCGCAACTCAGGGAAAGATATTTCGCAGCTGAATTTTCATCGTGAGCTGGTCCAAACATATTTGAGGAACTATGGAACCTTTCCTAAAACTGGCGATCGACCATCTACCTCAAATTCCGCATCCAGAGCTTTGGAAGGCATAAGATACGACGAAAAAAATCACTTTCCGCAATCAATTGAAATAAAACGTAGATGTGCTGGAATTGACTGCAAGACGATTGGGGGGGCTATATGTTTAAAATGTGATGTTGGTTTGTGTATCAAATGCTTTCAAAATTATCATTCTAAATAATAAGGTCTATATTTTTGACATATTAAAATAAATAAATAAAAAAACTTATCAGCTTTTCTCTTATCCTTAAGCCGATAATATACAAATTTTAGTACTCATATCGACCTAGCGTTGCCATTTGGCAACAACCTAAAACTCTAAACTGGGACTTTTAATACATTTTTTTCTGTCAGAATGCTGTTGCTTAGATGTGATTCAACCTAAATATAAGTAAAAAACAATAAAAAATAATTTTCAAAAACTCAGGCTCTAATGGGTCAAAAGAAATCCAATGGCGTTAGATCTCATGAACGAAGTGCCCATTCGATTGGACCATTTCTCGAGATAACAAGTTCACCAAATTTGCCTTTCAATAAATCGATTGAGAAGCATGCTGGGTGGCTAGTGGCACCGTCTTGTTGAAACCATATAGCATTCATGTCAAGTTCATCCAATTCTGGCCACAAATAATCTTCCAACAATATAATAGCGCTCTCCATTGACAGTAATATGACGGTCGTTTTCATCCACGAAAAAATACGGCCCAATTACACGAAAACCAAACCAACCAGTAATTTTTTACGTATATAATGGTGTCTCAATAAGCACATGTGAGTTTGCTGATGACCAGTAATGCATATTTTGTTTATTTACAGCCAGAAATTAGCTTTATCACTGAAGATGATTTTTCGATAACAAGCGCTTTTAAAGTTGCGACCACCCGGTCAGAATATCGGTCGTAAGTTTTAATAATTTTTAAACGTTGCTGGTTCGTGAACCTTATTATGTTGAAAATCTTGACTTTAACTAACGTTTTGACATTGACAGTTCATTAAAAAATTCATAAGAATATATGGAATTGTTATGTGCCTAATGAAAAACCTTATACAATATTCCTTAACAACCTTACTCGAAGCGTCTTATGGAGTTAAATTTTCTGACGCTTGAAGCGCGTTGCACTTTTCTGGCCTAATATTTAAGCTGTTCCACCATCTAAGCTCTGCGCCACTTACTCACGAAATTAAATTGATTACACCTAACAGGTAAGACGACTTGCTCCGCAGCTGCACATTCTATTTTCAAAGACTATTGTCTATTTTTCAACTGTAGTTAGTATGCCCCGGCTCTGTAATGGCCTTCACAGTAAAAAATGTTGGGCTATTTTTAATGGTTAAAAGTACACCAATTTAGGCTGACCGTGGGCTACATGTTAATCGTAAATTGGTTTACATACGACGACACCAAAATTTTATTGTAATTTGATATAATTAATGTAATACAGTCCCCAGCATAAACTATACTCTTTTTAAACGACTTCCAAAAGAAAGAAGGTTATCAATTCATCGCAAATTTTTTTTTGTTTTTTTTTGTATGTTCACGCATCACTTTTAAACGGAGATAGATAGAAGAGTCCTGTTTTTGGCAAATGATACGTCTTTCTTCCAGTTAGGTCCCGTTTAAAGGATAAGAAATTCAAATTACGGTAAAGGACTTTTATCCTTAAAACTAAAAAATTTCCGATTTTCATCCGGATTTTCCAGCATAACTGATCGACCGGTGTAAGGATTTTGATTGTAGATTTTTCAAATGAAGGATAACATATTAATCTACAATGTATCGGGACAGAATTGTCATCCTTTCAAGAACTTTGTAGATACTAACAGTTCAATATGATACATTGATGTCGAGAAATTGAGTTTTAATAATTTTGGCACAGTTCAAGGATTTGATGGAGATACCGAGAGGTTTGGTGGCAAATGATAAAAATTATTAGTATCCTTAATTTCCTGCATAAACTTTACATTTTAATCAATCATTTCTACCGGGAATAACCAATAAATTACTTCTAAATGCGGCATAAAGACAATTCAACAATAGTAAGAGGGAACATTTCAGGATGCTTTTCTCTTCCGAAGTCATCCTTTGCTTACCGATGAGCTTAGTAAAGGATCCTTCTTACATCCTTAGATGTAAACGTTACACATAGGATTTATAAAATTCCCCGAAGAAATAATAAGGACTGATGGTTTTGGTGTCATTGTTGTTTTTTTGGCTTTTTTTGCGGCAGCCGTTTTTCCCCGTTTGGCTTTATTTTTTTTTGTTTTGCTCAGCCTGTGCAACTTCAGAAATCGTTTCATCTGATGTTAAAATAGATGTCCACCCAGGTTTGCGACCACGTCTTGGTCCTTGGTTTCGTGGTGGAGCGCGCGGAAAGGGACGAATAGACTCTAACGTCTCATTCAAACTGGTTCTTGATGTTGCTGGTGTTGAAGTAGCAGGTGATGGAGTAAATGAAACAGCGTCTTCTTGTTGTTCATCTGCTTTAACTTCCATTTCAACTGTTTCTAATGGCCGATCTGTTGTTAAGCTGGGCATGAAGTCGATATTTTGAAAAATGTCTGGTTCTACTGGCCAAATACCAGTTGCACGGAATCCAGCCTTTATATTCACTTCCGTTGCACCAATTTCAAGTGCTCGAGTGACCATCGCAGGAATGTCAAATATTTGAATTGGTCGGGCTGGATGTATTTGTATAAAATTTAATGATTGTTGGTTCATTGCTGTTTTGAAAGGGCCGAATACTGAGACATCGAGCGGTTGTAAGCGATGTGAGCAATGAGGTGGAAATGAGACGGCGTGAATACCATTTGCTCGACAGGATTCCAAAGCAGCCAAAGATCGATGGCTTTCGTGATTATCCATTAACAACAATACTGGCTGATCAGGCAAAGAACGCGTGAAAGCTTGAAAATGCTTCAAAAAATCCAAAAATAAATCGTCTGTGATCCATCCTGATGGATTTGCACCACCAACACTACCGGCTGGCCCGCCATTCAAAAAATATTCTTGAAATCGTGCTTTGGGGAACACGAAATATGGTGGCATACGCATACCAATAGCGGACACAGGCAAAAGAACTGTAACTATTTTTCCCCTTTCCGCAGAAGTAATTTAGCCAACATGTCGGAAGCCTCGACGAGCAACTACTCTAACAGCATGATGCGCCATTGTGACGCCTGTTTCGTCGACATTGCAGATGTTATTCGGACCAAAAACATGCATGTCACTTACTTTTTTATAATTTTCAAAAAATTTTGCAACATTATGGCGATTGAATGCGCTAGCTCTCGCTATACTAGTTGCTTCTGGCTTTCGTAACGAAAGTTGTTGATGACGTTGCATGAAACCACGAAACCAATCGAACCCAGCCTTCTTTTATCTTTCCATGATTCAGGAAACTTGGCTCTTACTTGTACAGCAAATTCGTATGCCAACAATCTTGTTTGAGTGGCGGTCAAACCGAAAAAAACATCAAAAGCGTGTTTCAAATATTCTTCAAAAGCGGTTTCCTGTTCTTTGGTGAACAGCTATTTGAGAACAAAAAATCAATCAAACCGAATAAAAGAAAACAGCAATATAATTTCAATGAATTTTAATACTTTACAGTATCACGGCCTTTAGAAGTGATAGTAATGCTGTTCAAGTCCACCTCAGTAGGTTGCGTAGTTACTTCATTGGCACGGCGGTGCAATAACATTGTCAACCTCGGAATGCCAAAATCACGAGCAGCAACACGTAAAGGCATCCCCATTTGCATCGCAGCTACTGCTCGACGAATACCATTTTCATCACGTTTTTGTGTCTCTCGTTTGTAATTACGAACCATTCTGTTAAAAAAAAAATAACTATTTAGAGGTCGGATTTGCCCCACTGCGTAATTTTTCATAACAACGCAATTACAAAAGATATTATGAAAAAAAATGAACCAAACTTATATGCACTTTGTAGGACTTTAATCAAAGAATCTAAATCCAATTACCTTTTTTATGCGATCACTTTGAATAAAAGAAATATCCTGCAGTCAATTATGCACAAAAATTAAAGTCAAAATCGTCAAAACAAACTTGTTGCCGTTTGAGCATCTAAATGTTAACTAATAAAATGCTGTCATGCCACCATTTTAATTATTTTCGATGCTCTACACGACAACACTAATATAAGTTTGCGTAGTGCTTCCGATTTTCGATAACAGAGGGAGGTCGGGCTTACCCACACTGTCGGCTTTACCCCACCTTACCCTAATTAAAAACTGCTTTGAAGGTATTGTTACTCAAAATAAGTGAGTCTTTATACCATCTACAAAATATTAAGCGATTTTTTTTTAAGGATTAAAGAGAATGGAAAGTTTGGTATAAAAGTAAACTTAAATACTACTATTACAGCAAGAGTACCGAATGTTGCCGTTAATAACTTTAGTATTCTTGATTGGACTGCCACGAAATTAGTAAAATTATCAACAGCACATTTTAAATGAATGTAATCAACCCATATATCCAACAATGATGAAGAAAAATTGATACTTTTAATAACTTGCCGCTTGGTCTCACAGAGAGACCTGGCACTCGGCACTACAGCAACCCCGATCGGAATTGACAAGTGTCTGAGTGACAGATCTCTGTCCGGGATTCATTGTCATCCTACTCATGTGTCGCGTGAAGTCATCAATGACGATATAGCGAGGACTACCAGTTTCCAATTACAGTAGTTACTTTTAATTTCTTTTACGTCGTATTTTACGCTGATAAACAACGAATATTAGGTTGGTTAAAAAGTGACCCAGTTTTCGGCAACTGCTGACTAATTGTTGCCAAATGGCGAGGTAAGTGTTTTCCGTAATGTCAATGCGCCGCCAGCCTCACATTTATTTGATTATCCCTAGAGTCCTAAGAATAATCTAGTGTGGTAAATATTAACATATGGGATTCTAAGGCCGGCCGCACATCATAAGAAATTTTCTCTTGAAAAATTTCTTATGGCCACCGGAAGACACTCCTTCAATATGTTTTATTTCAGATATCGCACACTACCAAAATTCCACCGTGCTAAGTGCAAAAGCGGTTTCTTGTGGATTTAGGGTGATGTACTATGAGATAGGAAGTGAAGTCATCAAAAAAGACATATAATTGTAAGAGAGAATTGTAAGGAATACATACTCGTACCGAAGGAATCAGTAAGGACGCATTATAAGGTAGGAATATTTTGACAATTACACATTCCAATGCATGGGAAAAATTGTAATTAGTACAACGGTAGCTGGCCAAAGAATGACTGGTGGCAACCAAGACTCCTCCACCATCAGACTTGTTAGTGGCATTATGATCACGATCACACCTATAAATAATATGATCAGAAAAGAGTTCCCAATCGAGAATAAAAGGTTTCAGCCATGCCTCAGAGAAAAAAATTACGGTATCATCCCTGAGCTGATAAGAAATTAAAAGATCTTCACGCTTAGTCCTTAAGTCTCTAACATTTTGATAAAAATGGAAAGTTGATTAGTTTTCTTGCGGGAGTGTAATTTATGCCTGTGAGCCATGTTGATGTTGACATTTTCTAAGACTATATGATGACTGAAGACTTCTTTAGATTCCAAAAATTTATTTTTCCGACTGAAACAGATTCTTTTACCAGCGCACCAGCGGGCCAGAAATTTTGCAAAGAATTTCTTTGAAGTCAGCATCAATGCCGATTTTGAATGATGATAGATAGCGCTTTCCGCCTTTACTTATGAGGGACGGCAGTGTTTTTCCGAACTTGTGTGTAATATAATTATGAATTTACTCACTCAATATGTTTGGTGTGAATCGTGAAAGAAACACACGCAATAGTGGAGACGTAACTTGTAGAGGCTGAAGATTTTCAGGTCCGGGCTTATTGGAATTAAGAGATAACTAGTTAACTAAGAGTATGTCTAACTTTTGTCCATAGCATCACCCTGGATAATTTACTAGTTAAGGAGTTTTCCATTAAGGTCATAACAATTTTACATATTGATAAAATTTCATAAATATAATTCGATTTCAGCCTTAAACTACCACGAATGTTGTCTTTAAGCTCGTCGAAAGTTGCTGACTTGTTGGCAGAGATCGCTGACTTTATATATCCCCATAAAAAGTAATCCAATGGCATTAGAGCGCATGAACGAACTGGCCCTCCAACTGAACCATTTCTGGAGATAACACGTTCACTAAATTTGCCATTCAATAAATCGATTGTGAGGTGTGCTGTGTGGCTAGTGGCGCCGCCTTGTTAAAACCACATATCGTTGGTATCAGGTTCAGCCAAATCTGGCCACAAATAATCTTCCAACATAACACGATAGTGCTCTCCATTGACGGCCGATTTCATCCACGAAAAAATATGGCCCAATCACACCTCTGGCATGAAAACCGCAACAAACAGTTATTTTTTACGAATGTAATGGTGTTTCAAGACGCACATGTGGATTCGTTGCTGACCAATAATGGAGATTTTGCTTACTAACAAATCAATTGAGCCCGAAAAGAGCTTCATTACTGAGGATGAATATCCGAGAACAACCGCTCTTAAAGTTGCGACTACCAACTCAGAATATCGGTCGTAAGTTTTAATAATTTTCAAGCGTTGCTGGTTCGTGAACTTTATTTTGATGAAAATCTTGACTTTAGCAAACGTTTTGACATTGACAGTTCATTAAAAAAGTTTAAAAGTGCATTCATATAAAGATATGGAATTATTATGTGCCTTATGGAAAACCCTATACAGTATTCCTTACCAACCTTACTCGAAGGGTCTGTTGCAACCACGGAAGTCACCGCAGTTGCAGACATTAAGAATTAGCAGAGGGGTGTGTAGCCCGCGGTGGCATACTGAGGCCGGCTAGCGCTCAGTCGTGTCATGGGACTTCCGGGACACCCTTTGCTCGTGCTGAGCCACCTTACATAAAATAACTAGCACAAAGGGAAAAGGACGGGAAAGGGGGAGGTCATCTTGAGAAATGAAAGATGATTGTCTGAATGAGACATGGCCGTTTTTATTTACAAATTATAATCCAAATCCAAAGTATGAGAAGAATATCAAATTAAAAAAAAATACTAAAACCCCTTTCGAAATATGAAACAACATAAAAAAAACTAGAATATACCAACATAAAATAATTCAAGATTAAAAAGAATATAATAAACAACCTACTGGACAATGTGATACTATAATTCATAAAATATTTGAAAAAAGGAAAAACGCCAAATTTGTACTCACTTCTTTCCCTGTAGAACTCCAAGCGCCCGATGAAATACAACAAGAAGCGTGGGGTCGCTGAAAATTGAATTGTAAGTAAAAAAACGTAACTTTTATCCTCACTAGTTGATTCCTCCGCTCCGTCTACTATCGACAATGTTTCCTTTTTCTCTTAATTTATAGTTATTAATGTTTTTTCCTAAATTCACTCCTTTGACTTCTGATTTTTTTTTGCTCTTTTTCCACTGAATTTCAACCCAAAACTTCTGACAACAATTTTCGTCTTCCCGCAATCCAAATTAACAAAATTTTTTTTTTCTCACCCAATTTTCGTCTTCCCGCACTTCAAAATAAAAACTTTTTTTTTTGTTCTCACACAATTTGCATTTTCCCGCACTTCAAATTAATAAAATCTTTTTTTTTCCCTCACACCGCACTAAATCAAATCCCTTCTCTTTCCAAAATCCAATATTCACCTCACTTTTTCAATCCTTCCACTCTCCTCCTCTGTCACTAAAACTTCAGAAAAATGTTGATATCGCACAGAAAACTCTCTTATCTTCACCAGCCAAATACAAACTGCCCTCATTCAACGAACTCAATCCTTTTCATTTTCAATTACCGCTGCCGCATCTGGGTAGCGTAATCGAAGTTCATTACACTTCGACTCTGCTACCCACACATCCTTTTTCTGTATGGACAAACACAATAATATCCATTGATTTGCACATATGGAAATTTGCATCGTCAAAGAAGCGCTTGATTGAATGCAAAGTGTCACATGTACATATACGGAAACTATTGGTTCTATCGATACCTCAAAAAGAGTGCTGCCCTGCACTCGGGAGAGCTTGAACCCAGGATTCCTGCAGACCCCCGGTCGAGAACTCGCGACGCAACCAATAGTGCCATGTCTTGTCGATCTCCCGTTCATCTAATAAGCAACTTCAACGATGCATCTGGGTATAAGATTGAATTTTGTTAGCAGGGAAACGTGAATTAATTTTCGTAAGTATAGAAAATAAAATTTGTTAGTGGGAACTAGTCAATAGAATTAGTTGGTATGAAGGAAGGATTTATGTTTTGTTAGGAAAAATGTATAGAATGAAATTTTGTTAGTGGGAATTAATGAATGGAATGTTGTTAGTGGGAAAATTGAAATTTTTAGCATATATTATTTTTTTGTTGATGAAACTAATGGAAAAGGGTAGGATTATGATGAGATAAAAATTATAAGGTAATTGGAAAAATGTTAATAAAATAAATAAATACCAAAGGAGAAGGTGGGAGTGCCCAAAGAAAGGTGGAGATGTTGTGGCGGCAATTCGAAGTTCCGAATGGGAGAAAGTAGGTACGCTGGAATACGCAACAGGTCTTATGGAATTAAATTTTTCAACGCTTGAACCACGCCGTAGTTTTCTGGCCTAATGTTTAAGAAGTTCCACCATGTGAGTGAAGGACTATTGTCTATTTTCAACCGTAGTTAGTCTGCCCCAGTTCTGTAATGCCCTTATGCTTGGTTCTTTCCTTTCAAGTTTTCAAGTCTTTAAGAACATACTCTATCAGTGCTTCATGTGTAATTAAGTTTTTTTATGTCTTTCCCCATTTTTTGGATACGAGGTGTGACAATTAAGTAATGAGACTGATTCCATGAAAACCATTTATATAAATATTATTTTACAATTCTACCATCCCCTTCAAAGTAGTCCCCTTAGGCAGCTATACAATGATCACAGTGCGTTTTCCATACTTCGTAACATTTCTGGAACGCTTCGACTGGGATGTCCACGAGTGCCCTCGTCACGGCCGCCTGGATGTCCGTAATAGACCGAAAATTGGTTCCTTTGACGACAGATTTTGTTCTAAGGAACATAAATATCGGGCAAATAAGGCGGCTGTTGCAACACGGCGATCCCTTTAGAGGACAAATACTGGGACACACTGATCGCGGTGTGGCATGGCGCATGGTCGTGATGAAGGATCCACTTGCGAGCGATATCTGGGCACCTCCTGGTGACTCGTTTTCGCAATCTTCCGAGTACTTGGGGATAGTAGACTTGATTTACGGTTTGCCCCGATGGATCTTCGCAGATTAGGGCGCACACATGCTGCGCATTCGCATCAGTCCGCACCTCGACTGGTCTCCCCCCCTCCTTAAGCTCTTTATACCATCGAAACACCTGGGCACGACTATGAGCACTATCACCATGCACTTTAATAATTTGAGCGTATGTTTCTGAAGCTTTTTTGCCCAATCTGGGGCAAAATTTCATTGCGATGCGTTGCTCTTGATTTCGTTTCTCCATTTCCGTGACGAGCACCACCAGCACACGTCTACTTAACACGACACAGCAGACAAACTAAACAAGCTACAGCGATGGTACGCATATCAATAGAGAGGAGAAGGTTGCCGAGGAAGGGGAAGAGAATTTCATGGTCGCAGGTTTACCACAATCGCGGTAATTAATTTATTGTCATACCTCGTATGTCTACTGTACGGGATGCCTCGTGGGATCTTTCACCTGACACTGATAATGCGCCGTTAATTCTTTCGAAACATGTTCTAACTTGTCCGGCGGCTTATCCGAGACGTAACTAAAATATTTTTCGATATCTGAGCATGTCGCATTTAAACTTTTGCTATTTTAGTCACATATTCCACGATTGAGCGACTAAGAGCATAAATGCTTGCACTCAAATCACAATCCTCTGAACGCGTCACGCTTTGGCGAGCTTTCCGCGGCTTGGCCTTTGTATTATGATAAGCTACCAATTTTACCCAACTATGTGGTAAATTAATCTTCAACGACCCCGAACAACTAGAAGTAATGAATTATGGCCTCGAAAACTCCGTCTTGGACTCAGCGGCAACAGAGTAGATCCTAGTCAACATCGAAGCTAGCATAAAAATATCTACCGACGATACTAAGGAAGAAGTACGAAGCGGGCTCACAAAAATAATCCAGAAACCAGCCACCCAAAAACCACCAACGAGCTCGCGTGATATAGCAATTATACACCAATTGAGGAAAAGGCCAGTATATTTCCTAAAAGCAAACAAAGGAAACAATATAGTAATTATGTGATTATGACAATGCTGTAGCCACAAAACTTGAGAACGGCAATTTTCTTCAACTAAGAAACCACCCGCTACCCGAATCTACGAAACGCATCGACCGTGCCCTAAAAGATACCCGTTCCCTATTTAAAATCGTCAGGGAATTGTGAATGCCGAACCCATCTTTACCGAGAATTAGATGCCAGCCTAAACTACATAAGAAAGAAGATGAACTAGGGTAGATAATTGCGGACTCTAACTCGCCAACTTACAAATTTGCAAAGTGGTTGATTCAAGAATGGATAAGGGTAGGCGGCATTCACAGCAAATTTGGAGTCAAAAACTCCTTGGACCTTATAAGGAAGTTACAGTCGATCGGAACGATCAATGACAACGAGATTTCAATATCATTCGATGTGAAATCCTTTTTCTCGAATACTCGAGTTAAACACGCAATTCACCAACTGGAAGTATAGTTGCACCAATCTGGGAATACAACATATTGGAATAAGGAAGTAAAAATTAGAAAAAACCTTACTCTGTTTGAGTTAAAAACTATTTTACGTTCCGTGGCGAATTCTATAAAACCACAGCAAAAGTAGCGATGAGCAACCCATCGCTAGCCGAAATCTTCATGGATTACACCGAATCAGTAATCAAAGAACGAAGAATGATGCCAAAAGTATGGTTCAGATATGTTGACGACGTATTTGCTATAGTTCAAAAGAATAAAGTTCAACACATTCTCGACGAAATCAACAGGGTGCACCCAAAAATCCAATTCACGATGGAAAAAGAAAATAAAGGGGTACTATCGTTCCTGGACCTACTCAACATGAACTATGGCAGAAAACTTAAATTTGAAGTTTATCGGAAAACAACCTCAACACAAAGGACGTTCCTGGAAACATTAGCACATCCAACCAGGCAGAAAATGGCAGCCGACAACTCTATGCTACATCGCTTTGTCACCTTTCCCTTAACAGTTCAAGGTTTCGAGAAAGGAAAAACATATATTTTGGATACAGCACGGAAAAACGGATACAGCGCGTACATGATAAATGAACTAATATCGAAAACAATATCACTTCTTCAAATATCATCATACAACATTGTTCACCCAAATTGAACATTCGCATCGTCACATCCAGTAGATGCACCACTTTGAGTAATCGATTAGGAAGCGAGGAAGACGCACCAATACGGCCGAAGGTAATTGTCCATCAAACGAAATCAAGGCACTTGCTAGGATGAAGAAAAAACTAAATATGTACTGCCCTAATTTATGTAAATACCTAATGACATGGCAATTGGTTTGTCAAATATATTGTTTCCCTTTTGATTGTAGCTTAACAGCCTATAGTACTTAAGACTAGTTGTAGTTTGTCAATGATCTAGTAGCTAAGTATTGAAGAAGGGAGTAAGTCACCATTGTAGTCGGAAAAGGTGCTTTTTTACTTTTGTCTTTTCTGTTTCTTGGCCTTTTGACAAATCGATGTAGGCCACTGGCGTACTTATACAATGCAAACTGTTGAAAGAGTCAAACAATGTGGCAACGTGTATAATTAAACTCGAGAAGCCTAGGCAATAATGATAACGTTATTTATCAATACAAGGAATTCAAACTGATGATGCGTTGACTCTATGTTCGACTGACGTTTGTTTTGTTTTAGTATCGCCAACGTTGCTGAGACTTAACGACTGACTTTGACAGTATTCCTAAATGGTGTGGTATCTGTTAGTAGAGATGATTGTGGCTTTAACAGATAAAACCGTTAATTTACTTGTTGTTTAATCAATAAATAAGGGGTTCTTCATTTTTTTGTGTTGGCGAGGTGAATGCCATTTATGCGCAAAGTGTGGGAACTCCATGCTTGCAAGAAGGCGACTGAACTACCCATTAAACACCTCCCCTGTCAATCTGAGAACCTAGCCTAGAACCGTTTGACACATTACTTCAGGCCAGGTCTCGTTTTTTTACGCCATGAGGTGCCTTCAAGCTGGAGTATCCCTCTTCTAGCGGGAGGAGAGAGGGAAAAAGAAGTGCCAGAAAAGTGAGCCCCAACGCCTCCGCCTGCAGTAAGTCGCTTTTATCTTTTAGGACTGCCCGAACATAATGTGCCACCTGGTCCCATTTGTCAACCAATTCAAGCATCACCGCGACTATATCATCTGGGGTGAGCTCTTGCGTCTCCCTGTAGAGGTCCCTTTGCAGCCTGACCTATTTTGTACACGCAAAAAAATGTATGGCAGGCATTGTCTCCCTCCCCTGGGCAAAACCGTGACTTACCAATCTTGTGCAGGTAAGACTGAAAACACCCATGCCCGCTTAGAAGCTGCGTCAGATAGAACTCAGTCTTACTATGCCTTCCATTAAGGCACTATTTCACATCTGGGATGAGGGGTGCAGTCCATTTTCCCTTCGTGCAATGCACCCAAGACTGCTGCAAATCGTTGAGCGAGCGCTGTCTCTCCTCGCGGACAACCATCCTACTTGCTTCTTTGTTTCGGCGAAGGTAAATAGCGTGGCGCTCTCGACAGGTATCACACCTGCAATAACTCTAACCAGCGAATCGGAGACTGTCGGATACGAATATGCAATCCTCAGTGCTCCTCTTCTCTGTACCTGTGCCAAACGCTTTCGATATACCTCCTTGCTGACAGCGTCGCCCCATACTTCTGCTCCATACAGTAGCACTGCCCTACAGCACTCATCAAGAGGCGTCTTCTTGATGGGCTGGGTCCTCCTACGTCGGCCATAAGCCTACTCAGAGCCGATACTCCCGAAGCAGCCTTCTCAGCCGTTGCCCTGATTTGCTCAAAGAAACTAAGTTTTCAGACGATCAGTAGCCCCAGGTTCTCCACCGATGGTGTCGAGTCGATTCGCAAGTCTGCAATACTGATCATCCTTCGCCTAAAGATTCTCTTTTTTGTCAAGATGACCACTTTGGTTTTCTTCAGTGCTAAACTGAATCCCCAAGCAGTCATCCACTTCCTTACTTGGCACATTAGCAAACCTAGCCTAAGTTGAGCTTGTTCAACGGTGCGTCCAGCAACCAGAACCGCAACATCATCCGCATAGCCAATCAAGCGTGACTCATCTGGCATCTCCAGTCTTAGTAGCCCGTCGTAAGAGATCCTCCACAGGTCCGGACCAAGGGATAGATTTCCGGGAAACAGCCGATGTAATTTTCATGCCTGGTTGGCCTTGTGCTGAATGTACTGCGCAGCAAGTCAGGACAATGGCGATAGACAAGCTGCAACACCTCAGCTGGAACACTATTTGGGCCTGGAGCCTTCCTCGCTTTCAGCGGAAAGACTGCCTCTTCGTGTTCTGGCTGTGTGAAGAGTGGACACTCGACTGTTGCCTCACGATGGACAGCAAGACGGACAGGATGAGCGAGGGAGAGTGCCCGCACTATCTCGTCCATCTTCCGCATTATGTATCCAAGGTTTCTGTAAGGCACTAAGCTTCCGCATAACTAGCTCCACGGATTCTTGTTCACATTGTCCACAAAATATGGCCATCAGCTAGCCTTGCTGTTGTTGATCGATTTGCGAAGGAATTTCCTTTCCAACTTATATGCTGCTAGCCGGTTGCTTGCCTCGTCACGGTTAAGTGCTTGTTGAGCCTCACGCTGAAGCTTGTGACACTCCTTTCATTTTGCAGCGATTACAGTTGACCACCAGTAGCAGTTGAGTTCACTATGTCTTGAGCTTCCAATTCTTCTGCCCCCTTTGAATCCTCCTGCAGCGATGCGTCCACTGTGAGTACCTTGACAAACATCTCTACGTTCATCCTTCTGATGTTGCATCCAGTTGTAGAAAGCCGGGAGCACGGACGTCAGGAGACAACATCACTGATCTAAGGTAGAATGCACTGATGATCACTGGCTGAGTAGTCCTTTAATACTTACCAATTGTGCATCCTCCGTACTAGGGACTCCGAGGCGAATGTCACGACCGGTATGGTTCCCTCACAGCCGGCGGAAGGTTGGCGTGTTTCCGATGGCCGCCATTTCCAGGATTCGTTATCTCCGCGCATCTGTTTGAGCCATGCCTCATTCGATTGCTTTAGCGTTGAAGTCTCCCCCAACGAGACCGTTGCCATCTGCGTTCGAGACAGCACCCTCCAGAGCATTGAGCTTGGCTTGGAAGGATGACACGATTCGTTCGGCTTTAGGTACACACTAAAGAAGGTGGTCCCTGAGCACCGAACCTTCACAAAACCATCCTCACGTCCACAGTTCTCTGCCTGGAAATCACTATTTCGAATCCAGATGACTGCCAGTTTCATCACGATACCATGATGCTGAGCTTTTATCATGGTGTTATTCACTCAGCAGCAAAAAGTTGGCTTTCATGTCCCTCGCAAACTGCTCAAGCAGGTTTTTGGCGATTGAACTGCGGTGTAGGTTTGACTGCAGGATGCGGGTCATTTGAGTTCTGATTTTGCCTTCCCTAGGGCTTCCTGGAAAACTCGGCATTTTTCCGATTCTAAGACGTATCCAAAATCATGTCTTGGATCAGCATCCTTGCAAAGAGTACAGTGTGCTACCTTCCTACACACTTTTCTTGTATGTCGCATTTCACCTTATTTGTAGCATAAAGAACTCGTATCGGGTCCTTTGCATACTTATGTGGTGTGACCATATGCTAAAGCATTTGAAGCATTGAAGAGGCGTTGCTCTTCTCCGAATCCTACAGACAACCTACCCTGTTTGTACTTTGCCCTTGTTCAGAAATTGTTCGGCGTCCTTTTCGGTCAAGTTAATTATGGCCATGCGTTGTATCCTATGGTTTTCTGGTCTCAGCCTCGCTTTGATCTTACCAACACCCTACCAATCCTTTTTGATGGCCTCCTCCACCTCGACCAGATCTGTGACGCAGTCGATGTCTCTTATTTCAATTGTTGCCATCGGCTCGAGCGAGGATATAGCTGCGCTTTTGCCGAGGACTTTCTTTACTGTGAAGCAGAATACTTCCCTATTCTTCGCCTCTACTCCGAATTCGACCAGTATGTGGCCCGAATGCGTTGGTTGTACTGCTTTAATGACAGTGTTGGTGTCTTCGGACCTTACGTTTCCCCTGATGTCCCGTAGCATCTCCGCGTAGGGTTGACCATCTTGGGGTTTTACGAGCATTGCTGGCTGCCAGGCTCTTCATTGGGGCTTCTTTTCCTCCTTTTTTGCACCGGGGCTTTTTCTTGTTGGGCGACCATGTGAACTTTACTTTCTTGCACTTTTTGAACGAGTTTCTTACCAGCTTTCATGCCTTTTTTTGTAAGCGCTGTCTAAAGCGCCTGGTCTGGTGTTCCATGCTCATCAAGTGCCTCTTCCTTCATTCTTGTATCCCGATCTTCTTTGATTGGGCTTAACGCCATTCTTTGATTGATTTTTGATTGTGGAGCTATACGCATTTCGCCTTTAGATTTCTTTCCTTCTTTAGCCTTCTGGTCCTCTTTGGCCTTTAACCAGCTCCTCCAATAATGCCCTATACAGTCTGGGAGCTCCTCTAGCTCAAGGAGCCTAATCTTTACTGGCGATTTTTGGCGAGTTGCATGCAGATTGTATTCTTTTAGAATAACTCTCGCTTTTCGGAATAGCCTTTCTACTTCATGTCGCTGGGCCACAATTGTACCTGAAGGCCATCGTCCTTGGGAGAGATTATCGGCTTTTGTTTCTGAATACAGTACATCCACCACTTTTTCAATGTTGGGGATGAAATCACACATTGTCGCTTTATATGCCTGGTTACTCGCTTCTTTTCCTACCGTAATCTCCTCGTTGACTTCAGGATAGTTCTTTATTATGTCAAGATTTACGACCCTTGCTTCAATCGCTTCAGTAGCGATCGCAGTAGTGACCATCGATTTCCAGATGTTTTTTATATTTTCCTCTACTGCTCGAGAATTTGGCGCGTCCTGCAGTGTTCCCCGCTTTTCCTTCATAGGACGCTCTGGCGGTCGCATTATTTTCTTACTTCAACCGAACGCCGCAGGAATTTCCATCTGGACCAGACTATCTGTTAATCTCCGTTTTTCGTCCGTCTTCACTATCATTGTATTAATCGTCGTATTTGCCATCGTTAGTACCATTCCCGATGTGCTGTTAAAATTGTGGCTGCAGTCGCTGTTTGCTTCGTCGTTATTGTTATTTTTGCATCTTTTTTTTGGTTTTTTTTTTCAAATCCTTTTTAAGGTTTTTTTTAATTGCTTCAGTTTTAATGGGTCCCTCTCGGAGTCGCTATCTCCGCTTGTGTGCGTAGTAAGCTTTTTGGTCCCATGGTTATTTTTGCAGAGCAGGGAGACCATGCGAGGTTGGCACAAGCCCTTATGGGGACAAGTGCTCAGAGCCAGACTAATGCTAGTCGGAAGTCCATCTCAACCTAACCTACACCACCAACCCAATTGTTCGAACTTCGACGGTACTCCGAGGCCTGCCAAAGTTTTACCGGGACGGAGACTGTGAATTGGAGCCGTTCATACCCGTGTGTCACCTTGGCGCTACCGTGCAAAGCAACTTGGTCCAAACCATCATATCCACCAGCCCAAAGCATGAATTCCAGTTCGTTTAGTAAAGCGTAGTCCAGATCCAGTCAGGGTCATTACCTGTCATCCCAAGAGGGAGCCTCAAGGCGCCCCCCATATTCTTGGGTCCGTAAGGACGGTGCTCCCCAAAGAACGCTGGCCTCCAAGAGTGCTCTTGTCAACCGGCATTCCCCCGTGGAAATTTTCTCGGGTACGTAGGAGCGGAACTCCCGAAAGAATGCTAGATTCCAAGAGTATTCCTTTCAGCCAGCATTCCCTCTGCGGGAAATTGGTTCTCCACTGGGGAGATAACAATCTAATCTATTATTAAAAAATTTATTGTAGGTGTAGTGCAAGCATTATATTTATGAAGGAAATTCAATTTAAGCCATATAACCACTACGAGCCGTCGGTCGATTTTTTGGAGCCAATTTTCCACCACTCTGGCACATATTTTGACCGGAACGTTGGCAATTTTGTGTTGAATGTTGTATTTGAGCTCGTTTAAAGTTGCTGGCTTGTTGACATAGACCAGTGACTTCATATAGCCCCATAAAAATAAATACAATGGATTCCGATCACATGAGCGAGGTGGCCCTTCGACCGGACCATTTCTCGAGATAGCACGTACGAAATTTGCCTTTCAATAAATCGATTGTGAGGCGTGCTGTGTGACTGGTGGCACCGTCTTGTTGAAACCACGTATCGTTGATGTCGAGTTCATCCAATTCTGGCCACAAATAATCTTCCAACATAACACGATAGCGCTCCCCATTGACATTAACATGACGGTCGTTTTATCCACGAAAAAGTACCTCCCAATCACACGTCCGACATGAAAACCGCAGCAAACAGTAAAATTTTGCAGATGCAACGGTGTATCAAGAAGTACATGTATGTTTGCTGCTGACGAATAATGCGACAAAACCATTGACCCAGAAATGAGCTTCATTGCTGAAGATGATTTTTCGATAACAAGCGCTCTTAATGTTGCGACCACCGACTCAGAATTTTGTTAGTAATTTTTAATAATTTGCAAACGTTGCTGGCTCGTGAACTTTATTATGATAAAAATGTTGACTTTGACTAACATTTTAGTATTGACAGTTCATTAAAAAAGTTCAAGGGTAAATTCATATAAAGATACGAAATTGTTATGTGCCTAATGGAAAACCCTATACAATATTCCTCATCAACATTGCTCGAAACGTCCTATGGAATTAAATTTTCCGACACTTGAAGCGCGTCGTAATTTCGTGGACTAATGTTTAAGCTATTCTGAGTTTTGCGCCACTTACTAACGAAATTAAATTGATTACACCTAACAGGCATAGACGACTTGCTCCACAGCTACACATTCTATTTGCAAGGACTATTGTCTATTTTTCGCCTGCTCTATGTCACGACACAGGGCCAACGAAGGATGAAAATTACATAGAGTGCTGCCCAGGGATCTATCCTTGGTCCGGATCTGTGGAACGTGTCTTACGACGGGCTACTGAGTTCCGAGATGCCAGGTGAATCGGGTTTGGTCGGCTATGTGGATGATGTTGCGGCTCTGGTCACTGGACGCACCGTTAAACAGGCGCAATTTAGGCTAGGTATGCTGATGCGCCGAAAGAGGAACTGGATGAATGCTCGCGGGCTCAGTTTAGCACTGGGGAAAACCGAAGTGGTCATCTTGACAACAAAGAGAATCCCTAGAGTAAGAATGATCAGTATTGGAGATACACGAATCGAATCGAAGCCATCGGTGAAGTACCTGGGGCTACTGATCGACTCGAAGATGAGTTTCTCTGAGCAAATCAGGGCAACAGCTGGGAAGGTTGCTTCGGGAATATCGGCTCTGAGTCGACTTATGGCCAAATTAGGGTGGCCCAGCCCGTCAAGAAGACGCCTCTTGGTGTGTGCTGTAGGCTCGGTGCTACTGTACCGAGCAGAAGTATGGAGCGACGCTCTCAGCAAGGAGGTATACCGAAAACGTTTGGCACAGGTACAGAGAAGAGGAGTACTGAGGATTGCATCTTCGTATCAGACAGTCTCTGATTCGGTGGTGAGAGTTATTGCAGGCGTGATACCTGTCGCCCTCCTTGCTAGAGAGCGCCGTGCTATTTATTTGCACCGAAATGAGGAAGTGAGGAGTATGGTTGTCTGTGAGGAGAGACAGCGCTCGCTCAACGATTAGCAGCAGTATTGGCTGAATTGCACGAAGGGAAGGAAGACTGCGTGCCTCATCCCGGATGTGAAATAGTGACTGAATCGTAGGCATGGTGAGACTGACTTCTACCTGATCCAGCTTTTGAGCGGGCATGGGTGTTTTCAGTCTTAACTGCACACGATTGGTATGTCACGGTCTCCCGATTGACGGTTTTGCCCAGGAGAGGAGGACAATGCCTGCCACAAATTTTTTGCGTGTACAAAATGGGTCAGGCTGCGAAAGGACTTCGACGTGGAGACGGGAGAGCTCACCCCAGATAATGTGGTTGCGGTGATGCTCGAATCGGCTGACAAATGGAAACAGGTGGCACATTGTGCTCGGGCACTCCTGAAATGTAAAAGGGACTCACAGCGGCCGGGCGCTGGGCTGGGGGATCGCTTTTCTGGCACTTCCCCTCTCCCCTCCCGCTAGGAAAGGGATCCACCAGCTTGAAGACGCCTCACGGTGTAACAAAACGAGACTTGGCTCGAAGTAATGTGTCAAACGGTTCAAGGCTGGGTTCTCAGGTTGACAGGGGAGGTGTTTAGTGGGTAGTCCGGTCGCCTTCTTGCTAGAATGGGAGTCCCACACTCTGTGCATAAATGGCTTTCACCTCCCTACCACAAAAAAAAAATTGCCTATTTTTCAACCGTAGTTAGTCCGCCCTGGATCTGTAATGACCTTATGCTTGGTTCTTTCCCTCCAGTTTTCAAGTCTTTGAAAACATACTAAAGTCAGTGTTTCATGTGCAATTAAGTTTTTTTAAGTCTTTCCGTATTTTATTGTATACCATATCTACAAATGGAGTGTTCCTGTTAATTTCGTGAATAAATAAATAATGCATGGGACGATATATTATTATTTATTAAATTAAACTTCGCACTGCCTTTAAATCAAATTTTGCGTACTCATCACTAGGTTAGGCTTCAGCGAAGAAAAAAAAGCTCTTCAATTTACTCGTCTAGTAAAATTGATTGATTTTGCCAGCATGACTGGAAAATTCAATTTTAAACTTCCCTCCGATCTTTCTTCATTGGTAGCAAATACATGGAAATTCTTTTAAAAATCTCATATTCTAGCAGAGCTACTCCCAGAATATACCACTTGCAATCTAATCTAATTTTCTCGCTGACATCCACGAGTACCTCCAACACCTGAATCCTCGATCCTTCGCTAGAGCCACAGTTATTGAGGATGGGTTTGCAGGGTATGGAATTACCTGAAGTATAATGAAAATGAGTAGTCTCCAAGCGAGCGTCGAGTCAAGGAGGTTATCCGTGGAGTCCTTCTGTGGGCCCCACGTAGTGAGTCCACCAAGTTGACGTGTTAAAACTTTGCATGTGAGTGCATTTGACGACTACTCGTCGAAACAAAGGAACTAAACGTTGCACAACATCACCGTCTTGAATGGCGACGAGCAAGCACTCATTCTACTTTTCTGCTAATACGCGTTTGTTTCCTCTTTATTTTTCCTATGTTTTGTTTTATTTTTCTTTTCTGCAATGTTCTCTGATTTCTATATTTTGATGTTGCGAGTGAGAAGCTGTGCCAATTCTGTCATGAATATGATATTCACATTCTTGTCGTTCTCTTGCAAACTCTTCAAGGACACTCGTCCGTCATTCTGTTGTCAAGGATATTTTTGGATGAACCAAGACTGCAGGGGTACGATGGCGAAGTACCTTCAGATTAGGCATGCAGAACAAATAGTGAGAGTGGAAGATACATTGACATGGCCCAGATTTCCATGGTACAATGGATTTAAAAAGTACGTTTACATATGACTAGTGGAAGTAGTTGGGAGAATTTCATTTTGAAGACGTAGCGAATTGAATATTCAACTCCTGCAATGGTTGGGTGATTTATAAAATATTTTGTTATCTATCATCCTAAAAATAAGAGTTTTAAAACAATTGTTATCTTACATTTCCTCGATTTACTATGCTTTAACAACTATTTCTTTGAATAATCTGCCTTCTTGATTCAATTTCTGTAAACGCAGATTGTCCTAAATCCCAAAGAATACTTACTATTACCCATATCTATTCTATTGTAAATCCTAGAAATGCTGACACAAACAAATTGAAACGAATACAAAATCTACTGTACGTCACAGGATACTACCATCAAGTTCAGCTTACGCCAATTTCGACTTCATAACGATTTCAAATTGTTTTCTGCTAACTTTTGTATTTGACAGTATTTCCTGGCTACGTAATGGTCCCGTGTATTTATTCCTACCGTTTTCGTCACGTTTACTCGTAGATTTGATATAGCTTCAATAGCAAATACACCCACTCTTGGGTTCACACGAAACGTAGAATACGTTGAATGTATAAATAAGCACGTCAGGTGGAATTTGCACTGCATGAGATTACGTCGGAAAGGACGAGCTTGTTTCGTTGTTCCTGGCAGCTGACAAATAACACATTAGCGATAGCATGCTCAAGTAGGGATGAAGAATGGTGAACATGTTCAACTCAGATATGTAGGTCGTTATAGTTTTGTTTGGGGGTTTTTGAAATATTAAAGAAAAATGACTAAAAAATTTAGCATGACAATGATAAAAACTTTCCTGAATATGTGAATATACCTTTGTTTTCAGTGCAGTTGATTGTGAGCTGCACACGCTATCGCAAGGTGATCCTAAAACTTTTGGCGAATTTCTCGAAAGAAATTTACTTATTGTGGAGAGTACTTTATACAGAAGCCTCCTCCCCCAAATTTCTGTTGTTCGAAGAAAATTCAACCTGAACAATATGACATTACTTCGTAGTTTTTTAATTAGGAACCGTTATTAAGGATTTGTTATACTTTCAGCAAAATCGCATCTGCAAAAAATAAGTATAGACTCCCTTCTTTTGCAGCTAGATATAAGTAAGTACAGCTAGATTTTTGCAATCCACGAGAACCCAAACTCTTTCGCAATATTTTGAAAATAAATTAAGCTGAAAATTGGACTAAGCCACTAAGCCAACTTTGTATATGTGATAATCAGCTGACAAACAATTTTCAGCCTGCTTCGGAAGATTCCTTCCAAGTAATTTTGTGCAAAAAAAATTTGATTTCACTTTTGATGACAATTGCAATTAAACGTATGTGAAAACTAAAACAATTTTTAACGTCACAAGGAGCGGTACCATGTTGTCAATGCTTTATCTGGATTTCAACTTTGAAATCCACCTCAAACCCAATCGAAACGTGGAATTATTGCCGAAACTTCCACGATCCTATATGAACTTTCATATATTTTACATTTTAAAAGTCAGTCTAGATATGGTCCCATAAGAGGTAGTAGAGCTATGTAAAATAGGCTTCCTACTGTAGTTTGGCTCTGGCTTCAACCAATGTCATATAAATAAATGGACATGTATTTGCGCACTATCTAAGCTTTTGTTAAATGAAATAATTGCGGGTTCTCCAATTATGTGAATACTATTTCTAAGAAAGAATGGACGGCACTTAACAGAAGATTACCTGGGTCTCCAACAATCTTTGATGCTATCACAATCCACTCAATAATGCTTTCAATTTACTGAACACATGTACAGAATCACTGGGTTTTTACTATTTGCTTTTTCCGGGGTAATTTTATTTTTAGCGGAGTTCACGATTTTACTATTTTACGTTTTCCGAAGCCGATTCATTTGCGACGCAAGCCATGCGTTTACATGCTTGACTGACTTGAACTTTTTCACAGTCGAGGTCTAAAACCTTTGTCCGTTCAATGGTTTGATTGGATGTTGTTTCCAGCGGTGCTCCAATTCACTCAGAGGGAAAATGAATATTTGGAAGGGAAAGGTAATAAATGGATATTTGAAAGGGAAAGGTAATAAACGGAGATCATTTTTACGGCTTAAACATCCTCCCCGGCTTGACAGGACTAAGAGTCCTTTCAAATACTGTATAAATTCTACTTTGCGCAACATTCGTGATCCTTCGACTGTAACTTAAATTCAATTGATATGGAAATTATAATGATGAACTATAACTACTAGAATTACTATCTATCTTTAATTACTTACGACCTATTAATAGTGGACTGTATATTATTGCGTTGGTAATGGACAAATTTTAACTACAGGGCGGCGATAGAGTCCCGATTCAGTACGGACATCAATAACGCGAATCACCCCATCTTTCCCAGGATAAACCATCTCTACAATACCTAGTGGTATTGCAAAGGAGCAACATTATCGGATTTTAATAACACCACCATTCCAGATGAAATTGCCTTGCCTGATGAAGTCAACCACTTTGTACGTTGTTGTAATGTTGAAAGATATTCTATTCGCCATCGCTTCCAAAACGATTGCACCAAATGATCGATCATTTGTTTGCGGTCTCTCAAACTGTTATTTTCCTCGGAAAAGTTCCTCGCCGGTAACGATTTTAATGGAGTCAAAAAATGCGCCGGGGTAAGAGCGAGAGGCTCGACAGGGTCGCAGCTTAATACCGTGAGCGGACGTGAGTTAAACATCGCCTCTATTTGGATCAATACGGTTTGCATCTCTTCACAAATCAAAAGCTGATTCCCAACTACTCTATTCAAATGTGTTTTGAGACTACAAATATTTCCTTCCCATATGCCCCCAAAATGCGGAGCCGATGCGGGATTAAATTTCAATTCTATGTGGTTGTCTCGAAGTTTATTAGACAGTCTAATTTTGTACTCAGCGGAATCTAGCAATTTGTACAGGTTATCCAGGTTTGCCTTTGCACCAACAAAATTGGTGCCGCAATCGGAGTACATTACACCAACTGGACCGCGGCGGGATAGGAACTGTTTAAATACATTCATAAAGGTATCCGTACTAAGATCAGAAGCCATCTCAATGTGTATGGCCTTAGTTACCAGGCAGATGAAAAGACAAACATAAGCCTTTATGCTTTCCAGCCCCCGTTTGCGAAAGGGAATAATTGTCAGAGGACCGGCGTAATCGACTCCCATATGATAGAATGTAGATCTGCCATACTTGGATTTTCATTTCTAGGATTGGCTTTGAAGCATTGATTACATTTTCGTATCCGTGCTCGTACAATGTTGCGTGCCGTTAGGATCCAATATTTCTGCCGAAGCAAAGACATGACAAGATGCGGGCCAGCGTGGCAGTATTTTCGATGAACTTGGTCTATGATCAAGTCGACTATATGATCGCGGCCAGGAAGTAAAATAGGGTGTTGGCTTGCGTAGTTAAGACAGGCATTAGCTAGCCTGCCTCTAACGCGTAATAATCCCTTATCAACGAATGCGTTGAGCTTTAATAAAGCTGGCGGGAGTGTTTTGCCCGATTGAGCGAGGTCTATTTCGCGTTGAAAATGCACGTTCTGCAAATCCCGCAAGACTTTGATTTCTGCTATCTCCAGATGCGATAATTCAAATCTACTAGGCAGCTTCTTTGCAAACCGTAGGACGTAAATAACTATACGCAACAGCTTAAGCCATGAAGAAACACGAGAAGAGAGCTCATAGAGAGGCGGTTTATGAGGTGGGTTTACTTTCGTTGTGACTAAAGTATTGACCTTCCTTTTAGGTAGTTCCATTGGCACGTTAGCGTCAAAATCCTGTACTGGCCATTCCTTGACCGGTGCCCGAGCGAAAGCATGGCCATGAAACCAAAGCGGGTGATCCACAAGCTGTGCGGGTGTCAACCGTCGTGATAGGCAACTAGTGGGGTTGTCTTTACCAGCGATGTGATAGAAATGCTGTGGCGATATATTTTCCTGTATCTTGGCAATTCTATGAGCAACAAATGTGTGCATTCTAGTGGGCGAAGAATGTATCCATGCAAGTGCAATGGTGCTATCCGTGAATGCAAAGATCTTATTAATTGTGCATCGTGCTGCATAAGCGTCAGTCACAGTTCGCATCAACTGCGATAACACCAAGCTCGCGCATAGCTCCATGCGTGCGAGCGAAATGACAGTGCGTGATGGCGCAAATCAAATTGATAACTGCGCAATTATTTGCGGGGAAATAAACATGTAAATATACTACACCTCCAAACGCGCATTCGGAGGCATCGGAAAATCCCAATATGGAAAGGACACATTCAGGTTCGACTCCAACATGACGTGGCAGTTTGATTGTTTCTAATAAATGTAGTTCTAATTGAAATTGTCTCCAAAGCGACACAATATTTTGCGAGGGTATATCGTCCCACCCTACTCTACCTTCCCAAAGAGATTTGAGAATAAGCTTTGCTAATAAGGTGACAGGAGCGATGAAGCCCATCAAATCCCACAAGCGAGCGATAGCGGAAAGGATTTTGCGTTTAGTGCATTCCCCAGACGAGGCATCAACTGTGAAAGTAAAAACGTCATCAGCTGGAAGCCAGCGTAGGCCTAGAATCTTGAGGTCACTTTCGGGACTGAATTCAACCACGTCCATAACCCGATGAGACGAAGGAATGCTCTCCATTACCTGCGGCGAGTTGCTGGAGAATTTAACCATCTCAAATCCAACCGTAGCGAAGAAATTTATTAATTGATTAGACAGCTGCGCACCCTGATCCGCAGAGCAGCAACTGGTGGCCAAGTTGTCCATATAAATATCCTTCTCGGCAACAGCGGCAGCCTCGGGGAACTTTTCTCTCTCCTCTTGTGCTAATTGCCGAATCGTTCTAATTGCTAGGAATGGATTGCAGCACAACCCGAATGGGATGCGAGTCATCTCGAACATCTGAATAGGTAATCTATCATCAAATCTATACAAGAGACGCTGAAAACGCTGATCTTTTTCTTCTACAAATATGCGCAGATACATCTGTCGAATATCCGCAATAATTGCGATTGGAAAAAAGCGGAAAGTTAACAATATGCTAAACAAATTATTTTGCAAATCGGGACCGGTAAACAACAAGTCATTTAACGATTTACCCGATGTGGAAGGCATACTAGCGTTTAGTACTATACGCAACTTAGTACTGGACTTGTCTATGCGAACTACAGCGTAGTGCGGAATAACATATTGATGTTCTGAGGCGAAGTCTGAAGCAATACCTATAGGTTTTAAGTAACCCTTTTGCAAGTACTCGAAGATCGCCGAGTCGTACTGTTCCCTTATATCTGGTTTAGCTCGTAACCTACGCTCCAATGATAAGAATTGTTGTTCAGCTCGTTTCATTGAGTCTCCTAATTCTTTCGGGTCCTCTTTGAAAGGTATTGAGACTACAAAGCGCCCGGATGGGTCACGATGCGTAGTATTGCAATATAATTGCTCGCATAGTTGCTCCTCCGGCGTGAGCTTGGCCGCAGTGGAGGAAGGTACATCTTCAATTTCCAAAAACTATGACATACGCGTCTCGAAACCCTCTGTTATTTTAAACGTGTAAACAAAGTTGCAAAGAGGAACAGCTTTACACGGTATATTACCTAGTATTATGTAACCTAGCGATGTTTCTATTGCAATAGGTTCATTCTAATCGCGTGAGATACGTTTGGGACGAATTATTCGTGCGAAAATGTTCGCACCTAAAATCATATCAATGGGACCCGGCGTAGTGTAACTAGCATCGGCTAATACAATGCCATCTAAATATTCGAATGTTCTTGAATCAACCTTTGCGGTGGGCAATTCATTCGTAATGCGTTCGACTACTATAGGTTGGATAGTGAAACGAATCGAGTCATCTATGTGCGACCGAATCGTAAGACACGTTTCGCCTTCAATAGCGTTTTTAATTTCGCCTATTCCCGAAACGTATTTATTTTTCGGAGGAAAAAGCGGGAGATTTAATCGTTTACAACATTCAGAAGTTATTAAATCGCGTTGAGATGCGGAGTCGAGTAAGGCGCGTAATACAACAATATTACCATCTCTATCTACTAAATTACATTGCACTGTTCCCAGTATTCGAAGGAGATGGCATTTTATCTCGCTCAGTGTAATGCATCACGAGACACTTATGAATGGGGGGCTGCATAGAAGAAGATGCTTTCGATTCAGTGGATGCGGGGTTAGAAATAATAGCCACTGGTGGTTTGCTGCGTTCGACTTCCACTTTGTTTGATGCAGTTTGCAGTTCTGCTGGCGGTATGTTTTCACCGAAGTGTAGGAGTGAATGATGCTGTGCGGAACAAGTTTTGCATCTATTTTTCGATTTGCACTGTCGAATAAGATGTAAACTTACCACACAATTGAAGCAATATTAATTTTTTCTAATAAATTCGTATCGCTTTGTTGGAATTAATCGTGAAAATTTCGGACATAAATATAAGTGTGAATGATCAGTCCTTGAGCAAAAAACACATTTGCTCAGACCCGATTCCGTCTCCTGAACTACAAAGGTTTTCACATTATTTTGCTGGACATTTGCCACTTTCATTGGCTTAGAAACTCTATGTTCAATTGGGGAGCGTTTTGGCCCAGCAGTGGAACTGGGACCTGTCTTGCCAGCACGTTGTAAAACTCGAGCTTGACTACGCAGAAATGAGACAAACTCATCGGTGGTTGGTAATTCGGACGCATTTTCAAGAGATTTCTCAAAATCCTTTAATGTTTCCATACGTATTTTGAGGGATCCTAAGTGGACAAAGATAAAATCTTCCAACGGAATTTTGAGTTGCTTTAAAGCAGATACTAGCGGCGCAAAGTTATCAACGAAAGATTCTAAACTTATTGCATTCACTTCACTGACGGCGGGCAAATTCAATAACTTGTTAATGTAGGCCATCGCCTGGACGCGTTTATCATTATACTTTTCCACCAGGCCATTCCAAATTATTGGATAATTTTCAGCGGTAGGTAAAATTCCAACACTAGTTCGCGCTTTACATGATAATTGACCCATTAAATATTGAATCTTCTCCCCGTCAGTGAGTTGTTCACTTTCATGAATAGTAGTGCGGAAGATCTCATAAAATAATGGCCAAGATTCTTGCTCGCCATTGAATGGGACAAGTTCTAACTTCGGCAATCTGCGATTTAGTTGCGGAGGTTTGAATTTAATTCTCTCGCCACCGTTCTTATTCTGGAGTTGATGCTGTTTATATTTAATACGCGTATACAGCCTATCAAATGACGCTATGTGGGAAAAACTAAGCAAAGAGGCGTATCCCTGTTCATTTCGTGCCTCCAGCGTATCCATAAACTCTTTCCTAAGTAGATCTATACAAAAGCAATCCGAAAGAAATTGATCAATTGACTCTTCGGAATTCAGATTGCTAATTGTATCGTGGATGGAAGTCAAAGAGGCGAACAAAGTATTTAATTTTTTATGAAAATTTTGAAATTTCCTATCATCATTAATGTCAAAAGGCTGTTCGCCTTCTTTTTCCACCATTTTCAAAATAAATTAACTCAAACTACAAAACTGTTAGATATCACGTTGCGTTGTACTGAGGTTAGCGGTATGCGTGTTTTGGTAGCGGAAAAAAATGCGTTTTGAGATGCGTTACAATCTTATCAAATCCTAACCTATCCGGCTTGAAGAATCAAAAATGTTTGCGCACTACCTAAGCTTTTGTTAAATGAAATAATTGCGGGTTCTCCAATTATGTGAATACTATTTCTAAGGAAGAATGGACGGCACTTAACAGAGGATTACCTGGGTCTCCAACAATCTTTGATGCTATCACAATCCACTCAATAATGCTTTCAATTTACTGAACACATGTACAGAATCACTGGGTATTCGTTATTGAAGGTTCGGGTAGTTCGCGTTTTTACTATTTGCGTTTTCCGGAGTAATTTTATTTTTAGCGGAGTTCACGATTTTACTATTTTACGTTTTCCGAAGCCGATTCATTCGCGACGCAAGCCATGCGTTTTCATGCTTGACTGACTTGAACTTTTTCACAGTCGAGGTCTAAAACCTTTGTCCGTTCAATGGTTTGATTGGATGTTGTTTCCAGCGGTGCTCCAATTCACTCAGAGGGAAAATGAATATTTGGAAGGGAAAGGTAATAAATGGATATTTGGAAGGGAAAGGTAATAAACGGAGATCATTATTATGGCTTAAACAACATGAAATCATAATATGTGAACCTTTTACACCAGTTGTTATTCTAACGTAACATAAACAACTCCAGCAATATACGAATATGTGGACCTTCTACACCAGATGTTATTCTAACAAAATGTAAACAACTCCAGCCATATACGAGTCAGAATATTTATATGTTTCTGATGGAACTTGAGTCTTTTCGTCAGTCCGTCAGTGAGTGAGCGTTTGTAACGACGATAGACAATTGGTTGATAAAGCGGCAAAAAATTGCCAAGAATGAAAAGGATAAAGATATAAGTGTTGATCATTTTACAAGCAACAAAAACAATGGTGATGACAATAAGAACGAAAGTATGTACCTATTCTTTTTTCAAGTTATTGTGTCATGTGCAGTTAATCCTCCATCACTATATCGGCAATTGAAGGAGATAGTGGGCTTCCTATCGGTAGGCTATAGATTTGTTTGAATAGTACGTTATCATAACAGAATAATCATTGTTCACCTTGCTAGCCCGCCTATTCTCGATTACGGCTGCATAATCTGGAACCCTATATGCGAAATCGATAGCCGGAGACTTGAGTCTGTATAAAAATAATTTTTAATTTTAGCTTTAATGACCCGAATTCTTCAAACATTAACCCTGACATCACTCGCTTCCAGAAGAGTCCCTTTGTCTGCATATCTGCCTTTGACATCTTAAGGTGTAATATTCAAGTTCCGTTTTTGTCAGGCAAGATTCTCTTTCACGTTCCTGTTAGAGTCATTAAGCACATTCTCACGTTAACCACAAGGACGCACCACGCCAATTATGCAGATAATGAGCCGGTTAACACACGCTGTAAAATTTTCAATAAGTTTAGCGAGCATTCGTCTTCAACCACTTCCAAGCTCTGTTTTAAAACCAAAATATTACAAATCTTCAATTCTTCGACGACCTAGACAATGTTTTTGTGTGCTTTGTATTTTTGTTTTTAATTTTTATTTAATTTTCCCTGTATTTGATTTAAAATTGCGCCTTGCTTGGCGAATGAATAAATAAATAAATATAATACCATTTTTATGAAAAGATCAATGCAATAAGTGCAGAAAAATTTGATACCCAACTTATTAACATTGTTACTTTCTAATCTGCACTAAACCACCGCCACTATAGTCGCTGCCATTATCAGATCCGAACCCTACGATCAGTTAATTTGTGAATGCGGAGTTGTTGTTGGTAGTGGGCCCTTGTGTTGGGGAAAACAACTCACCCCATGACCCCACAATGCTAGCCTGCCAGCGTATGCACCCATCCTCAGACAAGGCCGATTCCAGTCAGCACCAGCATCTTTGCTCGCCGAGCCAGTAGACCATCACTGCGATTTATATTCCGTCGATTCACTACAAAATTGTGGCCAACGTATCAACAGTCAAGAGCCTGAGACAGACTATCGTCTCTGGGTTACCCTACTAGGTGTCCAAATTTTTGGCGGGTAGGTAACTACTGAAGGATATTGCACTAAACGTGCTCCAGCATCCTTAACAACTTCCGAAATTTGTGTTATCTTCGAACATCAATATCGTTTGGACTTGCTTTTGATATCTTTGCTGGCTTACCACCATTTTATGACTAGCAAGAGTAAATGATATTAGAGTCCTTTTGTTGACTCAGAAGTTGTTACACAACATAATTTTGTGGTGGATTCTGATCTGCACCCCAAATCAAGTGGTGCCTCAGTGTCTTCCAGTATATGGATTTTATGTAAATTTCTCGAGAGAAATTTACCTATTGTGGAGAGTATCATATATATATATATATATATATATATATATATATATATATATATATATATATATATATGGGATATAACGAAATTTGTGACTACGCTAGAGGTTGCAATTTTGCTCCGATTTACACCAAATTTTCAGGAAAGGTGTATTAGGTTAATATCTCGATTAATTTGTGAACCAGCTATATCGGCCGGGCAAAAACAAAATGGCGGCCATTTTAGACGAAAAATCGTGATTTCTGTTCTGATCAAAGTATAGCTCCGATTTGGATGAAATTTGGTACAAAGGTTCACTGATGTTTGTGATGAATCTCACAATAAAAAATCCAAAGTCAGTACAGCAGAAACAAAATGCCGGCCGCTCAAAAGTCGAAAAACGTGCAAAATTTTGTTGTTCTAATAGTGGTCAAAGCTTTCAACAGATTTTCATGAAATTTGGCGGTTAGATAGAAAATATTAGTGGCTAAGGAATTGCGTGAAAAAACTGAAGGTCAGGTCACAAAAAACAAAATGGCGGCCAGTTGAAACTCAAAAGTTCAAAGGCTTCTAAAAGTCGCAATTTTGATCCGACATATATGAAGCTTGGTTTCAAGATAGGCATTACTTAGATCTACAGACTTTGATACATTGGTGATCATGAATGGGCAAATTTCAAAATGGTGGCGGTTTAAATATCTGTTTATTTTTAGGTTTTTGTGGCGCTCTAGCGGCCACATTTTCCTGCGGATTTTGATGAAACTTGAGATTATGGATCTCTGTACTATAATATTAACGGTAATATACTGTACTGTACTGTAATATTAAACTGCACTGTAATATTAAAATTGAATGAATAATAAAAAAGTCGAAAATTTAAAGCCCAATATTTTTAGCTGCCATTTTCACTAAAAATTGAATTATTTTGCCCTGTCTAGAGTGAAACTCCGATTTGAACGAGATTTGACACATCGATTGATGAGGTTCTAGACCACAAAGATTTGAAATAGGCCAAAATCAAATGCATGCATTCAAAATGGCGGCCCTCAAAGGTCAGGAGGCAAGTGGAATTCGCTATTTTAGTAGCAAATGTAATAATGAATTTTTTTCATGGAAACGTTTTAAATGACTTTTGTCTTGAACGTTTTTATAAATCAGAATATTATTTAAATATTTTAAAATATTTTTAACAATACCCTAAAAAATTATAAAATCGCGACTTGTCTGTCTATCCGTCCATTTCTTCGTGCGTCACAAGTTTTCTCGCAAACCACATGAGCTAGAATGAGGAAATTTTCTACGTAGGTAAAAAGTAGTGCCTCTTGAAATTTGCAGTGTAAGAAAATATTTTAAAGTGTTTAAGGGGGTCTCTCCATACAGGGGGACGTCATAAACATTTTTGTTATTTTTGTAGCCCTCTAGCAGCCAAGTTTCTCAACAGATTCCGATAAAACTTGAAATTATAAGTTATTACGGCAAGCTAATTTAATTTAACTATGCGAATCGGATGACAAATAAAAAGTTCGAAAATTTACAGCTTAATATTTTTAACAGCTGTTTTCAATAAAAATTCAAAATGACGGCCCCTGGTGGTTCAGAATAGAATCGAAAATGTATATGTTTCTGGCAATGAAAGTGCTGATTAAACTTTTATGGAAATTTTTTGAAATTAACTATTTGGGCTGTTTAAGCCGACAAGTGATCACCTTTGTGTGGTAACCACTGTGAAATGTATAAGCAGCAAATGTGAGAAGGGCGAAACGAGTATAAATATGTTTATAACCATATATTACCCGCTGATTTCCAATATGTGATCCATACGTGTGTAACTCAATTTAATAGGCAAAATATTTGCGCCTCTATGAAGGGTCTCCTAAAATGAACGGTGGCAGATCCTTTCTGTTAATGAACACCCATGTAGTGCTGCAAAAATTGTAGTAAGAAGTCCAGTAGTAGGCAAGCCAAATTTTTTTTCGAAACTTTACGCTACATACGAGAAATTTAAATTTCCGGCTGGTGCTGCCAATGGGGATTTTTTATTTCGCGTGATTAGCTGCTTAGCTAGTCCATGACTATCTATGATAAGACACGCGCTGCTTGGAGGTCGGAGTCAACTCTGGACTGACAAACTGTCCTTAGTTAACGTAACCGTACAAGAGATCATTCCCGAACTTGAATATTTACGGTGCCTTAAGAGAGGAGTACCTGTGACGTGTAGGAAAAGCTCACCATTAGTGTCCCTGTCTGCTACCGGCAAATATAAGTGGATGGACCGAATTCTCATGATATATATTTTTGGGAAGTTCACGATTAACTCGTCGCTTTGGGCCACTGTATTATTTTGAAATATTTTTATTCCTTAATGTTGCATTAGTCGTAAAAAGTAAATTATTTTCCATGTAATTCTTTCATAAATACACTTGAATAATTTAAATTATAATTCGATATAAACGTTTAGGATTAAATTTCTTTCTTTGGGAACAATGTCAACAAGGCGCACGCCGGACAAACGTCGCTTACGGTCAGGTGCGGGACCGACGGCACTGTGCGTGATTTGGCTGTAGCCGAGACATAATGGCACGCCAGTGCGAACGCTACCATGTGGTTATCAGTTTCATGAAACTTGCCTAACTCAACACTTACAGAAGAACCGCATATGTCCACTTTGTCAACAACCGACAACCTCTGCAAGGGGGTGCCGCCACCACCTGGATACCCCTCTTTTATTTGGGTGTCGTAATAATAAATAGTAAAGACGACACCCTCTCGAGTCCTTCACGCGTTTGCTAGGCCCAGTCTGCCTTTTGGCTTTGGCAATCCATGCGACGCTTCACAAACTAAATTTACCTTAATTATTACTAGGAATTAAGAAGAAGACAGTTGACATATTTTTCATAAACTAAATGTGAGAAGGGAAAAGGGCCAAGCTGAAAGTCGTCATAATGACGTTGTATTCTAAACATGTGTGAGTTAATATATACCAGAAAATGTGCATATGGAACATCAAAAATATTAGACCATCTTGTAGAATGTATAAGGCACCTCACTGGAACCTAGTTGAATCATCGAGGAAACCACGTCAAAGCCTATAAAGGAAACATTCATCAAGGTGGACTTGACGCACTTCCAGCGAAGGAACATTGAAAATTGCCAAGGGTGGTTCATAACAAATATAGGGAATCTGGAACTTCAAGAAGACGATCCAGGTGGATTTTTTTTCTGTGCAGCTTCTGGCGTGAATTTCAAATACTTAGAATGAGGCGAGCGAACTAGCGAACACTACTCAAAGATGGGATGAACCGAACTAGAATACAATTTAACACACGGTGAAGGATAGGAGAAAATCTATGATTTTTTTAAGATTAAGCCCAAAACGCGAGAGGCTTTAGAAATTATTTGAGAAATATGAACATTAATCTTCAACTTAGAGTCGAAAGTGACACCTAAGTCCCTGAAATGCGTCACCGTACTTAGGTAAAATTATTTTATGAAAATTGAAAGCTAAAAGAACTAGAGTTATTAGGAAATGAAATATGAATGCACTTAGAAACATTGAATGGAAGCTGGTTATAAGAACTCCATAGCAAAATCGGATCCGAATTTTCTTGAAGCAGGGCATATTTACCGTTAGACGACAACACTTTAAAAATGTTGACGTCGTCTGGATGTAAAATACATGAGATAACAATAGATGGCAAGTCATTTATAAACAGAGTGAACAATAGTGGGCCAGGAATGGAGCCTTGAGAAATACCTGAAGATGGATAGAAGGCAGTTAAAATACAAAGTCCAAGGCCTTTGAAGTGAAAATTAAGAATTCTAACAAATTCGTTAAAGTTGATCGTCTTTTAATAATACCAGTTTGTTCAGGAAATAACACATCCTGAGTAAGTGAAAAAAGGTGCAAGTAGACGACTTCCTCCAGTAGTTTGGAAAATGGGGTGGTAAGGAGATTGGCCGATAATACGCAACGTTTGAGGTGCAACCTTTTTTTAAAAATAGAAGTAAGGTAAAATCTTTTCCAACACGAAGGAAAAGAGCCTGAAGATAAGCTAGAATCGGAAAAAGGCAAGGGAATATAAATAGAAGTAGCCAATCATTTCGCAAAATTATTAGGAATACAAACAAGACCTGAACTGACAGAGTCATCAAGCTCTAAAACAAGCCAAATAATTTCTTCCGGATAGCAAATAAAAGAAAATGAGGATGGTATGTACGAGTATATGATTGGGACCAAAGAAACATCGCTGCTGCATTAAGAAAAGAAGCAAACTGAGTTCTGAAAAGTCTACAAATCTCGAGAGGTTAAGTTGCAAAGCAGCTATTCAAATGAAGAGAGCAAAGAATACTGGAAGAGAATTTGAAAGAACGTATTTGTTCCCAAAAACGTTTGGAATGATTTGAGTTTAGAGAGCCTTTAGCTCTACGAAAATGAGAAGCCTTAGTGATTCACATCTCTTTCTTAGCTATAAACCTTAGATGACAAAAAGCATTACGCGACTCAGGGAAACTGTCACGTAAAAAATGTTGACGTGCTCGATCTTTGGCTTTCAAGACTTGCCCACTTTTCGGTAAGAAATTTGGACAAAACCTGAACTCCTAGTTTTTGTTGTGTACAATGTGTTAATTTATCAATATCATGGGCTAAAAGATCTCGTGATATGCCGTTTGTAGTTCCAATGATATGGTCTGAACAGAAAGAACATATATCATATTGTTATTTCTGGCAAACTTCTATCAAAGGTATTAATCACAAATCTAGAAACACTGTGAACTATCCGAATTTACAATCTACTCAAAGACCTATCCCATATAGTGATGATCTGCCTGTTCTTCAGCCTCCAGTTAACACGAATAACGTGACTGGTGAAGAAAATACATCTGAGAATTCTAATTTCGATCTGACTTTTGAGCCCAGCACTTCAAATACGGCACCTCATTTAGTAACTCAAAACTATCTCAATGACCTTGTATATTACGTGATTTGGATCTCAGTTAAATACAGGCAGAACTCTTGGCTTCCTGATTTTATGATTGGAATTAATAGAAAAAATACCAAAATATCCGTTTACAGAACACGACATACGCACTTCTCAAGTTTTTTTCTCAAGGTGGCAACTTTGTGTTTTGTAGTGATATGCCTTCAGTTATGACTGAGCTGATGATTGAATATAAAATATTTGACTGGTGATTGCTTATAGATTCGTCAAGGGTTAGTGTAGAAATTTCAAGCGTTTTTGAAATTTGTTTCGAGAATTCATTTAAAGTTAAATCAATAATGCAAGCGGAACAAAGGCCGAGAAAAAGGCTACAAACGAAAAGGGTAAATTGCCAATTTTCGCACTATGATAACGACAAATTTGAACCGAGGGACGACTAATCGCAGTATTAGCATCACTCCTGATAGAAAAAAGATTTACTGTTGTCGTAAGTATGTACTGCGGTGATGCCAGTACTGAGAGTAGCTTGTACATGATGTAAAATTATATGTATGTGTGTATGTGTATGAGGCTGAAACTATAATAGTATGCTCGCCACTGCTTTGTCATGAGCAGACCGAACATCTTCCCCACCATGAAAACTTCTGTTTTCATCCAATTATTCGATAGACAATGGACATATGTAGCTTCACGATGGCCCGGTTGAAGATTCCCGAAGCTGCACGTACTATAGCAACTCGAACGTAATCATCTTCGCCGCGTGTCACATCGATAATTCTTGCGAAAGGCCACTTCATACGTGGAAGATTTTCATCTTTCATTAGTACAAGTTGGTTAACCTTGGCATTGCTATTGACTGAGGTCCACTTAGATCGCGACTGCAATAGGTGAAGATAGTCGTTGCGCCATCGAGTCCAAAAGGATTGCTGGATGAAGGATATTTTTCGAAAGTTGTCCAAGGAATCGAATTTAAGTTGTGTGATGATTGGTTCGGGTAAGCTTGTAATTGGTCGTCCAATCAAGAAATGTCCGGGTGTGAGGGCTTCCAAATCAGTTGGATCTTATGACATCTCTGTGATGGGTCGAGAATTAACAATCGCCTCCGCTTGATAGATAACCGTAAGCATTTGTTCGTAGGTTAGCAATGCATTGGCGACTGCTCTGGTAAGGTGAAATTTTGCCTCCTTCACCGCCGCCTCCCACAAGCCACAAAAATGTGGGAAGCTCGGTGGGCAAGCTTTCTGGAATTGTTCAATATGTGATTGAGTTGAGAAAAGTTTTCTTAACTCTCGCAACTGGTTATTGGCACCGATAAAATTAGTAGCGTTGTCCGAGTATAGCTTGTTGCATTTTCCCCTGCGAGCGAAGAATCGTTTAAGGCATAAAATGAATGCTGCTGTCAATAAATCTGAAACGAGTTCAAAATGTACAGCCTTGGTAGCGAAACATATCAAAACCGATAAGTAGCCTTTGATTGGAGATCTTCCTCGTAGTTGAGCTCGCATGAAAAACGGTCCAAAAAATCTACACCGGTAACCGCAAAGGGATGTGATACTTTCAGCCTATCTGATGGGAGGTTTCCCATTATTTGCTGAAAGAAGCGAGGCTTCACTCAAAAGCATATCGTGCACTGATGAATAACTCGTTTAGCCTCCGACTTTACGTTGATCAACCAAACCCTTTTCCGAAAAATGTTTACCAAGGTATGGCAGCCAGCATGTGAGTTTTTAACATGCAAGGAGGTTAACAATGCGTTTTTAAAGGGATGCGCTTGCTGAAGAGGCATTTGATGGCGCGCATCAAAGGGTAGATCAGATTTCGTAATACGTTCACCGACTCGAATAACTCCATTTCCATCAAGGAAAGGACGTAGAGGTAAAATTCGACTTCTCGCATTTACGGATGCACCCTTAAGGAGGTCAGTATAGTCACGATTAAAGTATACTCGTTGTATGCAACGAAGGATAACCGTGACTGCTTATTCTAACTCTGACACTGTAAAGCTTCGTAACGCAAAGCTAGGTTTCGTTGAACTACGTGCTCGCAACCGCAATGAGATATCGATTAACGTATCCAAATACTCGAAGAGTTTTTCAGTATGAGTTAATATATTTTGTGTCCTTAACTAGGTCTTCCACTGCATAAGACGACAAGACTGTGAAGTTCAGCTTGCGATATTCTGGAACATCGATTTGATCTGGAACCTTTCTATGATATGGCCATTTTGATGACGATGCGGATAAAAAGCTTGGACCATGCAGCCATAAGTTGGACCCTTGTAGACTTTCTGATTTAGCGCCTCGCGAGATCAAATCTGCCGGGTTATGCTGCATTGGATCATAGCGCCATGTAACGGATGTAACTGCTTGAATTTCGGACACACGATTGGCTACAAATGTGGACCATTGGTACGAAGGCGCATTTAGCCAGGCTAACACGATTTATGAGTCACTCCAACACACGACATCCGTGAGGTCATGGGGGATAATCTTCGTAGCACGTTCTATGAGCTCGCAAAGTATTAGGTCTGCACAGAGCTCTAGACGCGGTATCGTAGTAGTTTCCAATGGAGCTATACGGGATTTCGAACAAAGCAGGTTCGTCGATACTTTTTTATCAGGAGTTTCACTTCGAATATATACACAAGCTCCATAAGCGCGTAGACTGGCATCAGCGAATCCATAGATTTGTAGGCTGGAATTCGACAAACAAACATGTCGTGGGATACTAAAGTTGCTGACCTTGGCCATATCCGAGCGAAAAGACTGCCATCTTGTTTGCATATCGATGGGTAAGCTTTTGTCTCAATCAATATTAAGCTTCCACAACTCCTGTAGAAAGAGTTTGGCGGTAACAATCACTGGGCTGAGTAATCCTAATGAATCGAAGCAGTTTCCGACAACACTTTTCTTTTGGTCACAGAACTTCGTATTTCTGGCGAGTGATATGTAATCAGAAATTCATCGGCAGTTGGGTTCATTACTTCCTTGTCATTTTCATCAATTTTTTCTAGCAATGATGGTTCATTTGATGCCCATTTTTTCAGGGGGAAACCGCCTGATAGTAGAATATCGGTAACTTCGTTTCTGATCTTTGCAGCTTCATCCAAGTCTTCACTTCCAGTCAATAAGTTATTGACATATGCATCTCGCTTGATAATCAATGCTCCTACTGGAAACTTACTCCTAGCATCTTCTGCCGCTTGACAAATAGATTCTACTGCGTGATATTGAGCAAACCCAGTGCCATCAGTAACTGTTTTTAATCGATAGAGCTTCACACGATCATGACTTGAATTACGAAAAACTATTAGTTGTAGGTCTCTATCACTGGGATGCACTATGACTTGCCGATACATTTTTTCTATGTCAGCTGATATTACATAAAGATGGAAACGAAATCGAAGTAAGATCGAAAATAGGTCATCTTGAACTGTGGGTCCTACCATTAGAATATCGTTTAAGGATACACCACTGGAGGATTTCGCAGAACCATCAAAGACTACGCGTAATTTAGTGTTGCTGCCATAATTCTTTACAACGCAATAATGGGGGAGAACATAATGAGGTTTGTGTAACACACACTGTGAATCAATGACTGCCTCCATATGTCCCAACGATAAATATTGATTCATAAAATCGTAGTAACTGACGCGTAATTCACGGCATTTCTCAAGTTTTCTTTCAAGGCTATAAAATCGTTTTAATGCGATTTCGTATGTGTCACCAAGCACTGACGTATCTTGCCTTAAGGGTAATCTCACAACGAACCGACCGTTTGCATCACGAATTGTATTGACATGAAAGTGTTCTTCACAAGCAATCTCCTCAGCTGACCTTTTGTCTATTTCATTATTACAGTCGTCTAGCTCTCAAAACTTAGCGACGATATTATTTAAATTTTGGTCGCACGGTTCACTGTTACTGTCAGCACTAATGTTTAAACTGAGTGAGTTGTATGAAGTACTGGGTGGCCCCGAAACCAACCAGCTGAAAAGAGTTTTCTGCACGATAGGCCGATTAACACCTAAATCAATCCGTCCAACAGCAAGTAATTTGAAAAACAAGGCAGCACCAATCAAAATATCAACTTTCCGAGGTATGTCGAATTGAAGGTCCGCTAGTGGAGTGTTCTTAGGAATATTCCAGTCTGATATATTGATCCTTTGCAATGGCTGCAATCCGACGAAATTTCGTACGATGAAAAACTCTAGCAATGAACTGAAATTGTTTTGTAGTGATTGCACGGTGGCAACGGTTTTCGAAATACATCGGGATGTCGTCATAAAAATTCCAATAATAGCCACATCAGTTTGTTCTCATCGTAAACGAAGTTGCTGGGCGAGTCTCTCTGTCATGAAGTGCAACTGAGAACCGCTGTCCAATATCGCTCGGCATTCGATTGAAGCTCCATCAGGTGATTTGACTCTGATAATAGCAGTACCCAAAATAACGTTGTTGGGTTGAGCATCTTCTTCCAGGCGGGACAATTGATGTCTAGATCTCGTTTGACCGATCAGCGACGAATGTTCGACGGTTGTTGGAGTTTCAATTTCAGTCAACTGATGAGATCTTTGAGAGATGCCTGAATTCTTTACGTTACCGTAGAGTAGAGTATGATGGCTGCGGTTACATGTACGACACTTGCTCGATAAACAACTTTTCAGTGAATGCCCCTTTCGAAGGCAATTGTAACCCAAATTCAATTGCTTAGCTCTTTGGTAAATTTGATCGGGTGGCATGCTCTTTAACCCATTGCAGTCGAATAATGTGTGTCCGCTACGTGAATCACAAAAATTGCACTCCACTCTCGTATCACAGTTACTAGCAATAAAACTAGTCCGCTTGGATTTATTGACGATTGGAAGAGGTTTGTTGTTGGATTTTGTTTCTTCTACGAATTCTAGTGCTGAGCATCGTAGATTCAAGAAATTAGTAAACTTACGGCCTCGAAAACGGATACATTATCCACTTTGCCATTGAGAAAGGTTTTCGTCCGAGTTTGCTGGGCCAAGATGACGCCACGTTGTATACGCAATTCCGATATTGCCTTTGCACTTGAGGTGACCTTGGGGTCGAGTTTTGGATTATCGTCACCGGCCATTTTGCACAATTAAATTCACTGATAGCGCGATGAATTTTCACGAAAAGTTTCAAAGATGATCACGCAAATCACAAGGAGAAATGAGAACTATGCGATTACTGATAATTGTCAAGCGAAAAACGATGAGCGATAAATGCTTTAGATAATTAATTACGAGAACGAAAACTGCATTGCGACAATTATCCGGCTCGACGGACCATGTAGAAATTTCAAGCGTTTTTGAAATTTGTTTCGAGAATTTATTTAAAGTTAAATCGATAATGCAAGCGGAACAAAGGCCGAGAAAAAGGCTACAAACGAAAAAGGTAAATTGCCAATGCCCGCACTATGATAACGACAAATTTGAACCGAGGAACGACTAATCGCAGTATTAGAATCACTCCCGATAGAAAAAAAGATTTACTGTTGTCGTAAGTATGTACTGGGGTGATGCCAGTACTGAGAGTAGCTTGTACATGATGCAAAATTATATGTATGTGTGTATGTGTATGAGGCTGGAACTATAATAGTATTGCTCGCCACTGCTTTGTCATGAGAAGACTGAACAGTTAGTTTGAAAGCTGTACTGTTACATAATGGTAACAAATACCCTTCCATGCCGGTCACTCATGCTACTGAAATGATAGAATCTCATGAGAATATGAAGCCACTGCTTGAACATATTCTTCTACTTAGCACTACAGCCCTCTCAAGTCTTCACGCCTCCAACTGTCTCGATCCATTGACCGCGTCCTTGAATTCCGAAATCCAAGCAGCGATGAATTGTCTTCATCGACCGAGTCAGACCAGCATATCCTCGGTTTCCCCACTGGCCTCCGGCCTGCAGTTCTCCCAACGAATACCTTTTTGGGTGTCCGTTGTTCGTCTATATGATTCATTTAGCCAGTCTTTTGCAGCTTACCCAGTCTTATAATCGTTGAGACATCCGGTTCGTCAAAAATTTCATACAACTCATGGTTGTATCGAATTCGCCATTGGTCCCCGTCTAGCTTCGCTCCAATTATTCGCCTTAGGACCCGTGGCTCAAAGGTGTTCAATATATTTGCGGATGCTTGGGTTAGGGTCCATGTTTCACACCCATAGCATAACACAGGTCTTATCACAGATTTGTATACTTGGAGCTTTGTTTTCCAGTGTATGCAGCTGGTCTTCAAGACCATCAGAACAGAATAAAATATTTTGTTTGCGAGCTGTATTCTTCGGCGTATTTCGTCTCTTTCATTGCCGGTTTTGTTATTTTGGCGCCTAAATACACAAATTTGCTAACATTCTCGATACTGTATTCGCCAAGTGTGATATTTTGTGTCCTTGTGGTATTTTTCCTCGACTGCGTCATTAGCTTTGTTTTATTTTCATTGATTTGTAGCCTTACTAGTCTTGCCTCGCTATCGAGTTTCAGGAAAAGTTCTTTGGCAGTTGTTTATGACCGTGGTAAAATGTTGATGTCGTCCGCATAGGCTACTACTTGGCTCAACTTGTATAGTAATGTACCTCGCGTATCGATAGGTAGCTTCCTTATGACGTACTCTAGAGCCAAATTGAATAGCAATGGGGCCAGCCCATCTCCCTGCTTTAGTCCGATATTTGTGTCAAAGGCATTGGTTAGTTGGTTATTGATGCGGACTTGGGAGGTCGTCGACGTCATTGTCATTTTGGTGAGACTGACTTATTTGGTTGGGATGCCAAAGCAAAGCATTAATGTTATTAGCATTGAGAAAATGATTGAATTGAGTAAGGGAACACATTGGCATAAATAAAGAAATTAAATACCAAATTGGAGATGGGTCAGAATCAACTTGATTGTCACCCCACAAGAGTTTCGGAATGTTAAAATCTCCACGTAAAATGAGGTGAGCATTTGAAAATTGCGATAAAAAAAAATATTTTAAATATTTATTTTGGTGAGAAAGGTGTTGAAGACTAGTAGGTATAGAATGTATGTTCTAATCCACTTTTTTCATACAAATTTCAAATGTGGTCTAGGGTGTGTGTCTTGGGTGTGTGGGTGCGTGTATTAGGGTGGTATAGGTAGGAGCCTGAGATAAGAAGGTGTGAGTCCGAAATAGGTGTGGATCTTTTGGGTGGTTGCCAGGGGAGGATGTGTGTCTTGGATGTGTGGGTGAGTGTATTAGGGTGATATAGGTAAGTGCCTGAGATAAGAAGGTATGAGTCCGGAACACGTGTGGATCTCTTGGGTGGTTGCCAGAGGGTGGGTGTGTGTCTAGGGTATGTAGAAATGTGTAACAGATTTGTGTAGGTGTGGGCCTTAGATATGTGTACAAGATTGGCATAGGTGAGTGCCGGGGATGAGAAGGTATGGGTCTTAGGTAAATAAACATCGGTATCTTGGTTAAATAGGTAAGCGTTTCGAATTAAAGTACCCTCTAACGGTTAGTAGAAGTAGTCATATGTCTTTAGATTACTGGTGCATATCCTTAGCCTTTACAGCCTCTAATGGTAAATAGTGAAACTAGGCATATTGACTATATTCTGGGGTAGTCCCATATTTCCAATTAATAAATTAAAGACCTAGATTTCTCAGCATGTGTTTACATAGCGTTAATATATGTGTTTAAAATTAATAGCCTTTGACGCTTTTAGCGATAGATAATTATACTATTCATGGTTGTTATTCATCTATAGTGGAAGGATTTTTCATGTATTCATTGCTTCTAGTCTTCGAGTAGTTTTGTTATTCATCTTTAGTGGAAGTGCTTCTCGGGTCTTTAACGCTTCTAGCGGTAGATAGTTTTTTAGCCATGACTAATTTCATGTAAATGTTAGGAGGTCCATGTCTAGAGTTGATACCTTGAAGTATTAGGGTTGTTGATCAATTAGGGAAGCTCTATGGATAGGTGGCGCTCTGGGTGATAGGTTTACTGCTTATAGGGCGTATCTCACTACTGAGAGGCTTCCGGGTCGAACGATTTACTTTTTCACAATAGGCGTACTGAACGTTTTTTATGACGCAATTGGCTGCGTGGTGACGGCGGGCGTTTGTATAGACGGATGACTGCGATACTGATGGATGATGGACGTGCCCGTCAGCGCGTATTCTAAGCCGTGGGAATTTACTTCATGGGCGCTTGGATAGGGAACGCGTTGCAGCGATTGGTGTCTTTGGCTGCGTGTGGAAATTGCCGATTCGCTTGATCATGCTAGCCGTGCCGGAAGTTTTTATGATGCGAGTAGTTGTGTGGGATGGAGGGCGCTGCTATAGATGGGTGGCCTTGCATTATGGATGGGCGATGGGTTTGCCTTTCGACGGGTGCTCTAAAGCATGAGAATTTAATCTGTGAGTGCTTGCTTAAGGTGCGCGTTGCTCCTCGTTTGATGTCTGTGGTTAAAAATGAACGGTATTGTAGATGTGATGCGCGTTGCTTGTTGGAGGAAATAATTTGAGGTGTATGTTTCCACCGAGCCGTAGAAATTTGTCTCACGAGCGTTTGGTTAAGTTTCCGCATTGCTCATCAAAGGGTGCCTGTCTTTAAGTATGGACGGCCTTGTCGGCGATTCGGAATGATTCACGTCGCTTTTTGGGAGAATCGTGATTGTGGTGTAGATTTGCTCGGCGGCGAGTTCTGTTAAGCATGGAAATTGACCTCGGGGGGATGCGTGGCATGTGCAAGTGATTTTGCTTGTTAAGAGTAGTGTTTCGTACGCATAGACTTCCCTGTCGGCGCGAGTTTTGGGGCATCGGAATCTACAGCGTGGAAGAGAAGTGGCATGGCATACATTGCATTACAATATAGTTTTGCTTGATGGAGGCGGTTTTTCTTGTTGTGTTGGCCGTGGGCAGCGGGTAACGTGATGCGCGGCATTGAGACGTGTTTTCATAAATGTCCATTCACAGATGCGCCTATTCTAGTTTGCTACATTGATCGTTTTCAGTTTCTTTTTGCTCGGATACGTCGTTTCTTTGTTTTGTGACTCAGTGCTATTGCATATTATTGCTTTTATCGGTTTCATGTTAATAGTACTTTAAGAATAGTCAACAATGTATTTAATTCGGTTAGACTACTATGTTGATTGCTCAAATCTATGGATGCAGTGAAAGAGATAATGCGTTCTTGATATTAAGTATAGTATTAAATTTTAGTTTCCTTGTGGCAGCATTTTGTTTGTCTTCATCATCATCGCTTATTTCTTAGAGCAGTTTCTATACTTCATTCTCTGATTTTACTACTATGTAGAAGTATGGCACTATATTCATTCGTTTTTTTTTTACTTTACTATAGGATGCCCATTGGTTTTGTTCAAAAATTCTAATAATTTCTTCCATGACGAGATGGTGATAATTTTGTTCGTACATCATATGATTTGTCCCTTTTGATAAGTGCTTGAGTCTTTTTTTTTTTAGGTCACTATGTTGAGATGTATGTTTTGGGTATCTATTCTAAATTTGAGATTATTTATGGATGTTGTATAGGAAAGATATTACGGTTTATGGCTTCTGGAATGCTACTTTTTTATGATGGATGTAGAAATCATCGTGGTGGTCCTCATGAGTAGGAATATAGACGCATTTTCATTGATTAATTTTGGGTACGTACTGAAAGGAAGAACCTAATATAGAAAGTGAATGCGCTAGGTCATTGACATTAGGGGTTTGTTGGTATTATGGTATTATTCTTTGCTTATGCCCATAATGCATGGAAAAATATTTTTTAGTCATGCTAGCATTATAGGCATGCACTAGATTGAATAAATTTTTATATTTACTCTGAATTAGGTGCTGTTATTATGGATCTGTATTATTTAGTTTAAGTAGTTTCATGAGTGTCAGTGTAATATAGAGTAAAACTGTTATTTTATGCTTGTCTCATATTCTACACAGTATGTATGATTTTTTGACATTTCCGAATTTCTCTAGGCATATTTTCATTTAGAACTTGTTGATGTTTTGAGTACGATAATTTTTAATTTGTTATCTTCTTAGGAAAATGATGCATGCTTGGATGATGCCGTTAAGTTGATACTTTTCGGATGCATATTATCGCTTTTAATACCTATATGATTGCATGAGAATTTACAAACCTCATACTTTGTGTGCTTGTATTAAGCGTAAAGCCACTTCTGCTATTTTCATATAAATTTTCAATATTTGTGCATTAAGTAAAATACGTATTTACTACATTTTAAATATACTGGATTTATCATCTTAGGGATTTTCGGGTATATTCAAGTATTATTTTCACATAAGTAAAATATGCTCTTATTGTGTTTTTTTCTTATCAGAATTTTTTTCTGCTGGATGCTTGGTTGATTTTTTATAGGTTTAAAGAAGATCTAATTAGTTTTCAACATAAAGGGTATGTTTTGGGTTGGCGCACTGCTACTATAGACCACTTAAGCTAATGTTTATGTAAGATAGTCCGGTATAGATAACGATGTGTGGTAGCATATGAGTTTATGGTAGGCGATTTTTAGATCGATCTCATCGTATCTTGTATAGACAAGTAGCATATGTTATAAAGTGTTCATGATAAGGCTGGTCACGAGTCATTGTAAGATGTTAAGATATGATCATTACTTTCAGGAGGTGTTTTTCTGCTGGTAATTTGATGAACAGATGTATACTTGAGTTGAATGAACTAATGAGGGTTTTTTTTTTGTCTCTCATTAGATATTTTTGAATGGTAGAATTGAGTGTTTGATATTTGAGAGTATCAGATATGCTAGGAATGTTTAGGTTTTTTTTTTGGTTTCTCGTTTGAGGTATTTGTTTACTTGAGCAGTGTTAGATTAGTTGTTAAAATAAAAAGATTGTGTTTCTTTCTAATAGAAATAATTTATTGAGTAATGCTATTTTTTGTTATATATATAAATAAATTTTCATACAATTTACAGGACATCTAATATATGGGTTGATATATTTATGAATTCTATAGCATATTGAAGGTTTATTCAGCTGCACTATTTCTGCTTTAGGACCATACAAATGTATAATAAGTCCTCTCACGTCTTTTTTAATGTTTATTATACAATTTATACAGCAATTCAATATCCTCAGCATATAATTGTAGCTTATGTCCCCTTCACTCTAGTGCAAACTGTTGATGTTTCAATTCGAATTTCGTTTTGGTTGCATTTTATGAGAATAGTATGTTCCTTGATGAATTACTGGTGAGGATTTCCCGATACATTCTAATAGCGCTGGTCACTAGTTGGCTCTAATTTTGTTTGGACTATTTATACTACCCGATGCTATGAACTATTACTTTGTCGTATGTATGCGAGACTGCAGGAGTATGTACTGTTTTATTAGTTTAAAAATATTTCTTGTATCTTGATCGTATGAATGACAAATGCATGTATCAGTGCCTGATGTTGTATTAGAGTTGGACCATTCACATATTTGGTAGTGTATTCCATGTTTATTAGATACTTTCTCGCCCATATTACCATATTTAAGCATATAATTCTCGATTCGTATTCGATGTTCAGGAAAAATATCACGGTACACTTCCATGAAATATAGGATAACCATTGTAATAGATCTTATCGCGGTGAAAGTGTATTGACCTCTGCTTTCCTAGTTTTCTTGACGTCGTTTACGTTGGTTTGCTGAATTTTAAAAACCTCATAATAATCCGTAGAATTATATGTACTCTAGTGATAGAAAAAACGACGTGCTGCCTTTAAGTTAACATACATTCATGTCCTAGTTTGTACAGTGCAGCTAAGATGAGGGTCTGTTTCTCAATATTAAATTTCAGTATTTTATAGACTCAAGAGATTATACTTGATTTCAAAGCCTTTCACAATAGTTTGTAGTTTACCAAGTCTCAATTTCCAATTCCCTTATGAATAATTCCTTTAAGTGAAGTAAAACATAGTTTATAGGGTTTTTAGTATTTTATTTCATCACATGGAAAATTAGATCGTTACATAGTACTGGTATTTCATAAAAAAGCCTAGAGTAGTTTATATTTACAAATGATGTTTGAGTTGGAGTGAAGAAGTCGTTGATATCCAGTTTAAGTACGCTTTTTTCTCTGCATCTTGAACAATATTGGTCATAGTATTCCTTCACACAATCGGTAAGCAAATTGTTGTATTGCATGACAATGTTGAAAAAATCCATCAAGATGAAAAGCGTGAAGAGTTCGGGATGTTTAAGTATTAGTCTCTCTCCTCCAATAGGTATGTAGAAGAGTTCAAGAAGTCCAAGCTGATTTGCAGGGAATTCATCTACTCTATCCTTGAGATCAACGAGGTATTGGCGAAGTGAAGTCCATTGACTGTTATCTAACTCCAACTGATTTTGTCCACTGCATTGGAAGATTATTTTCGCTTGAAATGTCAGCGGGTCGAATCCAAGTATTACTTTGCTTTTGTGGAAGCCTTCATCAAGATAGTATGTATGGTTCAGCAAGAGGTTTTTCTCATAGATTCGCTGTTTCTCTCGATTCTTTTTTAGTTTCTTCTCTTTCTTGTTCACTTTTCTGGCTGAAGTAGCCTTATCAGTCTGGCTGGCCTTTTCATGCTTCTGACTGACTGACGAAGTTACTGGATCTGCTCCGTTCATTTTAAATGACTGCTCCTAGTAGTAAAACTAAAAGATGTATATTTGTTACACCAGCATATATATTCAAATCTCTGCATTTACAGATGGAGTGGGGGGCAAGTTCAATATGTGTTGATAATTCTATTGCATAAGTAAACATGTTCCGCCCTTGAATGCTGTAATGTTGCTTACTCTCATGATTTGAATTCAAAGATAAGAAAGTGCTATGGAGTTAAGATTTGAACCACCAAGCTAACAGGAGTAGGAGTTAGTAACAGGAAATGACACTTTGCTCCGTATTTCCTTTAGAATTTTTAGGAGTACTGCTGGGCTACAATAGATTGCTTCTAGGCTAATTAGCTGTCTTTTTATCTGTTAAACTATCTATTTAGCTGTCACTTTTGCTGATGAGCTGTCTATCTTATGTGTAATGCTGTCTTTTAAGCCGATTCCCTGTCTGATTAGCTGATATGCTATCCTCTTGAGCTGTCTATTTAGCTGTCACTTTTGCTGATGAGCTGTCTATTATATGTATAATGCTGTCTATGCAGCTGTCTATTTAGCTGATGCCCTGTCTGTTTAGTTGTTATGCTGTCTGCTGAGCTAACCGTTTAGCTGATAAGCCCGTACATTTAGCTGGTAAGTGGTCTATGTAGCTTTCTTTTTAGCTGATGCCCTGTCTGCGTAGTTGATATGCTATCTCTTTAGCTGTCTGTATAGCTATCTTTAGTTAATAAATTGAGCGTTTCACCTTACGTGCTATCTGCCATTCGGTAAATTCATTTGATTGTTGATAATTATCTACCCATAAAAAAATTCTTACTTTCCATACAGTTGCAGTCAGCTTTTTTTTTTACATTTACTTTAAATGTCATATGCTCATCACGATTTACGTTAGGCCTATTGGTTACCAAGACTGCATGTTGATCATCTTCCAAGTTATTCGTAGGCATACATGGGTCAGACAAGAATCTTCACGTCTATGTTGCTCTTCTGGTGAACAAATCTTGATTAGGAGCAAGCCATTGTTATTTGCTCGAGAGTTAATTGATCTTATTTCACACTGATGCATTCTTCATAAGAATGAGTCAAGTCACCATTCTTTTTTATCTGCGTCAGTTTTTCTCTTGACCTCTGTCTATCGTATCTATATGATCCTCTTTCTACAGCAATTCGATTTCAGTTCTCTAGGTTTTCATGTCTTCATAGGATTTGCGGCCTATGGGACCCTTATTGCTCACTATAATGTTCCATTGCATTGAAATTATGTTGCTACACTTATGAACTCATCCAATCTGCCCAAAAATCATATGATCCCATGGATCAGCCATTTGAATCATTTTGTAAAGCACAAACTTGTTGAATAAATCTCTACTTCATGCAAACCATTGCTAGGGCCTTAACATGAATTAGTTCAGCCTGTTGCTTAGTCGATGTATTAAGGGTTTATAGTGGAACTTATTAAGTATATTGAATCATCTTGGCGTTCTCATGTATGATCAACCCTTTTGGATTATCCGGGATATGCTATGACTGGAACGATTTTTTCCCTATCATTGAACAATTGAGTAAAATCTTGATACCTCCAACTGACTAAAAATCTGTCATTGATCCATTTTCAGCGAATGTTTGAATGGTTTGGAAGACTTGAGGCTGCATCATTACTCACAACCTGTGAAATGATTAAATATCATGGACAAATGTGTCTACATATGTACATTATAATAGCTATCAAATGTCTATGTATTAGTATCATATGATCGACTGGTCTCTTTATCATGCAAAGAGGGTTATCCACAATCACCGATCAGTTGAGCCATCTGATACGATCATGAGTTGCCTGTTCAGCAGTTGAACTTTGGTCAACTTCACACCAATATGTTTTCTCTTTCACACATGCTAGCCCAATTGCCTGACGAACTCAAGGTAGCCTTCTCTTTCACACCTACAACTCGAGTTGATTGGTAAGCAGAAGGTGGTGAAGAGCCTTACAGGGCTTCTACCCAGCCTGCCCCGTGGCATGCATGCATGATGATCCTCGCAGGGATGCAGAATAACCTTCTACCCAGCCTACCCCATTGCCATGCAGGCATGATGACCCATCATCATGCATTATGATGCGTCATAACGCATGATGACCGGTCATTGATGCCTGCGTGGCAATGAGGTAGGCTGGGTAGAAGGTTATTCTGCATCCCTGCGAGGATCATCATGCATGCATGCCACGGGGCAGGCTGGGTAGAAGCCCTGTAAGGCTCTTCACCACCTTCTGCTTACCAATCAACTCGAGTTGTAGGTGTGAAAGAGAAGGCTACCTTGAGTTCGTCAGGCAATTGGGCTAGCATGTGTGAAAGAGAAAACATATTGGTGTGAAGTTGACCAAAGTTCAACTGCTGAACAGGCAACTCATGATCGTATCAGATGGCTCAACTGATCGGTGATTGTGGATAACCCTCTTTGCATGATAAAGAGACCAGTCGATCATATGATACTAATACATAGACATTTGATAGCTATTATAATGTACATATGTAGACACATTTGTCCATGATATTTAATCATTTCACAGGTTGTGAGTAATGATGCAGCCTCAAGTCTTCCAAACCATTCAAACATTCGCTGAAAATGGATCAATGACAGATTTTTAGTCAGTTGGAGGTATCAAGATTTTACTCAATTGTTCAATGATAGGGAAAAAATCGTTCCAGTCATAGCATATCCCGGATAATCCAAAAGGGTTGATCATACATGAGAACGCCAAGATGATTCAATATACTTAATAAGTTCCACTATAAACCCTTAATACATCGACTAAGCAACAGGCTGAACTAATTCATGTTAAGGCCCTAGCAATGGTTTGCATGAAGTAGAGATTTATTCAACAAGTTTGTGCTTTACAAAATGATTCAAATGGCTGATCCATGGGATCATATGATTTTTGGGCAGATTGGATGAGTTCATAAGTGTAGCAACATAATTTCAATGCAATGGAACATTATAGTGAGCAATAAGGGTCCCATAGGCCGCAAATCCTATGAAGACATGAAAACCTAGAGAACTGAAATCGAATTGCTGTAGAAAGAGGATCATATAGATACGATAGACAGAGGTCAAGAGAAAAACTGACGCAGATAAAAAAGAATGGTGACTTGACTCATTCTTATGAAGAATGCATCAGTGTGAAATAAGATCAATTAACTCTCGAGCAAATAACAATGGCTTGCTCCTAATCAAGATTTGTTCACCAGAAGAGCAACATAGACGTGAAGATTCTTGTCTGACCCATGTATGCCTACGAATAACTTGGAAGATGATCAACATGCAGTCTTGGTAACCAATAGGCCTAACGTAAATCGTGATGAGCATATGACATTTAAAGTAAATGTAAAAAAAAAAGCTGACTGCAACTGTATGGAAAGTAAGAATTTTTTTATGGGTAGATAATTATCAACAATCAAATGAATTTACCGAATGGCAGATAGCACGTAAGGTGAAACGCTCAATTTATTAACTAAAGATAGCTATACAGACAGCTAAAGAGATAGCATATCAACTACGCAGACAGGGCATCAGCTAAAAAGAAAGCTACATAGACCACTTACCAGCTAAATGTACGGGCTTATCAGCTAAACGGTTAGCTCAGCAGACAGCATAACAACTAAACAGACAGGGCATCAGCTAAATAGACAGCTGCATAGACAGCATTATACATATAATAGACAGCTCATCAGCAAAAGTGACAGCTAAATAGACAGCTCAAGAGGATAGCATATCAGCTAATCAGACAGGGAATCGGCTTAAAAGACAGCATTACACATAAGATAGACAGCTCATCAGCAAAAGTGACAGCTAAATAGATAGTTTAACAGATAAAAAGACAGCTAATTAGCCTAGAAGCAATCTATTGTAGCCCAGCAGTACTCCTAAAAATTCTAAAGGAAATACGGAGCAAAGTGTCATTTCCTGTTACTAACTCCTACTCCTGTTAGCTTGGTGGTTCAAATCTTAACTCCATAGCACTTTCTTATCTTTGAATTCAAATCATGAGAGTAAGCAACATTACAGCATTCAAGGGCGGAACATGTTTACTTATGCAATAGAATTATCAACACATATTGAACTTGCCCCCCACTCCATCTGTAAATGCAGAGATTTGAATATATATGCTGGTGTAACAAATATACATCTTTTAGTTTTACTACTAGGAGCAGTCATTTAAAATGAACGGAGCAGATCCAGTAACTTCGTCAGTCAGTCAGAAGCATGAAAAGGCCAGCCAGACTGATAAGGCTACTTCAGCCAGAAAAGTGAACAAGAAAGAGAAGAAACTAAAAAAGAATCGAGAGAAACAGCGAATCTATGAGAAAAACCTCTTGCTGAACCATACATACTATCTTGATGAAGGCTTCCACAAAAGCAAAGTAATACTTGGATTCGACCCGCTGACATTTCAAGCGAAAATAATCTTCCAATGCAGTGGACAAAATCAGTTGGAGTTAGATAACAGTCAATGGACTTCACTTCGCCAATACCTCGTTGATCTCAAGGATAGAGTAGATGAATTCCCTGCAAATCAGCTTGGACTTCTTGAACTCTTCTACATACCTATTGGAGGAGAGAGACTAATACTTAAACATCCCGAACTCTTCACGCTTTTCATCTTGATGGATTTTTTCAACATTGTCATGCAATACAACAATTTGCTTACCGATTGTGTGAAGGAATACTATGACCAATATTGTTCAAGATGCAGAGAAAAAAGCGTACTTAAACTGGATATCAACGACTTCTTCATTCCAACTCAAACATCATTTGTAAATATAAACTACTCTAGGCTTTTTTATGAAATACCAGTACTATGTAACGATCTAATTTTCCATGTGATGAAATAAAATACTAAAAACCCTATAAACTATGTTTTACTTCACTTAAAGGAATTATTCATAAGGGAATTGGAAATTGAGACTTGGTAAACTACAAACTATTGTGAAAGGCTTTGAAATCAAGTATAATCTCTTGAGTCTATAAAATACTGAAATTTAATATTGAGAAACAGACCCTCATCTTAGCTGCACTGTACAAACTAGGACATGAATGTATGTTAACTTAAAGGCAGCACGTCGTTTTTTCTATCACTAGAGTACATATAATTCTACGGATTATTATGAGGTTTTTAAAATTCAGCAAACCAACGTAAACGACGTCAAGAAAACTAGGAAAGCAGAGGTCAATACACTTTCACCGCGATAAGATCTATTACAATGGTTATCCTATATTTCATGGAAGTGTACCGTGATATTTTTCCTGAACATCGAATACGAATCGAGAATTATATGCTTAAATATGGTAATATGGGCGAGAAAGTATCTAATAAACATGGAATACACTACCAAATATGTGAATGGTCCAACTCTAATACAACATCAGGCACTGATACATGCATTTGTCATTCATACGATCAAGATACAAGAAATATTTTTAAACTAATAAAACAGTACATACTCCTGCAGTCTCGCATACATACGACAAAGTAATAGTTCATAGCATCGGGTAGTATAAATAGTCCAAACAAAATTAGAGCCAACTAGTGACCAGCGCTATTAGAATGTATCGGGAAATCCTCACCAGTAATTCATCAAGGAACATACTATTCTCATAAAATGCAACCAAAACGAAATTCGAATTGAAACATCAACAGTTTGCACTAGAGTGAAGGGGACATAAGCTACAATTATATGCTGAGGATATTGAATTGCTGTATAAATTGTATAATAAACATTAAAAAAGACGTGAGAGGACTTATTATACATTTGTATGGTCCTAAAGCAGAAATAGTGCAGCTGAATAAACCTTCAATATGCTATAGAATTCATAAATATATCAACCCATATATTAGATGTCCTGTAAATTGTATGAAAATTTATTTATATATATAACAAAAAATAGCATTACTCAATAAATTATTTCTATTAGAAAGAAACACAATCTTTTTATTTTAACAACTAATCTAACACTGCTCAAGTAAACAAATACCTCAAACGAGAAACCAAAAAAAAAACCTAAACATTCCTAGCATATCTGATACTCTCAAATATCAAACACTCAATTCTACCATTCAAAAATATCTAATGAGAGACAAAAAAAAAACCCTCATTAGTTCATTCAACTCAAGTATACATCTGTTCATCAAATTACCAGCAGAAAAACACCTCCTGAAAGTAATGATCATATCTTAACATCTTACAATGACTCGTGACCAGCCTTATCATGAACACTTTATAACATATGCTACTTGTCTATACAAGATACGATGAGATCGATCTAAAAATCGCCTACCATAAACTCATATGCTACCACACATCGTTATCTATACCGGACTATCTTACATAAACATTAGCTTAAGTGGTCTATAGTAGCAGTGCGCCAACCCAAAACATACCCTTTATGTTGAAAACTAATTAGATCTTCTTTAAACCTATAAAAAATCAACCAAGCATCCAGCAGAAAAAAATTCTGATAAGAAAAAAACACAATAAGAGCATATTTTACTTATGTGAAAATAATACTTGAATATACCCGAAAATCCCTAAGATGATAAATCCAGTATATTTAAAATGTAGTAAATACGTATTTTACTTAATGCACAAATATTGAAAATTTATATGAAAATAGCAGAAGTGGCTTTACGCTTAATACAAGCACACAAAGTATGAGGTTTGTAAATTCTCATGCAATCATATAGGTATTAAAAGCGATAATATGCATCCGAAAAGTATCAACTTAACGGCATCATCCAAGCATGCATCATTTTCCTAAGAAGATAACAAATTAAAAATTATCGTACTCAAAACATCAACAAGTTCTAAATGAAAATATGCCTAGAGAAATTCGGAAATGTCAAAAAATCATACATACTGTGTAGAATATGAGACAAGCATAAAATAACAGTTTTACTCTATATTACACTGACACTCATGAAACTACTTAAACTAAATAATACAGATCCATAATAACAGCACCTAATTCAGAGTAAATATAAAAATTTATTCAATCTAGTGCATGCCTATAATGCTAGCATGACTAAAAAATATTTTTCCATGCATTATGGGCATAAGCAAAGAATAATACCATAATACCAACAAACCCCTAATGTCAATGACCTAGCGCATTCACTTTCTATATTAGGTTCTTCCTTTCAGTACGTACCCAAAATTAATCAATGAAAATGCGTCTATATTCCTACTCATGAGGACCACCACGATGATTTCTACATCCATCATAAAAAAGTAGCATTCCAGAAGCCATAAACCGTAATATCTTTCCTATACAACATCCATAAATAATCTCAAATTTAGAATAGATACCCAAAACATACATCTCAACATAGTGACCTAAAAAAAAAAAAGACTCAAGCACTTATCAAAAGGGACAAATCATATGATGTACGAACAAAATTATCACCATCTCGTCATGGAAGAAATTATTAGAATTTTTGAACAAAACCAATGGGCATCCTATAGTAAAGTAAAAAAAAAACGAATGAATATAGTGCCATACTTCTACATAGTAGTAAAATCAGAGAATGAAGTATAGAAACTGCTCTAAGAAATAAGCGATGATGATGAAGACAAACAAAATGCTGCCACAAGGAAACTAAAATTTAATACTATACTTAATATCAAGAACGCATTATCTCTTTCACTGCATCCATAGATTTGAGCAATCAACATAGTAGTCTAACCGAATTAAATACATTGTTGACTATTCTTAAAGTACTATTAACATGAAACCGATAAAAGCAATAATATGCAATAGCACTGAGTCACAAAACAAAGAAACGACGTATCCGAGCAAAAAGAAACTGAAAACGATCAATGTAGCAAACTAGAATAGGCGCATCTGTGAATGGACATTTATGAAAACACGTCTCAATGCCGCGCATCACGTTACCCGCTGCCCACGGCCAACACAACAAGAAAAACCGCCTCCATCAAGCAAAACTATATTGTAATGCAATGTATGCCATGCCACTTCTCTTCCACGCTGTAGATTCCGATGCCCCAAAACTCGCGCCGACAGGGAAGTCTATGCGTACGAAACACTACTCTTAACAAGCAAAATCACTTGCACATGCCACGCATCCCCCCGAGGTCAATTTCCATGCTTAACAGAACTCGCCGCCGAGCAAATCTACACCACAATCACGATTCTCCCAAAAAGCGACGTGAATCATTCCGAATCGCCGACAAGGCCGTCCATACTTAAAGACAGGCACCCTTTGATGAGCAATGCGGAAACTTAACCAAACGCTCGTGAGACAAATTTCTACGGCTCGGTGGAAACATACACCTCAAATTATTTCCTCCAACAAGCAACGCGCATCACATCTACAATACCGTTCATTTTTAACCACAGACATCAAACGAGGAGCAACGCGCACCTTAAGCAAGCACTCACAGATTAAATTCTCATGCTTTAGAGCACCCGTCGAAAGGCAAACCCATCGCCCATCCATAATGCAAGGCCACCCATCTATAGCAGCGCCCTCCATCCCACACAACTACTCGCATCATAAAAACTTCCGGCACGGCTAGCATGATCAAGCGAATCGGCAATTTCCACACGCAGCCAAAGACACCAATCGCTGCAACGCGTTCCCTATCCAAGCGCCCATGAAGTAAATTCCCACGGCTTAGAATACGCGCTGACGGGCACGTCCATCATCCATCAGTATCGCAGTCATCCGTCTATACAAACGCCCGCCGTCACCACGCAGCCAATTGCGTCATAAAAAACGTTCAGTACGCCTATTGTGAAAAAGTAAATCGTTCGACCCGGAAGCCTCTCAGTAGTGAGATACGCCCTATAAGCAGTAAACCTATCACCCAGAGCGCCACCTATCCATAGAGCTTCCCTAATTGATCAACAACCCTAATACTTCAAGGTATCAACTCTAGACATGGACCTCCTAACATTTACATGAAATTAGTCATGGCTAAAAAACTATCTACCGCTAGAAGCGTTAAAGACCCGAGAAGCACTTCCACTAAAGATGAATAACAAAACTACTCGAAGACTAGAAGCAATGAATACATGAAAAATCCTTCCACTATAGATGAATAACAACCATGAATAGTATAATTATCTATCGCTAAAAGCGTCAAAGGCTATTAATTTTAAACACATATATTAACGCTATGTAAACACATGCTGAGAAATCTAGGTCTTTAATTTATTAATTGGAAATATGGGACTACCCCAGAATATAGTCAATATGCCTAGTTTCACTATTTACCATTAGAGGCTGTAAAGGCTAAGGATATGCACCAGTAATCTAAAGACATATGACTACTTCTACTAACCGTTAGAGGGTACTTTAATTCGAAACGCTTACCTATTTAACCAAGATACCGATGTTTATTTACCTAAGACCCATACCTTCTCATCCCCGGCACTCACCTATGCCAATCTTGTACACATATCTAAGGCCCACACCTACACAAATCTGTTACACATTTCTACATACCCTAGACACACACCCACCCTCTGGCAACCACCCAAGAGATCCACACGTGTTCCGGACTCATACCTTCTTATCTCAGGCACTTACCTATATCACCCTAATACACTCACCCACACATCCAAGACACACATCCTCCCCTGGCAACCACCCAAAAGATCCACACCTATTTCGGACTCACACCTTCTTATCTCAGGCTCCTACCTATACCACCCTAATACACGCACCCACACACCCAAGACACACACCCTAGACCACATTTGAAATTTGTATGAAAAAAGTGGATTAGAACATACATTCTATACCTACTAAGACTGCAAAATATAATTTTGCCCCCGCACATTCTACAGGAGCAGTAAGAAGTAGATTTGTTAGATGGATACCTGTAAAGGTATTCTTGTAGGTGACTAGGATACCTTCCCCATTTAACTTGTTGAAGATTGACCTATCATGATCACGCCTAACAATTGTATGGTTCGGAAAAAATTCGGAGTCAAAAACACTATCAGTCAATGAGGATTCAGAAATACTGATTTCATCATCGTTAGAGAGAGAGAGAAAAGGAAAAACATAAATCCTTCAACTTGGATCTTAGACCCTGAATATTTTGATAATAAATAGAAAATTGACTGCTAAGATTGCTATTGTGAATGTTTTTAGGAAGGCCCGATAATACAGCTTTGGCAAGGAGCTTGATATTTAGCAAATAATATGCGTGCAACTTTTGAATAAATTTGGACTCTACAGCAGATACTTGCTGCAAATCATTGCTCATCTAAACGTAGCTTAAAGACCTACCACCGCGTTTTTTTCCAAATTTTTAGTTTCATTTGCGATGGTGAGCACCAATTTGCCCCCGCTGAACACCCTGATATATGAAATGACTTTTTTGCTTTAATTCTACTTCATTTGATAAAAAAAATATTTAAGGGCCACTTTAGCTCAAACAAGTTTTGAAATATTTGACAACACCTAAACTTTTGAGGGATTACCATTACTGGTCTTTCCACAAACTTGGAGCATTTTAGCTTCTGTAGTTGCTAAGGAAATTTGCTGCGCACGGATAGACGGACAAATGGATGGACGGGTAGACAGACTGACAAACTGGACCCGAAACTAGTAGGTCTTTGTAAAATTTGTTTTAAAAAGCCCTAAAAACTGGAAAGAATATGATTTTTTAGATCTTTTTTAACGTTTGGATATTTTTATTAATGCTCCCGATATTTTTGATGGGGAAGATAAGTCAATCATTGTTACAGAAATTATCCAGCAGTTTTTCCGCAAAAATTATGAAGCCCTCCCCAACAACAAAATTTTTGCTGAATTGAATGCTGTCTATTGTTAAATTTTGTTGAGATTTTACCTTTGACCGATGTATCCGCAGCAAAAAACAATTAAAGAAAAATGAAACAAGCAAGCGACTATATTTTATACGTGCTAATTTAATGAATGCTGTATGTAAAGTGAAGTGAAGTGACTGTACAAAAATTACAATGCTATGAATGTCATAAGTATTAGTGTTTTGCAGAATGACCGTGCGATGTGGTGTCGCCACGAATCCTATATTTGAATATTTAAACGTTAACAAAAACTATAAAATCGATACATTTTAATACTCCCACCTTTTGTTTAGTACCAGATAAACCATAACTATGTTCCAATAAAACTATTGCCATAAGGGCCAATGCAAAATAATTGAATGAATCATTAACAAAAATCTTGATTGAATTCGAAAATGTAATCAAAATGAAAAAAGTAAAATTCAATTTGTCATGCCCAATGATTGCCATATAAATTCAAATCGACTTTTTGGTAATGCTGTTGTCAAACCGTCTGCCAATTGATCATGACTTGAGATTGATTCAACTGCCAATTCCTTTCGTTCGTGCTGTTCCCAAATAAAATGATAAGCCACATCAATATGTTTTGTTCGACGATGGAACACCGGATTTTTAATCAATTTCACCGCACTTTCGTTGTCGATGTACAAAGTTGGTTCGTTCACTTGATCCGGTACGATTTCATTCAATAATCTTTTCACCCAAATCAATTCGGATGTCGCTTCAGAAGCAGCAATATATTCAGCTTCAGCCGTTGATTTCGATACACTTGATTGCCGCCTTGAACACCAAGTTATGGCGCTATTATTCACAGTAAAAATGAAACCAGTTGTCGATCTGCGTGTATCAAGATCGCCAGCATAATCCGAATCGCTGTATCCATTGAATGTAATTTCACCCGTTGTAGAGCCGTACAAAATACCACGATTCAATGTACGATTTATGTATTTCAAAATACGCTTCGCCGCATTCACATGAGTGATCGATGGTTTTTCCAAATAACGACTGGCCACGCCGATTGCATACGAAATGTCAGGTCGTGTTCCCATTGCCAAATACATAATGCTGCCCACAAGTTGTCGATACGGAAAATTCGATGGATCGCTGTCATCGTATTGCGATAATTTTTGATTTGTATCGCTTGGTACTCCCACTGAAACACAATTTTCCATGTTGAACTTTCGAATAACCTTGCGTGCATATGCCGTTTGATGTATAAAAATCGATCCGTCGTTCAAACGATCAATTTCAATACCAAGAAAACACCTGGCGTCGATTACTTTTATCTCGAACTTTTGCTTCAAATGATTGATGATCTCATCGATCACATCATCACTGTCACCAAAAATCATGCCATCGTCAACATAAATACATAAAATAACTGTGGTTTTCCCATTTGACTTTACAAAAACACATGGATCAGCCAATGATGATTTAAAGCCGAATTCTTCGATGAAATCCTTAAACTTTTGATTCCAGCATCTTGAACTTTGTTTTAAGCCATACAAACTTTTACGTAACTTGCATACCTTGTTTGTATCATCGCTGAATCCAATCGGTTGTTTCATGTACACATTTTCACGTAGATCTCCGTATAAAAATGCTGTTTTCACGTCAAATTGTCGCATTTTCAATTTCTTTGCCGCTGCAATTGAAAATAATGTCCGAATTGAATCAAAACGCACCACCGGACTGAACGTTTCTTCATAATCAATTCCATGCTGTTGATTAAAGCCACGTGCCACTAACCGCGCTTTGTATCGTTCAATTGAATCATCCGGATTACTTTTCGCCTTGAAAACCCACTTATTATCGATGACCTTTTGATCGTGTGGTTTTTCGACCAATTTCCATGTGTTATTTCGCACCAGTGAATCGTATTCCTCTTGCATTGCTTGTAACCACCTATCGCTGTTCGGTGATTCAAATGCTTCCCGATACGTTTGAGGCTCATCATCAATTGCAATAAGTGCCATTGCAACCAATGTCGTTTGATTTCGATTACGTGTACGCGATTCAAGTATATTGTCCTCATCAATATCAGTCAAACCCGTTGTTCCACGCTTGACAATTCTTGCCGCCTGTTGTTGTTGTTGTTCGGCCGTTGCTGCCGTTGCGGTTGACGTTGATGCATCACTTGACTCCGCTTTATTTTGTTCAACATTCGATTGCTCAGGCTTGAGCTCATCCTCATTCTCATCCGTTTGTACCGCTTTTTCCTGACCACCGTGTACTTGTGCCAAGTTTTTTATTGTATTAAATTCATCCGATAAAAATTTCACATCGCGAACCACCTCGATTTTCCTTGTATCCGGATCATAAACACGATAACCTTTGATATTATCGTCAAATCCTACGAAAATACATTTCTTTGATTTTGGTTCCATTTTACGACGTTTTTGTTTCGGTACATGAACGTATACACCAGTGCCAAATGAACGAAGATTTTCAACCTGTGCCGGTTTACCACACCACAATTCATATGGTGTTTTATTCTTGACCGTGCTCGTTCCAGTGCGATTTAAGACATATACGGCCAAATTTACAGCCTCCGCCCACAAATTTTCATTCAAACCCTTTGCATGTATCATTGAACGTGCTGATTCAACGATCGTACGCATCTCACGTTCTGCTGATCCATTCTGTTCCGGTGTGTATTTGACAAATCGACGATGTTGAATTCCATTTTCCTCAAGAAAATGATTCACTTCAGCATTATCACATTCTGTTCCTTGGTCCGATTGAAATGCCTTGATTTGATGGCCCCACTGTTTTTCGCTAAACTTGATGAACGTCTTGAGCCTGTCAACGACTTCAGCCTTGTTTTTCAAACAATAAATGAATCGCATGTGTGAAAAATCATCCTTGAATACAACAAAATATATATATATATATATATATATATATATATATATATATATATATATATATATTTTTTTTTTTACCTCCATTCCCTTCCACTCTCTCCATCACACTTTCTTCGTCGCACTACGCTCGTGCGATCTGCACTTCACATTTCGTCGTTTCCTCAGGTGTGCCACCCAGGCAATGTATAACACATCGGTATAAGGGGGCACACAAAAATATGTGAAGTCCTCCGGTTAATCTTGTCTTGTCCATATCGTGATCAGCTCTCAGAGATAAAAAAAAATTATAAATTCGACGCAGTAAAAAAAAACTCTGAGTTAAAAGAATAGCTGTCTCTTCAAGCATCTCGACGATAGGGTCAACAATGCCCTAAGATGCTATGTTGAAATTACTGGACTGATATTATAATAATAGTAGGTGTTTCTCGAGGCATCTCGAAGATAGGATCAATAATTGACCTAAGATGCTATGTTGAAAGTTTCTGCACTTAGATTCAATCGTTATTCATTAAATAGTTCCTAAGTCTTTTCTTGAAAACCATAAGAGAATTCGCTTCTTTAACTGATTCTGGAAGATTGTTGTATATACGAAGGGCGTCATTTGTAGCATCGTTCTTCAGGCGATCTGTCCTTGCAAAAGGAATTACAAATTGGTTTGCGTTCCTAGTACTGTATTGATTCTTTTGTGAGACTTTAATAAATGGTGTTTGTGACGACAAGCTGAGATTTAAACTTTTGAAGATAAACTTGGCTTTCTCCATTTTAATGATTTGGTTAAAAGTTAATGCGTTACATGATTGATACACTATGTTTGTTGGTGTGAGCCTTGGGAGATTATGTATATTTTTATACGCCTTGGTTAATATCCTGGAAATTATATTTAGGTGTTGCTTTGAGGACTGACTCCAAATTACCACTCCGTAATGTACTTTTGACAGTACGAAGGCATTCAGAACAAGATGCTTGATGTTTTTTGGGAATTCCTCATATCTTCGTAACAATCCAATTATTGGTGCTAATTGCCTCCTTAAGTTGTTTATATGCGGGAGCCAGGTCAGACGGTGATCGATAGTAAGGCCAAGATATTTAAGTTCGAGCACTCTTTGCAGCTTTTCACCATTAATTTTTATATCAACATCTATGTCTTCCCTGTTCTTTTGCTTAAAGATAATATATTTTGTCTTTGAAATATTCAACGCTAGTTTATTCTCTTTCAACCATAAATTATATGAATTTAGATCCTCGTTGATAGCGTCTCCGATGTCATTTTTATCGCGTCCCGAGTAAAGAAGCACTGTATCATCTGCATATAAAAAGTAATTACCACTTAGCCTGCATGTATTTAAATTATTAGTGTATAGCAGGAACAAGGTTGGGCCAAGTATTGAGCCTTGTGGAACACCTGATTTCATTGGTGCCGGGTCACTCAGAACATTATTAAATGCTGTTTTCTGCAGTCTGCCTTTTAGGTAATTTTGAAATAGTTTATTTGCTGTGCCTTGAACACCATATGCTTCTAGTTTTCGAAGTAAGAGGTCATGATCGACCGTATCAAACGCTTTCCTTAGATCCACAAAAATGGCAACAACATAATCCCCTACATCAAGTCTCTCGTTGATGAATCGCGTTACCGAGAGTAGAGCGTCAAACGTTCCCTTGTTTTTCTGAAAGCCATATTGGCGGGAGTTTAGGATAGAGTTATCTAATATGAAGGATGTTAAGCGAGAGTTAATTACTTTTTCAAATATTTTACTAAATCCGGTCAAGAGTGCAATTGGGCGATAATTATTGGGGTCCGATCGATCTCCTCCTTTGAATATAGGTACAATTTTTGCAAGCTTCCCCTCTTCAGGAAACGTTCCGTTTCTGATATGCTCATTTAAATAATTAGCCACGAGTTCTGCTATTTCATTTTTTACAAGCGCAATTGATCTGATCAATACCTGGAGCCGTATTTTTCTTCATTGCCTCAATAGTCTTAAGAACTTCGTTTTTATTGGTTGGATGAATATGAAACATGGAATTGGGTGAGATGTTAGCGTGATCTAGCCTACTTCTTGGGACATCACCAAGCTCTTTTGTAATTTTTTCGCCCACAGTTGAGAAAAAGTTGTTCAAGAAAGTTGCTGCTCCATCTGGTTGTGATAAAATATTAGGGGTCACTGGAGAAAACTGCGAATCCAGTATTAAAATTCGGGGGGGAGAGTTGTCTTTTACTTCATTTATTATCTTCCATATTTCATGATTGTTATCTGCCGCTGTCTCCAACCTTTTAGCGAAGTAAGAGAATTTGGCTTCCTTCACAAGACGTTTTGATTCCTTTTTCGCTTGTATGTACATGTTTTTTAGCACACGATCTTCCATGTTCCTTCTAAAGCTTATGTACGCCTTTCTCTTTTTAATACTGGCTTCGATTACTCGCTTTGTTATCCATGTCTGCTGGCGGCATCTAAGCTTTTTCTCGACGATGAAGTAACGTTTGGACTCTGTGATCATATTCGTAAGTTCCATTAGGTTTAGGGGACTCCGGACTTCTAATGACCTTTGCAGATGTGATTTGAAGAGTTCTTTGTTCAAGTGTTGGAATGTTTTGTATACAGGTTTTTGTTTTTGTGCGCTTATCGATCCACCAATTGATTTATCGTATGGTCCCCATAAATCACCATGGATTATTTCACCGCATGCCTTTGACTTTTCTACACGTGATTCGAAACTCAATCTGTGCTGCTTGCCATATGCGCATCCATCACAATCAAAATCCTCATCGATGAATTCAATGTTCCGATTTCGTAAAATTTTTCGTACATATGCAACATGCTGATGTGCCAAACGTTCATGCCACATTTGCAATGTGAGTGTTTTCATTGCCACATGTGCCGCTGATTTTTCACATTCCGATGCTTCAATAGGTTGTATAATCATTTGCCATAGACCACCTCTACGCAATGCAATCGCTACCACTTTGTCTTCATCATAGAATTTGAATGAATCCGCATTAGCTTTCAACTTGTGACCATTGTCCAACGCTTTACTTGATGAAAAAAGATTCACGCACCCGTCCGGTACGAAAAGAACATTAACTAATGTTTTTGAAATCCATTTCTCACCTGTGAATGTTAATGCTTTCACATTGCCGCGTCCAATGCCTGTCATTTTCGATCCATCACCGATGGTAACTGGAATGGGTGCTTGCAATTTCTCGAAATTTTCAAGCCAATCGATTTGATTACACATATGAGATGTTGCACCAGAGTCGATAAACCAAGAATCCCATTGTTGTTGCTTTAAAATTGATTCATTCGCTTCACACAAAAATGCCTTCGATTCAGTTTCATCTTTGTTGCTTTTGTCACCTTTGGAATCCTTCAAATCAGGGCAATCCCGCTTGTAATGTTGATCGCTACCACATTTAAAACAACGACCCTTTTGTTTGCTTTGTGATTTTTCACCTTGACTCTTCTAATTCTTCTTTTTATCGCGATCCCGTTTTGCGAAAAATGCTTCACTTTTCTCAGCCGATTCACCACGTTCAGCTTTTCGTGTGTTGATGCGATGCTCTTCCAACATTAATCTTTGTGTGAGATTATCCAATGTTTTCTCAGCTGTTGCCGTTGAATCCCAAGCGCTACTCAAATGACTATATTCATCCGGCAAACTTGATATTAATTTCGAAATCAATATCTCATCCGAAATTACATTGCCAGCATCACGTATTTGCTGCACCAAATATTCCAATTTTGCAATATTTGTAGCCATATCGTCCGATGAATTGCACTTGTATGAATAAAATCGTTCCATTAACAATTGTTTACCAGCATCGTGCCTTTGCTCGTATACAGCATGCAATTTTGTCCACATTTCAGCCGATGTATTGCAACGAACTATGAGCTATGTTGGTTTTCGTCCAATCGATGTAACAATGAACCGCTGAGCCTTAGCATCTTTTTGTTTCCATTCAGCAATTTCCTTCACCTTTGGATCCTCTGTTGTTGCCACGGGCGATTTACTTGTTCCATCAACAATATCGAAATAACCAGCCGCATTCAAACATACTTTCACTTGAAATCGCCACGTCATCCATTGACTAATATCTTGTAACTTGTCAACTTTAATTACTTCGGTTTCCATTGCAACGCTATTATTTTATTCCTTTTGACCAAATAAAATAAATTTCAACGATTTGTCCGCAAAATTTCATCCAAACGTAACAGCAATTGCTCAGCTACTCTGTTCAATACAATACAATTGTTCCAGAACGTTCGTACCGCTGCACGCGTTTGCCTGTGCTGTGTCAGTGAATTTCACAATCGTATCAACTATTGCGTCACCCTCAATTTTTGCTCACCAAAAATTCTTTTCCCTAATTATTTTGCGTTGTCTGGGCCCATAACCTGTTGATATTTTACCTTTGACCGGTGTATCCGCAGCAAAAAACAATTAAAGAAAAATGAAACAAGCAAGCGACTATATTTTATACGTGCTAATTTAATCAATGCTGTATGTAAAGTGAAGTGAAGTGACTGTACAAAAATTACAATGCTATGAATTTCAAAAGTATTAGTGTTTTGCAGAATAACCGTGCGATGTGGTGTCGCCACGAATCCTATATTTGAATATTTAAACGTCAACAAAAACTATAAAATCGATACATTTTAAAAAATTTGTTCTATTTTGTCGTATATTTATGAATATGCGGACTGAGAATGATTGCTAGAAGTTACCTTGATTTTCCATTTTACGATATGTTCCTTATTTTACCATTAAAGTATCCAAATAGAACTATCTTTTATTATCATTGATAGCACTCTAAAAAGATTCAAATGCAGTATTTGGAAGAATTTGAGAGATTTACATATGGTTAAGAATAGAGCATAGATAAATTTGAATTACAAGTTTTAACTCACATTTTTAATAAGTTACGAAATCGACTTCTGATGAATTGTCCTGTAATCTACGGGTAAAGAACTATTGACCAAATTTTTTTCAAAATTTTATGTTTAGTAGTTTTAGAGATAAGGAGGGAGGGCATGGTCAATTTTAATCGATTTCGATAGCTCGAAAAATTTGAGATGCTCCTAGCAATACCTTTCATTTGATATGTCACACGGTACACTTTGTAAAACTTTTTTCATCCTCCTCTTCAAAAAATTTACCCACATTTTTAAAATTCAGGTTTTTAATTACATGTGCATATTTGTGTCGCAAAAATTTGTCTGTGTATCAAATTTGAACTTAATCGGTGCAGTAAATTTGTATCGAATTGGCTTTGACAGACAGACTCACAAGTGATTCTATAAGAGTTCTATTTGTGCTTTTGGATGTACAAAATCCTACAAATTAGACTGACGAAATTATTATTTCTTGTTACACTCATTAAAAATATTTCTCATCTAATTGATATTGCATTTCTCAACTCCATAGATGCAGACATCTCTGAACATCAGCAGAAATGCGTTGACCATCATACAATGAGTTAATAATGGAATACCAAAAATACTTTTGTATTTAAATATTTTCTCTAGAAAACAGAGAATTTGCCGCCTAGTCAAATAATAAATCTTCTTTCTGCAAGTTAATCAATTCCTTTTATGCGCCTTGGGCAAGAACTGAAGACCACACACGACTCTTCCCACAACTAATTAATTTGCCGTAAAACTCGTTGACATTTATTGGAAAAATGTTGATTTGCGCTTTCTAGAGCGGAAATATTTTGCTTGTGTTTCGCCTTGAGGAAGACAAAAGTACGACATGGAGCTCATACACAGAATGCTAGCGGTTGGTTTGCGTATTTTGTAAAATATTCCGCGATGCACTAAATTGACAACGTCATAGCGTAAGATAAACGCTGCCAGAAATAGATATTCTACCCATTAATTAGTTTCCTTACTTTCAATTTTCGTGAATTGTCTCTAATTAAACATCTCTAGAGCGCAGTAATTTGTATGCAAATTGCATGAAAGGAAGAAGTGTAGAGAGATAGGACCTTTTACTTGTACCTAGCTCCCAATGAGAAATGAATCCAAAAGGCAAACAGAAACGCCATGAATTTTAATGACTTCATAGTGAAGCAGTTGGCGAAATCTTTCAAGTCTTCAAAGGCGAAATTAGTGGTTAATTGCCTGGCAATAAATGTGTCTTGGATGTAGTTGGAAATGTTTTAGAGGCGTTCATTTGTTTGACTGAATATATTATTAGTAGTTGAACCAGACACATGTTCCCTTGTAATTTCATGTCAAAGATATCCTGTTTGTTGAGTCAATGCTTTAATGATTTGGTTAGTTGGCAAGGAAACTTCTAACTATCGAGACTTTGAATTATCAAGAAATAAGAAACAAATTTTCGATTTGCCAACAGCTTTTATTACATTTGTAAAAATATACATTTGTGAGCTTACATGAATTTTACACATATACTACCTCAATTAAAAATAATAAAAGAACTACGTATGTTTTAAAATTTCCGTAAATATCAGCACACTTAAAAAAATTAGGATAATTTTTTGTTTCAATTTGGTTTAACGTCTCTGGTCCAAAGCATATACCACCAAAGTCGGAAATACGCCGTATCGGCTGTGAAGGAATCACACCAGGCGTGACATTCGACCCAGAGTTCTTAGTACGGAGGAAACATAATTGGAGTGTACTAGAGGACTACTCAGCCAGTGATCATCAGTGCATTCTGGCGTTGTTCCCTGACGTCCGTACTCTCAATTTTCTGCAATTGGGTGGAACATAGAAATGTTGCACGTCGAGACACTTCACTGCTGAGAGATTCACAGGTAACGGAAGAAAAGGCAGCACAAGACATGGTGAACTCAACTATGGTCAACATCACGACTGCTAACAACGCTTCAATGCCTTGTCGAAAACTCCGGAACGGCAAGCTACCAGTGTACTGGTGGTCGACTGAGATTGCTGAAAAGCGAAGGAAGTGTCGTTAGCTTCGGCGTGAAGCTCAACGGTCATGGAACGGTGACGAGACATGCAACCAGGTATCTAGCAGCATATAAGTCGGCCAGGAAATGCCTTCGCTGCTGGCAAGATCTGGTGGACAATGTGAACAAGGATGTATAGGGCCTTGACTACAAGCTAGTTATGCGGATGCTTGGTGTCCTACGAAAAGCCTTGTATACATGATGCGGAGGAGATGGACAAGATAGTGCGAGCACTCTTCCCCACCCATCCCATCTGAGTTGATGCTGTCCACGGTGAAATAGCTATCGATTTTCTACTCTTGACACAGCCGGAACTGGAAGAGGCAGTCCTTTCACTGAGGAAGGATCCAGATAGAGTACTAGCTGAGGTTTTGTAATTTGTCTCTCACTATTGCCCTGACTTGGCGCTCAGCACATTCAACGCTTGCCGACGGGAAGGGATTTTCCCAGTACAATGAGAGGTGGTGGAGCTAGTGCCCATCGGCCAGGGGAAGAAAAATTCGCGTAGTAGGCAAATTCCTCAAAGGAAGACTCATTGACGCGATTCGTACTGCTGGGAACCTATCTCATTGGAAGTATGACTTTATAGCTGAGCATTCCACCATTGATGCGATCGCAGAGGTAGTGAGCGTGATCCAAAGCCAAGGCATATAGCCACATCAAGTGACGGATCATCCTGTTGGTGACACTCGACGTTAGGAATGTTTTCAACTTCGCTAGATGGTTCGATGGTTTTGATATGCTTGAATACCTTTTCCAACTTCCAGAATATCTAATGCGCTTCTGAGGGACAACCTGAAGGACCGAGCCTGTTTTACAGCACAAAACAGGGCCAACGAAAAATGGAAGTTACTTCGAGTGTTTTCGAGGGATTTATCCTTGGTCCAGACCTGTGAAACTTGTATTATGACTGGCTACTAAGACTGGAGATGCCAGATGAGTCGTGCCTGATTGGCTATGCGGTTGATGTCGTGGCTCTGGTTGTGGGATGCACCGTTAAACAAGTGCAATTTAGGCTGGGTGTGCAATGCGCCGAGTGAGAGACTGGATGAATGCTCATGGGTTCAGTTTGACGCTGGAAAAAATCGAAGGGGTCATCTTGACAAAAAAAAGAATCCCTAGAGTAAGGGTGATCAGTATTGGAGGCATCCAGTCAAAGCCAGCAGATAAGTACCCGGAGTTACTGATCGAAATGAAGGTGAGTTTCTCTGGGCAAATCCGGGCAACGGCTGAGAAAGCTGCCTCGGGCCTATCAGCTCTGAGCCGACTTATGACCAACGTAGAGGCATCGAACCCATCAAGAAGACGCCTCTTGATGAGTGTTAATTGGTCAGTCCTACTTTACGGAGCAGAAATATTAGGCAATCCTCTCAGTAAGGAGGTATACCGAAAACCCTTGGCACGTGTTCAGAAAAGAGGGGTATTGAGGATTGCATCTTCATATCCGACAGTCTTGAGCTCTTTCTGTATTGATCTATTATCAAAAATTCAATAATTACTTTGAAAAAGACTGCCAGTATGTTTATTGTAATTCAATGCTTACTTACAACGAAAACCATCCCTTAATTTTAATACTAATCTACCGATATGGGATGTCTAAACAACGAATCAAGCAACATATGACTAAAGAACTCTTACAACATCGACAGCACAAACTCAAATTTTAAGCTCAACTATTCGCCTTAGAACTAAAAAATCAATCTTTGTCCGCTTTTTATCAGCAATAATGGATTTAGAACGAGCTCTGGGTGGAAGTGAAAGTGGCTATTAATACCGTGGCAGAACAGGCAATCGGACATTAAGCCCGACGCAAGAGGAATGATTGCTTCAATGATGAGTGCCAAAATGCGCTAGATAGAAAGAATCAGTCGTACAAAGAATACATAGGTAGGAGAATCAGGAAAAAGAGAGAACACTGTGAAAATCTCAGAAGAGTTGTAAATAAAATAATTAGGATTCACAATAGAAAGCACTATGACGACCAATTGAGAAGTACAGATATAAGTCTAGCAAGCAACAACACAAGACAAGCCTACAACGTAGTGAATAGCCTAAAACGTGGTTATTAGCCAAAAACCACGCTCTGTCGTGATGAAATCGGCAAAATCATCGCTGACGAAACAAAGATTAAGGAAAGATGGGCATCATATTACGAGAATATCCTTAATCCCCCGCACAGCTCCAGAACATTGAAGACTATAGATGTCTGCGGAGAGCTTACATTGGCCCTACCAACTCTGGATGAAGTTCGTTCCATCATCAACGCCCAAAAGAATAATAAAGCGCCGGGCATCGATGAGATTCCAGTGGAGCTCATCAAATATGGTGGCATCAGTGTTCATCAAGCCATTCACAAAGTCATCTAGAACATTTGGCAACAAGAACATATGCCGAAAGAGTGGAGCCAATCAATTATATTCTCTATCCACAAAAAAGGTGACAAGCTACAGTGCGAAAATTATAGAGGCATATCACTACTTTGTACGGCGTACAAAATATTTTCTAAAATCTTAGAAAATAAAATCGGATCATACGCCAACAGTATAATTGGGGAGTATCAAGGCGATTTTCGAGCAGATAGATCAACGATAGACTATTGTTCACAGTCAAGCAGGTACTTGAAAAATGCTGGAAGTTCAAAATAGACGTACACCAAATTTTCATTGACTTTAAGCAAGCGTACGACAGTATTGATCGTAACATACTGTACCAAGTAATGCTTTGCTTTGGCGTCCCAGCCAAATTAGTCCGTCTTATTGAAAAAACAATGAAATTGACGACCTCTCAAGTCCGCATCAATAACCAAATCACCGATGCCTTTGACACAAATATTGGACTAAAACAGGGCGAGGGGCTGGCCCAATTGCTATTCAATTGAGCTCTGGAGTACGTCATAAGGAAGCTTCCTGTCGATACTCGAGGTACATTACTATACTAGTCGAGCCAAGTAGTAGCCTATGCGGATGACATCAACATTGTGTCACGGTCATTAATAACTGCCAACGAACATTTCCTGAAACTCGACAGCGAAGCAAAACTACAAAGGCTACAAATTAGCGAAAAAAAAAACAAAATCCATGACGCAGTCGAGGAAAACTACCTCAAATACATGAAAACAAAGGGTAGTGTGACCATAATGCACGATGTTAATTGTGATTTTTAATTGTATTTTTGGTCAGCATAATCGACCAAATGTGTCCACAATCGGGAGAATCGTGCGAAAATTTCAGCAAACTGGGTCTGTGGGAAATGTGAAATCACCTGTGCATGCTCGCCCAGTTCGTCCTGCGGATAACATTGCTGTTGTTCGCGATAGTGTGGCAGGAGAGCCGCCAACCTCGACTCGTCTCGACTCGATTCGAAATCGTAAGCTAACAAGGTTCACCCGAGAACTGAAGCCTACTGACCATTTCAAGCATCGGCAATACGCCAAATGGTTGGTTGAACAGACAGAAAGGAATGGTGGGTTTAAAAAGAAACTCATCTTTAGCGACGAGGCACACTTTCACCTCAGTAGATTCGTTAACAAGCAGAATTGTCGCATTTGGGCAAATGAAAATCCACGAGCGATTGTTGAAAAGCCAATGCATCCAAATAGAGTTTATGGGCTGGCGGTGTCATCGGGCCGTACTTCTTCGAAAATGAGGACGGCCAAGCAGTCACAGTGAATGGTGTTCACTATTGCGAGATGATAACGGACTTCTTGTGACAGAAATTGAGGTTGTAACCTGGACAATATGTGGTTCCAACAGGATGGTATGACTTGCAACACAGCCAATGAAACAATGGCTCTTTTGCAGGAGAAATTCAATGGCCGTGTTATCCCACATTGTAGCAATGTTAATTGGCTGCCACGGTCATGTAATTTGACACCGTTGGACTTCTTTCTCTAGGCTTATTTAAAAGAAAAAGTATACGTCGATAAGCCAAGAACAATTCAAGAGCTAAAGGATGGGATAATTCAGCACATTAACGACATTGAACCTGAATTATGTCTCAGATTTATTGAAAATATGGACCATCGGATAGAAGTATGCCATCGTAGCCATGGCAAACATTTGGGCGATATTTTGTTTTACCAGTAATTCTCACAGATCCTTCTATTATAATAAAATATATCAACATAATGCTCCGCAAAGTTTTTGTTTTATTTACAATGAATATCGTGCGTTTTGGTTGGACCACCCTATATCTCACTTGGCGAATACAGTATCGCCAAAATAACGAAAGCGGGTAATGAAAGAAACAAAATATGCCGAAGAATACAGCTCGAAAATAAAATATTTTATTCAGTATTGACTATCTAGAGGACCAGCTCCATACACAGGTAAACAAACCTCCAATTATACAAATTGAATGTCTCAGTGATTATAAAACTGTGGAAGCTGCAATGTGCTGGCCACATGAATCGTGTGGACGAACAACGGATACCCAAAAAGTTATTCGTTGGGAGAACCGAAGGCCGGAGACTAGTAGGGAAATCGAGAAAACGCTTGTCCCACTTGATCGATGAAGGCAGTTCATCGCTGGTTGGATTTCGAAATTGGAGGACGCGGGCAATGGACCGAGACCGTTGGAGGCACTTTTTGCAGGAAGCCAACGCCCGACTAGTGTAGTGCTAAGAAGAAAAAGAATAAGATGCACTATGGTGCAAAGGCTTAGAATATTGAGTAATAGTGCTTTTTTGTGGGTTTTGAGCTGAAATTGTGTGCAGTCACACTTAATGCCCCTGGATAGTGTTAATGTCACATTATTTTTTTAGCGTAGACTTTACACGCTCTCAATTGATGCACAATTTGTGCAGTACCTATTCCAGAATCCCCAGTTGTTAAGTCTTTGTGCCTGCAATATAATACGATCGTCTGTTTGTGGACAAAGCAGAAGCTGTTACGCAGCAGCATTAGGGAAGTTCACTGACATAGTTGGGAGTTTTACACGCAACAATTCCATATGCTAGAATGTTTGATATTAATTGTTGTGAGCCTGATAACATACCATTCTCTATGCAGCAAGGCGAGAAATCTTCAAAGTTTGAGCTTCAGTGCTTTGTCGGGTCTCGAGCAGAAATTTTGCACAGCCTTCCTTTATAGCCTCAGGCAGGAGTGCCAGTAAATTACTTTTGAAAAGTAGACTTTATATGCTTTTATTCGATGCAAAGTTTAAGCGGGAGCTGTTTTGCACACTCCAATAATTAATTTTTTTGGACCTGCAACGTAACTCGTTTCGTCTCTTTGTGGGCAAGGCAGAATAAGTTACGGAAGGAGGTAAGGGAGCTTTACTAATACGACCAAGAAAATACCGCTAGGGACTATTCTCCTCGACAGTATGGCTTTAGAGCAGAACATTCCACCATTGATGCAATTGCAGAGTTGGTAAGCGCATTCCAAAAGGCAGAAGCATATAGCCGCATCAAGCGACGGATCGTCCTATTGGTGACACTTGACGTTAGGACCACCTTCACCTCCGCTAGATGGGTGAATATTCTGGATACGCTGGAAAACCCTTTTCAACTTCCAGAGTATCTAATGCGGATTTTAAGGGACTACCTGAAGGACTAAAGCCTGCTATAGGACACGGCGCAGGGCCAACCAAGGATGGAATTTACATCGGGTTTTGTCGAGGGATCTTTCCTTGGTCCAGACTTGTAGAACGTAGCTTACGACAGGCTACTGAGACTGAAGATGCCAGATGAGTTACGATTTATCGGCTATGTGGATGATGTTGCGGCTCTAGTCACTGGGCGTAGTAGTGAATAAGCACAATTTAGGCTAAGTATACTGATGCGCAGAGTGAGAGACTGCTCGTGGGTTCAGTTTAGCACTGGAGAAAACCGAAGTGGACATCTTGACAAAAAAGAGAATCTCTAGAGTAAGAATGATCAGGATTGGGGACATACTAATTAAATTGTAGTTAGCAGTGAAGTATCTGGGACTACTAATCGACTGAAAGATGAGTTTTTCTGAGTAAATCAGTGCAACGGCTGAGAAGGTTACTTTACGCCAATTCATCAAGAAAGCGCCTCTTGATGAGAGCTGTAGAGTCAGTGCTACTGTACGGAGCAGAAGTATAGGGTCACGCTCTCAGTAAGGAGGTGCACCGAAAACGGTTAACACAGGTACAAAGAAAAGGAGCACTGAGGATTGCATCTTGATATCCGACAGTCTCTGACTCGGTGGTGAGAGTTATTGAAAGTTTGATATATGTTGCCCTCCTTGCTAGAGAGCACCCCGCTGATCTGCATTGAAACGAGGACGCGGGATAGATGGTTGCCCACGAGGAGAGATAGTGCTCACTCAATGATTGGCAGCAGTCTTGGGTGAGTTGTATGGAGGGAAGATAGACTGCGTGCCCCACATCGGACGTGGGACCGTGGTTGAAGTGAAGGCATAGTGAGACTGAGTTCTACCTGACCCAGCATTTGAGTAGGCATGGGTGTTTTCAGTCTTTTCTGCACAAGATTGGTAAGTCTTTGTTCTCTGGTTGTAAGTTTGCCCAGGAGAGGAGGATAATGCCTGCTACACACTTTTTGCGTGCAACAAAGGGGACAAGCTGTGACGAGACCTCGATAGGAGGTGGGGGATCACTTGTCTGGCAATCTTTCTACCTCTCTCCACTCCCGCTAGAGGCGGGGTCTCTCAGCTTCAAGGCACCTCATTGCGTAGCAAAACTAGACCTGAATCAAAAGCAGTGTGTCACACGATTCCAGGCTAGATTTTTGGGTTCACAGGAGAGGCGTTCAGTGTGTAGTCTAGTCACTTGTAAGCATGGGAGTCCATTCACCTACCAACAACAAAATAAACTTTGTGTTTCACATTTTTGGCACTATTTGACTACTATATCCTCAAGAATTGAAAACTTATTATCTCTGAGGCCCGCTTGTGGCTTCCGTGTAAATGACTTTGTATATATTTATCTTTGTTCTTCTGAATCCTGTTGGAGTTGAAGGTGGAAAATTATACGTTTTGGCAATATCTTTTTTCCTCGACCTATTTCTTTTTTGTCGGTCATAGTAAGGAAAACGTACTTTTGTCTTGTACTCATTGAGGCAAACTATGTTGAAAAGAATGAATGTCAACATCGCTAGGAAAGATTCAAATAATAAGGATGGGATGTGGTCAGGTTCGAATTATTGAACGCTATCTTCTCGTTTTTATTCGAAAAAAATTCCAAGTCATCAAGTGCATCAAAATACAAAGCATTTTTTCGATTTACTGAAGCTAACAACTTAAGAGTTCGAATTATCGAAACACTCGAATTATTGAGATTCGGCTACATTATGCTATTTATTTTACGGTCTGGAAAAACTGGCAATAAATATCTTTGAGAAAGGATAAAAAGAACTAGTCTTGATCCTGAATTAATATGTAACTCCAAAAATTGTAATTGTTTTAATTATTTTCATTAAGTGAGGAGAATTTTAGTGGGAAATGATCCCGTTACCAACAAAGATATACTACTTGTGGTTAGATGCCATTTTCGTAGTACGAAGTGTCCAAACTTTCAAAATACTCTTCAGTATTCATAATGATTTCCTCGTTTGATCTGAATCTCATTATCTGGAGCCACTGCTTGAGTTTTAAGCAGTTTCTAATATACGGCTAGTGAGCAACCAATTCGAATCGTAAGTGATCCAATTTGGCCATCGCTCCTAAAAACATGTGTGACAGTTTGCTATCGTCATATGGAGCTTTTTTGCTCTATTTTGTCTTTCAGTTTATCTAATAATGCTGCATAATACTCTTTTGTGACTATTATTCCCTTCTCCAAGTAATTGATGAAGATTATTCCATTCGCATCAAAAACGGAAGCCATCACCGCTTTGGTTGGCTGGCGTGGCTTTCCAACGTCTCTATAGCGATGGATCGACGACACGAAACAGAGCCAACGAAGGATGGAAGTTACATCACGTGTTGCCCAGATATCTATCCTTGATCCAGACCTGTGGGACGTGTCTTAAAAACTGCTCTATAGACTGCTTATTGGACTTAAGTGCTGTCACGGAAACCATTTGCACTTTTTTTTACGGTCGTTAAAATACCGCTGAGCCAAGGTGAAAAATAAAAATGTTTAAAGGTTAAAATAATAAAATAAAAGTGTTAAAAGGTTAAAATAAAAATGTTAAAGTAAAAATAAACAAAAACAAAAATGATTACATTAAGCACAAAAAGAAAATAGCTCTCCAGCAGCAGCAACCGGGAGATAACATAGTGCGAACAACAATCGCCACTCGACACCCAAAAATGGATCTTACACCTATGAGAATTTTCAATCATCATGAAATGCACTATGTGTTAAGGATTGGAACCGCTTCTTAACGAGGGCATTTTTCGATTAAGCCCACCACAGCCTAGTCCAACAGTTGTCATCCGCTGATCGAAGCATCCAGCTTAAGTTTCTCGCAAAGCAATTTAAATGCATCAGGTGGTCCATCAAATCAAGATGCATCCAAAGCAAAATGGCCATGCCCTATATGTATTTATTTAAATTTACCACGCTCTTGACGCTTTGTACAATGCTACAAAAAACGGAATGATGATGATTCTGATATGGACACAGCATAGATATAGAGAGTACTGGATCCGCAACCGGTCGTGAAAGCCGAAGCAATTGGCAACCTTCGCTAAAGTTGTGTGAAGTTGAGGTTTGAGGTGATATGCTTTTAATTTAGCACTCTATTCACGGCCAAATACGTTCACATTTAAAAAGTTTTTAATTTTAAAGATCGCGCGTACGTTATCGGAACTTTAATTCACTGTTTTAATTAAAAATTTACGAAATTTCCATCCGCTTTGACACATGAGTTTTCCCGCGTGTTTCGCGCTCTTTTCGATTTTCTTTTGCTTTGACGTTCGAGTTTTCCGTGAGAGTCATTTGTTGTTTGTACTCAAACTGTTTTCCGAATGATAACGAAGGCGCGATCGTGTGCACGTGAAATGAAATTTCGTTGGTGTGCGCGGGTGTCAGTGGGGAAGTGATTTTTCTGAAGAGAGAAAAGAAAAACCTGTTTGGAAAAAAATGGGGAAGGAGAGGCAGAGGGAATCATATAGTTTCGAGAGCGTAAGTTATTTATAACTTATTTATGTGGCAAATTTGCTTCTCCCATGGACGAGTACACAGATGCTTGTTGCTCGTCCATTTGTTTATATGTCTTTGGGACACAGTCATATCACCACCGCGAACAAATAATCACAAGTAATATGTGCAAAAATAAAACTCAAGAAAAAAAAGCAAAGTGGCGGTTGTAACTTTTTAGAAAGCAGCGGGATTATCTGGAGAGAGACACCAAGGTAACAAGTTCACAAAATCTGCTCGACATTGGAATATACGATAGCAAATTTTCAGTCCCTGCCAATGGGCATGATGATAGTTATCAGAATCTACTTCAATTGAGTGCAAAGAGTCTTGAAACTGAAAAAAAAACGATCATCTACCAACCATAAAAAAATATATGTAGGGTTTTTTCAAAAGAATGCCTACCGCGTGGTAAGTCGTCCATTGAGAATGTTATTTTATCGAAGGAGGACGAAACTGCTGCTGCTGACCCTGAAAATCGAATTGCGCAACCAGTAGAAAGACGTAAAAAAGTATTCAATGATCCAAGCAAAAGACAGCACCTTGCTACTGGATATAATAAAGCCGAAAAAGAGTCTTGCATCGAAAATAAAATACGTAAAATGGATCCTGCTTTGGAAGTCTGTGATGTTAATGTCAAAATAGCTGATTTAAGATATGCATATTGGACTTAGAAACACTTTACAGAAGAGATTCAAACGAGACAATACGGGTCGTTAGATGTAATTTTAGGAGCAGGTTATGACACTTTGGCAGATGTTTGGAGTACAGCTTGCATGGTTTTTGAATTAGCCACGTGAGCCTCACTCTGGTGAAAATTATTCGCGTGACGAAGATCATATTGCACATATGAGCTTCAATTTTCCAGGGTACTTATACACACTTTATCTTTAATAAAAAGGGGGAGTTGAGAGACATTACAGATCTGAAGCCGTGGTGCCTTGTGGATGTTCTTGTGGAAAAATATGAATGGAAACAGCAGGAAGCACAATCGTTTGCCGAGTTTTTAAAGCCCATGCTTGAATTTGATCTCGAGAAACGAGCTAAAGCTGCCGACTGCCTGAATCATTCATGGTTATCAAATTAAGCCTATATCATGTAATACGAAATTTAGAATGAGGACATTTTTCCACTGTTCGGCTTTGTTGGGATTTTCAAGATAAACGATATGTTGCTGTTAAAATAGTTAAGTTAGCCCCACACTTTACAGAAATGGCTAAAGACGAAATAAAGATTTTAAAATCTGTTCGAGATAAAATAATTCATTCTGATATCAAAACTGAGAATGTACTTTTTGGTGTAGCTGATTAACACTAGCTTATATGCCATGAATTTTAAAATGCTTCCTTATTTCGTTAGCCTTGCACCTAGAGAATACTCGGCACCAATTAAGAAAATAACTTTCCGAAATTTCACTGGAAGTAAACAAACATTCAACACTGACAGAGTGTCAGTCGCTTTGACATTTACATCTGATGGACGAATGTACTAAAAGAAGGGGGGTTTAGATTTCAATTGCCTGATGCACACCAGTTGGGGGATCGCAATTGAACGTTGAATCGAACAAAGAAAAAATTAACGGCTAGCCGATGAAAAACCTGGAAACAAAGAATGGATCTTTTCTGGCAGACAAGGATCAGCAACAGAGGACCAAGTGTGGCGAGCGACTCGAAATATTTTCTGAAATTCATCGAGGTAAGGAATTTGCAACAGAGAAAGTTACAACAGCGACAACGATATAATTGAGGGAGATAAGCGACATCAGCTCAACAGTAAGCGCGCTGGCAGCAGAGCTTCGCAACGCAGATTACTTCGGGGGCCCCCAACTAGGTAGAGTAAGTTAAGTTTTGCATATTGATTAAAGTTCTATTTTTGAAATTTTTTGCATTTTACCATTAAATAAATAATTAAGTAAGTCAACTTATTTTTGGTTATTAAAAAAATTGCCACGAAGGTAAATTGTACACCTGGCTCGGGTGTGTTCGGGAATAAATTTTCAGTGCGAATTGATCCATGATTTTTAGCGCGGCAGTTTTCAGATTTAAAGGAAAATAGTATGTGGCGTTTCGAACTATGGGAGGGGTGGTCGGCGGTCACGTGGCGCCTCCTACGACCATCTCCGACGGCAAGCGGGGTTCGAGGTCCTTAGCCGAAAGAACTCTCACGCCGAGGGTAACCAGAGGGTAACAGTGCATAGTAATGGATCCAAATTTCATGTAGCGTCACAAAATATAGAAAAATGTTTGCTTGATTACGCTGCGAAAATCCAAACCGACCGTTGAGTTGACAAGCACTGTTGGCTTCGGCCGACGGTAAGCAAACGCGGCACCCATCGTGCCGATAGCTTTTTTTATCTCCAAAATTTCGTACGTAATGTATTTCACCAGTTTCTTTTAAACGCTTGCTTAAACGCACAACTTCATTTCGCGATCACTCAAAACGATTTGATGCAATTGCTTTACAATTTCCGGCTTCTAGAGCGAGGTGGGTGTTTGGTGCCTATCCGACTCATTGTAGATTCACTAAATCACTGATAAACTGTTGAACAAGTTGAAGTTTTTCCCCGTCAAAAAACAATGTTTGATCAAGATACGGTATTCTCGTTTTTCATTTTTTTTTTACATATGCGAAAATAGCGTTACTCTAATGACTTCATCTTGAAACATCATATATAAACTATTGACGGATAAGTCTGTTAAAATGAGTCGTGTTCATTTTCCAAATGTCGCCACATATTGAAAAATTCCGGAAATTATCAGCCCATGTGATACCATCGAAAATATATCTGCAGCTTTATTCTAAGTGCAGGCTTTATTCAATTGTATCTAGAAGAAGAATATCCTGTATTAATTGCTTATCAAAGGACATTTCTGGACACAATGAAAACTTAAAATCACTGGTGCGTAACTTCCAAAACATGTAAATAAAATGCTCGTTCAACGAACTTTTAAAGAGGAACTCGATTCATTTTGTATCTTTCGACTTGGACGCCACTAACTCTCCCTCCTCCTGCACTCCATGAGCCACGTGGCTATCAACCTCTAACATTGAAACTAAATCTTTCGATCCATTTACACATTGTGCCAAAGATTATCTATGAGAAAAATTTTCGGTCATTTATCACTTTCGGAAATGGTTTACGAAAATCCTTGGAATTGCGTCGCTTCCGTCGTTGTGGTTAATCCAACAAGAACCATCAAGTTGACGTCTAATCTGAAATTCTAGCTTCTCATTTGAGTTTATCGAGAGCAGTTAGTTTTTTCCCAATCTCAAATCAAGGTTGAATTTGCTGATTCTTCACATGTCACATACATGTTTTCTGTTAGCTTGGACATTAACTTCTTCCTGTTTCCAGTTTATTTCACTCGAGGCGGATGAGCATGGATTCAAAGGAATAATTTAGTATTTGGCCAAAGGAAACACGCAGATAAGATTAGTCCAGATTAATTAACAGTTCAGTATATCCTTGAATATAACTCGTCTGGATTATGTAATTATGAGTATGGTGTATCAAAGTGTGAATCATGTGTGTCGGAAATGTCGTCCTTTATTAAATGATAAAGATGTAATTAAGCATAACTAAGAAATATGGGCTGAGATAATCCTGGAGACATCGGACAGCATAACATAAATGTGTGATGCGTAGAACAAAGTGTAATCCATCAATTCATGTGTGCCATCTGACTGTGAATATCGAGGACACCTCGGTTTCAAGGATAACAGCCTTCCAAGTAAATGTTAGCAAAACAATGAGAAGCTCCATCCTACTTGGTAATGATGATGGAGCTGTTCGGTGACAATGAACTTCGCAGCTTCTATCCAATGACCAAACAAAGCATCCCCACGTAATTTGTATTGGTCTGCATGTTTCGACAGCAACGTGGGAGTGTAGCAGATGACCACAATGATGACGTGTTAATAACTTTGGCTCACCATTTTTACGGACTTCCATTCACCCTCGTGTCCTTGTTTCTATTTTCGTGCTTCGATGAAACGCCATTGAAATCGATTCGGCCGGCGATGGGAAGAACCGTAAAAGCTACCAAAAAAATACATACTTGAAAGCTTTATGTAGAGCGTCATCAATTATTGAAGAGGATCTAATGTGAGTGTCAAATATTGATGATGAAATATTGTAATTGAATGACCTAATTTGAACGATTTGATGGGGAAACAATCGATAAATTTTTCAACGTTCGGGTAATTTAGTAGGAGATTTGTACGTTTTTTTTTCCAGTAAAATTTTTAAATTAGGGAGACGACAACTGGCTAGGAGTTTTAATAAATTTTATAAGTAGGATGAAAATAACTCACGTGATGCCAATACCAATCGGCTCTATGATAAGTGTTGTTCAAGCCACTTTATCAAATATTTTGAGTATTTTGTAGGTATTATTGCAATAAGATGTTATATGCTTATTTATAACAATCTTGTTCTCAACTCTCCCAACCCTTTTTACATCAACTTCATGTTATTCTATACCTTTCTAGTTTGAGAGTTAGTTTTTTTTAATTTAAATTTAAAACTCTTATAGTACTGTTACAAACCAGTATACCCTATGTATACTGGTAAGAACTAGGAGCTCAACTTGATGCGTATCCTATATACAACATCAAGGCTCCCGGGGAAAGTACTCACAGTAACACCACTTACCTGCCACTCTGTCCATTTAAACTAAATCAACAAAAAGACGAGAGTTACATGTTGAAAGGATTAAGTTTTATTTATGTTGATATTTTTAAATTGATTACATTTACACCTCTTTAGTTATTTTTTATCATCTATCCATACGGCGTCTACACGGACGGAGGATGCCTAGAAGAAAGTAAAGTAAGTTGATGGTGGCTACACAGCGTAAAACGCCCCCAAGCCGAATGAGGTTCGCGGCTCAAGCCTACACCTCACCATCTAACCGATGCGAAGATATTCTGCAGTTGCACCGGAACTATATGGACGAATTGCACTGACTGGCTCGAACAATTGCTTTGCTGTTGACTTTGCGGCGAATACACTGCTCGAACAATTCCCTTATTGCTGTTATCACTGCTTGCCGTTTCTCGCTCGATCAATTGCTTTTAAACGATTCTGCGGCCTCAATTCGCCCTAAATTCGCTGAGTAGTTGAAACGTGCGCTCTCGTTCCACGAAAGCCTCTTCCTCCGCGCTCCGTCTCACTTGCCCGCATGGTGAAACTTTGCGGCGAATTGGAGAAATCAGGCGAGGAAAAGCTTTTGTTTAGCTTTTCTGTTCTCTTCACAGTGTCACTCCGCTGGAAGCACACCCCGAAGCTTCTCATGTACATGGTCGTTGTCGTCGCTAATGTTATGGCTTATGTAAAGCGAATTATGAAGTCTTTTCGCTAGCCGTTGGTCGACAAGTACATGTTTTGATGACAATGGGCGTATGTGCTTGACCGTATAACACTTGACGTAGTGCGAATGCTTGTCGATATTTCTATAAGCACACCCCGAAGCTTCTCATGTACATAGTCGTCGTCGCTAATGTTATGGCTTATGTAAAGCGAATTATGAAGACTTTTCGCTTGCCGTTGGTCGACAAGTACATGTTTTGATGACAATGGGCGTATGCGCTTGACCGTATACACTTGGCGGAGTGTGAATGCTTAGACGATTGACGACGTTTCTATATAGCATAACAGTACCACCTTCACGAAGTTTTATTATTGGAAAAAAATTAAGTAGTACAACAAAATTTGACTACTAAAACGGGGTTTTTGCTATGTCCTTTTGAAAGAACAATGGCATTTAATTAATAAATCATTTGTCATAGTGTTCGAGAATATGGAAATACTTTTCCGTGTTTTTAGTGTCTCGGATGCACTAATACATACTTCTCAAAGATACATCTCAAGGAATCAAGAAGAGTGAGTGTGCTGTAGTTAAAAGATTTTAGTTTTGTCTTCATTATGTATTTTTATTAAAGATATCAAAATAAACAAAAACAAAACTTTCCTTAAACATTATCATCAAAATTTAAATTTATTTGCAAAATCAAAGGAATTCAAAATAAGAGATAGATATTCTTAGAGATATGAATATTTTTTTATCAGTCTGCATGAAAATTTGTAAAAAAATTGCACTTGGCAGTAAAACATAAATATATCCCACATTTTTTGCATAACACTATGGTTTTTTTCTCACAGCCACTTTTTCTGCAGCGACATTATTTTGAACCATATTCTGGTATATGTCCAGCACTTTTAGTGCGACTGTCTTTAGAAGGAACAGGCTTTCTTAGAATCTTATGCTTTTTGTGTTTTTGCTCAAGCTCATCATAGTCTATTTGATCCTCATTCTCACATTCTTCATCATTTTGATCGATGAGTTTGGTGCCCAAATTCAGTCTTAATTCTCACATCTGCACAATACTTTTTTTGGAGTGCCCTTGTCAGCGTCTATAGCCCTGTATTGTAGCCAAGATTTCTTCAGACACAAATCCGAAATGTGAGAGATAACGCGGATTGTCCACCTTTTTGTACGGTTGCGGGAGAGACAAACCGAAAGCATCCGACTAGCGAGACCAACGCCATCCATTTTTTCGTTGTACTTTCACTTTAACGTATTTTTTGTCTTTCTTAGACCACCACTCACATTCATCGTGATTCTAGGCAAAATATCACGTAGCAATCGTCAGTACAGGTTTATTGCCAAGCCACATAGTCACAGCGAGTTTACGATTTTCCCTTATTTTTATTTATTCATTTATTCATGAACCAAACAAGGTACAAAATATTTACATTGCATTATAGTTCCATTTTATTTTCTTAACAATTACAATTGGGGGGAAATGGGCTAAGGAATTCCAGGACAGAGGATATTTAAGGATTCAAGGTTTTAAGTAAGTTTGTTTTAAAAGTGGCCTTCGAAATGCCTAGTGTATAGCAATTCTTCACGTTGTTAAAGATTCTGCAGCATTTATTAATAGGCTCACTATCAGCATAGACAGTTCTATGATGGGTTACTTTGAGAAAAGGAGTCTGCCTAGTTTGTCTCGTTGCATTATTAAAATTAAACTTCGTGGAGAGTGATTCAATCTGAATAACTTTTTCGATATTTCAAAAGGCGAAGCAACAAGATGAGATTTGTCTTCTTAATGACAGAGAAGTCATGTTAAGTTGTTTAAGCCTTTGCGAGTATTCTGGTAAGGTTGAGAATTGACTGGGATCGTGAAGATCCCTTAAGGCAAAGAGTACAAATTGCTTCCGGATGGACTCAAGTCTATTTGAGTGTATTTCAAAGATAGGGTCCCAGACAATGCTCGCATATTCTAAGATTGGGCGAACAAGGGCCGTGTACAAAGATTTTGTTACCCATATATTCTTGAACTCCTTCGCACGTCTTTTAATGAAGCCTAGCTGCTTATTAGCCTCCGCTAAAATTTTATCCTAATGTAAATTAAAACGCAGCTTGTGATCCAAGATGACACCAAGATCATTAACATGCTCAACTCTTGCCAGTTCGACATTATTAAGGAAGTAGGTATTGCTAACGAAGTTGTTTTTGCGAGAAAAACTTATTACCTGACATTTACTTGCGTTGAGTTTAAGTTTATTAATCTCACACCATTGTTGAAGGCAAAAAATTTTAGTTTGAAGAAAGCTCGCTTCAGTTTGTGAGCCAATAGCGTGGTAAATTTTTAGGTCATCAGCATACAATAGGTGTGGTATACCCGCCAGTTCTTTTGATAGATCAGATATGAAGATGTTAAACAGGAGAGGTCCGAGGTGACTACCTTGTGGCACACCCGATGATGCTACAATTTTCTTTGAATAGTAACCCTGAAATTATAGTTTGAGTGCGATGAGAAAGGTAGGGTATAAGCCAATTCAGAAGAGACCCAGAGATCCCAAAGTTTTGCAATTTTGTTATTAAAATGGAGTGATTCACTTGATCAAAAGCCTTACTAAAATCAGTGTATACTGCATCAATCTGCTGGACTTTTTCCATGGCATTAAGAGCATCGGAAACCATGATTATGAGATTAGTGGCAGTTGAGCGACCTTTACGGAAACCATGTTACTGGTCGTTAAGGAATGGATCAACAAAGGTGGCGAGCCTATCATGTATCATTTTTCCAAATAGTTGTGGTATAGTGGATAATAGTGCCATGCCTCTGTAATTCTCCACTGATTTTTTGTCTCCACTTTTGTGGATGGGTGTAAGGTTGGATAATTTCCACACAGTCGGAAAGACACCTGATGAGAGAGATTTATTAAAAATTATGTGCAGCAGTTTGGATACCTGTGTTAGACACTGAAATAAAAAAGATGGAGGAATATGGTCTGGACCAGGGCCTCTATTCAGGTCCAGATCGTTATTGGCTTTATGGATTTCTTCTAAAGTAAGAGTTATTTCTGCAATACCACCATTATGAGGTATTTGCGTCTAATGATGTACCGGTGAGCTAGCAGGCAGAAAATCTTCCTGGAAGTATTCCGCAAACATATCACAAATTGTTTTACAATCAGAGGTACTTCGCAACTATCTCTTGCTTGCTTTTTAAACATTTGTTCTTCGGTGCGCAGTTTTTCAAAATTCTATTCAGCTTCTCCCAAATTAAATCCTTGGTTGATTAAATGAGCAAATGTTATGTTTCCCTGATAAATTGCCATGTCGCAAACGACACCTTTTGGTGAGGCTAAGACGAAAACTTTTATGCCGACTGGATTTGGTTTGTTGCGCCAGTACTGCCGCATGCGACACTTTCCATTAAAAGGGATGATTATCTCTTCAATACTCATTTCCCTTGGACGATTTTTTTTCGTGACATCCAGATAGGATGCATTCAAATAGAAGCAAGATTTCTAAATTTTTTGAAGCATTTGTTTTGTTGTCTCTTCAGGATCACAGACACATTTCAGCCTCAGTCTTATATAAAATCTATTTCGGGTCATGGCCGTTGCTATTATTGGTAGCATTCATTTTTCTGACCAATACACTGATATCTGTGGATACTGTAATGCGAACTTGACCATCGTTATTCCAATATCGACTTTGAGCCCCTTTAATGTAAGTCCCATGGATTTACCAGTTTCTAAAACATGGGCTCTATTCGTACAGTAAACCATATCAGCAAGGATGTTGTCATCTGTATATTGGTCGTAGAATTGGTGCCATTCCCATTCCTGTGTTTTCGATGCATGCTGATTGTAATAAATCATTTATTTCTGATTCGAGTTTGGTATGGGTGCAACTATCTTGAACGTTAGCGTTGTTTCGCCTATTTTCGATAGCGATGATTTCAAACTTTCACTTCGGCCATGGTGACAAATACGTACTCGCGCGCGAGAAATACTGCTGCTTTGTCTTCTTGCCGGTGGTGCACATGCCTCATATACACACCCATTATGGTCACCCAGCAAGTCGAATGAATGTCCCGCATTTGTACAAAGGTAGCAAATACACATTTCTCTTTGATTCTCGCTTGTAGACTAGTTTTCCCTGCGACATATTTGAATCATCTTCATAGCCTTATTCTCAACAATCTTTTACGGGAATATCATGGTTCTCTAAATAATTCAAGGTGGTATCCGCTCGATGCTCAGATTTATGGTCTAAATATGTAAAAACTTCAGGAACCTTTCAACCTTTCAGTGGTGTAGTTTTCCAGCGAAAAATGGAAGTGGAAGGTAAGTATGCCGCCCAGAGGGTAAGGTTTTTACAATCCGCGATTGATCGGTTCGGGTACGCGGCGCCATAACTTGTGTTTGGCATTTTTCATTAGCATGGATTATTTCGGCTAGAATTAGAGTAGGTCTGGCAACGCGTTGGTATTTTGATGGGGAACGCGCATATTTGATTTGGGTTGTTGATGATTGGTTAGAAGTCTGGCGGTGGCAGTGTTAAAGCAATAGCAAATTTTTTCTTCGGGAAACGTTCATTTGTGTCGGTAGCTGAAGGATTGTAATTGCGTTTATTCTACTCATGGAAGACTTGTGATCGAAACTCCTCGGGGAACTAGCTTACCTGCAAGCAGTAGAGTAAACTAAGGTTACCTAGACCATTTTACCTGTAGCGTACAGTCTTTTGGCACGTATGGAGACTTCACACCTTGAACCGATGAGTGGTTGGTTTAGATTTCCTTCGGGAAATCTCGGACAAGTGGATCGAGAAAAATCATTACAAATGACAGATAAAATTAATCTAAAAAAATTCAAGTAATCACAGAAGCAAGCAAAGAACATGTAACCACCTCAGAGTAGACTAAAGTTGCCCGGAACAGTTGACCTATAGGGTATAGTTTGTAGGCACGTATGGAGACTTCACGCCTTTAAGCGATGAGCAGTTGGTTTAGATTTCCTTCGGGAAATCTCAGACAAATAGATGGAGATTAATCATTATAAATGACAGATAAAATTTAACTTGAACAATTTTATTAATCGCAGAAGGAAATTGTACGATTTTTGTACACGCGATAAGTGGGTTTCCGAGAGAAAACACACAGTCAACAATTCACAACTTTATTTTCAAAACGAGACAGCTACAACAATAATAATTCAAATGAGAAACTGGAGGTCCGCTCACGCACCTTGTCTTTGTGAAAACTTCGTATCCACCAGTCTCTTTGTGTGAGATGCGAACGTTCCAGTTCGACGTCATCTCTCATCATATACACTAAGTCAAGTTGGCTTTGTGTCACCCAGTGAAGTTGGCTCCGTATTACAGATGGATGTCATCAGGGGTGTTGATATGATGTGTCGCTATGGGATGCAGGTACACAGCATCCATGGATCATTCATCGTTCGAATCTCGAACATCCCGCAGGACTGAACCGCCATGGTTCAGGATGATGTCCTCATCTGCCTCAAATAGCCTGCAAAGGTTTGGCACAGGCCATTTACACTGGTGTTTGATGAGATGAGCCTCGGCTGTTCACTGATCGCTATTGTATTCAACGGTTGCAACACGCACCAGGCCTCACTGCCTGAATGGACACCAATGACGCGACTGATACACCAACGAGTAGGATGTAGTAACTCCGTCTTGATGACCACGACGTCGTTTAGCCGGAAGTTTGGTTCCGGACGTGCCCATTTACTCCTCGTCTGTAGAGCTGTCAGGTAGTCGTCTTACCATCGTTGCCAAAATTGTTAAAAGGTCTGTTCGACGTTCTGGTTGGACCGTCAGTTGTTGCCCGTGAATTCAGGAAGGCCTATTGAGGGTGTGAAATTGCACAATATGTTTACTAATTATGCGCAGGAGATGCTTCTTTATTGGCTAGACCACTGCTTCCCACTGTCGACCACGGTGAGGCGCAGACGATGGGTTAAACTACCAAAGGATGCCAGCATTAGAACTGTGCTGCCTCACACAATCGCGTTTCCATTGACGTAGATCTTCTTGCTTAATTCGGTCAGCACCAATGAACTGGATGCCGTTGTTGCTATATGAATTTTCGCAGTAGCCTTGCCTACGGACAAATCGGTCGAATACGTCCAGGAAGGCCTGTATGGAGAAGTCTTCCGCTAATTCGATGTGTACTGCCCAGGAGCACACGCATACAAAAATAGCAGCATACATATTGACAGTTGTCTTCGCTTGTTTGCCTCCTAAGTGAATGGTGAATGGGCCGCAGTAATTGATTTCCGTGTTAGTAAACGGAGGTGCAACCATTATTCGTGATCGTAATCGGCAGGTAATGCATCGATGGATGTGTGATTTGACAACAGCACGTGCATGTACAATCCAGCACGTGCATGTACAATCCAGAACTGCAGCATGGCTTGAATCCCACCATGCAATGTGACTTTGTGTGCATCGTCAACTGTCAACTTGGTCAATGCACATGTTTGGAGTAGGATGATGGGATTCCGTTGCTCGTCTGGGTTGGGCACATGAGCTAGGCGTCCTCCAAGTTGTATCACACCTATGTTCCCCAAAGACGGGTTCAACGAAACAAAAGTGCTTGTTGCTACCACTATAGAATGAGAGCAGAGAGAACTAAAATCTGTAGGGAAAGCATTACGTTGGGCTTCCCGCATGTAGAAGAGTAGAGCTGCTTCAATCTCGCCTGTATCGATGAAGCTCTTCTTCCAATATCGCCGACCGCTCAATTGAAACCTCATGACGAGAGTTGCGGTGTGCAAAAGTCATTGAAGCGTACTGAATCTCTCCACAAGGGAGATGATACCAACACCAGGTACCGTTGTTATTAGTTTAGATGCTGATCTCACTCCCAGAAACACCTTCAATGGTCGAAGCTCGGTGCGAAAGGCGTCCTCCTTCGTTTTTGTCAATGACATCCAAACAGAGTCATTCAAGTTGCAAATGCTAGGAAGTCCGTTCCACCAAAGTGGATGAGACTGTAGTCCAGTCGGTGTAAGTCCGCGACTGGCATAATTGGCTGGGTTAAACTGGGAAGGGATATAGCACCAGGGACTAACATCCGTATGCTGTTGGATGTACGCAACTTGGTTAGAAACAAACTGTTTCATGGTTTCAGGTGGTTTTCTAAGCCAGCACACGACAATGCCCGAATCGCTGTGTAATGTGTAGTCAACGTTGGACAGTTGGAGTACTTCACGGACGTTGATCAAAGTAGTAACGTGTAGTCAACGTCAACGTCGGACAGTTGTAGCGCTGCACGGACGGTGATCAAAGTAGTAACTAGGAGATGTGCGGCTGACAAATCTAGTCTAGGGACTGTGACTTTCTCGTCCTTTTCTTCCTCATCGTCTTTCCGGATGGAAGTGACCTAGTGAAAAAGACTGTCAGACTGTGGCCCTCGTTGTCGACACTGCCTGCGTAAATGACAGCAGCGTATGCCCTCTTACTAACATCGCCAAAGCCGTGCAGACTAGAAGTTGTGGTTACTGCATACCAAGCCACCGTGGTATACGAATGTCACCAAGTTACTTGATTTCATTGCGAAATGTCTGCCATTCATCCTGCAAGTCAGTAGGCAATGGCGTGGACCAATCGTATCCCGCTTTCCAAAAGAATTAAATGAGAAGTCTTTCTCGCATGATTACCGGTGCTAAGATGTCGGTAATGTGTCCGTATCCTTGATAGAGATCTTGTGAAACAACTCGTCCTGTACAGGATTCCAATGTCAGCTGAGCACTGTTGTGGTGTTGAAAGCACTAAAATTGATGTCATATGAAGACGTTGTTGTCCCAGTGATTGCCTCAAAAGTCTCCAGGCTATTACAATATCATTTGCGCAGTCTGAAATTGCCATTGCTGAGTATCTTGTCAATATCGTACGCTAACGTTCTTGTATCATCTGGCGTGTCAGCACTGTTCAAAAAATCGTCTCCATAAAAGTTACTCAGTATACTTTCCTGAACAGTGGCTGCTCAGCATGCGTCAGAGACAACCTCCAAATTGTCCGTAGCACATTTCCGTAGTGTTCATATAGCATTGTATGGACTGCTAGCCGTACCATAAGTCACCGTCGTTAGTTGATATGTCAACAACGTTTCCGTTGGGCCGCCAAAGTATTCATTGCCAACATCGAAGGCGTGGATCGATCTCGACTTGTCAAACATCTTCTCGACATCTGTGGTGAGAATGATGCTATATCGTCGAAAACGAAGTAGTACGAAGGCAGTCCCAGAAGTACCCAACCCGAAAAAGAAAACAGTAAAAATATTGCGAAAATATTTTTTTATTTTTCAAATTATTCTCCTTTCAGCTCGATGCACTTTACCCAACGATGTTCAATAGCGTCGATACCCGCTTTATAGTAGGAATCGTCAAGCTCTTCTAAATAGCTACTAGCCGCAGACTCTACCTCTTCGTTGTTGGCAAATCTTTTGCTGCCGAGCCGTGTTTTCGAAGTCGGAAAAAGAAAAACATCCGAGGGAGCCAGATCTGGTGAATAGGGTGCATGAGGAAGCAATTCGAGCTTCAACTCATTGATTTTAGTCATCGCAATAACGCACGTGTGGACTGTCATGATGAAACAACACTTTCTTTTTCGTCAGATGGGGCCATTTTTTCTTGATTTTATCACTCAAACGCTGCAATAAGGCTGCATAATATGCGCCGTTGATCGCTTTTTCCTTTTTCGATATAATCAATAAATATTATTCCACGCGCACCCCAGAAAACGGATCCCATGACCTTGCTAGCTGACTGAACTGTCTTTGCTTTCTCCGCAGCTGGTCTTCCCTTTTCAGTCCACTGCTTTGACAGCTCTTTGGGGTCAGGTGTAAAATCATGGACCTATGTTTCGTCCATGGTTACAACTCGACGCAAAAACTCGGCTTTATTGCTGCAAAACATTGTCAAAAATTCGACGGAAATATCCTCACCTTGCTGTTTGTGCTCCATTGTGAGCAAACACGGCACCTATCTTGCGCACAGCTTTCTCATGGCCAAATTTTCGGTTGAAATGCGATGTAACACACTTTTTGAAATGCCTGCCATAACTGCTATCTCGCGCGGTTTTAGTCGCCGGTCATTCAATACCATTTTGTGGATTTTCTTCACATTTACTGACGCAGTGACCTCAATTGGTCGACCACTGCGGTGTTCATCTTGGTAGCTCGTATGACCTCGCTTAAACTCAGCTACCCAATGTAAACAAAAGAACAGATTTCCCCAGCGTAGAACCCAACTCGGTTTTGATATCGGTTGGACTTAGACCTTTCAAATAAAAGTATTGTATTGGATTTTTTCCATATTCACAAATTCACTAAAAGCGGTCACTTTGGATGTCGGTAAAAAAAAATAAACGTACCGTTATGAATTTTTTACATTAACTTGTTGAAAGGTGGTATTGCCAATCGCAGTAATTGTTTTTTTAAAACTACCTGTATTGATAAGTCAGGTCACACATAAGCCAGGAATGCACAGCATTTGTGCCGCAATTCGGAGTTGCTTGACAGTTTGCGCTCGAACTGATGAAACTCTTGTAAGGCAATTCAATGAGAATTTCGCAGTTCTGGTGCGTTGCGACGGATTAGAATCTGCACCGTGTATCGACCTTCGCTTTCCCTAGTGAAATTGTCAAAAAATGTCTGTTCGCAAATGGTATGATAACAGTCTTCGAGGCTAGTTTCTCGGCTTCCTGAAATTCGCGAAGTAAACTGCAAGCGTGAAATGTGTGCTGTTTCATTGGGCTTGTTGTTTTGGCTGACGTTGGACCAAACACAACCCAACCAAGGTGAGTCTGTATTGCGATAGGTTTGTTCTTACCAGCTCTGATGATCGCTTCCTCAAAAATCATACCCCAAATGTCTGCACCAATGAGTACATCAATGCCACGAGGGACATCAAATATCGGATCAGCCAGCTCTAAATTGTGTAAACGGCTCCAGTTGGTGGCAAATACCATAATAACCGGGGTGGGCGACGCGATAGTGTCCAAAATAAATACTTCAAATTGCAATTCAAATTTGTTGTCAAATGTGGATCACATGATGACATCTGTTTGACTACAATTACTAACGGCTGTGGTAGAGCCAATGCCTTTGATGGTGATTTTCCGGCATAATTTGCGAAGGTTCAAATATAAAGCAAACTATTCCTTCAAAAGGCTTTTTTCAGACCCGGGGTTACATAATGCGAGGCAAAGTCGATGCGTTCCGTAAATGTCCAATAGTAATACGTATGCAGTCGCGAGCAGGACAATGGCACCGTTTTGCAACATGAACGATTGCAGTGGGTTGGTCAGTCATTGCCGACCGAGTTTTTGTGGGGCTCTTAACGTCGATCCGGCCACGTTTTCCGCAGAACTGGATGACACTGCGTTGTCAGTATGTACCACTAGATTTTTGTTGCCGCCGCTACACAGCGAAGAACTATGTTTTTGTCCATGAAACATACACCCACGTGAATAACAATTCTGTACACTATGTCCAACACCAAGCGAATTATAGCAAAGTGCGAGTAATTTCACGACATTCCATCGATCTTTCACCACCAGATTTTTAAATCGTAGGCACCGTGTCATTCGATGACGCTCTTGACAGTGCCGGCACATCCCATCCTTCAATTTGTCACCGCGGTAAGAAAGCGGCAGAGGTTGTGGGCGACGTGGCTGTCGTTGTAAAATATACGGCGGTGGGCCTCTTTGCACTCCAACTTGTTACATATGGCATCGTCTGGCTGTCATTCACCCCACCCGGCATGTTTATGCCATGGCACTCCAAGAAAAGCAGCAAATTTTTCAGCGGTGGTATGTTGTTGGACTTGAGACCCATTCTCCAGTTGCCAGAACATGCACTGTCAGAACATCCTTCTTGTTGACAGGAAGCTCGCAGAGAGTTACGGACACAGTCAACGATGTCCTATAGTGTCCTCTGCGGGTTTGGTAGACTTTCCGGCAAATTGAAAATATGTTAGATGTGGGTCTCCGCGAGCAGGCGAGCGTTATCAAAGTGGCGTTTGAGTTCGGCCCAGACCTCTTCGTACCCCCCGTACTCAGTCGGCTAATCAAAGGGACACTTTCCGCCTTGGCGTGTTGATGGAGTTAGCCCAGCTTGTATGTTAGAGATAAGGCTGACCTCGAGTGGACCATCGTTGCGAATATATCATGAAACATGAGCCAGTTTTGTGAAAGTCCGTGAAAGTTTGGTAACGCAACAGGCTCCAACCGCATATCCGCGACGTAGCAGATGTCGTATCATATTCCGATTTCGCACTGGTGGACATCCGATGTAATACTGGCCATCCACTTCTACCTTCCGAGAAAAAAACACACAGTTAAGAATTTAAAACTTTATTTTCAGAATGAGACGGCTACAACAATAATAATTCAAACGAGAAACTGGAGGTCCACTCATTCAAAATTCAAATCCACCAGTCCCTCGTTGTTAGATTTGAACGTTCCAGTTCAGCATCGTCTCTCATCACTCACTCAGTGAAGTTGGCTCCGTATTGCAGATGGATGTCGTCAGGGGGCGTTGGTACGCTGTGTCGCCATAGGATGCGGGTACACAACATTCATGGATCTTTCATCGTTCGAATCTCAAACTGATATAAAGATCACGATGTTATGCTAGATGTAAAACCACTTTGTGGTATACGTTACGGCTTAGAAGTATCATGGAATCATATTCATTTATTTATTTACCAAACAAAGTATTACATCAAAATTTTAAATTATCACAAAGAGATACAAGTTAAAAGTTACAAAATACAAGTCAAAAATATAGGTTACACTTATAAAAATATAAGTTAAAAACATAGGGCTAGGAAGAGAGGAATATTAATAGATTGGCTTCAAACTGTAGTCTGGAAAAGCAATGACTCAGGCTATTTAATATTTTGCAGCATCTCTTAATTGGTTCATTTTCACCGTAGATGGTAAGATGCCGACTTTCCACCAGTAAATGTGAATATTCTGTAAATGTTACTGGTTCGTTCAAGGATATCCTGTGAATCAGATATTGAACTTTAATGGTACCAGGGAGGACATCAAATGCAGACCAAGCGCATGCCATAATTCTACGGAAGGCTAGTGAAAATAAATTTAGAATGGACAACCCATATTCATATGAAGGCAAGCTCTGAAAGTAACGTGGGTCATGTTGAGATCGTAAAGCAAATAGCAGGAACTGTTTTTGAATACACTCAAATCTTTCTGTATGAACATCAGAAACAGGATGCCAGACGACACCTGCATATTTGAGAATAGGGCGGACTAATAATATGTATAATGTCTTTGTTGCCCACACATCCTGAAATTCTTTAGCACGCCATTTGATGTAGCCTAACATTTTATTAGCCTTGCAGAAAACCTCATCATAGTGCAAATTAAAACGGAATTTCTTTCCCACGAAGACACCGAGGTGTACTAAGCTGTCTGTTCGGGGAAGATTAGTATTACCAGGGTAATAATCCGCTAATAAAATTGAAGTTCTGCGAGAAAAACTAATCACCTGACATTTGTCGAGGTTCAGGTATAGGTGCTCTGTATTGGGCCATTCAAGCAGCGCATTTGTCTTGTTCTGTAAAAATATCAAATCACTGTGTAGAATTTGAGATTATCCGCATAAAATAAATGGGGTTTATCAGATAACACATCAGAAAGGTCTCAAATAAATATGTTGAAAAAAAGAGGTCCGAGATGACTGCCTTGAGGTGAATTTCTTTGTGCATATAAACTTAACGGTTTGAGTCCGGTTTTTGTAGTAAGAGTTTAGCCAGCGAAGCAATGGGCCAGGGATTCCAAAATTGCGCAATTTTTCTGATAGAGTTGTATGATTGACGCGATCAAAGGTTTTACTAAAATCACTATAAACTGCGTCAACTTGGTGCCATTTTTCCATTGCACAAAGTATGTATGAGACCATAACTGTTAGATTAGTGGTTGTGGATCGATTTTTCCTGAGGCAATGCTGCTGGCCATTAAGACGCTGCTCTATTACGGGCGATATTTTAGAGTATACTATTTGCTTGAATAATTTTGGGATGGCGGATATAATGGCAATTCCTCTATAATTTTGAACACTTCCTTTGATTTTGCCTTTATGAATTGGAGTCAGATGAGAAAATTTCTAGTGTATTGGAAATTTCCCGCTTACGAGTGACTTATTAAAAATGATATGGAGAACTGGTACAGAAAATTAAATCTGGGCCAGGTCCATGGTTCAGATTAAGTGTTTTCATTGCATTAATGATATCATCTTCAGAAACTAAGAGTTCCTGAAGCGCTGTTTCAAAAACGGCGTTAGTTTTATCTACATGAGATTAGGTGCTCGCTAAGGAATACACTGATTGAAAATGATCTGCGAAGAAATTACAATTTCTTCCGGGACAGAGGAACTGCGGTCTTCATAGGTCATTTGTTTAGGATAACCATGAGCTTGGCGCTTAATATTTACAAAATTAAAGAACTTCTTTGGATTTTAGATTATGTTTTCGCCATTAAAATTTACATACATTGCATAGGCCTCGCTTGACTTCAATCTAAATTCATTTGCCAGTTTATGATATTCGTTTTTAATTTCATCACTGACATTGGGTTCTTTTTGCCTAATTTTGTGGAGCTTATTCCTTCTACTTCTTAAATTTTGAAGACTACTGTCCAACCATGCCTCAGACAGTTTATTCCTCTTTTTGATTTTAGGTGTATGGCTTCTAACGGTGTCAAATATGGTCTGATAGAAAGAGCTCACTGCATCATCTACATCTAGCGTGGAAAGCCTACTAGTCCAGTCTACATTAGAAATATAACTATTAATGCTATCGTAGTCAGCATTACGGAAATTAAATACAATCGAATTATTGTACGGAAGGCTGTTTGTGTCATCAGAGATTGAATAATCAACTGCAAGTGCGGAATGGTGAAGGGTATTTTTGAAAAGATTTTCCACATCATTAGTTGGATTAACCACCACCTCGCCATAAGATTAGAATTAGATCTAACCAATTGCCAGAGGAATTGGGTGTCGGAGCTGATTGCTGTAAATCATTGCCGTACAATGTAGAAACTAGGTTGAAATCAATATCGTCTCGAAGACTCAATAGAATGAGATGATTATCAGGTTCATCAACTATAAACTTTAAATTGGGCCCTGTTAAAATCTCCAAATATAATAATTTTATTTTCTTCTTTCGAGAGTTCAGCAAGTGAAGAGATAACTCCACAAGCCTCGGTATAGATTGTCTCACTGGACTCTGGGGGACTATAGAATCCACAAACGTACAAATAAAATTTATTTATTTTGATTTTCGCTATTACATGTTGGAAAGTTTTGAAAGTTGCGATATTGACAACACCACTCGAGTAAGCATTGTATATGGCAATTAAGACACCACATCCTCGGGTTAGGCCAGTGCTTAGATAGTCTCGATCATTTCTACAAATAGACCAACAACTATTGGGAATCTCTCCGTTACGATGGGAGTCATTCAACCAGGTTTCCGTGATCGCAAAAATACTGAAAGGGCATGATTTAGCGTCAAGAAAAAGTTTGTTGAGTTTGCCTCTCATGCCACTACAGTTATGCTAGAACATTTTGTGTCGGAGCTCTTATTCTGGACGAAAAAATTTGTGATGTTGCTCACGTGACCTTTAGAGCGAGGATATATAATTTGAGCTTGCGCGAGAAGCGTAAGTTTCAGGATCTTTTTTGGCTTGCTCTGATGTAACACCAAGTTATTCATGGCATCTAAGATATCGTTTTTGTAGAGCATCAACATCTATCGGAAGACCTTCTCTCTAAATCATTACTTTTATATTGGTCTTCGTTTTACCGTCGATACATATAAGCTAGGTAGAGTCGAACCAACTCATATAATCTGTGCTCACCCAGTCTTGATAGTAGAGACCTGGTCTGAAGATCTTTGCTAGAGTTTTTGTCGCTTTTACTATCAAAGGTACGAGTGGGTCTAAAAAGGATTGTTTTTCATTCAAATGACTTTTGAATATGCTAGGTAATTCAATTGCACAATTAGGGGACGAAGTCTGAATCCACTTCTTACGAAGTTTAGATATTTTGAAGGAGTTTTTATAGAGTTAAGCTCAGAAATTGATCTTTTATTCGTTTCTGAAGAACCGATATTCTCTTTAGGTTGATTATTATCAGAAAAAGTACTGTCTCCCATTAGCCAGTTATCTAAAGAATCTGGAAGGCTAACAATGTTGTTAGTAATAAATGGTTGAGTGTTGTGAGTAGTGTTAATATTCAGGTTTTTGTTCTTTGTGCAAATTACTGTTTCATTTTTGTTGCTGTTGTATTTGCTTGGTTGATTATTGTTGACAGCAAGTTTCCTTGATTTCCATTTCCTGAAGGCCAGTCCACTCCAATAGACGCTACCTTTTTTAGATGTGTGATTAGAGAAAAGCCAGGCATATTTGTGCGGTATGTATACCTATATTTTGAACGATTTCGTTTTCTTACTTCTCTCTTAAATTGCCTCCGCTCTGCAGCCTTCCAGTAATAGATTTACTTCCAAGAATTTTATAACTCGAGCAGTACTAGTATTCTTTGGTGTTTACTTAATGAAAAATATTTCGAAATTGTTGTGCTGATGATTCGTTACATTAGCTTTCTCCAACCGCTCAAGTCTTTTTTCCATTCGTCCTCTGACCAAAAGGTACCCAATTTATAGATAAGGCTGACGATTTCAGATGTTTGATTTGAAGCAGATACCGACGCCACTTAATTCAGACCACATGATTACAAATGGCTGCCATTATTTTGAACTGGGAAAACGTTTTTAATGCTACACTGCTCCATTATTTTTTCTTCACTTACACTTTTTATCGATGTTTTCCAATTTTTTGAGAATTTTCGATAGCTGTAACAAGTTGTCCCGCTCAGCTATTTTTTGTGTAATATTGTTAAGCATATCACTGAATGCTTCTTCACGAAAGGTTCTGTACATGATGGTTGGATGCTGGAGATTTGCTCTTACACGGAGATTAGTCGGTTGTCAAACATCTCAAGGGCTTTGAATATTTTCCTATCGCTCTCTGATAGGTTTATAGCTAGCTCATCGAAACTGCTAGCCATCTCCACAAAATTATCCTCATTTGCTTGAAATTTAGATCGTAGTCGAGCGATTGTCAGATTTTTCTCTTCAATGAGGTTTTTGATGTAGCTGGTAGCCTTATCATACATCGCTTTCAATTCCTGCTCAACACATTGAAAATCTGAGCAAATAAAATGTTCATCCAGGTAAGGATGAAACCAATCACGTGGTGCATCCATGCAGGCACCATGTAACTTGCGGTTACAAAAGCCTTTGCAGATAACATATTTATAGATGTTGTCAAACGTGATGCAATTTTCGAGGCTGCATTTTACACTCATTTTTGTTAGGGTGAGGTCAGTCATAGGCGAGGAGGGTAATATTATCTATGAATCGAAAATCGTTGCGGGAAGAAACACCTCAAAAAAGTATATTCATAAGCAAATTTCTGCTTAGTCACTCACAGTGAAATTGATAAGTGGGGCAAGAATTAAAAATATCGCGCACGAAAATTACCGTCATCAGCAAATTGCTACTTTCCCTATAGATACAAATTCGATTATTGCTGATTAATTATTGATATCATTGTCACAATAATTTACAGTGAAATCACTAAGTCGGTCAAGAATTAAAAAATTCAGAATTTCATGCACTAACAACAAATTTTCAATTAGCGCGGCAACGATATAATTTAAAGAAGACTGCTAATATTTTGCGGAGCGATTCAAAAATACGCAAAAAAGTGAATTTCGAAACTAAAAACAAATTATGTAATTTGCGTGGTGTAGCGAATAGAGCGCTCACCTCGTAAGCTGAAAGTCCCGTGTTAAATCCCGTTGGTGACAACGGCATTTGTTGCAAGTGATTTTTCGGACGGACTTTAGTCTGCTTAGTTTTGATAGGTACTAGTTTAAGATCAGAACTTATCGTACCAAGATAGACGGAGACACAGGCAAGGCGTGGTCCTAACCATACCACCTTCTCGTGTGCCGGTATATTTGATCATGATAATCAAATACTCTATCTCTTAGCAAAAACCTGAAAGGGGTTGCAGTCCCAAGTAGCAATTTCACATCTAATAAGTCTTATAGAGCTGCCTATTTTGCTTCTTTACAGCTTCTAAAAAGGTTTGGTTAGGCTAAAAAGGAGAACATTTTCTTAGTTTACCGAAGCTTGTTTACATCTATAGCGGCTCCGTAAAAGCTTTCATAACACCTCTCGCAAGTCTCATTGGCTCCTCTAAAATACCTAAAGGAAATACCTAAAGAAAGACTTAAGGAAGTTAACATTTCTAAACTTCTGTAATGATTCGGTAAGTATTTTATTAGTTCTTTCGTATGTTTCATTGAATTCTCCAAAAGACCTAAAGGAAGCCTAAAGGAGGCTTATAATTTTTTCTGCTTCCATAGTACTTCGCTAAGAAAGGGATACTTCTTTTATGGAGACTAATATCAAGAGCTGATCGCTTCTTTAGTGAGGTTCGGAAAGGTCTTTTACAAGCAATTTACGAGAGTTTTACACAAGCAAGCAAACTTTTAAAATATAAGAATGTTCCTTCCATTTAGATACCGCACTCAGTTAGCATAGTATTTCTGGCGTATTATCTGTTTGTTAATTTGTTGTACATATTTAAATTGTATTCAAGAATGGAATGATGAAATACTCTTGCGTGGGGATTTGAACCTGGGTTCCTGCGTTCCTTTGTCCGACGTTCTACCTCTGAGCCAAACCTGTAAAATGCTGATACAGGTTTTAAATTCATCCACTTCTATATATATAAGGATCTCTATTAAGCTTCTCTAAAAACACTAAAAGCAAAATATGCTTATGAGAAATGGTGTTTCATTGCAATATCATAGCAAAACATGCAAAATCCATTTTGACCCAGCAGAAGAAAACAATTTTAGCGTATGCGAAGAGTAATTGTTTTTAATTCTCAAATCAAGCTAAACTATTTCCACCTTGCTACAGACTTTTCGAAAAATAGCTTGCAGTCAATGTCATACTTTGGGAAGAAAACATGTAAATACATGTAACTATATTTTATCGAAATGAAAACAAAATATATTTTTCTTCATTTCCGATTATGTAACGATATTTAAGTATCCTTCGCAATATTTCCTCAAAGCAAAGCTGTTCAAAAAAATGTATTTGGAAGTCCATTTTCCTGGCTGAGTTAAGCATCTTGTACTGAAATAAAAGGTCTTTGTATATTATAAGCGAGCTGAAGCCTCGATAGATGCTGCGAACAATAATATTTTAAAAACTTTACAGAAGTGCCCGCAAAGCGTATAGAGTCTTCTGCTTGTGAAGGTATAAACGGTGGCAGTTTGTGACAACTATATCACGAATAAGTGTTCCAAATGTATTTGGCAGAAATTTAAGGGCACGAAAATTTTTATATACGATCTCTTGTGGAGTGGCAAGCGTTCGTTGTTTACGCGGTACCTAACAGAAAACATTAAAAACTGTACACTGCGACTATGCATGAAAACTTCGGTAAAGTTTCCAAAGCGGTTTTGCTTACAGCATTTACTGAGCTCTCCGTTTGTATTGGACACACAACCAAAAACTTCGAACCACACGGTAGTGCAAATTTGTGCATAGTGAGTTGAGGTGCATTGTGAAACATGGAGTTTAAAGTGATCGAAACGTTTGAAGGTGGAACCAAAAAGATAGCTGCAGTGCCATCAGCGTGAGAGTAATCGGGAAAACTTATGTGGCCACCGGATAAATTGCATGGCAAAGCAATTAAAACCCCATTACAGCCGCCCGGTGCTGTAACTGACGTATGGGTTGAATACCCATGCATTGTGAAGCGCCGCAATATTAGTTCTTATGCCGAGGCTATTCAGGAAGTGAAAAACATGTCCAATCACAGCGACACTAGTGAGATGGAGGAGCCAGTAAGAAAAAAAATGTTTCCTAGGCGTTCTGCCGCTTCCAGGAAAGTTTTTGTGGAAAACGAGGACGCCAACTGAACAAACTACAACGAGGTAATAAATGAATAACACATTGTAAGTGATAATAGTTTGAGCATTTTCTTTTCACCCAGTTCATTTCATAAGAAAAGTCAACTGCGTATAGTTCAATTACGGAAAATTCAAAGCCGGTTTCTACTAGCGGTCCTACAAAACCACTTCAACTCGTAAGCAGCACAATAAACAATATGCCAACGAATTCTGGCCAAATAACGTACATTTTTCAAAATGAATGTGATTTTCAACCATCCGCGCAAGAACTAGTTTTTGATGACGTAGAAATTAGTGAAGGTACTACTTTGTCTGAACCCTCAATTATGAGCACACTTCTTGCCATAATTGAAACGCAAGCCAAGCACGCTGCAACATTGGATTACCTGGCAAAGGGGCAGGATAAAATTTTGGCATCGCTGGAGTCTTTAAAGTCCCCATTTTCATCATCACAGCCCGTGTTGATTAATTCTGCATTCAACCAAATGGATACTATCGAAGAGCTAGCTGATTTTGAGGAGAACTTAAAAGATAGCGAATATGCGCAAGAAGTGGTAAAGTTTTAAATAAATGTGTTACTTGTAATATCTCTATTTTGCTTTCACTTTACATCAGTAAACTTCAGTCTGTTTGCGGCCAAAATAGTGGCATGTATGGGGACGATGTGGCCTACGCGCTCGTGGACCATGTATTTACCCGGCGACTGTTCACACTCACAACGTGGACCGGTCTCTCTAGGAAATCGAAAAAGGAATGCTTCCAAAAGTTCTCGCGAACTTTCCAGCTGTTCCTTGATGTAGTTCAGTCAGTTGATACGAAATATACAAAGAAATCTTTGAAAGATTTTTTTCAAAAAATCATATGGAATTCTGCAAGGCACTTCGCCCAACCGGCTATGTGGGCTCCTCGGGTGAAACGTCGAAACAGATCATCATTGAAACATCATGAATCAAAGACGTCGAATGTAACAAATATTGATCAACATAATCATGACAGCTCCAGCGAGGATAACCAATCTCATTTAGATTGAATACAACATTTTTTTATTAAACAAACCAACGTTTATTTTGTTACTTATAATGAATATTTTTTAATTTTGTTACTTGTATTTAATGAATTTTTTGTCAAACAAAAATAAATGTCTTGAAAACTATTCATAACATATTTTTTAATATTTAGTTAGTTGTTGGTGTTCAAAAGAGGCATGTATACAAATAGATCATGATAAAAAAGGCGTACCAGCTCGCATTTTACGTTATATTAAATAGTTTTGGTACGTTTTGTTTCAGGTAAGCATCGCGATGGATACAAAAAATATTAAAATGTCTCGACTCAATTGGAAGTGTGAAAAAATTTTCTTTTGTATTTAATTCGATGCAATATAATTGTATATATTTTCTGCTCCAAAATATTATGTTAGTGACATAAGCTATTTTATTCTCTTTAGAAAGAAACCAACAATTTGATGGATCTGTACCAAGGCAAAAATTGTTCAGCTGGATTTTTGAATAAAACGATAGTGCAACATTACCTGACGATTTTAACGATTCCGGGATGTTTTCTCCATTATTTCGTTCGGTCAATATGCAGTTTAGATGGGATGGATTAAGCTTTTCAGTGTCAATATGATTATATGGCTCCATACTAATCATATCTTCCATGATTCGTCTAGCAATTTGAGACAGAGGACGATTTCCGTGTCGCAGTAGGCGTTTAGTTCTACCAAGCATATTTTCAAATGGATACGTGCTAAAGGAAGCAAGCTCACCAAATCTTTCTACATCAGCCACTAAATGTGATAGATTGTGAATGTTGCTGGTAACATACTGCTCACCATAAATTTCTGCAAATATTTCAATATATTGAAGAAGCATCGTGTGAGCCAATGGAAGCATATGAAAGTACTGTGCAGAAGAACAAATTTTCACCGCACAGAAGAGAAGCATAAAATGTTCGTACACTTCCGGTGTCAAATAATCTTTTAGTGCAACAAATCCTATATAGTGTAAGAAGGTACGATATTCGGTTCCCTTCCAATGCGGCAAACAGTCTAGCCCTCTCACTGCTCGGTGGAATTCTCTAGGCATCGTACATTTATATAGATATTTGGAAACCTCATTTATCGTTTGAGCTCTCCACTTTGTGTCGGAATTACGGAATGTTCCGTCGCGCTAACCAAGCAAAAGGCGTTTCATAACACCTAGATGAAGTAAATGCAACTCGTCTCCGACTGGAAATTGTTCGATCATGTCTATGTTTAGTTTCAAAAATGGAGAATTGGCTCTGTGATGTGATCCATATAATTTCTCCCGAGACTTTTGGTTCGTGCATTTCTCACACTCCGTTTGTGGAAATATATTTGTGTGGCTCTCATAACTATATTCACCAATGGTGGTACATTTCAAGCAGCCATGCTGAGAATTGAAATTAGCGACTCCTGAAAATATGAAAAGATTTTTATTGGAACAGGCATCGGTTTCAATGTTATATTTGCCTTTGACGAAAGCTCGTGCTGGCGAATCACATATCACACATCTAATATGTAGTTCTTCTTTTTTAAAGTTTATGTATACTCCACCATTGGCCATAATGCTATTCATTTCATCGACAAATGGGTTAAGAAATAATTCCAAACTATTCGGTTTAGTCTTCCCGCAAAATATTCCAATAACCATTGCTGGTACTTGTGGCATTTCTGCGATGTTGAATAAAATTGGCCAGAATTCTATCTTTGAACTTTTAAATAATAGTAAACCATCAATATTTATATTTAATGATATCGCTGTAGGCTCAACGATATTGTAAAATATTTTATTCAGGTAATTTACTAAACTATGATGCCAGTACTCTCCATCGCCAAGTACCGAAATATTGAGTGATTGGGGTGTTCTCAACAGTGTTCGTGGATCTTGCGGCAGAACATTCCTATCGTTTTTCAAACGGACGTTGATTATATCCATTACCCCTTTCAACGCTGAATGGTTTATATTGTATTCCATTGCCGAATCTCTTAAACTCGAACGAAAGTTAACGTTTTTTTCAAAGACTTCCTCGTCTTCGCTCGACTCGTAGACACACAATGATGTACCTCCGCTGTTCTTTGCATCTTTTACGATTATGCTGGTTGTTTTTTCAATATCTACATAATAATATACAAACGTTAATACCTTAAATGAATCACTTTGATCATACGGACCCAGATCACGATATGAAGTACTACAATTCTGATTTTCACTAGCTGTTACGGAAATTTTTGATGTAGATGCCAATGGTTAACTGCAGACTTCTCTTGAATCCCTCCTGGATACCATATCTAACTCAAGAGCTCTAGTTAAAATTTTTTGTTGCTCCTTCACAATAACTCGGTGGAAATTCCCCGATCTTTTCGTTTTTTTTCCATGACGGAAACATTTCCTCACTTTCAATTATGCACGTCACATAAAATATAAACAAGCTTTGATTATGAAAGTTATACAAGTTTGGGTTGGCAAGAGCCTTTGTTAAGGCTCCGTAAATAAATGATTGCAAGCTAAATCGAAGTTTTAAAATACAGTTTCTACAAAGCTTCTATTGAAATATTAACATTGTCACAAAGTGTGGCAGCACTGTTATTGCGAAATTCACTGTCAAAACCTAAATGTCACTCTCATACACACATTCAAGCAGTAGCACAGTTAGTCCAATCAGAACATTCAAGCGATCAATATTCAATAAAATAGAACTCTATAAAAGCGAGCATTTCTTTTAGTATAAGCATAAATCGTTGTCTTTCAATTTTGTCTAATTTATTTCCTGCGTTAAACTTGAAATTACAATAGGTTATGGGCCCAGTAAGCCTAAAATAGTTAGACAATTGAAAAATAGTGAGTCACATCGCCGAATGTGTAAAGTGTTTTATTCCAACAGTCGTCTTGTCATAGCGTAATGGAAAATATTAAAAACGGTTTCTGGACTCTACAAAAGTGAATAAAAAGTTGGACAAATCCCATAAATATTCATAGTTAAAATAGACAAGCATCGCTCAATGTTTGTAGTGCAAAGCTAAATCAAATGACTTCATCGTCGCATGAAATATTTGAATTTCACAATAGTGTGCAAGCGTTGCCGTTTTGTGTTTACAGTAAAGTGCACGTGCACAGCAGTCGAAGGTCGTCATTGAATTCAAAAGAACAGATTAAATAAGCAGTGGCTACTCTTCGTCGATGTTTACATACAGTTTTTTTGTGCGATTTTGGCTGAAAGTATTTCACCATGAACGACAAAGACGATCACAATTTTATCGGCCACAAATTGAAAGATCAATCGAGTTACAAATTATGGAAATTTCAAATCACTGCATACATGAAATCTCGTGATTACCGATAATATTGAGGGTAAGAAACCCGACGATACAGCGAAAGAAGAAGATAAGTCGAAATTCAATCGAAATGAGGGAAGGGCCATGAATGCAATTGTTCAATCGGTTGATGCCACAAACGCGAATCTTGTTTTGGATTGTAAATCAGCGAAAGAAATGATGGATCAACTTGGCAGCGTTTATGAAAAGAATACCGAAATTCGCATAATGATTTTGTATGAAGAGTATTTCACAGCAAAAATGCGTGACGATGAGGGGGTAGCAGCGTATATTTCTCGTGTGAATCAATTGTCATCTGAAATTGAACAGCAAAAAGAGAAGGAAAAGTTACCCGAAAATTTGAAAATGGCACGCATCATTTCTGGGTTGACATCGAGATTCAACAATTACAAAACGGTATGGTACAATACTACATCGAATCGTATGCTCACCCAATTGATGTCGTCATTACAATTGGAGGAAGACAATCTTGAACGATTGAATAAAGAAGAAGTCTCCAATTCTAGTGCTGCGTTTTCAGCGAAAACAAAGAAAAATTCCAAAGCCAAAGACTCAAAGCCAAAGTCGAAAATCGATGATTTAAAGTGGAAAACGAAGTGCAATGCATGTGGTCAGAAAGGCCATTGGGCAAAAGATAAAGTTTGTCCAAAGCACAACGAATCGTCAATCAAAAGCGATAAAAGTAAAAGCAACAAAAATGAAATGGCATGGTGTTCCGTCGTGACAGCTGAGCCAAAGTGTGAAGAATCGGAAAGCTGGTATGCCGATTCAGTCGCAACAAAACACATGACATTTCATCGAGAATGGTTTACAGAGCTACATAAATACACTGGCCCGTGTAAAGTTGAAGTGGCAAACAAATGTCTTTTACCAATCGTGGGAATTGGCACAATTCTTATTGAAGCAAGAGTTGACAATCAGTGGAAGCCGATCCGTTTGGGAAATGTGTTAAATGTTCCTGAAATCAGCGAAAATTTGTTTTCAACGGGTGTATTAACGGATAAAGGCATCAAAGTTTTGATCGAAAAGGGAGGCTGCAAATTCATTGATGAAGCAAATAAAGTTGTTGGAGTGGGAAAGCGTGACTCAAAGAATTGACTCAAATTGGATTTTAGTTTGCGCATTGGTGAATACGCAATGGCTGCTGTTTCTCTACAACATTGGCATCGGAGGCTTGGACATGTCAATGTCGATTCTATCAAGAAAATGTGCAAGAATGATCTGGTCGCGGGCGTCGAATTGGCGGGCAGCGAAAAGTTTTTTTGTGAAGATTGTCAATACGGAAAAATGACCAGAGCAACACACAAGCGATCCAATAAGCGAGAATCATCAAGAGGAGAATTCATGCATGTAAATTTATGCGGTCCTAGCGAAATCAGTGGAATCGGTGGTATGCGTTATTTTATGCTAGTTAAAGATGAAACAACCAGCTTTCGTTTCACGTATTTATTAAAGTCAAAAAATGAAGCGTACGCACACTTGAAGGCATTGATTCCACTGGTCAAAAACATGAATGGCGCTCAAATCAAATATTTTAGATTTGACAACGGACGAGAATTTTTTAACCAACGGGTGTTAATTGATGTACTGCAAAACGAGGGCATACAATTTGAGGGTATTTCACCATATACACCTGAGCAAAATGGTCGAATCGAGCGTGACAACCGTACTGTTCAGGAGAGTGCGAGAACTATGCTCATAGCAAGTGGTTTACCGAAGTCACTATGGCCAGAAGCGGTACGTACTGCGACGTACTTATTGAATCGCACAACAAACAGTTAATGCGTTGGCGTTAGGCCGTATGAGTTATGGTTCGATAAAAAGCCGTATTTGGGACACATCAAAATTTTTGGAACGGAATGTTTCGTTCAAATCCCAAAGCAAACTGGTCGAAAGAAGTGGGATCCAAAAGCAAGGAAAGTACATTTGGTTGGATTCGAGCCCACAACAAAGAATTTTCGTCTGTATGATCCAGAAAAGGGTAAAGTTTTCATGAGCTGCGATTTTAAATTCAATGAACAACCGGATAAATATGTGATTCGAGATGAATCGGATGGTGAGGAAATCATTGAGCATTCAGACGATGATGAAAGCAGCAAAACAAGTGATGAAAGCAGTGAACGTACTTTGGTAGAGCAACCAAATGACAAAGCCGTCAAGCAGGTGGTTGAAGAAACAGTAGGGAATGAAAATGAAAGTGATTCGTCGTTTGAAGATGCGTCAAATCAAACACCAGATAAACGACAAAATAATCGATACGGTTTGCGAGAAAAAGTCAATGCACCAGATCGTTTAATGTATTATGGTCATTCAGCAGTAATGTATGAACCAACAACATATGAAGAGGCAATTCGTTCAGAGCAAAAACAACAGTGGAAGCAAGCGATGAACGATGAATACGATGCACTCATCAAAAATGAAACATGGGAACTGGTTGAGGCACCGATCAATCAGAAGGTAATTGATAATCGTTGGGTATTTGGGATAAAGCAAAACCCAAATGGCGCAATCGAGCGATACAGGGCGCGTTTCGTAGTTCGTGGATTTACACAACAATATGGTGTGGATTATGAAGAAACGTTTAGTCCAGTGGCCAGATACACATCGATTCGTCTACTTTTGTCATTGGTAGCGATGAACGGAATAAAATTGAAACAGTTTGACGTAAAAACAGCTTTTTTACATGGTGAGCTGAAGATAAATGTTTACATGAAGCAACCAATCGGATATGAAGACGGTACTGAACGCGTGTGCAAATTGAAGAAAACTTCGTACGGTCTCAAGCAGGCATCGCGATGTTGGAACCAGAAGTTCACATCATTCATGCGTAAGGTTGATTTCAAAGAAAGTACATACGATCCATGCGTTTTCATTCGTCGAAGTGAAAACACGATGACAGTTATTGCGATTTACGTTGACGATGGCTTAATAGCGGCAAATGATGCGAATGAAATCGATAAAACCACATCATACTTGCAAAACCATTTCGAAATAAAAGTTTCTGAGGCAAATTATTTTCTCGGTCTTCAAATTGAACGATCACCTGACGGGTCAATTCGTATACATCAAGAGGCATATGCAAAGAAAGTATTGGATCGTTTCAACATGATGGATTGCAATCCCATGTCAGCACCAATGGACTCTAATCAAAACCTTGGCGATTTTGTAAACGATGAGCACTGCGACACATATCCATATCGACAGGCCGTCGGAAGTTTAATGTATCTGAATGTCGGAACGAGACCGGACATAAGCTACGCTGTTAGTGCCGTAAGTCGTTATTTAGATCGACCGAGTGCGGCACATGTTGAGGTAGTAAAGCACACCATGAAATACATAAAGGGCACACTAAATACAGGTATCCTTTATAAAAGTAATGTTACTTTTGATTTCGTTGGCTATAGTGATGCGGATTATGCCGGAGACAGTGAAACGAGAAAGTCAACCAGTGGCTACGTTTTTCACATTGGTTCGGGCGTCATCAGTTGGGCATCAATGAGACAAGACGCAACAGCATTGTCTTCAACGGAATCTGAAAACATGGCTGCATGTCAAGCAATCAAGGAACTCGTTTGGCTGAGGGGAGTCTTGTCTGAGCTCACGATGATTGATGATTTAAAAGCAAAATGCTACGTCGATAACTTGGGCGCGATCAAATTGGTAAAGAATCCAGTATTCCACAAGCGGACGAAGCATATCGATGTTCAATATCATTATATCCGAGAGAAATACGAAGAGGGATATTTCGAATTGATTCATATTGGCACAACAGAGCAAGTTGCGGATGTACTGACCAAGGCATTGAGCAAAAATCGTTATAAATATTTGTGCAAATTAATGGATTTAACCTTTGAATCAAATACTAATTAGCGTAGAGTTTTTGTAACAATGAGTGGAAGTGTTGAAATATTAACATTGTCACAAAGTGTGGCAGCACTGTTATTGCGAAATTCACTGTCAAAACCTAAATGTCACTCTCATACACACATTCAAGCAGTAGCACAGTTAGTCCAATCAGAACATTCAAGCGATCAATATTCAATAAAATAGAACTCTATAAAAGCGAGCATTTCTTTTAGTATAAGCATAAATCGTTGTCTTTCAATTTTGTCTAATTTATTTCCTGCGTTAAACTTGAAATTACAATAGCTCCCACTATGACTTTACGGAGGCCCTTATGCAAAGCTTGAATATCTAGTCCCATAACATTGTTGTTCGAAACCTTATGAAAGCCACAGCTGCTAGCAGTATTTCCGAAACTTAATGCAAGCCTAATCTAAACTCTCCATAAAACCGCTGGATTTAAGCGTATTAAGGTTTTTTAGGAGCATTTATAACAGAAACTCTTTCGGTAATACCAAATCTTCTGATTAGAGGCTTTATATAAATCTTAAAGAAGTTCATACTGCAATTTTTAACCGTATCGAGCCCCAATTGCAACTTGGGAATGCTTCAAAAAAAGAATGTCTAAGAGTTTTGAAGCCTATAGTGGAAGCAATAATCAAAAAAACTTATTTTATCTGTTTTTTTCTTTGAAGCTTTAAACTGTAACATCCTTTACATTTCCCACCCTAAGTGTAGTCAATCTGAAAATATAAAATTGTTACCACAACATTTATTTCTGAAATAAAAGTACTCACATATGTAATATTAACACCTTTGAATCCATTAAAATTTATGATATTGAAAACATCCTTTTTTCTTTTTTAGGTAAGTTTGCTTCAGTTTATGGAGACAAATAATCCAATTTGAATGAAATCACTGATATAAACGGTAATTAAAATTTAATAAAAATTTAAGCAACATTGTTGCAGCATTATACTAAAGATAATACTGTAATTTGAAGCACTTTGGCGTAACTGTCTGGGAATCAGATAACTGGAATCGAAAACTCAATTGAAGTAAATTAAGAATTGGATTTGTTAGTTGCCTACACTCCCCACCAGTTTTTTCGGATTAGTAAGGCTCCTATCCACAGACAACTCTGATTGAACTACATGAAAAATACTCTCCAGATTGACATCCCGTGGAGTATAATTGGCCAATCCAATCAACTTTTGTGAATATATTGCTCCTGGCAGAGTAGTATTAAGCAGTGGAATGGAATTCATGGTTTTTCTGCTGTATTCGATTAAAGAAAACTCAGTTTTTGTATCGAGCGAAACTTATACGAAAGCTTTTGTTATGTACTTTTTGTTGAATATTATTTTAGGCCCATATTAAAGGTTGTATTATCAGTCTAGAAGGTTTTGCTCATCTTCCAGCAACATTTGAAAAAAGTTTGGCAAGCAAATTTATTCAACCAACAAATTCTGCTCAAATGTAGATTTCTTAAATTAATTGCCGGGAGATAAAGGTGAAATTAATTAATTATATTCATTGTGGGATGACAGTATATTCAATCATGGGCTCATGCTTTATTACTTTTAAAGTTACAAAAGAATCTGAATTTTTTAAGGACTGAATGTGCATCATTTGTTCATTGTAACATACATTTTTGCATTTTAATGTTTATCCGAAATTTTCTATAGCTTTTGGATAAAATCTTACGTAAAGACCTCTCTCGATTCACTTAAAGCTGAGATCCTTTTAAAGAGCTTTACTTAAAAACTTCCGACACTTCAAGAAATTCAAAGTTTTTCAGTCCGACTTTTTCAATATTTCCTTAAAAATTATTTTTTACATTCCCGCGCCTTTGTTTTTTTTTGTAAAATTGTCTCTTCTCAAAATGTCTCAACCCACATCAAACGGAGAATCTGTAGAAAATTTCAAATATCGGCTTACAATAGGAGTTTCTACGTTATTTCCCTTTCACATCCTGTTGATTTAATATTTATCATATTAACATTCCGAAGGAATAACTAGTGTTTTCAGTTGGGATTTTTTTCTCACGCGTATAATTACGGTTTGCTATACCTTTTCTTTGTATCCAACCAAAAGCATGTGCGGGCAAAGAATTTAAAATAATACGTGCTCAAGTGTAATGGCTGAATACAACAAATACGATCCTGCAGGGGATGAGCTCCATTTATTACCGTCGAGACAAGAATAGAAAAGATAGAAAGATGTAGACGTACTATACTTTGTCGTGAGGGAAAAAATATATTGCACGAACAATAAATAAGGTTGGTCTGATTTTGACCCAAACAAATAACAAAGCATAAATAAAGGATAAAATTTTAATATCGTCTTTCCTTTAGGAATTAATATTTGAGTCACGATCCAGGTCACTTACTTGCAAAAGACATGTAATTGCGTTTGTATTATTCTGTTCGACTCTGTTTTACAAAATCATAAAGAGCAACATCCGTGAAATATTGTTAGACGTTTCACAAGGGGGAATGTTTGCGCGTGAGAAAGGATATTTTAATATGACACAGTCATGATAAGAATTTAATAATGTACACTCTGTCAGACAATGACATTATAAGAAGACGTTGATACTCCAAAGTTTGCAAAAACTTTGAAAAATTCTAAATATGATAAACCTTTTTCAAATTTTCCAATTAAGGAATGCTTCGACGCACCTTTTCTTCGTTGTAAACTTGTAGCTTCTGAAAAGCGTGAGTCATTTGGAGTTTGTGTGTATACCAAAGCTTCTAGGTGATATTTTAGAAATTTAATTAAATTTCTTCCTGTGTCTGCCTATCCTTGTCACAGAGATTATGTTGTGTCGCGCCAAATTCCATTAAAACTTTTTCCGTCTCTACCTTATGAATATTTTTTGAAAGACAAACGCCAAAAGAGAGGGGGGTTGATGAGTAAAAGGAAATGCGTGAAAGATAGCGCTTTTGATTATATTAAGGTATCAAAAATACGGATTTTATTTTAGATTCAAGATTTTTTTGGAATATATGGGCCCTTTTAGAATATTTGTCAAAATTGGTGCTTGCACTTAAATCTCAGTTTATGGTTTGAAAGTGTTCTAGCTCCTAAAGAGAATCTTAGAGACTGGAGATAATTTGAAGAAATCGAAAAACATCTTCTCATTAAACAAAACACGCTCATATCCGAAGGGTTTTGTACCCAACTTACGAAATACAGCCCGTGACAACGAATAAAGTCAAGAAACATGTCAAAAAGAGATGTACACGTTTAGAAGAAAACCCATTGTTTCTCTTTTTTCAACGGGCGAGATTTCATTGCAATCTAAAAAAAATTACTCAAATCATGAATTCCCAAAAATATTTATGTTATTGATCTTATCTGAACATTTTAAGGAGATCAAATCAAAACTGCAGTGTCTAATTCGATAGAAAGTCCATAAGGTACCAAACTCGAATGTTAGTGTTGTTAAAATTAAAGAAATTTGAAATGGCTATAAATTCCCTGAATATGATTCGATTTTCATCAAACTAACAGAATATTGGGACTATTTTTAAGGCTTTGGTGTCAACTCATAAACACTTGCCTCCATAATTTTTTCCAGACTATTCAGATCACAGGTTTCGAGCCACGAAGGGGGCACACACACATGTTTTGGTATGTTTCTCCTCCCTGTGCGCACCTTCAAAGTAAAAATGTCACTTTAGGACCTGTTTTGAAAAGTTTCAATTCAGACATTTCAGTTGATACCAATATCGGCAGCTTTCGATCGAATTTTTTTTTTGAGGACCACTCTCCTATATGGGGAGGTCCCCCCCCTTAAATACCTTACAAATTTTTTTTTGTAATTGAACTTTTTTTTTCCTAGCACTACAGCCCCTTTCGGGGCATTGCTTAGAGATAGTTAGAGGATCTCATTGTCATAATCGAATGTATCGGCACTCCACAATGTGATATGATCATTATCACGCTTTGGCCGTATGTCCGTCCACCAAGCTGCGATGCGTTCTGAATTTAAACCAGCACGTACTATAACTGAACAGGCTTATAGTCCGTCCAAACGAAAACTCGAACCAGAGACCTTCGGCTTACGGGCTTAGTGCTCTTACCACTAGAACGCGCGGACTAATTTACCTCTACATAAAAAATTTTATGTTTCTAGCTTATATGGTTGGCGAGAATAACTGCTGTGACACACGGACGGATGGACAGACAGGCACGATTTTAGCAGGGGTTTCGTAAAATTATTTTGCAAGACCCTAAAATGTCTCAGCAGCTTTTCAGGAAAAAAAACTTAAAAGTTATAAGTTTTACTCCATAGAGCATTTAATATTCAAATTTTTAATAGGTAATAAATGTTTATAAGGGAGCTTTGTTGAAATGGTAATTTGGAATATGAAACATATCTATCCTGCAAAAGACATTAACACTGGTGATCCGCACATTGTGAAGATCACCCAGACCTCAAGAGTCTCACCCAGCCAGGAAAAGAAAGCAGTTCAACGAGAGTCACTAATGTCTCTGGTACTGGCAGCTCCAAAGTAACTTACCGCGTGATATTGTGCCACCGCAGGAATGAATTGAGGAGCAAATTAAACTGCAATTAATCTGCAACTTTGCTCATGGTAAAATTGCTAATGGAGATTTCCTGACCTTGAAGTAGTCCATGGTATCGATCCCAAAGGTTGTAGCCCTTTTAAAGACTTTTTGTAGCTTGGTGACATGATCTTGTTTAACTTTTCGTAGCCTAGTGTTCGGGACCAATTATTCTGAGAAGTGTATACTTAAACATTAAGAAGTTACAAGAGAATCGTATGGCCTCATATCGCAGTTGATAATAAATAAAATATGATTTCGGAAGACTTTCATCATATTTGCTTTGTTTGGATCTTATATAGGCCTAATGATATACAGTGCTGGGTAGTTAGACTTTTCGAAGTCTTTTTCACCAATTAATGATAGAGTATAAGATATTACTGCAACCCATAATCATTTAGTAGCTGGAAAAAACTTTACTCCGTGTGGTGTAGTGATTGGGGTGCTTATTGCATGAGCAGCAGCTCCCAAGTTCAAAGTTCGCTGGTGAAAATGAGTTTGCGCTTGTGGTACTTCCATCAGACTATCAGTCTACTCAGTTGTGATGGGTACTGACTGAAAAAGCAGGTAATAATCACTTGTTTGAGCGTAGTACTGAGCATATCACCTCGAATATTGTTACGGTCATGATATTCTCTGACAAATTTCAACGCAAAGATTTGGATTGGACTAGTGCGTGATGATTATTATTAAACACATTGAAGACAAATTTTAATCCATTTCAAGAGCGCAGCCATTTGGGTACTTCATAAATCCAAATTTTGTATGAGTCATTCCACAGGCGCCTTTGTGCTAGTTTAAATCATATTAACTCAATGCATTAGTCCAGGTGTACAAGAAATTACGTATTGCCTGCATTAAACATGGTTATGGACCCAATTGTTGCAACCACGGAAGTACTGCAGTTGCAGACAATGTCCACAAATTCGTTAGGCATAGTTTTTTTTGCGGCAGGGAGGTGAAGGCTGTTCATGCCCGGAGTATGAGACTCCCAACCATGCACTGCTCCTACAGTGTCATCTAAACACCTCTTCTGTAAAAATGAGGACATTGTCTGCAGCCGTTTGACACATCACTTCGGGCTAGGCCTCATTTTTCTAGGCCGTGGAGTGCCTTTGCGTCAGAAGAGTCTTTTTTCTAGTAAAGGATTGATAGAATTTTTTCTGCCAGTTGTTTGTTCTCAACAAGGATCTGCTGTTAACTTCTATCGTGTCTTCCTATCAAGTCCTCGGTCTTCCCGCTGGACGTGTACTTTGTGCTCTACCCGTTGATGTTCTTTCGGGTAGCCGGTTTTCTTCAATTCTTTCTACATGGCTCGCTCATTGCAACTACGTAGCTTTACGCCAAAAGAAATGGGTGGATCGTAAAAATGTTCATATAACTTTTTGTTATAACATAGTCTCCCATCTATTCCTTGTTTCAGTGGGTCGTATATTTTGTTTGCACTTTGTGTCAAATACGTCCACTGTCTTTTTGGATTCACTTGTCAGGGTCATGTTTCACTTTCATATCAATATTCTGCATACTAGCCGATGTAGAAGGCTACTTAGATGGGACCCCCGCTCTGGAGTAGTTCTGTTGGTATTCCATCTACTCCAGAAGCCTTATTTTTTCTGAGGCCCCGTATTATTGCCTGTACGTTGTCTCTGGTTAGAATGTACTAAGGCTGGTATCTCTTGTTCTGCCTCTGGAATGTTTAAAGTTTTAGCCATTGTTGGAAACACTGTGAATAGCTCCTGGAAATATTGCAGCCATCTGTTATTAATTTCGACCGGTTCGCCTATGATTGCTCCTTGTGAACTTTTGCAAAGACTTGTTTGTGGATTAAAGCCACCGCTTAGCGTTTTAATAAAGGCATACGCCAATCTGGCCTCATGCAGGGCTACCTGTATGTTTTTTGTTTATCTTTTGTTTCTTGATGTTGATGATTAGTCGTTTCTTTCTTCGGCACATTTTTTGAGCCTGTTTTCCAGGGGTTTTATATTGTTTTTCTTTAGCCCGAGTTTGTCAATGGATGTATTTTTTGCGTGCTTGGTTCTTTTTATCAATCGCTTTCTTACATTTTTCGTGGTATCAGTCGTTCCTGGCTGGTGCCCCAACATCTCCTCGGCTGCTTCTGTTACTGCATCTTTTACTGTCTTCCATATCATTTCGATGTCGTCATTACTTTCTCCCGTCTGCGGAGATGTTATTTTCCAGCACTGATGTTACTGAGCTATCATTTAGCTAGTGCGTCTGATACCTTGGAGTACTCCTTATTTACAGCTTTTGGAGATGCGGAATCAAAGTGCTTGTCGAGAAAGCTGGTGCTAGCTCGTTTTTGTATGAGAACATGGTCGATCTGGGGATGCTCACGTTTTCTTATGGATGTCTCGATGCGGAAAGCATCTTACCATGAAACCTTTGCTAGTTGTGAAGTATATCAGCCATTATTGTTGGTCTATGTATGGTAGCTGTGTCTGCCAGTTGTTTTTCTATATGCCGGTTTTCAGCCAATTTTTGCATTGAATTCACCCAAAACAATTTTTATGTCGCGTGATGCCAATGCACCGACAGTGCGTTCCAGCGTGCAGTCAAATTTGTCCTTGTCTGCCTCTTTCTTGTCTCCTGTGGGCACCTGACAGTTGACCAGCCAGGCATTAAAGAATTTGGTCTTGATACAAATCGCACAGAGCCTTTCGTTAACGGGCTTAAAGTCGATTCGCTTAAACTTGCTGTTAACAATTAAAGCAACTCCAAACTAATAGCTACCTTGCAGCTTTTTGCTCTTAAGCACGGTGCATGTTTGCGTGTCAAATATGCCTTCACCGCGTCATCTGGTTTCTTGTACTACAAGCATGTTGATTTTATATTCTTTTATTTTATCTAGAAGATTTCACAGTGCACCTGGTCTGTTCAATGATCTAGCATTCCAAGGTCCAAAAAAATGGTCCTTTATACGTTGCAATAGTCTTTGCTGTTTATTTAATCCGATCCGAGGCTATTCTCCTGTTCTCATGGCAACTAAATACTAAGTGAACGTTATCAATCCTTCGCTTTAGTCGCTTTTGGTCCACAAGTGGTATTCTATTTCCGATATACCTGCCGGCTTGCCGATTAGAGCGCCCTGTACCCGCTACCTTAGAATGCGTCCGATGGGCATCTGTAAGCCCCAAATGTAGATCTAAGCGTGTCTCAGGCCATCATTTCCGGGGACAGTTTTCCAAGTTCAATCCATCTTTTGCTGACAAAAAAGGTATAGTAGACGTTACCACTCTACACATATATAATAGTTAGGAGACCGCGACTTTTCAAGCTTGGTGCAGGTAAGACCAAAAATATATATACCCTCCCAAGACCTGGGTAAAGTAGAAGTCAGTCTTAGATGTTTTTGATTGAAATACAAGCTTAGGTCTGGGTTCAGTGACACAATTGTCGGTTTTCCATCTTAGTGATCTTTCCTCCGTTACTTTTATTTCTATGAAGACACATGTTTTTATACTCTCTGGTAAGGGGGATAATGGATATTTTTCCTAGAATTACGTAAACCTCCAGAAACTGTTCGATAAGTGGTTACAATCTGACTGTTTGATACGTGTTCAGAGCACTTCTTGACTCTGCACCTGTCCGTATTTATACCTCTGAGGATTTTCTTTTTTGTCAGGATAGCTTTTTAACTTTTTTTAGTACAAGGCTAAGTCCGCAAGTTCTCCAATGCTTTACTGGACGTATTAGCATACCCAGTCTATATTTTAACATATTCAACTGTGCTTCTATTGATTTGTACTGCAACATCATCCGCATAGCCGATCTAGCGCAACTCATTTGGCAGCTCAATTTTCATAACTCATCATACGAGATGTTCTATAGGCTCAGGCCAAAGATAGAGTCTTGAGTGATATACCATGTAATTTCCAATCTCAGTTGGCCCCCATTTTTGTTCATTCAGATACTACCTTGAAATCCAAATCTGATATTTTACTGGTTGAAAAGGATTTTCCTGTGTTTTCAGAATATCTACCCCTCTAGCAGAGTTGAAAATATTTTTGATATGAAGATTGACCAGCGAGACTATTCTTGAATGGAACAGCTATGTGCCACTGCATGTTGGATCACGCTCACCACTTATTGATTGCATTGATAGTGGAACAAAACGGTCTAAAAGTTTACTGGTAGATACGTTCGCGTCAGCCAATTTTTCTCTGATGGATTTTTTGAGCATTTAGAGCGCATAATAGGTTGAATGCAGACGGGAACTTGGGATTCTCCTTCCCCCGTCTGATCAGCATGAGATTTGCTATTTTTCAGCACTTTAGGCATATCCATCCATTCATCCAAGTAAGCTTTGAACGTGTTGAGCAACAAATCAGGGCAGTAGTAGTAGACCATCTGCAGTAACTCAGCTGGGACCCCATCTAGCCTTATGGTGTTTTTTTAACCTTCATCCGCAAAAATACTCTCTCCAATTCCATTTCCATCAAAAGTGGGCAAGCTGCTGGAGTTTCATTATGAGCAGTATTAACAAGAATGGGGTGTGTAGTAAAGTCTATCTATTCTGCCTCGTATGTACAGCGAAAACGTTGGGCTCCGAATTTCCACATGATTAGTATGTAGTTCGGGCCACAAGAATCCTGATTTTCGTCACCCACCAAATTTTGCCAGTAGCTGGCCTTGCTGTTGTTGAAAAAAACTGTTGCTTCCACGGGAGTCACGCAGTTGCAAATATCAACTTGTAGCAGAGGGGTGCGTAGCCCGGGGTGGCATGCTGAGGCCGGCTAGCGCTTGGTCGCACCGTAGATCGTCCGGGACACATTCTGCTCATGACAAGTCACCCTACACATAAAACACAACACGATGGGAAACGGACGGGAGTGGAGGCAGTGATCATGAGAAATGAAAAATTATTATTTTTAATAGTTCATAGCCGATTTATTTTATTTCAAACGAAATTATGCACAATTCCGACATTTTGATGAAAATACGAGAAGAATAAATCAGCCCCTTCAAAATTTTTAAAATAAGCTAATGTAAAAGACAATATAAGAAGAAAAAACTTATCAAATATAATAAAGAACAAAAGCAAGCTAAATTAACAAGAATGCAAAAAAAAAACAATATAAAAATATGGAAAAAAACCGAATCAATATTCACTTTTTCCTTGCAGAACTCCAAGCACCCAGTGAAATACAAAAGAAAAAAATTAAAGTTAAGGTAAAAAAAGACGCCCAACGGTCTCTTTTATCAATACTATCCGCCGTCTCTCAGCAGTTTCTGTTCCAATCAAATTGAAGAAAGTTCAACGTCCGGCACTTTGCCCTCTCCATAAACCAAAATAATCAATCGAAGTTCAATACACTTCGATTCTGTTTCCCATACATCTTTTCCATTTTGAGAAATGTAACATTTCCATTTGCATATACTCGTATAGCGATTTGACACCTTTGAACCATGTTCAGTATTTCGAGGCACTCACGATGACTCAGAAGAGGAGTATCTCGAGTCACTGAAGATGACTCAAAGGAGTTAAAATGCATTTGCTTACACAAAAAGACAAGGCTCCACCAGTTTTCAAGAAAAAAGCAGATTTGCCTGCGGATATAAAATGAACAAAATAACACTAATTTTGAATGTTTTAATTAATTTAAAGTTCTTAAACCCTCTCTCTATGTAAGGAGTTATATATGCGCTTGTTTTTCCATTATGTGCACCTACCAAATATCAAATCAGTATTCCAAAATAAATATAACTATCCTTATTTATATGAGGACCTTTTCTTACCATGTCGTGTTCCTAATCAATCATCAATTGGAACTCTAATTTTTTGGCATATCTCACAAATCAAAATCACACCACCATATAATCAGACATCCAGTCCATGAACCACACCTCTTTCAAATTCACCGGAATCCATTTCAATCATTTTAATGCCTTCAAATGTCGGAAGCAGTCTACAAATACGTTTCACACTGGGATCTATTTAAAATGGAACGCAAGCAAAATCATTTTACATACATGTGACTTTAAATCATGTCTAGAGCACAAATCCTTCCGTCCTCCTTGACTTTCACTTGATACTAACCATAAGTGATTTTCTCTATTGCATTTTGCATGCATACCCACCCAAGTGCCGAGTGCATGCACATACGACATGGAGTGCCCTTGCAATGCTGCCATTATTTATGAGTGGGACCGATTCATATGTAAATCATATGCTGCCCCTGTGTATGTGCAGGCTCTAGTTGGAGCCGATGTATGCATCCGGCAATTAAGAAAATTACAGCAAGAGCCTACAGACGATCGTCAAAGGGAATTAAAGCAAAGAGAGCCTCTATTCAAAGGATTCAAAGTAATCTGTTTATCTTGTAACCAGAATCCTGCCTTTATGATATAGTGTAAATGGGTTTCTAATGTAAAGATGCGCGCTCTTGCACGCGTTCTTGTTCCTCACTATTGTGTGGATGTAGGTTTTAGTGGGATCAAGAATATTTAATCAAGTTTAAAAAAACCTACCTAGCCAAGCGGCTGGGCCGCAGATAAAATAGCGAGGACATAGTGTCCACTACGCTACTGTTACTAAGACTGCCAATGAGTATTAAATTCTTTTGCAGTCTAGACGTAAGCGCAACGATAAGTTATTGCGTAGACAATTATAACTTCGAATTCAAACAGCGTTATCACGCAGAGAAAAGTGCAAGTTGAAAGTCAAAAGTATAACTGTATTTTCTCTAAAATTCACAACGGTATTTATATCATTTTCTAGAAGTCATGCTCTACTTAAATTATTACACATACAAAAATATTAGTTCGTAAACCTACTTAAAATATTGGTCATAATTTTTCCTAAACCCAAAACCTACTTTCAACACTTCAATTTCAAAACATAATTCTTCGTTCATTTATTATTCATAAATTCTTACTCCACGACAAGTGTCAACATCCTCATTACATTCTTCACACCTTAAACAAACCCGAAACCACTTGACCTTATTCTTGACTTGGTCAGTTCACAAGCATATGCATTCACATTCCTTTAATTGTCTATCGAAACATAAGGACAATTTCACAGATGCGTCATTACGGCATAGCACGTCGTAATATCAGATCGCATGAATGAAAATGCATATACTTGTTTATCTTCAGCACGCGACTAGTATCGCATTACACAGAAAAGGTCTGTATGAAGAATGCAATGAACGATGCATTCGAATTCAAAATCAAGTGATCATGTTACAAAATAATTATTTGAACTTGACTTTGATTTTCATAAAATGTTTCTTACGATAAGAATTTTATGTGCGCGTTGAAATATAAGTTTGGGTTATATTTATTACAATTTGAATTGCTCGAAATAGATTCTTGCAATTAAAATTTATGTTCCTATGAAATGTATTTATACAAATATGTCAATTAGAATTTATGCTCATGTGAAATGTATTTATCTTTAAGTGAATATAAAAATATGTAGAGTTACACAACACTAAAAGAGATGTCTGATTTACAACAAATCTGAGTTGGGAGAAAGCTTAAGTACTCGAGAGAATTAGCTGTGTAAGTCTACTGAAAGTGAGGTTGTTGGTACAAACTAGGCTCTTTGTTAGCAAATTCAAAGAACACTTTGTTTTGAACTTATTCTTCTGGTGCTTAAATGTAAAAGCCTTAAAACAATAATAATTAAAAAGTATTTATGATATTATTAGATTGATTAAAAGTTGGTTTGATATGTTGAGAGTATTGCGAGTATAGTTTTCAATTTAAAATAGTTGTTCTCATCAGTTTCATATAATTCCATTAGGCTTAACACGATAAAAATATGCTTTTGAAATTATCAAATTCTGCGCTTCTTCTATACAACAACATGCTTTCTGTAATTTGTAGTGAATTGCAGGAATATTAATGTTCGTAAAGGACTGCAGCAATGGTCTGCTGCCTCGGTGAGCGAAGGTGTTAGTGCTCGCCGGAATGTGCCTTGTCTGAGGACGCATGAACGCACTGGTAGGCTAGCATTGCGGTGTCGGGGGCAAGTTCTTTTCTTCAGCACAAGGGCCCACTATAAAGTGGTTGTAGGACTCGGTTTGACGGTATCTACTGAAGAGACGGATTGCCAAAGTCAAATGACAGACTAGGCCTGGCAAACGCTAGCGAGACTTGAGAGGACCTCATCTTTACTATCTATATTCATTACCCCCGAATAAGAGTGGGGTATCCAGGTGGAAGCAATGCCCCCCTTGCAATCCCCCACCCGATTCAAGAGGCAGCGTCGACGTGGCCATATAATTTCCATTCAAACGAAAAACTCATAAAATTCGCATTAAGTTTTCTTTGAAATGAAAAATATGAATATTTCAAATTTATGTTAAAATCTTACATGGTGGAATTACATAACACTTTAGCATAAATAGGAGCGAAAGGCCACTCTACCCTAGGAGAGCAGCTGCAACGAAAAACAAAAAGGGGTGAGCTCACCCGATAGCTAGCTCATGAGTAGAGGGGCCAACCAACGTGGCGGGTCCAATACATGGTCAGGGTTCCATGAAAAAATGAGAAGGCCAAATTTTCTCCATCTTATCTCTTCATCATATTTATTTTTATCATATTGGAACCATTTTTATTAGTCAACTAGTACGCGACTATTCAAAAACTAAGTCTCAAGTAAGTGAAAAACATCATATTACAATGTCTGTTCTACTGCAAATGATGATTAGGGACGCAATTTCAGAACAAGAGAGAACTTATGAAAGATACAAGCAAGCATTGCTAATAATAATTCAATTTTAGTAAATTAAAAAATATGTTTAAATGCTTAAGAGTTATAATAACAAGCATTGCTTATAATAATTCAATTTAAGTATTTAAAAAAATTTAAATCTACAAAATTTATAATAACTATACAGGGTACTCACCCAATCCTTCTCCGTCGGGCGATCGTCTTTGAGGTGGGTAAGGCTTGAAATTTCTTTAACACAATTGGGAAATAAGTCACAAAAAGAATATTATTGACCACCACTAAAAATTTAAATTGATCATTAAAGTGATTATTCATGCAAATATTCATTCTTATTAAAACTACTGTCGAACTATTCGCCGAAATAGGTATGTCACTTGTCGATCAATCACCCTCAGAATTGTGCGTTGCAATTGTGAGCGACGAACTTTCTGTGTATTTTGCACATTTTTAATCCATTTGCGTTCTTTTTGTCTCTTACACCTGCACATCCCTTTCGTCATTTTGCGGCACTGTCCTGTTTCGTTCACTGTCCACCTCTGCAAATCACACACTAGCCCGTGCTGCTCGACGTCTTCAATCCGAGCCCCGCTTTGACGAGCCTCTTCATGGTGGTAACGGAGGTTTTTTTCGTCGAGATAAACTAACAATTGCTTCGCTAAATTGTGTCGCAAAGGGTGTTGCCGTTAGCAATTTTTCTAGTGGACTCCGACATGAATATAGAAGAGGTACTTGGAGATTGGATATGGAAGGAGTAAGTGGAAATTAAAAAAGATTTTTTTTAGGAAAGACAAAAAGTATGTATGGAGAAGAAATACTAGTCATTCGAGTGTACAAGCTCATAGTAAAAATATAATAACTTTCTCACCTGGAGTGAAAAATATCTCAAGAAGTGTCAGCACACCATAAGAATATTTTTCGCTGTTTATTGACGTCAATATTTTGGACGAGATATTGATATTAATATAAAGTTACGTGTGAAGCGAGAAGATAAAATACCTTCGAATGAGTCCGCATACATCGAAGTTTGTAAGGATGAACTGAAAGCTTTTATAGGGCTTTTATTACTAGCTGGTCTATTTGGATCGACAAAGTTTCGAAAATTTGTGCCCTTCCGATGGAATAGAAATCAAAATATTTCGTTTGATGATGCCACTTCAAATATTTCATTTTATTTTCAGTAATATAAGATTTGACAATCTTGACGCCCGAGAAATGCACAAAAATATGAATAAATCTTCAAGTATTCGTATTTGAAAATTTCGTTTGGAATTGGCGTAAATATTATGAGCCATATGCATTTTCGATAATCGACAAAGATAGTTGCTTTTTATGGTCGTTGCTACTGCAGACAATATATAGCCAATAAACTAGCTAAATATGGACTCAAAACTAATATATTTGTTGGTAACAAAGCGTACTATACACTAATCTTAGGAATGTATTCTGGAGCTAAATATGATGGACCTTATAAACAAAACAACAAACTTTTTGATATCGTTGATCGTCTAGTTATGGCGATATCTAACACATCTAGAAACATCACTATAGACCAGACATGGGCAAACTTTTTAAAGGTAGGGACAGAAAAAATAAAAATTATCTAGGCGGGCCGAAAAAAAAATTAAAAAAAAACATATTTTGTAAGTGATAAACTTTATATTTAACTTTTAAATCACACTCGCACAACTTATATTACATGCTACTATGATAAAGTACTTAGAAAACGAGGTACAAAAATTGATTATTCATTCGAAGAGTATGAAGGCGTATGTGACGGATAAAACTGTAACTGGGTTTCTAAAAGCTTTTCATAATCTGGTAGAAACCGGGATAAGTTGATTTGCAGTAGTGAAGCTAAATAGTGGCGGGTCAGACGGTTAAAACGCTGTTTCTGCGGAGCTTCATTGTAGAAAAAACCTGCTCACAGATGTAGGAAGATGCAAACATTTTTTTTTGTGGTAGGGAGGTGAAGGCATTTACGCCCGCCGGATCTGGCAGTGTGGGACTCCCATGAAGGATACCCTTGGACTACCCACTAAACACCTTCCCTGTCAATCTGAGAACCCAGCCTGGAACCGTTTGACACATTACTTCGGGCCAGGTCTTGTTTTGTTACGCCGTGGGGCGCCTTCAAGCTGGGGACTCCCTTTCCTAGCGGGAGGGGGAGGGGAAGAGGAAATGCCAGAAGAGCGATCCCCCAGCCCCAGCGCTCCCGGCTGCTGTGAGTCCCTTTTATATTTTAGGACTGCCCGAGCATAATGTGCCACCTGGTTCCATTTGTCAACCGATTCGAGCATCACCGCAACTATATTATCCGGGGTGAGCTCTCCCGTCTCCATGTAGAGTTCCCTTCGCACCCTGACTCATTTTGTGCATGCAAAAAATGTGTGACAGGTATTGTCCTCCTCTCCTGGGCAAAACCGACAATCGGGAGACCGTGACTTACCGATCTTGGGCAGGTAAGACTGAAAACACCCGTGCCCGCTCAAAAGCTGGGTCAGATAGAAGTCAGTCTCAGCATGCCTTCGATTTAGCCACGGTCTCACATCCGGGATGAGGCGTGCAGTCCACCTTCCCTTCGTTCGATTCCCCCAAGACTGCTGCCAATCGTTGAGCGAGCGTTGTCTCTCCTTGCGGACAACCATCTCCCCCGCATCCTCGTTCTGGTGCAGGTAAATAGCGCGGCGCTCTCTAGCAAGGAAGGCGACAGTTATCATGCCTGCAATCACTCTCACTGCCGAGTCGGGGACTGTTGGATATGAAGATGCAATTCTCAGTGCTCCTCTTCTGTGTACCTGTGCCAATCGTTTTCGGTATACCTCCTTGCTGAGAGCGTCGCCCCATACCTCTGCTCCGTACAGTAGCACTGACCCTACAGCACTCATCAAGAGGCGTCTTCTTGATGGGCTGGGATCCCCTACGTTGGCCATTAGTCGACTCAGGGCCGATATTCCCGAAGCAGCCTTCTCAGCCGTTGCCCTGATTTGCTCAGAGAAACTCATCTTCGAGTCGATCAGTAGCCCCAGGTACTTCACCGCTGGCTTCGATTCGATTTGTATACCTCCAATACTGATCATCCTTACTCTAGGGATTCTCTTTTTTGTCAAGATGACCACTTCGGTTTTCTCCAGTGCTAAACTGAGCCCGCGAGCAGTCATCCAGTCCCTCACTCGGCGCATTAGCATACCTAGCCTAAGTTGTGCTTGTTCAACGGTGCGTACAAACATTTCAATTATCTTCTGAGCGTGACATTTTAAATCCGGGAAACTTGATTTTAACAGGGCCTTGTAGCACTCAATTTTGGAAACGTCGAAAACTAGTTGCTTCAATTCAATCAGTTCGAGCTGCAATTCTGGTTTGAGTGATTCATAATCGACTCTAAATGGCATGCTAAAAATGTTCAGATCCTGTTCGATAACTTTGAAGTCTTGGAATCTTCGTTCAAATTTTTTCATGAAGACATTCCAGGCTTTTCTTATAGCTCTTAAGTTTTTCTTCTTTAACTGCAATAGTTTTTAAGTCTTGGAAAATTAGTAAAATCTTTCTTGTCCGCTTGTTTGGAAAATATATTCAATTGCATTTTAAAACTGACTGCGGATATCATGGATTAATTGACTTCTTCCCTGGAATTCAAGTTGCAATTTATTAATGTTACTGAAGAGATCTGTAAGAAATGCAAAATCCAAAAGCCATACGATGTATTTTAAATGTTTACACTCATCTTACCAACACGTATCCATTCCTTAAAGGTCTTACAAGGCTCCGTCCTACAATCAAACTGCGCAATGCTGACGACTTCGTTGGCTCTATCAAATAAGATCGGGGGTCTCCAGAATAACCATCAAGCTTGGCCCATACAATGCTCTCGGAAGATTTCAGTACATCAGTGTTGACACATACTACCGCATTCACCTTGGGATCTTTGAAATGCTTACACTCATCCACTCCACTTTGACATAATGAAGAAACACAACTTCGTTCCCAAGAAATGATTCCTTGAATATGACTACAAAATCAGGTTTCGACTCTGTCATATTTGGTGCTCTATCTGCAGTAATGTTACAAATATTGGTCAAAGGTACTTCCAAAGACGTGATAGTATCTTGAAATTCTTGAAAAATTGCTGATCCTTTTGTTGTTCCCTTCAATGAACGCATGCAAGCTTATTCTTCGGTAACACAAAAGTTGTCGTCAATAGCTCTTATAAATATCAGTATCTGAGCTGTGCAAGTAATGTCCGATGTTTCACCCAACGCAAAAGAACAAAACTTAAACTCGTTTATCTTTATCTCTAGTCGTAAAATAAACTGCTTATCAATTATTTCGATTCTAGAAGTCATTGTTTTTCGAGACAAACTTAATGTTTCAAAATCTTTTGTTTTGTCAGGACAGAAAATGTCACATACTTAGAGCATACAAGTTTTTACAAATTCTCTATCAGAAAATGCTTTGTTACTTTTCGAAATATTATATGCTTCAACGTAACTGGCATGTGGAGCCAGCTTTTGAGCACAGTTTTATTTTTTAAAAATATTTTGCTGATCTGACGGTTTTTTACGTAGAGCTCCTGCTTTTTTCTTCCGTTTTTTCGATTGTAGTTTCATAAGTGGCGTTGTTGTGTTTTGCCATGAAGTGTCGTGACTGGTTGAATTCCTTGAATATGGCTTCAGCTTCATTTCAAATGAGGCACACAGGTTTATCCTCAACAGGCGTGAAAAAGTATTTCGAAGTCCACTCATTTTAAAAAAAAAAGCGACATTCTGAATCAACATTACATTTTTTACTTGCCATAGTAACGATCAAAATAATGTCAAAAACACTACCAAAAAAGCAAAGCTATAGAAACATAAGCCAGACACACAGATGACTTGAAACTGACTACGTTACTGTCAAAACTACACTAACCTTGAGAAGAGACGAACGAAAATGGAAGCGCCTGATTTGTTTCGAGCTTAGCTGAGCAACACACGTATTTCACTCTACATTGTCATACTACTGATCTACAGACATTGACGATGGCACTACTTAGTTAATATTATGGTGAGTTCAGATGTGCGCCATGTAGCTCGACCAGCAGCTGGACAAACAACCCGGCAAGCAGCACGACACGGACTAGCAGGCCAAACAATATGTTCACACGCATCCTAGGCGTCGCGAATTTGCACGAAATACTGAAGAGATGGAGTGCATGTAAACACGCAAACGGGCTCAAGTAAATTCAACGTTTGATGTTTACCACAGCCAATGTAAGACTGAGTCAAACACACAAACATTGCATTTATAGTAGTCAGCCTACATGTGCCCAACCATCGAACATCTTTCAGCCTACTTCGGGAAATATCCTCCAAGTGATTGTATGAAAAGTAGATTTCATTGCACTTTTGACGGCATTGGCAACTAAACGTAACTAGAAACTAAAACAATTTTTACATCACAAAAGGCGGTACTAGACTCGCCGTGGATTATCCGTATTTCAACCTTGAAATACATATCGAAACTGTCCAAAATGTTGAATTTTTGCCGGCACTTAAACGATTGCCCTTGTATTTTTATACATTTTGCAAAGCAAAGGTCAGCCTACATGTATTTGATAGTAGAGCTATGTAGAATTGGCTTACTACTGTAGTTTGCCTTTGATGTTTGCCAAAAAACCAACAGTCACCCGTTCAATGGCAAGCGCGTGCACAAGCAGTCCGTTCACATGCGCATCCTCGTGGTCGCGCCCATTGAATGTGGCTTTGAATGCGTGCGTGTAAATGCAGCATTAGTTGCGATAAAACTGTACTTAAAACGCAATGAAAAGGAAACTGTTATTTTATTCTACCTATGCAGAAAATATTGCCCTTTACTATGTGTAATTGTAGGGCTTATTCAAAAGCATGGTCCTTTAGTGGCAAGTGGAAATGATACCCTGGGTTTGACGAAGTTGGAAGGTATGACACTGCGGTGTACTCGTGTTTGCTTTGCAATAAATTTTACTTTTGCATCTTGATATCGGGAGCATCCTCAATATAATGCCGGATGACCAAAGGCACCACAGTTAACGCAGTAGAATTTTTTCTTCGACGGAGCCAATTTGCACTCACCGGGAGCAAGAACGTCTTTATATTTGATGTGGTGATAGTGCATGGCACATTTGGCAGCCGCTTGACCAATTTTTTGACGAGAAAGATCCGGACATTAATAAAGTTCAACAAAACAAAAGTGAGTACCCACGGAAAAGGCTCAACAAACAAATAAAGTAACATTACAAGATACAAAAAAGTCAACAATTCTTGATGATTACTATGCGGCGCTTTCTGCGATGAATGACGATATAGACATCGAGTAGGAGTTACAAGAAAACATAGGTGATATTAATGATTCTAGTCACAATTTAATCGAAATAACAAGATAACTAAGAAAGTTCCTCCGATCAAAGTACTTGGGTAGCGCGGACATAAGATCGATAATTTCAGAGTTAAGAGAGTGACCGCTAATAAACTCACACAAAAACACTGGCTGACTTAAAGCTACATAAAGATGCTCTTAATAGTGTACAAGCGCTCCACTTCACAAACACAACAAAGGCAGAAAAAATCAGTCCATCCTGTTGAAGGGCTTGGGCTGTTGGGAGAATACATTTGATCTTCTTGAGATGTTACATGAAGCAGCACTAGTTATCAAATTCATTAGTGTGAAGAATGTTGCTACCAAGAAATCAACGATTGAAGTCAAAGTATTACCATTTTGTTTGGTACAATATTCTAACGATAGCAGTCTAAGTGCCCTCCAACAGGTAGGGTACTTGAACTTTAGAGCTGTGAGGTGGGGAAGTCTCCAAAAAACTGAGGTTAATCAGTGCTACAGGTGCCAAAGGTTCAGTAATTTGCCTGTCAATTGTACCATGCATTATTGCCGCGTTTAATGTAAAGATATTCATGCCCCCGGTGAATGCAAATTGGCTCAGATGGAGCCAAAAGAAAAATTATACTGTGTTAACTGCGGTATATTTTGTCATCCAGCATTATATCGAGGATGCCTTTGGTATCAAGATGCAAAAGTTAAATTTTCCCCAAAACAAACCCAAATAAATTGCAGTGTGTTACGTTCCAACTTCGTCAAACCCGGAGTATCATTTGCACTTGCTGCTAAAGGGCCAGTAGCTAACAATGTAAATCAAGTAAATAATGTAAGTGGCAATAATGAGTGGCTTCTCAAAATTTACCAACAGCTTGAATCTGTGCTTTCGTTGTTGATGACGCACACTTCTAAGGAGCTGCTACATGCCATCACCCACAAGGCAGCTCGACCGCGTGGTCCCAAGGTGAATATTGGACCCTTTATATGCATCTGGGATCACGCCCAACATGCAACTTATATAGAGCTGTAAGTTTCCGAACTTGATTGTGGTTATCAACTCAAAAGTGTTTAAGTATAATGGTGCCGGTCTTTTAAGTGAAAGAACCACTTATTCTTCACCCGGGCCATCTTGGCTATCAACATGATGCCATGTTTTTTTGGCCCAATAGAGACCAGCATTTCTAGCATAGGGCTGGTGCCAGCAAAACAACGGTTTCGTCGAGCTACCCGGTGGATGATGGCGTGTGGCAGCTCCTGAGGAGTGTCCGTCATCCACGACGAAACCAGATTTTTGCTGGCACCAGCCCTATGCTGGAAACGCTGGCCTCCATCGGGCCAAGAAAATGTGCTATCATGTTGATAGCCAAGATAGCCTGGGTGAAGAATAAATGGTTCTTTCACTTAGGAGACCGGCAACATTATACTTAAACAAGCTTGAATCTCTTTCAGGAAGAATAAATAAGTAAGATAAAAAAAATCAATTTCGTTTTCCAACGTTTAGGTGAACATGCTTCAAAACAGTTGTCATCCAGTCACATTCCTATAGATAAGCTTCGTCTTATCTCCATTAACATCAACTCCATTATTATTATACATCGGCGTGACTATCTCCTTGAATTCATTGTTAAGCAAAAGCCTGACATCATGTTTCTAACCGAAATCCACTTTAATTCATGGCACTCCATGACATTCAAGGATTTTGAATTCGTAAGAAATGATGGGATAAATGGTGATGGGGGAAGTGGCCCCGGTATATAAATTGAAAGACTCTATTGCTTCCAAAATATTGAAAAAGTCAAATTCAAAAGCTTTGAATCTCTTGAAGTGTTCGCTATCAAAGTTCATTGCCAGGTGGGGATAACCTCTTCGTTATCTCTGCCCATGCAACTGGTCGAAATGTCCTCAAGTTCAAGGAGGAGCTCAATTTCTTGTTTGAAATACTCGAGTTGAACAGGCTGCATAGTTATTATATTCTTGCTGGTGACTTGAATGCCAAGCATACACCATGGTTGAACGCCAACAATAATCCCAGAAGTGTATGTAGTGGAAGTGCGTATATAAATATGTCTGTAAAGGAGTGCAGCGATGGTCTGCTGCCTGACCGTGCGAGAATGTGGGCGCTCACCGAGATTGGCCTTATCTGAGGACGCGTGAGTGCGCTAGCAGGATAGCATTGCGGTGTCATGGGGTGGGTTCTTCTTAACCCCAGCCCAAGGGCCCACTAAAAAAAAATTTCCATTCACGAATTTGCAGATACAAATACGGATCGACCGGTGTCGAGGCCGTGATAACCTACTAAAGGTTGCTAAAGCACAGAACAAATGGGGCCTGTAGAAAACAGACCGGTCTTCGGAGTACCTCATCTTTACCGACAATATTTATGGCCCCAAATAAAAGTGGGGTATCCAGGTGAAAGCGGTGCCCCCTCGCACCCACCCAAGATCCCCCATCAAGATCTATCGTAGACATAGCCACATATTTTCCATTTGAATGAAAAACTCATGCAAACATAGTTCGCATGAACTTTTTCCTCAAATGAAAACCATCAACGTGCAAATTTATGTTACAGTCTTATGTGATGGAATCTCATAATACTATACCATAAATATGAACGCGAGCGGAAGGCCATTCTACCCTGCGAGAGCACCAGTAACATTATAAAAAGGGGTGAGCTCACCTGATGGCTAGCTCATTACAGAGGAGGGGCCAGCCAACGTTTTGAGTCCCACACCCGGTCAGGTTCACAAGATCAAATAGAAAGACCAAGTTTATAATCAATTCATCCTTTCATTTTTATTCGTTGTTTTGTCAAAAATGTATTAACCATTATATAGGAATTATATTAAAGTCTTACGAAAATATTTAGGTATACCATTGAGTGTTCATGATTAAATAGTCAATCGGCTAAAGAGAGTTGAAAGTTGTGATGTCTATTATAAAAATGTCTCCTTCAAAATAGAGTGCGGACTTTCCAAAACTCTGCCAAAAAACTTGTACACTATTTTTGTTCACTTGTCTAAGTTTGAGATTTCGAATCAGTCAACTTTTATATTATTATGTGTATAAAGACTTAAAAACGTTTTAATCGGAATCGGTAGAAAAAAATACAAACATTGAGATTCTCTTTCTCATTATTTTTGGGTTGCATTTATAAAAAATTTTGTTTTTTTCTTTAGTGGCCCAATAAAATTCAAAATTTTAATAGAATATTCAAAATAATAATATTGTACATATTTAAATAAAAAATAGTTAATTATTCTTAAAATCATAGCGGGCACTTACCCATCATCCATGGGGAGTGCTCGTAGATGGTGTGGGCGAAATGTTAACATTAATCGTTTTTTCCTTTTTTTGTTTTTAGAAATTTAAATTATACTTCATGAACACATAATGATAATTTTAAAGTTAATAATTACATGCATTTTAATTTATACTATATCGAATCCTGATAGCACACTAGTTTTGTTCTAAAATTGATTATTTCAAGTTAACTGCGCTCTCTGTGAACTTTTGGCGGGATGTTGTGCTGTCTCATATGTACAAAGCGACAAGGTTGTAAGCATACACGTGCATCATTTCACTCTTTTAATTTTACTCCGCACTTGTCTCTTCGCCAAACGTTATAAATCATAACAGAGCAAATTTCTTCTGCTCTTCTATTTCTTTCCCACCTAACACGCAATCATTATTATTCGAAGTCTAAGCGTGTATCCTGTCCAAATGCGTTGGAATAAAACTATTTATTACATATCGTTAGCAAATTTCTGAGAAAAAATCACGGCCCGAATGATGGCAGCATCTTAAATAAAGCACACGTATCGTCAATATGCAAATAAGCCAATCAGAAGCAGGCTGCTACAATTAGGCATACTCGCGGCTATGTCGTAAAGCAGGCCGAGCTTCGCGATTGTATGTCGACATACGAGAACAAGTTTAACTCCGTTTGAGTTTTATGATTAATGAGAACCCTGTTTTATGTCTTGTGATTCTACAATATCTTCACAAATAATTGCAAGTACTCGTATTGACAATGTGATCAATGCACCCACGAAATAATGCAGACATGTACTCAGCCACATGTATAATTGTTCAAAGATTCAAATATTCTCATCACAGATTAACTGGACAATGTGCCGTCTTGCCTGATCACAGTCCGCTGCTCTCTGCGAAGACTCACTACTATTACATTGATCGTTTGATCTTAAAACAACTTTTTTCCAACAGTTTCTGCTCTCCTTACAGAAAATTAGCAATATTTGCCAAGATTTGAATTCAACAATCTTCCAAATAGAGGCATTCATTTAATAAAGGTCAACAGATAATGATTGGGGCAAATATTTTACTTAATTGCACTGTTTTATTTCATTGCTTCCGTTTCGGTACGAACTCCGGACACCTCATGGAAGTTTCACATCTCACAAATTATCTGCCGAAACGTTCCGTCACAAAAATTAGTCAGAATACTTTCACTTGTATGCTATATCGATTCGTTGCCGATGCAGTTCCTCGCGAGACACACCATGTGTTGCAATCCCGAACAGACCGCCCGATCCGTCCAAGCATATCTGCTCACTTGTCGCCATCCGCCACAGAACAGTTCCTGTCGCAATAGAATTTCGTACTGAGCCCACTCATCCATCCACTGTAGATTGCATTGCGGGCAATGCAATTTGTGGATAACCTGCGTTATAAAGGAGTTGCCGTGTCCAAATTTTAATTGTGAATATAAATAATGATGGCGCACTTTTTCTTCTCTGCCTGTTAAGGTTGCAGTAGTGATTTTTCCCCTAGATCCGTTCATTTTAGCAGTATCACACAGGAAACTACAAAATCTAGGCGCTGAAACCGCTAACGTAAATATATCAAAACTGATGCTCATTCGTGCCGCGAGCTTTGTACTATACTATATGTTCCAAAAATCTCTGGATGTCACTGCTAAAATTGGAAATGGTTAGTGATGTTCACAAAGATGTTAAGGAAAGCCAGAGCGTATCAATTCTCATTGAGCATTTAACACATCAGAGGTGCACCGCAAAGTTGCGGCAAACATTACACCCCAGAATGTTATGATATCTTGTTTGAAGACAAATGAGCTTAACTTTCTCGACCAAAAAGTTAGTGATAGACATAAAAAAAGCCAAAGACTTTAATGAAATCACTCACTCGTTACACTACAGTTGAAACCGAAATAAATTTCCTTGATATTTCCCATGCTTGTATTCTTCATTTTCCTTAACTTATGAGGTCACCATATGTTACAATATAACGAAGGGTAAGGAAATGGTCCATTTTATTAACTCATGAATAAACCTTATAAAAACAACTACTTGCATCCGGAGTAAGGCAGGAAAACCTTTTAAAGCTAAACACGCTAGTCAGTCATTAAATTCGCACTTATGTCTTACCTCAAATAAATTTCCATGCATGCATGTCCTCACATTGCCCTTTATGACATGCTTGTCCAGGACTCGTAAAATGTATAAATATTTTCCGCCGTTCGTTAGGCGAACTCCTTTAAATGCCAACGTTTCTTTTACGACTAAACTGACCCTTGTTTTACAAGCCCCAACTTAGCGAAAATGTATGTAATTAAGTGTGAATCGATGTCGATAAGAGGTTGATGCAAGGGGAAAACAAGCCGTTAATGTAAAAGGGATATTTTGTTAGATTGTAATGGAAGTGTTTGATTAGCTATTAAGACTATGGACATTCCACCTTATGCTTGCCGTCCATAAAAGTCCTCGGTAAGGATGTGATTCCGAGTTAAGTGTATTGGAGGGAGTAAGTAGGTTGTTAAAAATTTCATTTCATCTCACTAATTCATCAGCTGCCATTTAGCTCAATTATTCTCCATTAAAGTCTCACAATCCAATCAGGAAGATTGATTCGTAAAATTACCTAACCCAATTCATCAAACATTAATATCATAAATTTCTATTTTTAGCTGATATTGATTTCACTGCCAAAGTGTAGCCGTTCCATTTGCCTAACGCAACCTAAAATTAGACTTACAAATTGCAACCTATTACGCTAACAACCACGCCTTGAAAATTGTCCTTTTCCCGTGTTCGCCCTAGAAAATCACAGCAATTTACATTGGCGGGTGGAAGTTCGCCATATTGCCTGCACTCGCTGGCTACTAATTAAATTGGAGTGAAAAAGTCGTCATATTCACGTCGAGCCGCTATTAGCTTTCAGCATCAAAGGATATTCGGAAAGCATGCTATTGTACAATACTTTTAATAGCCATCACATCAATTTACGTCATTGCTCACGCATCCAGCCCCAAAAATTCTACACATCGCAAAATATCGGCTTTCAACCCTCCGTAGCAGTTGTAAGTTGAGTGCTGGCCTAATGAAATCTTGACTCTCTTTGTAATTGAGTAATTATTGTTTCAATGGCGTCTGGGTATTTTGTTTGAGTGTGGCGTAGGGTATATGATCGATGAGCAGATATTGATTTTGTAAGGACCTTCAAGCTTGTGCAGTAGACATGTAGAGGAGAACAGATCCGGTTTCGATGGGCGATTCCTGTTAGTCATGTTTGGACTGTGCTAAGAAATTAGTATAATCGGTTTATTACGATTTTGTATATCTCTCAGATAATGGCGCAAAACGAGAAGCTTTTCCTCTGTCGCTTTTCGTGATTTTGAAACCACCGAATTTGAATTAAGTATCCCCCTTAATTAACCCATGGAGGTTTTCATGTGAAATAAAAGCTTATTTCCATTCGTTTTTCTACTTTATAGCATTACAACACATCAGCCAGTCACGCCAACTACTATATCTTCTGCACCGCCTCTTATCTTTAAACCCTACTATCGGTTCCAGGCTGGGTTCTCAGGTTGACAGGGGAGGTGTTTAGTGGGTAGTCCAGTCGCGCATGGGAGTCCCACACTCTGTGCATAAATAGCATTCACCTCCCTACCACAAAAAAAACCCTACTATACCTTCGATAATATCCACTTTAATTTCTTCACTTTAATTTGAACTTATACCAATAAGCCAACGCTGAAAAACCAGAAGTCCTTTCTAAGAATGTAAATTTGTCACCTGCTGGCGAGACAACCCACAATCCGGTCGTTGGTTTGTGGTTAGGCGTTGTGTGATAAGCTCAATGCTGAAAAAATAACACCAAGGACCTGTTGCGGTGAATTGACACGAAATCTTGCGATTAGCATACGACTTGGAGACCTTAGCTCCAGGCTCTACAATGAAAGTCAAACCAAAATTAACTTTATCCTTCACGAATTGTTTTTTCCATTTTATTGCTCCTTTTTCAACTGGCCGTTGTGTAATGGCAACCGGGTGGGCAAGGAGGTAGAGACCATTACTCAAATATGTCAGAATGAAAATTAAAGCGGAATTTAATTTAACTGAATTTCATTTTTCCTTTTTCAGAATAAGGTCCTTTCTCGTACTCAAACGGACAGTTTGCTATGTTTATTTTTTTGTCTTACATTGTTTGGCCTTCAATCTGAAAACATTTTTCTTGTTGGGAGGATTTTGATTTTGGTTCTGTTTTATTTTGAGTGCTTCAGGCAAAAGGCATCTGGTTAGCACAATAGTTTCGTAAGAAGGAATAATTTGAAAAAAGAATCAAGATAAAGTTTCGTCAAAGATTGTTGGCTTATGGTAGCGGTGAAACTTTACGAGCTTTCTTTAAACTAAGTGGAAATACAGAATAGAGTGCTCCAGTTTTTCAAAATTAAATGAAAGTCATACTAATATTGTATGATGACAGAGGAAGAAGTATTGGTGGAGTTATCAAACTGCAGTGATAAGAGAACATTGTCGCGTGTTTTGGTTCGCGGCCAATAATTTTAATGTTCCGGGAAAGTGACAACGCAATGTCTTTTAATTTAAGTTGAAAGATTTTATTTAATTACAAAAATGCACAATAATCAATTTAAAACTTTCACTAATTTTAATTTTCACTATTAAAAATCTAACACTTGTCCATAAATTTCTTATCGTAATTGTCTTCTAAATCACTTCACTATTACGAAAATCACTTTTCTATTACCCGAACAATATCGCTTCCCACACACTATCGCAGTTCTTATCGCGGTCGAATGAATGATCCCCCCCATTCATTCAGCTCGCCTTTATATAGGGTCTCTAATCATTCAACTCAGTTCTCTTACATTGGTGAATTAGCGGGAACATTCCAGCAGCGAAATGAATGGAGCATGCTTGTTGGGTTTTCGTGGTTTCAAGTAAATTCGTTTTGTTGATGTTCTTAATGGTTGTGAAAACAATTGCGACAGTAGCTCGCAGAATTATTTGTACATGTAACAATATGTTAAAATGTTACGCTTTTAACTAAATAAAACCTTACCCTGTTTGAAGCATAATATTAGCTTATATATTTCATTATGCTGTGCACAAATAATTAATCAAATTGGAAAGCAAATATCTCATAACCAACAGAGTTGACGTCAGAATCAAGACTTGCTATTTTGGCTCTTATATTACGTTGCATTTACATAGGAAAGATAACATGAACAAAAGTGGATCATAAAAAATTACTTATTTTTAACATCCTCCAGGTGCCGGCTGGATAGATTGCTAGTTACCTCTAGCGTATACAAGAGCTGCACGCATCGTCTCATTTTTTTTCTATTTAGCATCTTTACTTCACAGGAATGAAATTTACCATTGCGTCGTGGAAAAATAGTTTCATTTAACGCCAGTTTCCATAATACTCGAGGACAAGATGAATCGTACATGAAGGCAACATCTCCCGGTCCCAAGTTTGAAGAACTTGCATTCTTGTAAACATACGCAGACCTTAGTTACAGCAAATATTCCTCTCTCCAACGCTTACAAAAGAAGTTTGTAAAAAGATGTCGAGAAATCCATTTTTAACGGATATCTTCGTTCACAGAACCACTACGATGATCTAGCGATGAAAAAAAACAGCACTAGTCCCAGTTAAAAAATGAGATGGGGTTAGTGGTATCAAATCCGCTGAGTTATCCGTAATGTATGTTAAAGATCTTGGGTTTACGATACTCTCAATCTCGCACAATAAAGTCTGCATCTGCTGCACATCCAGCACCGCATGTCCGATATTAGCTTTGCGAGTGATTTTAACACAGCATACTAGCCGCTCCCAAAATCCCTCCCACCAGGGAGCTTCCTCTACGATGAATTGCAATAATATGTTTTTGAAGCTGAGATTTCCTTTAGCACCTCCGCTGAAATAAATACTGCAAGTTGTGTCAGTTCCAATGAGACACGTTTTATTATGCGAATGCCAGAGCGTCCTGTTTAGGAAAAGCCGGAAACTCTGCAGGGCGCGTCAGGTGTTCGAGCGGTGGAAGAAAATATAAAGAACATTGAGAACTCGATGGTCACTGCGCTGCGATCGTTACCGAAGCGACCGATGCAAGAGTCGTAAATACCGACATAATAAAGAACCATCCTGAAGCCAACGAGGAAATTATGGCAGGAAAAAAAACGAGTTACCAGGTAAATAAAGCGACGTTGTGTGATTGCATCGCCAACGTTGAAAATGTGGCGAAAGTACTGTACTTGGAAACGGAAAGTGAGAACCTCTCCCAAGGATAATCGCAAAGTATAATTGCCGCTGAAAAGAATACAATCTGCATGCGACTCCCCAAAGATCAGCAAAGCAGTAAAGATTGAGCTCCTTGAGCTAGAGGAGCTCTTAGACCACATAGTGCATTATCGGAGGAGCTGGTTAAAGGCCAAGGATGAGCAGAAGGCTGAAGGAGCCCTGGGGGTGAAATCTTAAGGCCACATACCGAAAGTTCCACCATCAAAAATCAATAAAAGAATGGCGTCTAGCCCAATGGAAGGAGATCGGGATAAAAGAAGGAAGGAAAAGGCACTTGATGGACGTGGAGCATCAGATCTGGATTCCAGACAGTGCTTACAAAAGGAGAGAAGAGAGCCGCAAAGAAACTCCTTCAAAAAGTGCCAGAAAGTAACGTTTGCACGGACGCCCAACAAGAAAAAAGACCTGATACAATGCAGGCGAGACAGAAGGCCCAACGACTCCGGCAGCAGACACTGCTCGTGCTGTGGGACAACATGGGAAACGTAAGGCCTGAAGATACCAGTACTGCCTTTAAAGCAGTACGACCAAGGCGGTCGGGCCACATACTGGTCGCGTTCTGAGCAGAGGCTGACAATCAGGAAGCATTCTGTGACGCAGTAAAGAAAGTCCTCGGCAAAAGTGCAACTATAGCCTTGCTTGAGCCGATTGCAACGATCGAAATACGAGACATTGACTGCGTCACGGATTTGGTCAAGGTAAAAGAGGCCATCAAATGAGAGTTCCTTAGCCTGGGAAGGAACAAAGCGAGACGGATAACAGAAAACTACCGAAGGACGCCGAACTATTCCTAAACAAGGGCAAAGTACGAATAGGGTGGATCGTCTGTAGGATACGGCGAAGAGCAGGGCCTCTTCAATGTGTCAAATGCCTTGGCTATGGTCACACCACACAAGTATGCAAAGGGCCCAATAGGAGTTCCCTATGTTACAAATGCGGTGTAATGGGACATAAAAGAAAAGAGTGTACGAAGGAGGCGCACTGTGTTCTTTGCAAGAATGCTAATCCAAGACCTGATTTTAGACAAGTCTTGGGATCAGGAAAATGCTGGGCTTTTCAGGAAGCCCTAGCCAAGGCAAAATAAGTACTTCGATCACCCGCATCCTGCAGCTAAACTAATATCGCAGCACAGCCGCCAAAAATCTGCTTGAGCAGTTTGCAAGGGACATAAAAGCCGACCTCTTGCTGCTGAGTGAGCAACACCATGATAAAAGTCCTGCATTGTGGTATCCTGACAAAGCTGATACTGCCACCATCTAGGTTCGGAACAGTGATTTCCAAGCGGAGAGTTGTGGACGGGGGGGATGGGGGTGTTTTCATCTGGTTTCGGTGCTCAGGGACCACCTTCTTTAGTGTGTGTCTAACGCCGAACGAATCGATTTCATCTTTCCGAACCAAGCTTAATGCACTGTCTGGCGCAGAGGGCAACGTGCTCGTTGAAGGAGACTTTAACGCTAAAGCAATCGAACGGGGCATGTCTCAAACAGATACGCAGGGAAAACGAGTCCTAGAAATGACAATACGCCGACTTTCCACCGAATTGGCCGTGAAGGAACCATATCGGATGTGACATCCACCTCGGAGTCCTTAGTACAAAGTATTAGAGCACTACTGAGCCAGTGATCATCAGTGCATTCCGCTTGAGATCAATACTGTTGTGTCCTGACGTCCATGCTCTCGTCTTTCTACAAATGGATGGAACATCGAAAGGATGGACGTCAAGAAGAAAGTCGAGGTGCTCACAGCAGGCGAGCCGCCGCAGGGAGCTTCGGAGGAGACGGAAGAATTCGCAGCTCAAGACGTGGTGATTTCAACTCTGAGGATCAATACGACTGCTTGCTGCGCTTCTATACCTCGTTGAAGACCCCGGAACGGCAAGTCCCCAGTGTACTAGTGGTCAACTCAAATCGCTGAAAAACGTAGGGAGTGTCACAGCCTTCGGCGAAAGGCTCAACGGGCGTGGAACCATGACGACGCATGCAACCGCGCAGCAGTATATAAGTTGGGCAGGAAATGCCATCGCAAATTGATTAATCATAGCAACGCTCGCTGCTGGCAAGATCTAGGGGATAATGCGAAAAAGAATTCGGGGGCCTTGGCTACAAGCTAGTAATGCGGAAGCTTGGCGCCCTACGGAAGCCTTGCATATATGGCGCGGAAAAGATGGATAAAATAGTGCGGGGACTCTTCGCCACCCATCCCGTCCATGTTGACACTGAACGTGGTGAAACAGCAGTCGAGTGTTCACTCTTCACACAGCCGGAACCAGAGGAGGCAGTCATTTCATTGAAAGCGAGGAAGGCTCCAGGTCCAGATGGTATTCTGGCTGAGTTGTTGCGGCTTATCTATCACCATTGTCCTGACTTGCTGCTCAGCACATTCAACGATTGCGTATGGACGGGGTTTCCTGGTACGAGGTAAGGTGGCGAAGCCCCTGCTGCTCATCAAGCGGAAGGGAAATCCTGGATTGCCGTCTGCATACCGCCCGTTGTGCATGCTAGACATGGCTGGGAAAGTGCTAGAGAAACTCATCAAGGGAAGACTCACTGACGCGATTCGTGCTGCTGGGGATCTATCTCCTTAGCAGTAAGGCTTTAGGGCAGGACGTTCTACTATCGATGCGATTGCAGAGGTGGTGAGTGTAGTCCAAAAGCAGAGGCATATAGTCGCACCAAGTGACGGATGATCTTGTTGGTGACACTCGATGTCAGAAACGCCTTCAACTCCGCTAGATGGGTGGATATTCTGGAAACGCTGGAAAACCCTTTTCAAGCTCCAGAATATCTAATGTGGCTTTGGAATGACTGCCTAAAAGACCGAAGCCTGCTCAACGACACGACACAGGGCCAACGAAAGATGGCGGTTACATCGGTTGTTGCCCAGGGATTTATCTTTGGTCCAGACCTGTGGAACGTATTTTACGACGAACTACTGAGATTGGAGATACCAGATGAGTCGCGCTTGATCGGCTATGTGGATGATATTGTGGCTCTGGTCACTGGATGTATCGTTGAACAGGCGCAACTTAGGCCAGGTATGCTAATGCGCCGGATGAGGGACGGGTTCAGTTTAGCACTGGAGAAAACCGAAGTGGTCATCTTGTCAAAAAAGAGAATCCTTAGGGAAAGGATGATCAATTTTGGACACATAAAAATCGAATCAAAGCCATCCGTGAAGTACCTGGGGCTACTGATCGACTCGAAGATGAGTTTCTCTGAGCAAATCAGGGCAACGGCTGAGAAGGCTTCTTCGGGAGTATTGGCTCTGAATCAACTGATAGTTAACGTAGAGGGACCAAGCCCATCAAAAAGACGCCTCTTGATGAGTGCTGTCAGGTCAGTGCTACTATACGGAGCAGAAGTATGGGGCGACGCTTTTAGCAAGGAAGAGGAGCACTGAGGATTGCATCTTCGTATCCGACAGTCTCTGATCCGGCAATGAGAGTGATTGCAGGCGTGATACCTGACACCCTCCTTGCTAGAGAGTGCCACGCCATTCACGTATGCCGAAACGAGGATCCAAGGAAGATGGTTGTCCACGAGGAGAGACAGCGCTCGCTCAACGATTGGCAGCAGTCTTGGGTGAATTGCATGAAGGGAAGGTGGACTGCGTGCCTCATCCTGGATGTGAGACCGTGGCTAAATCGAAGGCATGGTGAGACTGACTTCTATCTGATCCAGCTTTTGAGTGGGCATAGGTGTTTTCAGTCTTACCTACAGAAGATTATTATGTCCTGGTCCCCCGATTGTCGGTTTTGCCCAGGAGAGAAGAACTATGCCTGTCAACCATTTTCTGTATGCTCAAAATCGGTCAGGCTGCAAAGTAACCTCTGCAGGGTGACGGGAGAGCTCACCCCAGATTATATAGTTGTGGTGATGCTCGAATCGGTTGACAAATGGAACCAGGTGGCACATTATGCTCGGGCAGTCCTAAAAGATGAAAGGGACTCACAGCAGCCGGGGGTGTTGGGGCTGGAGGATCGTTTATCTGGCATTTCCTCTTCCCCTCTCCCCTCCCGCTAGGAAAGCGATCCCCCAGCATGAAGGCTCCTCATGGCGTAACAAAACGAGACCTGGCCCGAAGTAATGTGTCAAACGGTTCCTGACTGGGTTCTCAAGTTGACAGGGGAGGTGTTTAGTGGGTAGTCTAGTCGGCTTCTTTCAAGCATGAGAGTCCCACACTCTGTGCATAAATGGCATTCACCTCCCTACCGCAAAAAAAAATTTTGGGTGTACAACTTAATAACCGGAATTTTTTTAGCAAAATTTGATGCTGAAAGTATTGTCCATCGAAAGCTACAACATTTTTCCATCTTTCAGGCAATTTATGAATTCCATCCCAAAAAAGTTGCGCCGACTTGGCGGCCAAAAACGAATCTATCCAATTTCGGATGTCATGCTCTGAAGTGAAGGGTATTCCGGTGAGGGCGTTTTGCATCGAGCAAAATAAATGAAAGTCAGACGGAGCAAGGTCCAGACTATAAGGCGGGTGGGCCAAAACTTGCCATCCACTATTTTTCAAATAGCTTTTCACAGATCGTACAACATGCGGCCGGGGGTTGTCATGATGAAAAATTATAGCCTCGTGTCTGGTCGCATATTCCGGGCGTTTTTCGATTATGACACGCTTCAAACGTATTGATTGTGTTTAATACAGGTCACTTGTGATTGTCTGGCCCAATTTCAATCACTCATCCTATAACGGCGCCTTCTGATCCCATCAAATACACAGCATAACCTTGGCACCATGGGTATTTGGTTTCGCTGTTGATTTGGCTGGTTGGCTGGGCTTCACATATGACTTTTTGTGCTTGGGATTGTCATGATGGATCCATTTTTTATCCCCAGTCACGAACCGATGCAAAAATGATTTCTTTTTATGGCGCTCAAGCAGCATTAAGACATACAGAAGCGCCGTTCAACGTCTCTCGGGTTCAACTCATAGGGGACCCAATTACCTTGCTTCTGAATGTATCTGGCGGCTTTCAAACATTTTTAAATGGCTTGCTGAGTCACTCTCAACGATTTGGCAAGTTTGTCTTGCATTTGACATGAATCTTCATCGAGTAGCGTCTCCAATTCTTCGTTTTCAAACTTTTTTGGCTGTCCTGGGGGTTCTTTGCCTTTGATGTCAAAATCGCCACTTTTAAAGTGTTGAAACCATTCAACCAAAACACTGTGTTTTCGCTAAAACATCGTCGCCATAAACTTCTACAAGCAAGCGATGACTTTCCGCAGCAATTTTCTTTACAAAAAAAAAATTACCCAACAGAACCTCCCGCAAATGCTGTCTTTTTTTCCAATTTTCGAAGTTATTCATCGTAAAAACTAATAATGATTCACACTAGATAATTTTGTTGACTGAACGTACCTTCAAAATGACATATATATAAAGTTCAAGCTTTGACGATACTTGTTAGTAAGGACATCTAGCGTCGAGTTCTGGTTATAAAGTTGTACAACTAATAAATAAATAATCCATAATGGTTAAGAAAGTCTGCTCCGCAAATGGGGTATGCAACCTGCGTTACATGGTATTTGCCACTGGAAAGAATGTTGAAGGCCAAGTGAAATGTTTAAAGTTACCTTTCCGCAACTATCGATCAGTGAACCATTTGTGGCGGATAATTTGTAGGCAACACGTTTACGTTCTGTTCGTCCTGTTACGTTATAATTAACGTAGCCTAATACCTAGCACAATCAATAAAACAATAGTATTTACATATCTAAGAATCCTATGAACTAGTAGCGCAACCAATAAATAACTAGAATAACTAACGTAACTTAAAAGCTAGCACAACTAATCAAACAATAGTATTAACACATCCAAGAAACCTACGAACAATTAGCGGAATTTCTCCGGTCAGCTCTGATCGCCGTTACTACGGAAGAGCGGGCCCTCTTCAAGGACCACGCCACCGGTCTTCAGCGCGAATACCACCGAACTCAACGAATGAAGCATGCACAACATCACCGACAACACCACGCACACCAGCTACAAGCACCGGTTACAACCACGAACAAAGGTAGCCCAGTCCAGCACCCGATCCCGACATTCGCCCGTCTACGTTGGAGCATAACTGATTTATTGGCATCATATTTGTGGTTTGAGTTGTAGTATTCTAGTATGTTTTGAATAATTATAACGTTTTAATTAGAAAATCTTCGCTGGGCTCAAGGTTACAGGTGTTTCGTAGGTAAGAAGCGACTTCTGGCAGTAGTAGTGGTGAAAATAAGTTCATAATAAATGCTGTAGTTGGTAACCGCTAACCACTTTCAAAATCGCTCTTTGGAAACATCATTACCCCCAGAGGAAGGAATACAAAAAGAAAACAAACATACATTTGATACAACTAAAATTGGATATCAGACAAATTAATAGACTCAGACAACCAAAAGGAAGCAAAAGCGGGTACATTAGGAATTGTCTTACGTAGTGGAAAAATATTAACACCAAAAATTAAGTCCGACCCTCCTCGAGAATATAAGGTACAACGAGACTTCTACCATTATCATGTCAAATAAGCACTAATCTATACAGGCAGTATCGAACCAGTTCATCAAGAACGTTTGGAATGAATCGAAGACTTTAAGATATCAAAGATATCAAAGCTTTTGAAGGATTCTCGTTAGAGCGGACTAATAGTCTCGACACACCATAATTGTTCCCCATGTTAATAACTTTCCAAGAGTGAAACCTAACCCTAGATACAAGTGTAACTTGGAATAATTCACTGAAATCGCCCCACTCACCCCTTATGCCAGGGAATACCAGACCGAAAAAACGTTGTAGCCAAATCGATGACACAGATGATCTCACTGTTCTCCTACAAACATTTAAAGGTTGCAGCAAACAAGTCTACAAGTACCTAGACACCCAAGAACGCCCAGTGTTCATGCAGATCTTTCCAACTCGATTCCGAAGCGAAGCCTACCAACTTATCCCCTCTCATTTCCCCACTAACATAGAAGCTATAGAGGAGCTACTCTCAAGGGTTTATCGGCCGAGAAAAACTTACCAGGAACTGGTAAATAGTTTATTCAGAGCAAAACAAACCCCAACAGAATCAGTCCTCACTTACACATCACATTTTAGGCAGATATTTAGGCACTGTCAAGAAGCAGCCGCATAGTCCTACTCAGAGTCTTCATACAAGTTTGTCAACGAGCAGTTGGAGGGTTTTGCCACAGTGTTTTTGAAAAGAGGGGTCACCAACCCATATCTTTGGCAATATTTTCTGACCCAAGAAACCATAACGTTTTAGGACCTTAAAGCAAAGGCCCTGAACATATGAGATGCTGCAACAGGAAGCATCACTCATGAAACTTCACCCCCAACAGCCCTACCACCAGTTAACACACAAGTTTACTGTTACGACTCCATTAAGCCCCAACTTTCATCTACTGCTATGTGAGAACAACACAATTGTCCCAACACAAGGAGTGCCAATCAGCACTCCTTTAAGCAACTTTTATATACTACAATCACAACTCTTAAATTCCTGGTGGGCAGTAGGACTAGACGGCTCCCATGATCAATATAACCCCACATCCACAACTCTTAAATCCTGGTGGTCAGCAGCAAATAGTCCCCCTGCCCAATGCGGACACACAAAGCAAAACAACCAACCTAGCTAAAAGAATAACGTGCAGTTTCCGCAACAAAAGAGGACACACCTACTCTGAGTGTCTCGGTCGTAAAAGTACTCCATTTTGCACTACCTGCAAAGGGTATGGACATGACCAGAGACACTGCAAGACTATATCCCCTCTACTTGTGAAATCCCCACACATAGTCCAGGGTCTACCACATTCAAGTGATGTGTGATTTATGTGGGAGAATAACGCACACGGTAGACAAGTGCTCCCAGAAAAAAAGGTGGAAATCAAGAGCTCAAGGAAACTGGGAACAGTCGACTCGACAACAATAGGCACTAAAGAGGGAACTAGCAAGAAGATGCGAATTTGAATCAGATCTCAACATAAACCAAATCCTCACTAATGAACAAAAATCTAAATCCAACTTAATAACAGCCTCTCAACCACAAGATATAAGCAACAACATACAGACCCAATTCATTATCGACACGAGTGCGGAAGTAAACCTAATCAAAAAAACAGTTATTCAAGAGTGACTCTCAAATCAATGAACACAATAAACTGACACTGGTAAGTCCCTTTGGTGAAGGGAAAACCCTTGGCTCAGCAAAAGGCAATTTCCAACTCCCCACTTTCCTTCTTTGTACATACCAAGTGGTGGATGAAACCACTGGCATACCCAATGATGGGCTTTGGGTAACGATTTCCTATCCCACAGCTGCAATGTTGAGGGTTCGAGGAGTAAGCTAACTTTTCCCCCAACTAGGCTAAATTCGGAGGCATTCTCAACTCCACAAGAAAGGTCAGCAGGAAAGATCCAGCAACAACGGAACGCAACTGAGACTTCGAAAGGCACTGGCATACAACCACTAAGGTCAACCCTAAGTGTGGAGCCCCAATTAGCGCAAGCCGATGTTGGATTCATCAGCCTTGTTCAGGATCCTACCGACTGCGCCAATTGTTATGAACTTATTTTCGCCACTTCTACTTGTCCTACCAGAAACCGCTCCTTACCTATGAAACACCTGTAACCTTGAGTCCAGAGAAAGGAAACACGTGACGATAGATTTTCTTTTTAAAACGTTATAATTATTCAAAACATACTAGGATACTACAACTCAAACTACAAATTTCGTGATAACTAATCATTTATGTTAACAGGTTGCTCCAACATAGGCGGGTAGATGTCGAGGTCGGGTGCTGTACTGGGCTACCTTTGTCCGTGGTTGCATCCGGTGCTTGCAGCTGGGGTGCGAGGTGTTGCCGGCGATGTTGTGCATGCTTCATTCGTTGAGTTCGGTGGTATTCGCACTGAAGAGCGGTGTCTTGGTCCTTGAAGAGAGCCCGCTCTTCGGGAGTGACAGCAATCAGGGAGTTTCTCCGGTTGAACCTAGTCGTCGTCACTCCCGAAAAGGGGACTCGCTTCAAGGATTTTAAAATGTGCACTCTAAAATTTTTCACAAAAACTAAAGTATCAGTTCTTGATATTGTTTCAATTTAGAGGCAATGAGCCGAACATAAAGCCTACGAACATAAAGAGAACTAACTATATAAACAACAATAGCTTTATAAATTTATAAAGCTATAGCTCGTTGATGTATTCTATATTTTGTAATGAAGAGAAAACTTGTCCTTCTTAAATTTAATTAAAAAATGTAAAAATGCAATCAACACACTGATTGTATCCCTGAACAAATTCATAAGGATGCCTCAGACTAACTTTTGTTAATTATCTCCCATCTCAACATGTCTGTCATTCTTCAATTCAGTCATCCGTATCTTTTTACAAATGTAGATGCCATCTAAAAAAAAATCTAAAGAACAGGATTCTTTCTGAAATTTACTCCCATAAGTTTCTAAACGTCTCATTAATATTGCAAGACGAGTAATTTCCAGAAAGGACACAATCCTACTTTCAACGTTATAAAGGATTCATTCCAGTTAAATTTGCATGCGAAAATTCTTTGAACAGTTTTTGGTAGTGAAAATGGACTCTGTCGAAAATTGCTTCCCTCGAACTTAATCACAAGTCACTTTAATCAACATTTGAATGTTAAACAAGAAAATCGATTTTCTCCACTTCTTTTCCTCATACGCTCAAAATGAACAACCATCCGTTGTGTAACCACAAAAACCACGGAAGTTATAAATTTTTTCAACGGATATTGCAACGTTCATGTTTCGTAATTTCGACTAGTGGAAAACTATTTGGGATTGGAAATTGTTTTTCGATATTTTCGTGATAGTGTATGGGTAATTTGAATGTTCCGTTGGGTAAGTAGGTGTTGAATTTAAACAAGGATAACAATTTTGTTGGGTAGTGTTTTTTGATTTTTTTTTGTACTTAAAGCGATTGCAGGATTAAATGAAGGAATTCCAAGGAATAGTAAAATCGTACAAGAGGTTTGTTTTTATAGCTTCTTCGCTTACACTCGGTACCTGTCTATTTGTGGGTGGACGCGTCTGCCCATCCGTATGTTATAGTGGCAGGTTTTTGAAATTATAACAGTAAAAACATCAAATCAGAGAAAATGTCAAAAGTCATCTGATGAAAGTTGTCCAGGTTATCAAACTGGGGGCAATAGCCCGGGGTGGAAAGTTTTCATTTTATATCATACACCCAGTGGTAGTGACAAATTTTCTCTTATAAGCTTATTCTCTTTAGTTGTAATTTGCTTCGTTAGTAAAATAAGATAAAAAACAAGTTAAGTAGACAGAACCACGCTCATGTCAGAAGGTTTTTCTACTTAACCTATGATATGCAGACATACTCGTATACGAGAACGATCCGATAATTACAATTTATTTCTCAACATAATCTCCTATTAGTCCAATACACTTGACCCAGCGAAGCTCCAACTTCTTTAACCCGTCTGAAAAATAATTTTTTTTGAGGTCTGCAAAGTAGGCCTCCGTGGCGACGATGACCTCCTCATTCGATTCAATTTTCCACTCAGCGAGTGACTTTTTTTTTGGAAACAAAAAGAAGCCGCACGGGAGTAAATCTGGTAAATACGGCGGATGGGGTAGCAATTCGTAGCCGAACTCGTGTGAGTCGGTATCTTTTCATGGTGGAAGAGCACTTTTTTCTTCGCCGAGTGGGGTCTTTTTTCTATAATCTGGCATTGAACTGGCCCAATAATTTGGTAAGGTAGGACCTTGTGACCGTTTTATCCCTCTCCAGGTGCAGATTACAGCTTGTGAATCACAGAAAATGGTGGTCAGCATCTTTCCAGCTGACAGGACAGTATTCGCTCCTTTTGGAGCACATTTACCGGGTAAAGTCTACTGTTTTGACTGCTCTTTGGTCTCAGGTGTGTACCAGTGGAGCTATGTTTCATAGGCATAGTAGCTGTAGTTTTCTTGGATGAATAGTTCCGACAATATGAAGGACTGGTGTAAAAAAGGTATGACCGGTGCTACGAGTAATGAACCACATCGCAAGAGGAAGACTCTAATGAAATAATATAATGTTGGGATCCCAATCGAAAGAATTTTCTTGGATATTGCTAGACCATTTCTGATGGCAGAAAATGGTGACAAATACAATCTCTACTTCAAAAAGTGGTTGAAAGTCTTTGTCACAACTGTCGCTGAAGTATTGGTGAAAGAATTTCTGCGAATTCCGGCCAGGCTGGGACTCCCTCATCCACAAATTCAAACTGCATAGCTATCATCTACCACATTTTTTGGGCACACATATTTTTTTTTTTGGCTTTTAATAAAATTATTTAATACTATACCTATCCTTTTATTCCCCATCATCATTAATATTACATTTCCTATCTTATTTTTAAGTAAAAAAAAAACCTTATCTTTGCAATTAAAAATTTACATTTTTTATTTCCCGCTAACAAAATTTCATTTTTACCTTTTACTTTATTTTCCGCTAACAAAATTTCATTCTTTATCTTTTACTAAAAAAATTTCGTTTTTTCCTTCCTACTAACAAAATTTTATTCTTTCCCAAAACTATCAAACTATTGTAGGATATAATCCCTCCTCAACGCTTCTACTCGTTAAATCGTAAAATCGTGCATTGTAACGATATCCACGCAGGCATGTGAATTTCGCTTGCTGGTTGATGAGTGAGAGATTATCAGAAGCTAGTATAGATGCTAGCGTGCCAATCTCTCAATCTGTGACTGGGGGTTTGATTCGCTCAGGCACAAGGAAATCTTTTAAGTTTCGTCAAATGTAATTTTTCCTGTATGCATGATGATTTGCATGTAGCTAAGCGTTATCATGGTTTTATGCAAGTCCTCATATATGCAATTGGAACTATTGCATTTGGTGAAAGTCGAAAGATCAACGAAAGAAGGGGGCTTGAAGTGATTAAACTTCACTCATGTTACCTCTGTACGTAACCAGATGATTGGGAAAAAGAGTTACGGAATAAAGGCAGTCAGGTGATGGCAAAAATTTGTGGCAGAAGTTTGGTGAGGACGACGAGTGGTAAGGACGGGCAAGATGAAGCTCTGTAGATTGATGCATTAATTAATTTTTGCTTGTGGCATCTGTGAATAGAAGTTAAGTTCAGATTTTTGATTAAATGTTAAGGGAGATAGCCTGGATGTCTCAAATTATTTTTTCACAAGCTGATAAGTGTGCGAAGAAAAAAAAAGAGATGAAATAAAAAAAAAGACTGCTTAAATACACCTATAAAATCTGACCACCTACATTGTATTGAAAATAAAACTTTTAATAATTGATAGTGTATGAAGGAATCAAATGCTCGGTACATAATCACAATGTTTATACTATCAAGTGTCGAGATAAAACGGTCCCCCGATAAACAGAAGTGACTCTAATAAAAGTTTTTTTTTATTAAAGGTGGTTAAAGATTTTTCGAATACATGGGCTTTTCATCAAACCTGACACTGTACTTTTGATTGTATTTTCCTCAAATATAAAATATAGCAGCAAAATATTTCGAATTTGGCTCAGTCAATGATTTTAGCAATGTTGCTGGTTAAAATGCAGTAATTATGGTTTTTCTTCAAAGAAAAATATATGTGTTGTGCATGTCCTTAAAGTTTTTCTTAAATTAAGTTATCGGGAGACAGCATCACTTATCTCAAGCAAAATGCACTGATGATCACTGGCTGAGTAGTCCTCTAATATTTTTCAGTTGTGTATCCTCCATACTAAGGACTCCGAGGCGAATGTCACGTCCGGTATGGTTCCCTCACAGCCAATACGGCGGAAAGTCGGCGTGTTTCCGGAGTTTAGTACGATGAGGGCCGTCCTAGCCGCCATTACCAGAATTCGTTTGCCCCGCGGATCCGTCTGAGGCATGACCCATTCGATTGCTTTAGCATTGAAGTCGCCCCCGACGAGCACTTTGCCCTCTGCGTTCGAGACAGCGCCCTCCAAAGCATTAAGCTTGGCTTGGAAAGACGATATCGACTTGTTAGGTGTTAGGTACACACGACAGTATTGATCGTAACGTACAGTGCCAAATAATGCTTGGTTTTGGCATCCCAACCAAATTAGTCCGTCTTACCAAAATGACAATGACGTCGACAAGTGCCAAACTCCGCATCACCAACCAACTCACCGATGCCTTCGACACAAATATCGGACTAAAGCAAGGAGGTGGGCTGACCCCATTGCTATTCAATTCGGCTCTGGAGTACGTCATACGGAAGCTACCTGTTGATACGCGAGGTACATTACTATACGAGTCGAGCCAGCTAGTGGCGGCCTATGCAGACGACATCAACATTCTGTCAAGGTCATTAACAACCGCCAAAGAACCGAAGTGAAGCTAGATGGGAACCAATGACGAATTCGATACAACCATGAGCTGTATGAAATTTTTGACGAACCGCGGGTCTCAAGGATTGTAAGACGGCGGAAGCTGCAATGGGCTGGACACATGAATCGTATAGATGATCAACGGATACCGAAGAAGGTATTCATTGGGAGAACTGAAGGCCGGCGGCCAGTGGGAAAACCGAGTAAACGCTAGTCTGACTCGGTCGACGATGAAAGTTCATCGCTGCTCGGATTTCGGAATTGGAAGACGTGGTCAACGAACCGAGACAGTTGGAGGCGCTGTTTGCAGGAAGCGAAGGCCCGAAAGGGGCTGTAGTGCTAAGAAGAAGAAGAAGAAGAATGGCCCTCAAAAACTTACGAAGTAAGTTAGATTTTGTTTGAAAGCTTTTGCAAAACTATAAGTACGTAGCCAAATTGAATAGAAAAAATTGTTGCCCAGATTGAAATAAATGATTGCAACATTGCTAACAATAGAAATTAAGACAAACACTTTGAAGAAATGGATACAGTTCTGTATTCTTGATTTTAACTAAAGCTTTAACCATTGTATTTTGTTTTTTCAAATTCAGAAAATTGCAAATTTTAATAGAAATATTCTTTCTTTCTTTTTCAGGTAAGTTGAAATTTATAGTGTGCTACGATATTTAAAAAAAGGAGCATAAGGGTAATTATATAATCATCTGAAATTTGAATTCTTTTCACAATTTCTTGTATAGTTTTAATCCATGAAAATCAAAACATTACTTTTTCATTTATTATTATCACGCAAAATACTGATAAATTAATCCGCTTTTTATCCACACCAGGATCTACTTAGTGCTACTACTACATACCTATCGTCATATAAAATTCAGCGTATAGTATATCCAACTATCAAAACGCCACACTCTCCAACCAAAAATTATTAAAAAAAATTGAAGGTGAAACCTAAAGTTTCGTTAGAAGTTGAAAAATGATACATTCCACGAAACGTTCCACAACTCACCTTGAAGGAAAACTCTCAACACAAAACTAGCCACGTAAAATGTTTTAAGAAGTCATTAATTTCGAAACTTGACTGAAAAAAAAATATTTCATCCGTACGGATAACATGGAGCTTACCCTCAATCCTTGTCTCCACTTATATTTCTGCTAGTAAAAGCGAAAAGATTTGGGGATCCTGTTGTGCAGTCAGCCAGCAACTTCAGTAATTTCTCAAAGTTGGAAATAAATGATAGCGCATTGTTCACTCCCTTCCCCAGCAACACATGGAATTCAGTTTTGGCCAATGCGACAAAATCCGTTTAAAGTTAAATGCAAGAGAATTAAAGTACTTTAGATGTTCGCTACAAGATATATGGTGCTGAAACTTTTTATCTATATACTCGTATAGAGGGAGTTAAAGGCAAAGCAATATTTGAAATCGAACATAATCTCCATTGTTTGTTCTTATAACCCTTCATTAGCTTTTATGGTTGGGTCTAAGACTTTTGAATATTATCAGCACTTTTCACTTGGGAATTCAAGTTGCCTTTATTGAGAGTCCTTTTATACATTTTTATTGCAAAAGGGCACGTTTGGTTTCGTTAAATTTGGATCTGGTGGGTTTTTTCTTGAGGCTTTTTATGACTTTTACAGCCACTAACTTTACCAACGATCTCGTTACGAATCATCATAATTCCTCGTGGAAATTGGAGAGAAAAAACTTTGGGAAATAGTCGGTAGTGTTGATGATTGTGATAATAGGGAGGGTAGCCAAAAGGGTGTTAGTATTGTTATGAATGTATCTTTAGAGCAAAGATGGATATAAATCGATATGATGCGATTTGGGAATCAAAATATATTTAACGTAAATGGTAAAGAAAAAAAGTTATTCGTATTTAGGTATTTCTATATGAGAATGAATTAACTAGAAATTTGATTTTTTTCTGCAACTTACTTCTCTTCTGTACAAATTTTAAAAGAATGCAAGCACAGTTTAAAAGCTGTATCCAGTACATTGAAAATTTTTGCATCCATAAATGTATAATTTATAGCAGCAGGCTTTAGATAATGGAGTAAAAATTTGCAGTCTCATCTCCTCGAAACGGATGAAGAATAATTGGAGGAAGCAAGGCGATGGTATGCTCTTTCATATCTACTTTTTTCACTTAGAGACTAGAAAAACTTGAAGGCATTAGCACACAGGATCCAGATGGCGAGTTCATAAAAGTATATAGGATATTACCTATCTATAACCTCAAGTAAATGTTTCAAATTTGAAAGTCACTAGTAGTGAAATCGATTTTCAAGATAGGGCTAGTATCGAAATTAATAATACGACTCCGGATACAGACGGCAATAGGCTTGTATGTGACGGTTTATAGAAGCTTGCTCTAATTGGAGCCCATTTTGAACTGGTACATCAACCAAACCCTAAGAGAGGCACACAAATACTTCAGAAGTAGTGAAAGTAAATGTTTCCAATTTCAAACTAAGCCTGAACGGCGTGTCCATTCCTCAATAAAACGAAAAAAAATTACATATGAACTCATACTGAGCGCAAATTTTCTTAATTGTTTTGTCAGCTATGAAGACTTGTGTCTCATATTTGGCAGAATAAACAACAAGAAACTTTGGTGCCGGCCATCTCGTGCGGCCCTGATGAGGACTTCTCTTAAGTGGGCCTTCACTCTGCACGTTCAGTCCTGAAAAGGAATTTACTCTTTGGAATGTCTGAGCGTTTGGTCCTGATAAGGGCGCTGCCAAGTAGTCCTGATAAGGACTCTTGGCTCAAGTTCCTGCGTCGAGGTAACAAAACTCAGGATTTTATTTAACAACAACTTTTATTTCGGCAGAAACAAAACGTGAATTTATTTTGTACAGCTTTGTAGCTTGAAGCGGAGCGAAGAAGAGAAGAGAGTTTGCGTTGAGCTCGTGCCGTCATATCAGCTTATGAGAATCGAGAAGAACGGAACGAGCTTTTTTGTATTTTCTGGCGGCAAATTTGTAGATGCTGCTCAGCCGCGATGCGCTGCAAAATTTTGCCGCGGGTGCAGAATTTGCTTGCGGCGAGAAGGAGTTGTTGAGGGTGGGGCGTCCCGTGGCGCCACAGTCACTCCCTCCCCAGTGAGCTTCACGTTAGTTGAAGGGAATGAGAACGTGACGCTCTTCTTCGTGGAAGTGGACGGTAGCTACGGCGATGCTGGTGATGGAGTTGAAGGCTGGACATCGCAGTGCTCCAAGTACGCTGGTTTGAGATGGTCGGTAGAAAGGGTCTTGGCAACACCGTTTATATCCATGACGTAGGTGCGCTCGTTGATCCTTTCAATCACACGATGGGGCCCGAAGTATGATTGGTCGAGCGGCCTCTTGATTGCGTCGATGCGGCGGAACACATATTCGCAGCTGTTCAGGTCTTTGAAGACGAAGGGGTGGTGAGCTGTGTGCCTAGCTGGCGGAACCGGGCGAATTTCCCTGAACAGGCGGCGTAAATCGGCGACGAAGTCATGTGGATCGCTGGCTGAGGTCGTCTGTGCGCGAAAAATTCACCTGGAATTCGCGGTGACGTTCCGAAAACCATCTCTGCTGGAGAGGCTTGCAGGTCTTCCTTGAATGTGGTGCGCATGCCCAACAAAATAGCTAGTAGAGCCTGCAACCACGGCGTCTCGGGGACACATTTTAACGCCGTCTTAAGCGTACGGTACGGTGATATGGTGTGGTGTGAACTTGATTGATGCCTAGGAGTCGGCTGAGTTGGTGAAGGAGGTCGGCTTCAAACTGGCGGCCTTGATCCGACGTTAGCTGGAGTGGTGTGCCGAAAATGGTTATCCAGTCGTCGAATAGAGCTCTGGCGATGGTACTGGCCTTGCAGTCGCGCACTGGTATTGCTTGAGGCCAGCGCGTATAGCGGTCGATTATGGTTAGGCAGTTCTCATAGCCTTCGCATGGCGGGAGTTTGATCAGATCCACATGGATGTGGTCGAAACGCGCGTCCGGCGTCTTGAAGTTCCATAGTTCTGCACGGTTGTGGCGATGGACCTTGGATCGCTGGCCCGGTACACATTGTTGAGTCGAACGAAACACGTCTTTTCGCAGGCTCGGCCAGAAAAATTTTAGCGCAACGCTTTTCGCGGTTGCGCGCCCACTAGGGTGCGAGAGCTGGTGAACCATGTTGAAGGTTTGGCGGCGGAGCGTAACTGGCAGATAGGGCACATGTATTTGTTGGCCTTCTAGCGTCAACAGTCGGAGCCCGAGGCGGGAGTTTGCTAGGAGGTGAGGCAACTGAGTGTCTGTGGCTTGAGCTTCGCTGATGGTACGAGCGGAGAATGTGGTGGGTACTGTCACTGTCTCCACCCGTGAGAGCACGTCGGCGACGATGTTTTCCTGACCTGGTGTATATTCGAGCCTTGTGTCGAACTGGCAGATGAAGTCTAGCTGTCTGATTTGGCGGGGTGAGGCTTTGTCCGAGCGCTACATTAGCGCGAAAGTGAGGGGTCGGTGGTCGGTGTATACGACAAAACTCCTTCCTTCTAGTATACGCTGGAAATATTTGATGGCGGCGAAGACCGCCAGAAGCTCACGGTCATATGTTGAATACCGCTGTTCGGTCTAAGATAGCTTCCTCGAGAAGAACCCGAGGGGTACCCATGCACCGTCTTCCCGTTGCTGGTCCAAGGTTGCCCAGATGGCAATGCTAGAAGCGTCAGTGCGTAAGGCTAATGTACTTGGTGGCGAAAGGAAGGCCAACGTGGCTGCCTCAGCGATTCCTAGCTTGCACAGTTCGAAGGCAGCTTCAGCTTCGGGTGTCCAACTGAGTGGTGCTCTTTTGGTCGTGCAACCTTTCAAGTGCTCGGAAAGCGGTACTTGAAACTCAGCGGCGTGTGGCATGCAACGTCGGTAAAAATTGAGCATACCGAGGAAACGCCTTAGCTGTGAGGAGTCGGTCGGCTTTGGATAGTCTCCGATGGCTTGCGTCTTGGGAGCTGGTGGCCGAAATCCAGTTTGCAGACGTGGTAGCCGCCAAAGATCACCTCGGCTTGTCCGATTTGGCACTCATCCCAATTGGCCTGGAGCTTCGCATTTTGCAGCGCTGATAGAAGCTGCTTAAGGTGATGCTGGTGGTGTTCGTGGTCGGTTGAATACACTAGGATGTCGTCCTGATACACGCAAACGAAATCGAAACCTCTGAGTAAGTGGTTTAGAGTTCGCTGCATTGTTTGGGCTGCATTTCGTAGACCCAACGGCATGCCCAGGAATTCGAAGAGCCCAAAGGGCGTGGTAACTGCCGTCTTGCAGACGTCCTGGGGCGCAACCGGGATCTGATAAAAAGCGCGTTGGAGGTCGATTACTGAGAAAACCGAGCCTCTCGCTTCCTGGATCAGGTCCTTGATGACAGGTAGTGGGTAGCGGTCCAGCTGAGTGCGAGCTTTGAGTTGGCGGTAATCTCCCGTAGCCCGCCAACGGCCCCTACTCTTGGGAACCATGTGCAATGGACTAGCCCATTGGCTTGATGAGGGTCGGATAATGCCTCGTGATAAGAGGAGATCAAACTCGTCTTTTGCGGCGATAAGGTGTTCTCCTGCGAGGCGACGTGGTCGTGCGAAGACGGGTGGGCCATGCGCTATTATTTGGTGGTGCACGGGAAGGTCGGCGATCGAGGCTAATTCACCAGGTTGGATGGTTGAGCTTCTGAATTTGGCGATAATTATCTCGTACGGGTCTCCGACGGTGCGCACTAAGGTCGATGGTTGGACCATAGTGCTAACACTGATGCTATGCACCGGTGGCGCCGCGCCGAGGACGCAGCTTGTCGAGAGGTTGGTACGATCATCCAAGAGGCGCTGTTTTTGTAGATCAATTAACAACCCGTGGTGATCAAGATGACGAACGGCCAGTGAAACGGGTGACGCAACCCAAAGTCCAGTACGAGCTCCTGAAAGCCAAAAGTGTTAATAGGCATGCCATTGGCTGCCTGTAGTGTGAGGCTTTGTTTCTGCATAGGCTTGGGGATGATATGCCTCGGAATTATCGATAGGGCGGAGCCGGAGTCCACCAGAAAACGCTTTTTAGTATATCGGTCGACGACATATAAGCGTTTTTCTGAGGTGTCGCTGGCGGTGTCCGCTGAGTGCACCGCCGGCGAACTTAGTTTTCCGAATATTTGGAGGCGGTAGCCTAAGCGGGAAATGTGCACGGCTGCTTGCAGTGGATTGCTAGGGCCCCATGTTTGCTATGATACCAGCAAAGGCACGAGCGCGCAGCAGGGCCTGGGGTAGTAGACCGTACTCTCTGACTGAGGCGGTTCCGGGTTGAGGAGCGCCTATATTGTGTGCTGTTGCAGGCGTGTGGCTGCTGAAGCACCTCACAAGTCAAACCGGTCAACTGCGTGATCGCTAGACGTAGGGCCGTCAGTTCGACGGTGATCTGGTCAGGTGATGTTGACGAACAGCCAGATGAGGGTTTGCGGTGCGCACACCTGGCTCGAAAGACGTGGCCATTACTGCCGGGCCCATGTCGTGTGCCTCGTCTGCGACCGCGGCAAGTTCCTCCAGCGTTTGATTTTTGATCAGAAGCAACATGCGCCGCGTTTGTTGCGGCAGCAGGTCTAACCATTTGATCCGGAGCACGTCGTCACTGATGCGTGTGCCTGCTAGAGAGCGCAAGTGACGCAGCAACTGTGACGGTCGCCTGCCCCCGAGCTCGACACCCGTGAGAAGCTTATGTAGCTGGGCGTCGGGGGAGTCTGTGAGGCGAGAGATGATGGTTGCCTTGAGCAAATTGCACTTATCGGTCTCTGGTGGTGCGCGGATAATATCTGCTACATCAGCAATGGTGTCGTGATCGAGCGCGGAGACTGTCCAATGATACCTGTGCAAGTCCCGTGCGACTTTGTGCACCTCAAACTGGGACTCGATCTGGAAGAACCAAAGCTCCGGATTGGCTCGCCAGAATTGAGGCAGCTTGCACTGGCTGATGACGTTGACCTCTGGAGTTGTCGGCTGACTGGGTTGTTGCTGACAGAGATCCAGGTTGCTCTGTGCGGTGATGCGTGAGTCATCTTCGTCTCGTCCAAGGACCATGTTGGCGATTCCGCAGGTGTTTCTTCTCGTGCGGCCCTGATGAGGACTCTTCGTAAGTGGGCCTTCACTCTGCACGTTCAGTCCTAATAAGGACTTTACTCTTTGGAATGTCTGAGCGTTCGGTCCTGATAAGGACCCTGCTCTTTGGAAATGTCTGGCGCTGCCAAGTAGTCCTGATAAGGACTCTTGGCTCAAGTTCCTGCGTCGAGGTAACAAACCTTAGGATTTTATTTAACAACAACTTTTATTTCAGCAGAAACAAAACGTGAATTTATTTTGTAAAGCTTTGTAGCTTGATTGAAGCGAAGCGAAGAAGAGAAGAGACTTTGCGTTGAGCTCGTGCCGTCATATCAGCTTATGAGAATCGAGAAGAACGGAACGAGTTTTTTTTGTATTTTCTGGCGGCAGTTTTGTAGATGCTGCTCAGCCGCGATGCGCTGCGAAAATCTGCCGCGGGAGCAGGATCTGCTTGCGGCGAGAAGGAGTTGTTGAGGGTGGGGCGTCCCGTGCTGCCACAAAACTATGTGGTATTGACAGTACTCACAATATGCCTGACGTTAGAAATTATTGCACATTATTCAATAATGTGTTGAACGATCCATGTTTTCCAAATCAGTGGAAAAAGGCTAAGATATTTATAGTCTTGAAGAAAGGAGAGGAATTTGTATGCCCTAAAAGTCATCACCGAACCAGTTTGCCTAACATCAGCAATGTGTTTGAAGTGATATTGAACCAAGCATTAAATACCCACATTGAGAAATATGGGTTGATGCCAAATTGCCAATTTGAATTCCGTGACGGGCATTCAACCATACATGTCATAGCAAAAGTAACCCTATATATCTGTTGGAAACTAAACAATAAAGAATGTGTTGGAGCAAGTCCCATTAATATGGAGAAATCTTTAGATCTTATGCATCTCACATTAATATGCATGTTGCATATATACTTAGATTGGTTAGATAAACTAATTTTTAAGCTGCTTCAGGACAAAACTACCAGGCACCTTGTTGCCATGATGTATAATAAGTTATAGGGGAAATAATTTCTTGTAACTGATGGAAATTTGATGGCAATGCTAAATTTTAAGGTCCAAGGTGCGCATTTAATGCTCACATTGGGAAATATAGGTTGATGCTGAATTGTCAGTTTCTATTCCATGCCAAGTATTCAACCATAATCGTACATGTGATAGCAAAAGTAATCCCAAACATCTGTCGGAAACTAAACAATACAGAATAGGTCGGAGCATGTCACATTAATATGGAGAAAGCCTTAGATATTAATCATTGTCGCATTAATATACATGTCGGGTTAATATAGAGAATGCCTTAGATTGGTTACGTGAACTAATTTTTAAGCTCTTTCAGGAGAACTTCCTCGAGCGCCTTGTCGACATGATGTGCAATATGTTATATGGGAAATTATTTCTTGTAACTGATGGAAATTTGATGACAATACATGATTTTGAAGTAGGCAAAAATTACTGCGCCAAAACTCTTCCCGATATTGATTTAAAACCTATTGAACGACTTTGATTTTAACGTATCACCAATGCTGGATTTTTGTAGTGTTATCAAATGGTACATATTAGTGCTTGGAAATTGCATCAACATATCCCCGCAGGCGGTGACAAAAGCAGTCGAAGAGGGCTTGGGGCACCGACTAAAGAAAAGTAGGAATGGTATGACGAAAAACACAGGAAAGCAATTAAAAAGGAACCGAGTGCACAAAAAATACGTCCAGAGACCAACTTGATCCAAAGTAGAACAAAATAAAAGCCTTCGACGTCAAGATAAAAAAAATGTGCCGAAGAAAGAAACGACTGATCATCAACACCAAGATTCAACAGATAGCTGAAAATATGACCCTATCTGAAGTCAGATCAGTGTATGTCTCTATCAAATAACTAAGGGATGGCTTCAAGCCACAAACAAGTCTTTGCAATAGTGTTTAAGAAGCAATCTATAGGCAAACCAGTCGAAATGAAAAACAGATGGCTGCAGTTGTGAACTGAAGCCGCGTACATTCTAAAAGCAGGGCAAGAGGCCCCAGTCTCATTACACACCAGAGACAAAGTACTGGCAAAGTACTCTTAGAAAATAAGGCTTCTGGAATAGATGGAATACCAAAAGAACTGCTCCAGAGTGGGGGGTCCTCAGCTAAGTAACCTTTTGCATCGACTAATATGCAGGATATGGTCAGAGGAGCAGTTACCAGAGGACTGGCGAAAAAGTATAATATGTTCTGTACAGAAATAGAGGGACAAATTGTAGAGGCATTACTATACTGTGCACATCTTATAAAATGCTCTCCAAAATTATAGAAAGAAGATAATAGCCGTACAATGAAAATATTATAGTTGAGTATCAGGGAGGCTTTGATAGTATACCAAATATTCTCAATAAAGTAGGTGCTCGAAAAGTGCTGGGAATATAACATCGATGTGCACGAACTCTTTGTAAACTTCAAGCACGCATACGACAGTATCGACAAAAATGCGCTGTACAAAATAATGCTTGACGTTGATGTCCGTACAAAATTAGTTCGTATGGCCAAGGTTGCGATGCTTAACACAGAGTCCCAGGTCATGCTAAACGGTGAACTAACTAACAGCTTTAAAATGGAATCAGGCTTCAACAAGGGAATGGACTTGCAACTTTCCCCAATGCTCTTTAATATTACGCTGAGACACGTTATTCGGAAGTCATCAGCTGAACACTAGTGTTCTAGTCCACACAACTGGAAGCATATGCAGATGATGTCAATATTATGGCACATTCAATGCCAAAGTAGTATTCCTGAGTCTAAAATCTGAAGCAAACTGAATTGAATTACGAGTCAGTGGTAGACTTACGCACACTAGACACGTGCCTAGAGGCGCAGCCTTTTAGGGGACGGCAGCCGAAAAGAGCCATTTTTGTTATTTCTTTACCAGTAAATTATAAGAACATTTACTGTTAGTAAATGTGACCAACAAATTAATTTCATTACTGCCTAGCCACGATGATGATCTTCTACACCATGGGTTAACTCACGTTCATTTATCGCCACACAGAGATGTGACTGCGAGTAACAGTCGATATCAGATTTTCTAGTGATGAACAAAAGTGTTTTATGTGTGTTTACCTTTTGTCAGTTGTAACATAATTTTGGTAAAATATCCATATTCCTCTCTACCCGATTTTGATTGTTTTACATTTTCATAGCTATATTAACATCGCAGTTGTGCATTAAAATTACAAATAATGAGCGACAAACTGAAAAAGTTAAATGGCTCAGTATTCCGCAAACTTTCAAATGAAAAGCGGAAGAGACAGGTTTTCCTTTTAAAATCGGTCAAAAGGGTCGAGAACTATTTTTCAAAAAAGGGGAAAAGAGAGAAAAATGGCCAAAGTGAAAAAAAAGCCAAAACGATAAACTCAGTGATAAACCAAGAAATATAACTTCAACCAACACTGATAGTGGAAAAGTTCAAAGTGTAACCCCAGTTGAAGTCTAGAAAATAAACAATGATAATGATAAATGTGATCGTGAAACTGAAACTTAGAATAGTGCGACCGTCGTGCAGTTAGATAATTTAAAGAAAATCGGATCGTTAGTGATGATCCAATTGAATGGCAGTTAACGATGCTACAATTGAAATTCTATTGCGTCGAGGTATGAGCCAGAATAAAAATTGTGATTTTGCAAAGTCTAATAGGAAGATTGGAGTAAAAAAGGTGTTTAACGTAGGGTGATTTTTATCGTCAACTAGCCAATGGAGAAAATCAAGAGTCAATTTAGTTTATTCTCCATGTAAAGGTTCCATTTCCTGCACTCCATGCAAGCTTTTCGGCTGGAAAAATGTGACCTCCACAAGATCAAGTCTTGCTACGGTAGGGATATCAGACTGGAAAAGTATTTCAAGTGTTTTGTCTCCGCACGAAAACTCTCAAGACCATAAAAATGGTGAGTTGGATCTGTTAACACGAAAAAATTGCTTAGGAACTGTGATAAGTCATTGTGATTCGTATGTAGAAGCTGAAACAAAACACTCGGAGAAGTATTCTTTTTGGAGTTTTTGCGGTTTGGAAAAAAAATGACGAGTAGAGGCCGCTGTTATCGTGGTCATGATGAAAAATTTGGCCCTTTGCACAATTGGAAATTTATGATGTCATTAGAGCTAGTTGCTGATTTTGACCCCTTTCTGGCTAATCACATTCAACGACACGGTAACCCTGGACCAGGAAATACCCCCTACCTTCCTTCAACAATAGAGGCAAGAAGATAATCGTTAATGAAATGAAGAGTGCCAATATTTCTCAGTAACAGTAGAGTCAACTCCTGATATCTCTCACACCTACCAATTGCCTTTTGTAATAAGGTATGTTGGAAAAGAGGGTCTAGCTATTGAACGATTCTTATTATTTGTTCCTAATTCCAGACACAATCAGAGAATTTGGCGGAAACTGTTTTAAATGTTTTAGATTCACTGTCCAATAACATCACTGACTGCTGAGGGTAATCTACTGACAACGCAAGTAATATATCTGGAATTTATTCCGGCTTACAACCTTGTATTAAAGATATTAACCCCAAAGCGCTTTATGTCCCATGTGGTGCACAATCACTTAATTTAGTAGGTACATATGCAACTAGTTTTCGCCGAGAAGTTAATGCAGTGCAAGATACATAAAACAAAAACTGTGAGGAGTCTATCTAATACAAGGTGGTATGCACGTGAAGATGCTTGCAAAATCTTGCGTGAAAACTGGCAAATTGTAATTGAAGCCCTCAACTTTTATCAAAATGATCCGTATAAAAAACCTCTTGTAAGAAATTAAGCTTGCGATATTTTGAATGGCATAGAAAGGTTCGAAAATGGACTGATGTTGGATATTTGGAAAGATACGTTTGGAAGAGTAAGGGAAACTCTCCAAAGTATTGATACATCCATTGAAAGAGCAAATCGACTATATAGTTCTCTTGTTGAATATATGGGCTCTCTTCATGATATCTTTGACGTATACGAAAAGACGGCAATAGATCGATGTGAGAGTGATTATGAAACTTCTTATAAACGCTTGCAGAAGAGAAAACGTCGTCCAGATGAAGAGGAAGGAGAAGAATTCGTCCTTGCAGGGAGAGAAAAGTTTAAAATAGAAACATTTGTTGTGTCAATATCCACAGACTCAGAGGTGAATTATTAAAAAGAAGGGAAGCATACTCTGTAGTAGTCGATCGATGTGCAATATTTTCGAACCTTTCAAACTCAAAACCATCAGTAATTTTGGAACATGCAGCAAAACTACGAAAATTCTACAATACAGATCTAGAGCCGTCATTTGGAAGTAAGTGCGTGCATTTTTCGAAGTTAATCAACTGCAACAATGTTAAAGCCATACCAAAATTATATGTGATGTCCATATTCCTTGATCATAACATTTTACAATATTCATTTATCGTTATCCAATATTACATTACAAAAATATAAGTTCAGTGAGTTTCTCTTGTCTTTGTTAAAAAAAAGTATCCCATCTTACTTACAATAAATAAAACATACAAACCTTGTGAGTTGTCTTATTATAAATCTTCAACAAATGAGAAACTGAAGGTATAAATATCTTCATGATAGTGACGTTAAAATATAGGACATATGTAGTTATATAACCCGATATTATAAATATTATAATACATAACATATTTCTAATATATATAAAACCAAGTGCATTTTGAAAATCAAAATGCGTTATAAAAAGACAATTTTAAGTAGACCTAGAAAATTTTAATTGACGTTGCCAAGAATGGTGCTGCGGCTTACCATTAATTTAGTCACATGCGTTCTCCGTATTAATTAAATTGCAAAATAATTTATTTCACTCTGTCTTTGTGGAAAAAGCTATAACCAAAAGTGTACCTAAGAGGTAAAATTAAATATGCCTTTTATGTTGATTCGTATCCTTTATTAGTGAAACAGAAAGGGGTGGCAGGCCGAATCGTGCCAGTGAGCGAAATAACAACCACACAACAACGAAGACCGATCAAGTAATTTCCGATAACCAATAGATACAAGGCGGAATATTGATAGCCATTACTAGCAAGGGGTACTATGGTTATCACAACAGAAAAACGACTAAGATACACCGGCATCCCCTACAAGTAAAATAGCTTTCCTTTTGTTTCCCGGTTGGCTAATGTCGGTGAGCACGAAAGCGTTGGTGTAACAAACAGCATGCCAAGCAGTGTCAATGTTATAATTGCCACGTACGGATGTAAAAGTTCTCGACATGACGGTGTTAAGAGTGTAGTCTTCGGGAAATAAAGAGAAAGTACCTTTTTGGGTATCCATTGTCCGCCCATACGGTTCATGTAGCCAGCCTATTGCACCTTCCGCAATCTTACAATCTTTGAGAGCTCCGGTTCGTCGAAAATTCCATACAGTTAATTGTTGTATTGAATTCGTTATTGGTCCCCATCTAGCTTCGCTCCGATTATTCGCCTCATGACCCGTCGCTCACAGGCGTTCAAAATATTTGCAGATGCTTGGGTTAGGGTTCATGTTTCACGCAGGTCTTATCACATATTTGTATACTTGGATCTTTGTTTTCCTGGGTATGCAGCTGGTCTTCAAGATCATCAAAACTGAATAAAATATTTTATTAGCGAGCTGTGTTCTCTGGCGTATTTCATCTCTTTCATTACTGGTTCTATTTATTTTGACGCCTAAATATAAACAAACACACAAACAAATGGGCTTACATTTTTGATACTGTATTCACTAAGTTTGATATTTTATGTATTTGTGGTATTTTTCCTCGACTGTGTCATCAGCATTGCTTTATTCTATTTGATTTGTAGCTCTACTAGTTTTGCTTTGCTGTCGAGATTCAGGAAGACTTCTTTGGCAGTTGTTAAATGCCGTGACAAAATGTCGATGTCATCCGCATAGGCTACTTCTTGGCTCGATTGTATAATAATGTACCTCGTGTATCGAGAGGTAGTTTTCTTATGATGTACTTCAGAGCTAAATTCAATAGGAATGGCGTCAGCCCATCTTCCTGCTTTATTCTGATATTTGTATCAAAGGTATCGATGAGTTGGTTATCGATGCGGACTTGGGGGGTTGCCAGTGTCATTATCATTTTGGTACGACGAACTTATTTGGCTGTGATGCCAAAGCAAAGCGTTATTTAGTAGAGTACGTTACGATCAACACTGCCGTATACTTGTTTAAAGTCAACGAAAATTTTATGTATGTCTATGTTGAGCTCCCAGGATTTATCAAGTACCTGCTCAACAATGAACGATTGCTCTATCTTTGATCTACCTGCTCTAAAACCAACTTGATATTCCCTAATAAAACTGTTGGCATATGATCCGATTTTATTTTCTAAAGCCTTTGAAAATTTTTTTGTACGATGTACAAAGTAGTGATACGCCTCTATAATTTTTGTATTGTCGCTTGTCACCTTTTTTTGTGGATATGGAATATAATTGATTGGCCTCACTCGTTCGGCGTATGTTCTTGTTGCCAAATGTTCTGAATGACTTTGTGAAAAGCTTCACGAACACTGCTGCCAGCATATTTGATGAACTTCACTGGAATCTCATCGATGCCTGGGGCTTTATTATTCTTTTGTGCTTTGATGGTAGATTAAACTTCATCCAGAGTTGTTGGAACAAATGGAAGCTCTACGGAAATATATATAGGCACCGACGTTCTGGAGCTGTGTGGAGAGCTTAGGAGCTTCTTGAAATATGAGGCCCATCTTTCTTTAACTCTATTATCATCAGTGATGATATTGCCGATGATATCACGAGTCTTGGGAGGATAACCACATTTCAGGCTTTTCACTGCTTTATATGCTTGCCTTGTATTATTGCTCACTAGACTTACATCGATACTTTCCAATTGTTCGTCACAACATTTTCTTTTCTTAGTTCTAATTATCTTATTCGCTGACCTCCTGACATTTTCATAATGTTCTCTTTTCGTCCTATTTTTCCTACCAACGTATTCATTCGGTGTAGGGAACACACTAAGGAAGGTCATTTCTGAGCACCGAACCCACGCAAAACCATCCCCGCGCCCACAGCCCTCCACCTGAAAATTACTATTCCGAACCCAGCCGGTGGCCAAACTTTTATCATGGTATTGCTCACTCAGCAGCAAAAGTCGGTGTAGGCTTAGCTGCAGGATGCGAGTCATTGAAGTTCTAATTTTACCTTGGCTAGGAGTTCCTGGAAAACTTGCCATTTCCCTGATCCCAAGATGTGCCCAAAATCTGGTCTTAGATCAGCATCCTTGCAAAGAATACTGTGTACCCTTTTTATGCACTCTTGTTTTTAGTTCCCATTTCACCGCATTTGCAATATAGAAAAACCCTGTCAGATCGTTTGCATACTCGTGCAGTGCAACCATAGCCAAGGCATTCGAAACATTGAAGAGGTGCTATTCTTCGCCATATTCTGCAGATAACCCACTTTATTCTTACTTTGTCCTTATTCAGAAATCGTTCGGCATCCTTTTTGGTCAAGTCAATGATGCCCACGTATTGTTTCCTTAGGTTTTCTGGTATCAGCCTCGCTTTGATCTGCCTACGCTGCCCTTTTGATGGCCTCTTCTACCTCGGTCAGATCCGTGACGCGGTCAATGTCTCTTATTTCGATCATTGCCATCGGCTCAAGTGAGGTTTTCATTGCGCTTTTGCCGAGGACTTTCTTCACTGCGTCGCAGAATGTTTCCCTATTGTTGGCCTCGGCTCCGAATTCGACCAGAGTGTGACCCAATTGCTTTAGTCGTACTGCTTACATGGCAGTGTTGGTGTCTTTGGGCCTTACATTTCCCCTGATATCCCACAGCACTTCTGCGTTAGATTGGGCATCTTTGGGTTTTACGAGCAGTGCCTGCTGCCAGAATCTTTGTCGAGGCTTCTTTCACTCCTGTTTTGCATCAGATCTTTTTCATTGTCGGGCGTCCATGTGAACTTTATTTTCTGGCAGCTTTTAAAGGAGGTTTTTTGCGGCTTTCTTCACTCTTTCTATCAACACTATCGGGAATCCTTGATCTGGTATTCCACTTTCATCAAGTGCCTCATCTGTCCTTCTTTTACGGCAATCTCCTTTGATTGGGCTAGACGTCATTCTTTTATTGATGTTTGATGGTGGAGCTATCTGCGCATGCTCTTTAGACTTAGCCCTCAGCACTTCTTTAGCTTTCTGCTCTACTCTGGCCTTCTGGCCCTCTTTGGCTTTTAATCAGCTTCTCCAATAGTGTCCTGTGTTCTCTAGTTAGAAGCCCAACTTTAACCCTTGGTTGATTTTTGGCGGGTGGCATGTAGATTTTATTCTTTCTAAAACACCTACTCCTTTTCGGATTAGCTTTTTTTCTTCATGTCGCTGTGTGGCAATTTCATTTTACGACCGCCTTTTTTGAGAAGGATAATTGGCTTCCATTTCCGGGTACATTACTTCAGCAACATTTTCAACGGTGGCGATGAAATCACACAACGTTGCTTTATTTGTCTGATCACTCCTGTCGTTTTCTGCCGTAAACTCTTTGTGGACTTAAGGATGGTTCGTTATTATTTTATGATTTGCTACCCTTGCTTCGGTCATTTTGGTAGCAATGACCATCAAGTTCTTGATGTTCTTTATATTTTCCTCCACCACTCAAACATATGACGCATCCTGCATAGTTTCCTGCTGTTCTTTTTAGGACGCTCTGGCGTTTTCATCAATTTTTTGCTGTCTGATAAGAACTGTCTGTTAATCTCCTTTTGTCGTCCGTCTACATTGCCATTGTATTCGTTGTCGTTTTGTCATCGTTAACACCGCTCCCGATGTGTTGTTAATATCGTGGCTGCTGCCGCTGGTTGCGTCGTCATTGTTGTTCAATGCTTTAATTCTATTGGGTCTCCTCTTAGCACCGCTATTTCTGTTCATGTGTCTAGTCACCTTTCTGTCTTATGGTTGTCTTTGCGTCGTAGGGAGGCTATGCAAGGGTTGGCACAAGCACTTATGGGGACAAGCGCTCAGAGCCAGAGCAGCGCTAATCGGGCGTCTGACTCAACCGTACATACACCACCAAGTGTGAACTTCACACGTACTTCGAGGCCTGCCAAGGTTTTACCAGAATGCAGATGGTATGATAGTTGAATTAGCAAAAGCATCAATACCAGCTCATTGTCCAAAACGTAGTCCAGATTTATTAAATGTGGTGGTATAATATTTTTTCTATTTTATCAAGACTAAATGCACCATTTTGGCAAAAAAATTTAGCACATAAATTTTTCAAGATAGTCAAAGTGGAGTGATGTCAAATATTGAGCCTTTCAATGAAAACTGATGCAGCTATATCTTTAATTCTACTACTCCTCTCGGCCCCTCGCTTCCTGCAAATAACTGTCCCGGTCCATTGACCGCATCCTCCAATTTAAAAATCCGAGCAGTAAGAAATTGTTTTCGTCGATCTAGTCAGACTAGCGTTTCCTTGGTTTCTCCACTGGTCTCCGCCCTTCAGTTCTCCCAGCGAATACCTTTTTGGGTATCCGTTGTTCATCCATACGATTTATGTGTCCAGCCCATTGCATCTTCCGTAGTCTGATAATCGTTGAGACCCCAGGTTCGCCAAAAATTGCATACAGCTCATGGTTGCATTGAATTTGCCATCGGTCCCCATTTAGCTTCGCTCCGATTATTTGCCTCCGGACCCGTCGCTCAAAGTGCGTTATATATATACATATTATACATATATATATATATATATATATATATATATATATATATATATATATATATATATATATATATATATATATATATATATATATATATTTGCGGATGCTTGGATTAGGGCCCATGTTTCACACCCATAGCATAACACAGGTCTTATCACATATTTGTATACTTGGAGCTGTATTTTCCTGTGTATGCAGCTGATCTTCCAGGTCGTCAATACTGAATAAAATATTTTATTTGTGAACTGTATTCTTCGGCATATTTCGTCTCTTTCATTGCACGTTTTCGTTATTCTAGTGCTTGAATGCACAAATTTGCTCACATTTTTGATGTTGTATTCGCCAATTGTGATATTTTGTGTACTTCAGGTATTTTTCCTCGACCACGTCATGAGCTTTGTCTTATTTTCATTCAGTTGTAGTCTTACTGGTTTCGTTACGCTGTCGAGTTTCAGGAAGAGTTCTTTGGCAGTTGTTAATGACCACGACAAAATGCTGGTGTTGTCCGCATAGGCTGCTTCTTAGCTCGACGTGCATAGCATTGTACCTCGTGTTTCGATAGGTAGCTTCCTTATGACGTACTCCAGAGCCAAATTGAATAGCAATGGGGTCAGCCCATTTCCCTACTTTATTCCGATATTTGTGTCGAAGGCATCGGTGAGATGGTTATTGATGCGGACTTGGGAGGTCGCCGAAGTCATATATATATATATATATATATATATATATATATATATATATATATATATATATATATATATATATATATATATTAATTACAAACTCTTATTTACAGAAGAGCTGTTCATGATTACAAGACAGTAAAAATTGGATGGAGGATTTTTTTCGGCAAAAGGCCATAAGGTAACACTCGTCAATATTCAAGGGAAGGGAATTAGTAATGCCCCAGGAAACAAGCAACTCTAGATCTACCTGGAGGCCCAAGCACTCATTGATGGAATGTAAAATCCTAAAGGTTTTTACATCATCAACAATAAACAAGCGGCAAAGAGTTAAATAAAGAAAGAAGATTATGTATAAACCCTAAAAATAATAAGGGACCTATAATTAAAGCATGGGGAGCACCTATAATTAAAACATGAGGAGCACCAGTATGACGAAGACTTGCGAGACCTATACGTCACCACACACTCATGACCACAGAGGTAAGAGAGTAACCAGTGGAAAAGAGACGGGTTAACATTTAAGGCCTTAAGCTGTTTCATAAGAAGGCCATGGTTAACTAAGTCGAAACCTTTTGAGAAGTCAGTTTAAATGACGTCTACTTGGTACTTGTTATCTAAGGCAGAGGACACAGTGTGGGAGAAGGAAAGAAGATTAGAAAGAGTGGATCTTCCTTTGATAAAACCATGTTGTTCAAAAGCTAGACGAGGAAGTAGAAGGGAATACAGTTCGAGATGGAAGCTTTATTACCATTACCATATTATGAATAGGAAAATAAGCAATTTCTTCCAGAGAGAAGGAAAAGTACCAGAGGCTAGACTGTTGTTAAAAAAAAAGATAACGTGACACATAAGAATGAAGAGCGAACTTTAGCAAAGATATTTGGGATACCATCAGGACCGTTGCTGAAATTTAAATATATCTGATTGAGGAGTAGCTCCACTTCAGTTGGACTAATGTAAGAAAAGGAAGTGGCTTGCGAAAGTTGTTAGTCATACTCGACATAGGAACAAGAAGTCGGCTTAGCATAAAAGGTAGAAAAGTATTGAGCAAACAGTTCGCAAATCTCATCATTTTTTGGTGTTTCGATACCATCAAGGTACATAGAGCAAGGCAAGGTACTGCCGTTTCGACTTAATGTACGTCCAAAATAGTTTCATCTGGTTACAATGAATTGAACCTTCAATATAATTAAGATATTCTAATTGGGCTACAATAACAAGTCTTTTTACTTCAGGTCTTAAACTTCTGAAGCTCTGGAAATCTGAACTGAACCCACTGATACGGAACGTTTTGCAAGCCCTATCGTTGGCTTTTAAAGCTGCAGCTATTTGCATATTAAACCACGGTGCATCTTTTCTTCTTTTTGGTGGCCGGTAGGAGTATAAACTGCTATCAAAGAGTTAAGGAAGTGATAAAACTTAAGTACTGCGTCCTCAAAATTCAGATTATGCAAGAAAGAGAACTAATTGATTGAGCAAATCTCGTTATGCATAGCTAAATAGTTAGGTCTGTTACAGTTGTATCGAATAGGAGTTGGGTTCCCTGTACCGGATACTAACTCGACTGATACCACATGATGAAGGACAGGAAATCAGTACATAAGAGATTCCAGGAAATGTTAGGAAGGTTGAAATTACCACAAATCAAAATGAAAGTTTTAGAATTGAAATTGTTAATATGTGAAGATAGCTCAGTGAAAAATGTTCCATAGATATAAACGGCACTATGGCACGGGACATACACAGACACTATAAATAATTTTATAGTGGATGAAAAGAAAACAAAAACAGCGATACTTTCAACTGGAAGGGGAGAATTTGAATCGGTGCATTGACTGGAAATAAACGATCTTCTCACTCAAAGAAGTACGCCACCACCGTCCAATTGCCCAGAGAGTATACGATCATGGTCCTGTTTGTAGACATTGTAAGAGGGTAGAATATCGTTATCAAGAATATCTTCAGTAAGCAAAGTTTCAGTGAGACACACAATGTCATCAGAGGGGATGAAAGGAGCCAGACAAATTTCGTTAGCCTTGGTCCCAAGACCCCAAACATTTTGATAGTATGCAGTTATAGAATTTTTCATTCTTGAGCATTTGGAATGACTTGTGATTGACTCTTTAAAGAACACAACTCGCGGCCAGAAGTCCTTGCACAGTAGAGTCGGGATACCTGAACTAATTTCAACGAAAAATCTGTACAAAGGCTCATATGACTATGTAATGAAGCTCACAAGAAAATATCTAAATTTTAACCGTCTGAAAGAAAATGGCGGGCGCTCAAAAGTCGAAAAACGTGCAAAAGTTTTTACTTTAGTAATGAACCAATGTTAATGAAACGTGGGAATGTAGTAGAGATTGTAAATGTTTTGTGAATGATAAAAAAAACTTCAAGGTTGGGTCAGAATATCAAAATAGCAGCTAGACACAGTTTGGAATTCCGAAAGCTTCTTAAAGCTACAATTTTTATTTGATTTTTATGAAACCTAAGATCAAGGTATCGGTTAGTGAAATCTTGGACTGAAATGTATCAGAAGAGTCTTCAAATCCGATGGACTCTGCAGATTTTAGCAGTTGTGAATTTCGAGCTGCAATCAAAAAATTAAATTTTAATTTACATGGTACAATGAAAACTGAATTTTAATAAATTTTAAATAAAATGGTTTGCCACAGAGAAGGGTGAAATAAAAACAAAATACATAAAAAAACACTAACTTTAAAGCGCCGTTAAAAATTTTGAAATAAACTTAATGGATGCGCTACCAAAGCAATTTCCCCATTTCAACCGAAAAACTTCCAACATGTGCACCATCAAAACTGATATGGGGCCACTTCTATAAAATTAATTTCATTCTTAGTAGGGCTTTTCATTTCTTTCTTTCTTCTCAACATTAATTAATAATATTTTTTAAGAATGAATGCATATAAATTAAGCATTTTAGCTATTGATTGTAAAATCGTTTCCATGCCTTGCACTTATAAGATTTATCGATTAATTCTGAGGACTTAATAAAAACAACAACATCAATCCTCATGGTTCCAATTCGCTTCAATGAAATTAATCCTTATTTGTTTTGTTACCCAATTCGCTTAATTGTCTTATCATTTAGTTCAGACATTTTTGCTGAATTCTTCATTTCGTATTCAACACAAACGATCCTATTGGCCTTTAGCACGCATTTGAAACGAAATGAATCCTTGAAATGTGAAGGGTGAAAACTGCTCCACGGAATCAGCGCCGTTATAACAAAATAAAATATACGATACGATTCGATTCCGTAACACGCAACGTGCAGCATTAAATGCTCACACCTTCACGGAATAAATTACTTTTTAGGTTATCATGTGCCCACCTGTTGGAATGCCAAGAGTCAATCGGTTCAGGTGAAAGATGTAAGCCACTTAAGAGCTTTCCACCAACACACGCTCGCCATACAAATATAGATTTTTCCTCGAAACACGAAATAAAGTTCGCTCAAAAGATTTCAGTAGGTCTGCACGAAATAGCAAGGATTATATTCAGCAATGTCAGGATATTTACAGGGAAATTGTAGCAAGTGAACGTTTTGCAGGATATTCTAATTTATTCGAAACCATATAGAAGCTATCGTTATCAGGTTTTAAGCCATTTTGACGGAGGATCTCAAAGAGATTTAGGAGCTGGATATATGGCACGAAACATATCCCCCAACACATAATGAGTCCCAGGAGACTAATGATGTTATCCCATGATTACCTTCCGGGTGTAATATTTAGGACATTTTTGATGTTCCAGGAAGTTGGAAAGGGAGGCTCACCTCATAAAAGCTGAAAATGTTAGAAAAAGGATTTGAGGAAAATTTAGTAATATTGGGAATATATTTCCTTAGTATTAATTTCCCTGAAGAATTCTGCAAAAATTTGAATCTAATGCCTTAAAAATAATTCAAGTCCTTATATTCGTGCTTGCGACTTTCACCTATCCCATGATCTAAAATTTAAAGGATGAGAAACAAGAACAGAGAACATTTTCCCAAACGGGTTGTGTGTGTCAAATGCAAGGAAGCTGGGACGCATATTTTAATTACGAATTGAATATAGATTAGAAATTTCCATACTTTTTCTGCCTCCTGCTCCGAAACATTTACGACCTTTCATGGTAATGAGAACTTTAGGGACCATTGGAGTCGAATAAGGACCATTTGAGAAATTTTAAGTTATGGCCAAGATTATATTCGGCATGGAAAGGGCAAAAACGTTCCATCTGAAATATCAAGTCTTCACGGTTAATTGACTATTAAACTTTATTGGTACACATAAATAAATATTATGATTCTTTTAATGTAGCAAAATTTGTATCTTTATGGCAAATAATGCTCTTTTTTGGGACAGGACCCGGCAGATAAGGACTATGTCTGTTTGAAGAGCATAAGGAGACAACCATTTATTGGAGTCGTAAAGAATAAAAAAATTCAGGTTCATTTCTGAAGTGCTGGTGTGGGTAAAGAAGGGTTCCGAGAATTGTTTGATTTGCATAAAAATTATTTTTTAATGTCAATTTGAATAACTAAATGTTTTTTATGATGCACAGCTGAATAGCTAGCGTTTAAAAAAATTAAAGGGAATCGAAATGTCAGCGAATGTCTTGCTCAAAAGACGACACTACGTTACAACTATTATAATTGAATGGTTTTTCGTACATACTTTTAATTTAATCATCGAGCCAATACTGAATAGTTATACTCAAGATGCTTGTTTGGTTCTCACTCAAAACATGTTTTAAGTATGCGATTAAGTTGGAGCACAATCGATAAGAGTTATTTAAGGTGTTTCGAAGCAATGGGCTGAAGTTTGCATGAGAATTTCCTTCTATAGTTTAATACTAAATATTAATAAAACATCTTCGACCTATGGCCAGGTTAAAACACAAGTTAGAAAACGTTAAACTAATTTATTCACAATATTCCGATATTCTAAGTTACATGATTACTGAATACTATTGAAATAATACAAGCGGGCTTAATGTGAAAGCGTGCGTCTATGTTGCGAGATCTCGATCCACTGTCTGCACGTTGCTATCAGCAAAAAATGCTGATTACGCACATGCGCGACCACCACTTGCTCTGACTGGAGCTTTAATTGTCTCAAGCAATGTGCTGATGATGCACATGTGTGGATTTTCTTCGAACCGCAAATTGCTACGACGAAAATGAGTAACTCGATCAGCTCGTGGTGGTCGTGCATTGGCATTGGAGTATAGTTGATGCGGGATGCGTACATCGCAGCGGGGCACCAGGCGTCAGCATCCAGTAAATACGGGATGTGTGCATTGCAGTCGGGGATCATGATTATTGATCCGCCACAGTACTCCCTCTCCCCCATTGGCTTGGCCACAACAATGCACTTTTCATTAGAATCGTACGTGTGGTCGAATTTCACGTCCACTACGAGTTGTTTTTGTTGGTTCACTTCTAGGGGGTTTCGTCGGTGTGTTAGCTTGAAACGCGAGGAATGCGGGTTTGAGCTTTTCAATTGAAATTGAGGCTAGATTGACGCTCATCTTGAAGTATTTGGCCCTCTTGTTCAATACAGGGTACGGACCGTCATATGGTGGCATCAACGCCAGTAGATGATGTTTCTAATTCCGCTCTTGATGTGCCAGCACCACAGAAAGTTCCATCTCTTCATGTCGTGGCGCCGCCGAAGCAAATATTTATATCTCGTCTGGCTTATGAGACATCGACGAGTGACATTTGTGATTATGTCTCAACGAAATTCGGACCTTCAGTAAAGATCACCAGCTGCCACAAACTGACAAAAGACAACATTGAGGGAAGAGTTATAGCTTCCTTTAAGCTTGATTTACCGTCAAACTGCCGCATAGCTCTTCAACCAGAATACTGGCCTCCTGGAACACTAATTAAACCGTTCGAGGCAACCAAAAGAAGAAATTTTCGTCGCGTGGTAAGCTCTCTTCCGAAACTTTAACAACTGGTCACCCTACAACTTCTTCAAATATTAATTTAAATTTTGATATTCAAAACACTTCTCGTAGCTTCAATCTTTATTATCAAAATGTACGTGGCATGCGAATCAAGCTGGAAGCTATTTAAATTGCCTTTTCCATTTCCGGCGATAATTTGATTTGTTTTACAGAAACCTGGCTAACTCCTGATATCGCCAGCAGTGAAATTTTGTCACTATATGATGTCTACCGAACTGATAGAGATCGTTTGATTTCAGGTAAATTTGACGGTGGTGGTGTACTTATTCCTACTCATAAACCCTTAGACAGTAAACTCTGCTCTGACTTTTTACCGTCTCTTCCAGTAGAATCCATCACTGTCTTAATCAATATCTCTCAAGCCGTGAGTTTAGTATTGCTTTGCGTGTATATCCCTTGCAATGCTCCTTTCTGCGTTTACAACCGTTTTTTCTCTGAATTATCTTCGTATTCCTGTAGCATCAATCCTCTATACAATATTTTAATCTGTGGTGACTTAAACATGCCTTGCATAAGGTGGAACTCAAGCTCTCATACCCTCTCATCCTTCAATGATCTCTCTATCCTGTTTTCTTCTTCTTTATCGCTTTGCTCCCTTTCGCAATTAAATATAATCCCAAACGTAAACAATCAACATCTCGATTTCATCCTTACTACCAATCCTTCCTCTATCTCCTCGATCACAAAATCCCCCTCTGAATATGTAAAACCTGATCCCCATCATCCTCCGCTTGAGGTTCGTTTAGCTTTTCTTGCACCTCAGTCCAAACGCACTCCTTTCTCCCCAAGATTTAATTTCTGCAAAGCCAACTATGCGGCCATTCAGCTCGAGCTGGATAGTATTGACTGGAATTCAATGCTACAGAAGCTAGATGCAAACCATGTACCTATCTGCCGATCCCCTCGGAAACAGAGCCCCAGCCGGTTTTCCGCTGAAGTCTCAGACGCTCTCTATTTGAAGGACCAGGCGCGCAAAGAACTTCATTATTCTAACTCTAACACTGACCTCACCAACTACCGACTGCTTCGTAAGGAAGCCAAAAAAGCGGTTAAGAACGCAATGCAATCTTATTATAATATTATTGAAACATCATTGCAATCTAATAGTCCTAAGCCCTTTTGGACATACATACATTCTCTGAAAGTAACATCCCATATTCCCAATATCTTCTCATGGCGTAATTGCCAAGCTTCTGATGGGCAAGCTATGTGTGACCTTTTTGCTCAATTGTTTCCTCCACATTTAAGGTTTCGAACCCCACTATGTACTCATCGTATCCTTTTCCTTCCCCTATTATGCATTTCATCGTGACCTCTCCATCGGAAATTGAAAATGTGCTGCTTACCTTTGACATTAATGGGGGTCCGGATCCTGATGGAATACCAAATCTGTACGTTAAGTCATTATCTTCTTCATTATCTACCTCACTATCAATTATTTTCAATATTAGCCTTTCTTTCTCCTGCTTTCCTGACGTCTGAAAGCATGCGAACATCTTTCCAATCCATAAGTCCGGAGATCGAAGTGAAATCTCTAACTATTGTCCGATTTCTTTGCTGTCTTGTTTTGGCAAGCTCCTTGAGAGAATTGTGCATAACAGAATGTACGATGATATCAGTATCCTGTTTGCGAATGAACAACATGGCTTCATTAAAGGTCGTTCGACAGTAACTAATTTGTTAAAACTTACGAATGCCATCTCTCGTGCTTTCGACAAGAGTCAACAAGTCGATGTGATATGCACCGATTTTGTTAAAGCCTTTGACAGTGTTGATCATGGCCTTTTGGCTAACAAACTCCGATCGCTCCGCGTTTCCGACTCAATCCTCTCATGGATCTTATCCTTCTAATCCCATCGCTCCTGCACCGTTACATGGAATAATTTTTTTTCGTCGGACTCATTTAGCCCAAAATCTGGTGTTCCTCAAGGATCAATTTTAGGCCCTTTGCTACACAACATTTTTATTAATGATCTTCCCCAATGCCTGTCCTCTAATTGTCTTCTTTACGCTGATGATTTAAAAATTTATCGCCCCATTATATCCAGCGGAGACTGCTTATACCTCCAAAATGATCTTGACAATCTCCAAAATTGGTGTCAAGGTAATTTACTTTCTCTATACATTTCTAAATGTTGTCACATGAGATTCACTAACAAATTTCATTCAGTTCTATATGAATACCAGATTGATGGATCGGTGCTTGCACTTGTGGACAAATTTAAAGATTTGGGAGTAGTACTTGACCCAGGTTTGAAATTTAACATCCATGTTTCATGCATAGCCACTAGAGCTTCACGTGTCGCTGGTTTTATTTTACGATCCTCTTGCAAGTCTTTTAGCATTTCAACCAGCATCCATCTATTCGTACTTCTAGCCCAGTCAATCCTTGAGTATGCCTCCCAAGTATTGTCTCCTCACTATACCAATCAGTCAGATGCTATTGAAACTCTACAGCGTAAATTCACACGATCTCTATTCTACAAATACAACCTCACTTACGGCTCCTACGATGAGCGCTTACAGATCCTAAACATTCCATCACTCAAAAATAGGAGAGGATTCTTAGACCTGTGCTGCTTATTTAAATTATATCACGGTATTCTTTCATCCAACCTTCGTGAAAGGTTTTATATACATCCCACCTCAAGAGCGCGTTCAACTGACATATTCTTTGTGCCCTTTGCTCGCACCGATATTTATTTTTATTCATTTTTAGTAGCGTATCACGTTGTTAAAATGAGCTCCAGCTGGGTCCTTTGGCACATTCTTTAAACGCTTTTAAAAGCATATTGCATAATATTCCGCTTAACTATCGATAGTTTATTAGTATTTTATATTCTTGTTCTTTTTTTTCTTAATACAACTTTGTTTATTCGCATGTATTATATTATATTTCATTACCTATTTTGTAATTGGGTACCGCGCACCACGCAACCAACCCCACCTTCATACACCAAGTATTAGGCACCAGTACATATGTCTTCATATGAAAAAACAAGATCAAGTCATTGCTGATTTTTTTATTTATTTATTTACATAAATAAAAAAATCAGCAATGACTTGATCTTGTTTTTTCATATGAAGACATATGTACTGGTGCCTAATACTTGGTGTATGAAGGTGGGGTTGGTTGCGTGGTGCGCGGTTCACTAGGTCCCAATTTTGCCATCGTTTTCTTTATGGAACATTTGCAGAGGACTGCTCCGTGCACTCTTATCATCAAACTCGGCTTTTGCAGCGGCGAGTTTGTTGGGTGGAAAGCGGCGTACCTTTGCGTTGACTGGAGAGCCTTTCGTCACGATGTCATGCGTCGTTGTGCAACTAATGTTGCAACGGGTCACTATTTCTGTGATTTCGGGGTACTCCGCAAGAATTGCAGCGTATTCACTTTTAATAGCTGTAGATGTCGAAGAGACTACTGGTGGCTGCTCTTTGGATAGGGCTTTTACCTCCGCTGCAGTCGCAATTGGTCGCTCGATTAGTTTTCGCCCTCTGATATCAACGAGTAGTCCGTGATGCTCGAGTGAGTCGGCTCCAATGAGCAGAGAACTGACATCTGCTATGATAAATGATCAAGCAACATGCTTCGACAGCCTGAGATTCAGGGTTAAATTGTCTTTCCATATGTACGAATGACGAAACCATTGTCAGCTAATAAGTGGGTGCCTGGATCTGGGTTACTTCGATTTCGGATGGTCGATGGAATCATGGAAACATCTGCGCCGGTGTCAATTAATAGCCTCTGCTGTCGCAAATGTATAACCGATGCACTGAGCGTGCACCGGCCAGCTGTTGTGGAGAGGATGACTTTATTTTATTTTGCTGCCTGCCATGGCTGCACGGTGGTTGGTATTTCGTGACTTCAAGTCCAAAACGGCTGTAGAACTAGCAGACCCCTGTTGGTGGTTTGGGTGATTTTGCGCGTATTTGTGAAGGCATCCATGGTCTTTTTTACCCAGTGTTGTATGAGCACGTGCACTCACCCTATTGTGTTGGGCTCTAGTGCTGCTCATCGATTGGTCGTGCCAATTATTGAACTTCTCCCGAAAACTTACTGAGCTTGACGAAAATTCTCGTCGCTGGCGAAGTGGCTCCGGGTGAGGAGTGATGCGAGATCGATCCGATGACAATTGTTGCGAGATTTGGTAGTGAGGCGTCGTTCGCGGGGAGGATGCTGCGCAGCGTTATGTCTAGCCGATTTAGCCACATCTGCTTTAGCGTGTCGTTTGAGATTCTGTCGGCGGCAAGTGTGTGCATTTGATTCAAAAGTGTGATAGTCGCTAATGACCGATTTGACCACTAACAATAGCCTCTGAATGTGCTGCTGGGCAGACTTGGTGAATGCCTTGATTATCTCATGCTTTTTATGCTCGCATTTGTACCCTGCCGGTGGCTTCCACACTGCACTTTGCACTGGCTTCACAACTTTGATATCCAGGCTGGCAACGATCACTTGAAAACAAGCTATGTCTCTCATAATGCGGCTCGCCCCAAAGTACGCCTCTATTTGGTCGAGCCACAGCTCCACGTCTTCTTCCCAGAATGGCGGAATCCGGAACGTGACGCTCTTGACGCGGTGCACCTGTCCGGCGGTGGACCCCTCTTCGTCCTGAACGGTGGCCGGAATGTGCAATAACCACGCTCGAGCTTGGGGGAGGTTCGCTTGCGTGCACCTTTTTACGCCTCGGCCGTGGTCCCTGTACAATATGTACACTAGAGACGCAATGTTTACTACGAGAACGCACAATAATGTGACCTCGATGTGGTAGCTTTGCAAATTGAGCGTCAAGTTTACCACTAATGTATTGGTCACTGCACCTTTGAATTTCTTTACGGGCTGATTTCCCATTCACGTTGATTGAGTGTGTGGATGCGGTGGCGAAATACGTCAACCGTCTGAACGAATTACTGGAAAGGGATAAACTTTGTTAGCATGGCGGGTCCGTCCAAGGATGCGGCCGTGGAGCATTGTTAATACTTTCAAAACTCGCGGAGAGCAGGATCGCCAATTGGGGCCCGTGACAAGATTTAAACACGAGTAAGAAAACATTTAACCAATTTATTCACAATATTCCGATATTCCAAGTTACATGATTACTGAATACTATTGCGCTGATAAGCATTCATTTCAATTGTCTGCACGTTGCTATCAGCAAAAAATGGTGGTCGGGCATTGGCATTGGAGTGCAGTTGATGCGGGATGCGTACATCACAGTCGGGCATCGAGCATCAGCATCCGGTAGATGCGGTATGCATGCGTGGTAGTCGGGGATCGGAATTATCGACCCACTATAACATCTCATTTGCACGCTGCATTTGACTACTGCGCATGAGACTTGCCGCCGCATAGGATTTATTAGTTTTTCACGCAAAAATTAGTTTACTTTTCTCCCAGTGACACGCCCACGCTTAGTACAAAGTGCATGAGTAAATAACTACTAACCCGGGAAAGGTAACGTGCATTGCTTTGACCCACTTCTGATTTTCAATCGTTCCCCTCTCAATGACAGAAGCTATATATAGAGCGCTCAGATGATCTTAGTCGATTTAATTGTGCATATGAGCCAGGCAGATGTGGATTGGAAAGTCGACTCTGTTGTTCGGTAACAACCTGTTTTTTGAGTCCAAGAGAGTAAAAATGATTTAGGGTTACTATTCAATGTAAACTTATTTAGGTCACTGTGACTCATAGTTACCAACCTTAACATGAAATTTTATGAGTTATTTTGAATTATGAGAACCATCAATGTTACTTATAAGTATAAAATATTATAAGCTTTTTATGTAGTAATAAACAGTTTGGCTTTCATTCTATGGATAAGATGGTGAAAAAGAAAATTTTAACAGAGAAAAAGATCCTCAAATTTTTGAAGAGCATGGGTTCTGACGATGTAGGGGCAGAAGTCAATTCGCAGTTAGAATCGGATACTGATTCTGCATCAGAATATGAGCCCATGACAGAAGACTACATTCTTGGTGAGAAGAAGTTAATGAACACGATACACAGTTTAGGTGAAAACTCTAACAAAAAAATATCTAGGCTCCAGCAAAAACAGAAAAGTTGAATCTTCCGATAACCAAACTAAAGATGGCAGTGACGAAACATTACTCATTCTATGGTTAACAGTTGTCTTTGATTGTAGGGCCCGTGCACATATGTTCAAGCTAATTTGAGTGGTAACGTTTGCAGATACATAAAAAATCACTCTAAGTTTCGTAGTAGAACTATAAGGCCACAGTGCACACTGGTATAGCAAAATAAAATGAGGCTCTGAGGTGTTTGGTATGTCTATTTTTATCATGTGCTCTGATTTCAAATACTCCTCCATGAATTCTGGGTAGGGCCCTTAGATCTCCGGATCTTTACAAGCATTTTTATAGTTGGAAATTCTCCTAGTCTCACTTGATATTTTCAAAGAAATATGCTTTAAACTAGCGATCATTGGATGTCATCATGGCGGTTAGTTCCTCGTCTTCTTCTATCTTCCAGAATTTTTCCAGCTTTGCATCTAGCTTTTGGCCTTTGTTGCGGTATATTCCACATGTGGGTACCTTCTTACTAGTTGTTGGGACTTTGGGCGTGTTAAATCTTCCACCAACAATCAAACCCAAGAGGGTATTTTGTATCGTAATTAAGAACTCGCTCATTTTAATTTAATCAATCGACAATAACTGATAATACCGCTCTACTCCGATAAGCATCACCGGAAATGATCCCCGGGATCAGCCAGGTTTCTATGTTAAAACTTTCAGATAGCTGGTGTCAACAGTCAGGGTTCAAACTAAAACGTGAACACCAAGGTCTTCGATTATACGGCTTACTTTATACAGAGAATGACATTGATCCCCTAACAGTTTTTACTCACATGCATATAACAATGAAGATAGATGGTGTTCCCATAGTTCGTATGGATATTGGGAAGCAAAACATTTATGGATGACCGTCGGCCTTTCATGACAATAACTCGCTTTCAGTGAGATGGATATGTCGAATTCCTCATCTGCGAGATCATCGTAATCGTCATCGATTCCCGGACATAATTCGCACCAGGGTTTTATTTTATCGATTCCCATCACCGAACTGAATGGTCTCTATTTCTGATGTGCTTCACTCTCTTCCACGACATATTGATCATGCCGAAGAACTCTCTTGATGATTCAGGGGCCACGATACGTAGCTTCTAACTTTTTGAACTCACTCGTAGCTGGAATGGCCCTTTCCGCCAAGACCAACTCTCCTTTCTTGTACTGCCTTGGTTTCTGATGTCTCTCGTCAAATCGCTTTTTCCGCTTAAGTCGAGCCTCAGATATATTTTTGATCGTGTCTTCTCTCTTGTCTGTCATCGTTTTCTCGTCCGAATTGGTGTTCTGCACGGCTGCTAGAAGCCTGTTACTGCGGATGTCCTTCACCGGATAATCGAAAATTAGCGCGCTTGGAGAATACTTAGTCGTTCCACTCACTCGTGTATTCAGCGTCCATTGAAGCTGTCATAGTTCTCGAGATGAGAACAGCGCATGATGTTTTAAGGTAAGTCAGTATCGACTGGTTGACTCGCTCGGCAATACCATTTGCTCGAGGTGTTCAATTTGCCGTTCGAATATGGGTTATGTCGTTGACATTACAGTAATCCTCAAATGCATGATGTTTTTCACGTCTGAATCTTGTCGCTGTAGAGTGCGTACCCAATCTTCCATCGACAAGTTGACACTACCAACATATTCCTCTAGTCCATACGGTTCAGTTGGTGGCTCCACAGGAGCTCGACTCAATGCGTCGACGTGAGGCATCTTTGTTGCGGGACGAAAACCAACCCGGACTCTTGTAGTTTCAAAAACCATCTCGCCAGTCGCGGAATGAGAGGCTTCGTCGCTTCCAGACTGTGCAATGGCTTGGCAATTAGTTTCGCTTTCGAACTCCTTTCTCAACCACTCACACGCCTCGATGATCGCGAGCACCTCCAACTCATAGCTATAGTATCAGCTCTCCGCTAGATTGCACAGACTGCTATAGTACGCAACGGGATTCATCTGTCCCGATTCATTTTTCTGCGACAAGATGCCTGCAAGGCGCACGGAGCTCGCATCGGTGTGCAACTGATGCTGTGATGCCTCATCGTAAATGACTAGGGTGAGCGCCTCAGTCAACAATTTCACCAGCTGGCCTCCTCGCATTTGGTCGACCAGTTGAACAGTACATCGTTTTTTAACAATCGCGTTAGTGGCGTGGCTATGATGGTATGATTCGGAATAAATTTCCTAAAGAAGCCGGAGAGCCCAAGGAAACGCCTGACCTCGGTAGCATTCTGTGGACTAGAGAGTTGTTGCACCACCACGGTTTTTATCTTTACGGGCCTGGTTCCTTCAGCCGTTAGTTCATGTCCAAGGAATTCCACTGTGTTTTTAAAAAATGAACACTTGCACTTGAGCAACGTATTATACACTACGCTAGCTCATAGCAAAACACTCACCGCAAGCTAAGTATCTTGTAGCGACAAGACAATAACAGCTTAGGTGTCGTACAGAATCTCATCACTACCGTAACGAAGCGCTGTAATCGTTTTAAGGAAAAAGCGATTATTTCCCTTTTCACACGAAAACTCACCGTCCTTCCTTCTACCGGCCCCCATATTGCACGTGTCGCTTATTATAATTATAAAATAATCTTTATATATTTATTGACTTTGGGATTCTTTTTATTATTGAGTCGTGTCAGAACCCCCACAGTAGTGAATTTCCGACCTGATATTGTATCTACTCGAGTATTGACTGAAACAAAATTCTAAGTGACGCCATTAATTGTCGAAAATGGCTACCGGCCCAAGTGATACCGTGGCAACCCCAAAAACTTCAAAGGGTCCTGGTGTTAATTTACCGCCTATCGCGCCTAGACCCACGACAAGTGCGAATCTTTTTGTAGAAACATCGCGAATAACAAAATTCTCGACATGTTTTAAACTGGACCCCGAGTTTTGGTTCGGACAAGTGGAAGCCACATTCCACACGCATGGCATCACGCAGGATGCAACAAAATTCAAGTACGTGATACAATACGCCAAGCCAGAAATATTACCGTATATCATTCCCATCGCAAGAAACCCACCGTTGGAAAACAAATATAATACTGATAAGGAGCGTATATTAACAGCGTTCGCAGAGTCCAATGAATCGAAGCTGAGACACTTATTTCAAGGACAAAATCTGGAGAGAAGGAAGCCATCACATTACCTGCAACATCTTCGAAACACTGGAGAACAACAGGGGACAAACACCATGTTACGATTGCTTCTTTTAGAGCAGCTACCAGAAAATATTCGGGTTTTGTTGGCTATTTCAAGCGAGCCCGACATTGACAAACTCGCAGAGATGGCCGAGTTGATGATGAAATTACAGCAGCCAGCCACGATTGCACCTATACAAAGGCCAGATAACGTAAATAGCGAAATTCTATAACAAATATTGAGTCGTATTGACCACCTCCGGACGCGATCTCGATCAAAATCAACGCCTTACAGAACAAGGGAACGATTAAAGTCTAGGTCAAGCGTCCAATACTGCTTTTACCATAAACGTTTTGGACAACGCACCATAAATTGTCGGTAACCATGTCAGTAGACAGTTGAAGGAAAAGCCAAAGCGGGAAACAAATTTTGTCCTCCCGAATCGTGGCCAGCGACTTAATCGCCGGCTTATAATTCACTACCAACAAAGTGAGATCCGATTCCTTATTGACATTGGAGCTGACATATCAGTCCTTCCACGAGATAAAAATCAGAATATTCCCACGAAGTTTCAACTAAATGCTGCAAATAATACACCAATTAAATTGTATGGCCACAGAATTATTTTTTTATATTTCGGATTACGATGACCATTTAAATGGAAATTTGTGGTTGCAAACGTACAGCAACCGATAATTGGAATTATAGTTGACTCACGCAGGAAAAAAATTAATGGACTGTGAAACCAATCTGGTCACGATAATACTATGTACGAATGAGCCAAGTACATGTATCTTGACTATAAGCAAAGACTTAAATTATCGAGACATCCTTCAAGAGTTCGTCGATGTCACAATTGCCTCCGATACCCAAAAGGTTTCTGCACATGGGATTTACCATCACATTCTAATGCAAGGACCACCGGTCGCTGAAAAAGCAAGACGCTTACCTCCAGAAAACTTGCGTGAAGCAAAGGCCGAATTTGAATAGTTGCTTCAAAAAGGAACTTGCCAGCCTTCAAGCAGCCCCTAGTCGGGCCCATTACATACGGTGCCCTAAAAAATCTGGACAATGGAGACGTTGCGGAGACTTTCGCTACCTCAGTGCTATTACTATTCCGGACCGGTACCCTATAGTTCACATTAGCGACTTCGCTCACAACCTTCGCGGATGCACCGTGTTTTCAACCTTGAACTTAATGAGGGCATACTACCAAATTCCAGTAGCACCGGAAGATATTCCCAAAACAGCAGTGATAACCCCGTTTGGACTGTGCAAGTTTAATGTAATGACGTTTGGAATTCGCGACTCCGCGCAGACATTCCAACGATACATTGATAACGCTCTACGTGGTCTAAATTTTTGTTATGCATATATCGACGACATCCTCATCGCGTCGAAGTCAAACGATGAACATTTGAAACTTGTGTTGAACAAATTTAGGGAGTATGGATTGTCGATCAACATAAGTAAATGCACGTTTGGCGTTTTAACCGTACAATTTCTGGGTTGCCTTATCGATAAAAATGGTATTAAACCTCTTCCTGACCGTGTAGAAACGAAATTAAACTTTAAAAAGCCATCAACTATATCGGAGCTCAGAAGATTCCTAGGAGCAGTCAGTTTTTGCAGAAAATCGCTGAAAAATGCAGCATATGTTCAAGCACCTCTACACGAATATCCGATTGGAGCAATAAAAAAGAAAAGCGACCAATAATATGGAATCCATAGGCAGCATCAGCTTTTGAAGAATGTAAACGGCAAATCGCTCATGCAACATTATTGTGCCATCCCATCGAAAACGTTACTCTTGCGATCAAACCCGATGCATCCGATACGGCAATGAGAGCAGTTTTCGAGCAATTAAACGATAATTCTTGGGAACCACTTGGATTCTTCTTAAAAATGTTCAGCAAAACGAAATATAAATATAGCACTTACGACCGTGAACTGCAAGTGGTTTATAGCGCCGTAAAATATTTTCGCCACATGAACGAGGGACGCCCGATTATCATCAAAACAGACCACAAGCCGATCTCTTACGCGTTTGACCAGATCTCTGACAAAGTATCTCCACTTCAACTAAGACAGTTAGATTTCATTGGTCAGTTTTTCACAAACATCGTCCATATCACTGAAAAAGAAAACGCAACAGCGGATGCACTATCTTGGATTTATAGTATCTCCATGCCAGTAATGATCACCGTTGATGATTTGGCAAAAGCTCGCGAGAATTATGAAGAATTAAAATGTCTACTTCAGGCTAACTCAAGCATCAACTTTCGGAAAATAAGATTGACCGGCGATGACACATCGATCTATTGTGATGTTTCAACCAACGAGATTCGGCCATTCGTTCCAAAAATACTAGGGAGGAAGATATTTGAGCTAACGTATAACATTTCTCATCCCAACGGACGTTCAACGAAGAAAGCAATAGCTAAGAAGTATGTATGGCCTTGTATGTCGAAAGTTATATTGGATTGTGTTCGTACATGCTTTGCATGCCAGACCTCCACTCGGGCAGATAGAAACTCCTGACGTTCAGTCATGTCCACATCAATATTGTTGGACCTTTAAAATTTCCAAAAGGATATTGATATGTTTTGACAAAGATTAATCGCTTCACAAGGTGGCCCGAGGCGGTTCCGTTAAAGACAATAACTGCTGATGAAATTGCTGCTGCTTTCTACTGCAAGTGGATCGCCCGCTTCGGAGCACCTAGTTTGCTAACATCGGACCCAAGGTCACAGTTCAAATCCCTCATTCTTCAATCACTGACTTATTTAGTGGGCTGTAAAAAAGTTCGAACAACTGCATATCATCCTGCAGCAAACGGCATGGTGGAGCGTTGGCACCGATCACTTAAAGCTGCCATTATGTGCCATCATAACCACAAATGGATGGACGTTTTACCAACAGTCTTACTGGGACTTTACACTAGCATTAAAAAGACATCGGAGCAACATCTGCAGAATTGGTCTACGGAACAACGCTACGAATACCTGGAGAATTCTTTTTCGACAACGATATGCAACCTGACCCAAAACTGTATTTTCAAAAGTTCCGCGAGCATATGAAGGAAGTCCGCGCAATACCTGCATGGCGCTACGACAAGCGGAAAATATTCGTACACCAAGATCTGGCAACATGCTCACATGTATTTTTGCATGTAGACCCCATGAGAAAACTTTTGGAGCCTCCATATGACTAAATGTTTAGGCGAGGCTGTTGTTGTGATTGAGGACCATTGTGGACCATATATGACCAGATCCGATAAATGACAGAGAAATTTATATTCGCAGGGAAGGAGCGTTACGATCTCCAAACCCGGCCTGCTAAGTTTAAAGAGAGAGATGGATTCTACAGGCAAAATTTCAAACAAAGCAGCGCCGCAGAACATTACAACACCTCACAAGGCAAATATTTTATCATGTGTTGATTACACAAGATGGTTGGATCGATTTGTTACCTGATTAATGACATCTCTAGAAAGGAAGCTAAGGTCTCACGCTGAGAATCTGTGACGCTAAAATAGCAGGTACACTAGTCATTAGCAACACTCAGCTGAAATTCTTTCAGGAACCTGGTTTTCTTTTTGTGAGGAATCAAGAGTCTGTGACCCCTAAACTTTTTTTCCCCAACATCATATGTGTATTGGGAGGGAACTGTCGGCAATGATATACGTGGAGGTATGATCGTGGAAGGGAGGGGAGAGCCATTGACATCACCCATAAACACCCTACACATATTAGGATTAGTAGTTAGATTTTTGTTAAGTTTCATATGCCGCGGGGGTACATATAGCCATATCCAGCGGAGATATAGGTGGCAAGCTGCATGCTGTTTCTCTCCAAGCTGCACGCCGTTTTGCAGAGATTACTTTGTAATAACTGAACGTTCAATTTGTGCGGAAATATCGTGAGCAAATCCAATAATCTATATTGCACAAGATAAGTTTCAAATTTAAAATTTATTATGCATGCTACAAATTTTCTTTTAACATGAAGTTCCACATGAATCTAATACATCACGAGTTAGAACAATTACACGTCTTTTAAGGCAGCATATTCTGAATTTTAACCCTACCTGTTGAATCAAATAAGTTGAAGCTTGCGCCAAGCAAACGGCTCTCGTTTTTTTTCTAAGAAGAGGCCTTTATACTTGCGGAGTCACCTTGCCTCTTCCTAAGTTGCGGAAGTAATTTGACAGTTGCTTCTCTAATACACTTTAATTCAATTAATGTGACTTGTTTCTTTAACCATGGAGGCTAGCTTGCAACAAACAAAACGTCATCGATACAATCTTGAGAATCAACAGTTTGGCCCAGTACTTTGGGCTATACTCTCTTTAATTCTATCTTAAGATACCATCATATTCTTAAACTTTGTTTTGCAGCAAAAGAAAAGGGCTGTTGAGAAAGAAATTTTTCCAATTTTGTACCTCCAGACAATTTCAAAAGTCACTTATACTGTCAAAACTGGCAATTACTCTGATGTTTTCCCTGATAATGGACTTTGTAGAGATGCTTCTCACCTCTTTCGCGTAGATTTTGTTTATTAGGCATCATCCAGCTCTCCTACACAAAATACGCAATAAGACAACCGTTACTTACATGTCTTGGAGAGGCAAGACAGACCACAACCATGATCGCTCAACAGCTGAGTTAAGTATTACCGCATCCGCTGTTAAAGTAAGTCTTCAATTTCCGCTCATTGTGCTCACAACAATAGATAAATCTAAGGAGTAAGCTTTACATTTCACCCAAATCAACTACGTAGTTTTGGTTAATATAAATTCACTTACTTTACTCATTGAACTTTCGTTTCAAACAAGTTTTTATACGGAACAGCGAAATCTCAATGATTTCAAGGTCATTGGGCCTGTTGAGCAAAACCGTTCGAAGCTTTCATTCTGCCTAAATCTATTCTGTGGCGTCCGGATTAGCTTCTCATTTTCAATAAAAAAATTAATTCAATATTATTTTAAAATTCCTTTGTTATACCAACATGATTTTAAGAGGATAAATTTGCTTCAAAATTACTTTGTAAATTCAATTCAGACCAAATGTTTGAACTTAAATCCCCAAAACTCTCTTCTGACAAACATTTTATAGCGGCAACGTGAATCAGATTCGTCACATACGTAGTTATCATGATTTTGACTTTATAACATACTCGTATGAGAAGAGCACATACAAATGGCAACTACGAGTGATGCTCTAGTTATCCTGTATCTCTGGTGCATTCATAAAGTAAACTTTTTATTTTGAGAAATAGTTCCTCGGGACAACAAACAAACTCAAAGTAATTTCATCCCTCTTCATCCTTCGCATCGCCCCACATTGTATGCACTTTTATTGCAACTAGTAAAGTTTGCAAAAATTTACTCCTAGTAAATAAGTTTGCAGAGTAATAGAGAGTGGGTAAACAATGAAAACAGAGCTTTTATTACGAATGAGAAAAATAGCCAAGAAAATTGTTCAATTCTGTTTGCATCATGGTGATAAATGTGTGAAACTATTTTAGTGCGCTCCATTCCGCAAGGAATGTATGCTTGATGTTTGCTCTACATGTGATGGCGTCAGTGTCTGAGAATCTAGGACTCACAGGAACTAGAACTATAAATTGGAATCATGTTAATGTTAATGACATGGTTGTAATGCGAGGTCTTATTACTGAGTACTGTGTAGAATTCTACTCCTGTGTGATGCAATGTACAGTTCTGCTTCCACAGAAGCTCCCAGGATGAGATTTTGTTGTGAAATCAGATAGAGAGAACTACTACATGGCCTGTGCCCTAGTCTAGCTAGTCAAATAGCCATTGACAATAATAATGTCCTCTGTTCATTAGGATTATTGTTTGTCCTTACTTGTTAGTTATTCTCTTTCAATATGAGAAGAGTGATTCGTGTGGCATTGAGAATTACAAGGGAGTGGTTATTGTGCGTTGTCATTGATGTTATAGTACAAGATTAAATGGATACAATGATGTAAGGCATTGTGATATGATTGCTGTGGTTAATTTATAATATGACGATAATAATAAAGATTGGTAATTATAATGTACATTGTTTTTCAATGTTCCCTTGTAAGAAGTGAAATTCATTTACGGTTTTAACACAAAAATCAACATATAGGAAGCAAATCAGAGATATAGACTGAGCACAATTTCAATAAAAATTCCCATTGGCACTACCAGTGGTTATGTGCGAGTTGGGTTCGTTGGTACCATAAATAGTTGAGACCTTGAAATTCGGAAGATGACGGTATCTGTCTTTGGACCTTCTGTAGTGAATAGGGAGAGTTTCAAAAGTCCGTAAAGGACTGCAGCGATGTTCTGCTGCCTCGGCAGAAGAAGATGGAAATATCTGCCAAGAATGCCCTGGTCTGGGGACGCGTGAAAGCGCTGGCAGGCTAGCATTGCGGTGTCGTGGGGCGGGTTCATTTCCCCAGCACGAGGACCCACTACAAAAAATTTCGCACTCACGAATTTTTGTGGTCAGTCTATCACGAGGCGACCGAAGTCGCAAAAAGTGTAGATAACTACACCGAGAGAGAAAGTACTTGTTCCGAGAACAAGTGGAACCTGAAAAAAAAGGCGGACTTGCGGTAACCTTGTCGTTACCCGACGAAGCTCATGGCCCGCAAATGAAAGAAGGGCTACCGGGTGGTGATGAAGCCCCTTCGCACCCACCCAACCGGATTTAAATCCATATTTTGTTGCAGTGGCCAGGTATTCCTCTTCTGAGTGGAAAACTCATACAACTTGACTTGTATAAACTTTCCCATCAGAAGGGGAGTATCCCGGTGACCAATTTATGCCATAGAACTATACAATTCGATTGCATTACTCTATTCCATAAAGAGGCACTCTGCTTGGGCCACTCAACCCGCGATGTCACCTGAAACAAAGAAAAAAAGGATTAAATTGTACCCGGCGGCTGTCTCATGTTTTTAGGGGGCAGCCTGCCACCGTACCGGGTCCTATACCCGGTCAGAGTTATCGGAAAGGAAAGACCGATTTCATTTGTAAGTTACAAATTCATTTGTATTTTAATTCACGTAATAATTTCAAGATTGAAGATCAATACAAAAATTCTCAAGCACAAGCAATATCAAGTTTGAATTCGATCATAATGATTTACACTACTAATGAATCTAATCTTCTTCTGTTACTATTTAAACATCAATGTAAAGAATTAAAGGGGAACGAGGGAACAGAAGTGTGATTCTATTAATGTCGATGTAAGAGATTCATTTCCTTTATTCATAAGGTATGTCACACCCCGTCCCTATGAATTTTTGTTGTGTCTCCAAAGCCCATTATTGTATGTAGAGGTAAAGTAAAGTACATATAAGATTTGAAATATGTAGAAAAACATTACATGTATATAAAAAATTTGAAACGTCTGTCAAAAAAATTTTAAATCATTCAAAAGAGTACTTACCCAGCCTTTCCGACGACGAGCGCTCGTTGACAAGGTGGGGTACGTAAGTCCTGGCTTTCAAACTGAACATTTACAGATATATTAATTAAGTACTGGGCTTGGGACACTCACAAATAAGTTATGATAATCCTCTACGTTACAATTATTGGCAGAGCAAGTTAAATCAGAATCACCAGATATGGTCACTAAATAACTATCAGTATATGTTGCTAACGAAACAGCCTTGACATCAAAATATTCCGTGAAGTCAATTTTCGCAAGTAACGGTCCACACAACACAATAAAATATGCCAAGTCAGCGAGAATTTTTCCCATAGAATCGATGTTCCAATTGCCAGAATAACATTAATCACAGGTCCGGCTGGAGGCGAGTTGCGAGTTATGTCAACTAAGAAGCAACTAAAGTAACGGTAAACCGCAAAGATTCCACAAATAACACGTCCCAAGCACATGAAAAAAAGAAACAATCCCAAACGAGTTTTCTTCTTCCTTCCTTATCGCCGCGGTGAAGTGCACTTGTAGCAATAATTGCACTCGAACCCAATCAAAAAATCCTTTTCCCAGAACCACAACATTATATATCAGCACTCTACACGGTCTTTGCACGCATTCGATCCTTAATTTACATATAGGAAGTAAATTCGTTAGAGTCGATTAATTTTGTTTATTTTTAACACAAAACAGGGCAAACAAGAAGTCACGGTATATTACTCGGCTCAAAGTGGCGCGCACAGAACAATTGCACAATGTCCTTTTAATGCGCGTATATCACTAAATGACTTATCATATATATCGTAAGAATATGCATGGAAATCAATTTGTAAAATCAAATGTTCTTTCAGAGTTCCTGTTCCTTTAAACACGATGTACTTCCAATGTATCCATGAACCGCTCAGTTTGAGTCTCGGAATTCCCGCAATTTTTCATTCGCAACCGCGTGTTCATTAGGCAGCAGGGCACCGTAAAGACGGAATAACGGCGAAATGGCAACAGATGGAAGGAGTAACGGCAAAAACGCACAATAAGGGAGAATCATCCACGTCAAAGTTAGGAAAATCAAGTACACACTTTTTGCTTGCAACACAAACAATGGGACTCAAATCGAAAAACTGGTAATGCGTCGCATTCTGATGGAATTCAAACGGTCGCGTACGAGATGCAGGAATTCTTCAAGTTTCACATTCCATTTAACTTTGCATGATGGCTCCCGCTCGTTCCATCTGCCTTGTTTTTCTCGAACCGAGCCTCGCTACTTGACGATCTTCAGTAGACTCCCCGGTGCAAGTTCTTAAGGTGCAAAGCAAACGTGCAAGCCAAAAAGAATTCGTGAGGAGATAGCGCTAACAGTGACGCGTAACCGGTTTCGAGTATCTCTTGAGTGCATTTTTGTTTTGTTCTCGTCGAGATAGCGTGCGGTAATCGTTCGTCTGTCATTTGACTCAACGTGGTAATTGCCAGTGCAATAAGATAATCGTTCATTTCGCCGGCAGATATTGCAAAAAGCAAAAACATGGAATACATTGCCCCAAGCCCAGTGAAATTGGGAATCTTTAAGAGCTGCGGAGTGTATCGAGTAGTTGTACATCGCGCTTCGCAGAGTGATGCTGCTGCTTTTTTCGTTTCCTGAAAGTGCTGTAAAACTATAACTATCCATTAAGAGCGCTAAATTAGAGTGTTGGGAATGCGGTTAGAAAATTAACGATCACATTCCATCCAATGATGCTCATCTCATCAAGATAATTTAATATTTTTGGCGTGCACTTTCAGCATTATTCTATTAACATTTTTAATATCTAGTCTGGATCGCACCTTGTCCTTGCCGTCGCGTGATCGTTAACTGATAATTTGTCAGTTTAATGCGATTTTTGTCGGTTAATAAGTTGAATTTGATGCTAATACTCGTAAGCTAATGTTTGTTGAAGTCAACGAGCGGCTAGTCAAGTTTGCGGTGTCAATAAAAAAGATTGTGTGAAATTTTCGAAATGGGGGGGGGGGGTGGTAATCAGAAAAGCGTAAACGTAAATAATGCTGAATTGAATGATTGTAAAGAATGGATTTCGAGAACCGCGCAGAGGAAGTCGCAGCAAGGCGGATCGCAATGTTGAAGAGGCCAGACCACTCAGAAAAAGCTTTGATTCATTTGCAAACAATGTACGGATCGTTTCCGTTCTTTAAAATTTCGGTGGAAAACAGAGCATCCTATCCTTATGGCAAGATTATCACAATAGATGAAGGAGAAGTGGGACTGCCTCATAAAACAATCACAGCTGCTGTATGTATTGAAATTGGAGGATATTTCAATTAAAGTCCACATTAATTTGCTGTGAATCACGTAAAAATTAATTGGTACCTACTCGATTACTACACTTCTTAGAACTTTAAAAAATTATCCGCAGAGTGTAGCAGGGTCGAAAGTTTAGATCGTGTCTGCTGATGTTGTTAAAATATTACGATTATAACTAATAAAACTTTGTACCGTTTGAAGCATAATATAAGTTCATGTATTTCGTTATGTTGTGCACAAAAACGCATAAGCTTGTTAAAACGTGCGGAAGGCAAAAATTTCACAACCGGCCGAGTTGATGTTAGAATCAAGAGTCGCTATTTCGGCTCTTATACAGGGTTATCCATTTCGTGGAAGGAAAGTATAACTCGGCCATTTGACATCTGTCAAAATTATATGTCATCCAAAGCGTGTTTTTTTAGTTGAAGGATTGCCATTCAGAAATATGGATCGTTTAACAGTCGAAAAACGCGTAAAAATTATTAAATTTTATTATAAAAATGGTGATACGGCTGTATCAACATTTAGGGCTTTACGAGCCGATTGTGGTCAACATAATCGACCTACCCAGCAAACAATTTCAAACACTGTGAGAAAATTTGAAGAGGCTGGATCGGTTATTAATATTGCGAGGCCTGTGCATCATCGCAACATTCGTTCTGCTGCAAATATCGCTGTCGTTGCTCAAAGTGTGGAGGAAGACCCGAATTTGTCGATTCCTCAACGTGCTCAACATTTGGACTTGTCTTAGGGCTCATTGTGGTGGATTTTGCATTTGGATTTGCATCTCTATTCGTACAAAATCCAACTCACTCAAGAACTTAAGCCTTAAGACCATACACAACGCAGAATGTATGCGAATCGCGTCATTGAACAACAAGCCATTGATAGTGATTTTTCGAACAAAATTTACTTTGGTGTTGAGGCTCATTTTTCGCTCAGTGGGTACGTAGATAAACAGAATTGCCACATATGGGGCTCTCAAAATCCTCTGGTGATCGCAAAAAAGCCTTTGCATCCGGAAAAGTGACCATTTGGTCTGCATTATGGTCTGGTGGTGGTATTGGCCCGTATGTTTTTTGAAAACGCTCAAGGAAGAGTCATTACAGTCAATTCTGACCGCTATGGACGGATGTGAACCGATTATTTTTGGAGGAAAATTGTAGATTGTGATCTGGAGAATATGTGATTTCAACAAGATGGAGCCACAAGCTACACAACACAGGCTAATCGAGCACTTTTGCAAGAGAAACTTCCAGGACGCGTAATTTCGAGATTGAGTGATGTTCAATTGGCCCGCAAGATCCTGCGACTTAACACCTTTAGATTTCTTTTTATGGGGCTTTGCAAAAGATCGTGTTTACGCAAATAACCCTGAAAATCTTGAGCAATTGAAAACCAATATTCGTGAAGTTATGGCCGGGATATTGCCGGAAATGTGCCGAAAAGTCATTGAAAATTACCTCAAAAAGATTGAGGCCAGTAAGAGGTTGCGTGGAGGACATTTGAATGATGTTGTGTTTCACGTATAATGGCAAGATTCAATCTATATATTGAATTAAAAAATTTTGTTTTATGTGAATATTTTATGTGTTTTCTTTAGCTTTACTTTCCCTATATTAGGTTATATTGGCTAGTCTGAAGAGTATTGAGCCTTTTTTGTCACTAGATGGTGTTCGTTGTCATATATCGGGCAATACTAATCAGATTAAGTCAAATTGACATGCGTTTAAAAGGTGATACTCCAGTCTACAGTTTTCATATGGAAGGTTTTGCATTTCGTCATTCGCGTCAAAACTTGTATGCATTCAAAAATGAATGAAATTTCTGCAAAACTACGTTATATTTTACAATATCTCTACAATCAAGATGAGAATGCATCGCACGCTCGTCAAAAATTTGTAGTGTCTACGGTCAAGATACTTTATCAAAAGCCCTAACCAAGAGATGGTTCGCTTGCTTTCGTTCTGGAAATTTTGATGTCATAGATGCACCTCGCACAGGTCGACCAATCACTGAAAAAGTCGATGAAATCTTACAAAAAATGGAAGAAGACCGACACATAAGCAGGCATGACATTGCTGAAGAACCAAATATCCATCACTAAACAGTTTTGAACCATTTGCGTAGGGCTGGATACACAAAAAAGCTCAACATTCGGCTGCCGCATGAATTAACACAAAAAAATTTGATCGACCGAATTTCCATTTGCGAAATGCTAATAAAACGCAACGAAATTGAGCCATTTTTGAGGCAAATCATTACGAGCGATGTAAAATGGGTAAGATATGAGAAAGATCATGGTCAAAAAATCTGAATCATCAAAAACGACCTCAAAGCCAGGATTGACACCAAATAAGCTTATGCCGTGTGTATGATGGGATTGGAAGGGAATCGTTTATTATGAGGTGCTAGAACCAGCCCAAACACTCAATTTGGCTCTTAACTGTCAGCAGTTAACCAGATTGCAACAAGCAATTCAAAAAATCCGTCCAGAATTGATCAATAGAAAGGGCGTTGTCCTCCATCATTACAATGCCAGACCACACACATCTTTGATGACCCGGCAAAAATTCACAAAGCTTGACTGTGAAGTTTTGATGCATCCCATTTGTTTCGGTCTCTGGAAAACTTCCTTAACCCTAATCACCCTAGGTCATTTCACTTACATTAATGCCTGCGATGAGTCTCTTGGACTCATATAGAGAGTTTATACAGAAAGTGCTTTATTATGTTAGACTAGTTATTCTATTAGTCATTATGAAAGATAGAAATAGTACAAATAATTAGAGATCGAAAAATATGTAATACAAAATTAAATTTATTTTTTAATCAATACAGTTCTTACAAACTACGATTTTCTCTGCATGCTCACTGCAAACGTTTTTCTTGCAGCCACTGCATATTTGTTTGTTCATGCGACCAAGTGCTTCTGGACACATATACCACCTTCTCTTCGTTGTCTTTAAATTTGGCGGATTCTGGAGCTGCTCTTCGGTATTATTGCCTGTAACCCTGTTCATAGCATCAACTGTCGATTTAGAGAGATATGCAGAACTACGCCTCTCGATGTTTGGTTTTACTCATTCCAACACCAATTCTTGAAGAAAAATCTTACCACGCGTATTTGGTTTCGCAGCATTCCAGTCTGGATACATATTTAGCCACAGGATCTTAGCTGCTACTCCGGCCACGTCAATTATGTTGTAAAACTGTGCCATTGGCCATCGTTTTGTTTTCCGTCTTGCGGAAAAAGCATGACATTGCTGATCCAATGTATTTACTCCACCTTTTGTAGCATTATAAAATAAATTGATAGCAGATTTGTTTTTATTCTCGGCATCAATATTGTTGTCGTGATGCATCGTCGATAACAATATCACGGCTCGGGTTTTCTTTGATACATAGCTTACCAATGTCATATTTTTTCAAAAACCCAAAACATTTGACTCCATAGGTCTATGGCAACGGGGGAGAAAATTTGGTGGAATGCACCAAATGTTTTTGCGCAGAGTCCCAACGCTAGTCAGTCCGACGCTCAATAATTTTTGCGCTAGCTCAAAACTAGTGAAAAAGTTTTCAAACGTGATGTTTCTGTTTGTTCTGTGAAATGGGATGCACAGTTCTTCTACCACTTTGGTTCCAAGATTGAAAGACCTATCCGGACCCTCTTTTCCTAAATATAGAATCCCATGAAGTGGATAGCTATTCGTGCTGTCACAAATCCACCAGATTTTCATTCCGTATTTATCTGGCTTAGAAGGAATATATTGCCGAAAAGATACTCTACCTCGAAAAGGCACTAGTTGCTCATCAATTGTCAGGTTTTCTCCAGGAATGTAACGTTTTAATAAATTGGAATTTATTAAATCCCAAACCTCACGAATGGGCGCAAATTTGTCGTGGCTCCTTCTTACTGAGCGCGTGGTTTTGTCATCAAACCGGAGGCACTGACTAAGTACTTCAAAGCAATCGCGGGACATACTTGCTTTGAATAAAATATTACCAAACAAAGGATGCCAAAATTCTCGAATCTCTGAACATCCTTGTTTATTGGTCCCAGCATGAATCAGCAGTCCGATATAACAACGAATCTCAGTTTCATCTGTGTTCTTCCACTTTTCTTTGTGTAATTGCAAACCATGCAAATTGGTACATTTGGCAATTATATCGATAACGTCATTACTTATGATAAGAGAAAAAGCATCAATTGGTGAATCAACTTGTTTTCCTTGAACTAGTCTGACTTTGTGAACCCCACTTTTTCTGATATTATGTGCGGGTGTCCTACCAAGCGGATAGGGGATTGATTGCCACTGGGTGCCATCCTTACCAGTAAAACACATTGCTTCCGCAGCTGGCTCCGCTACCTCATTATCCGATTCTGACATTAGTTGCTCATCAGCGATATTGGATTCATTTTCCAATATGTCCAGATCACTATCGGAAAAATCACTTTCAATATCCTGTTGCGAGTTGTTTTCAGAATCTTTATCACTTTCCTGCATTGCCATTCGAATTTCATAATCCATCAATGGTCGTTTTCGGGCAGCCATTCTACATATAATAAGAATATGAATAAACTAATTCAATTTCTGTTTACCTTTCTTTACAAAATTCACCTTGCACAAAAAACTCAGCACTGTATTTTTATGATTATATCAGTAATATTCGTTCAGTTCACTTATTGATAACAATTAAAACCGATTAGATGTAATATTGTAATGTAATAATTCAAAATAAGCAGTTGTCCATAGAAATAGAGAAGACAAAATGACCCGTTTCTGTTCTTTTTTACTTCTATTCCGAGCATTTTGTCTATAAATAGAATAGCGAGTGAGTGAGTGAGTGAGACTGTGAGACTCATCGCAGGCGTTAACGTTACTTTTTTGAGAATGACCCTATCGGGATTGTGCTAGTTGAAATAAAACATTTTTTTTAATACATAAAGGTTCGTAAATAATAATTATTAGAATACATATACCGCCGTAGACAATAAAAAATGATTCTGTCACAGTTTTGTAAGAACCAATTTCAAATGACTCATTCCAGGGTGATTAGGGAATGAAAAGAAATTCACTTCAAAAAGGGACTGTGAAAATCACTTGGCCAAGTTTTTCGCCGATAAGTAGCTTATGATAAACAATTCCCTTTCAATATCACCATACACACAGCATAACGTTATTTGGTGTCAATCCTGGCTTTGAAGCCGTTTGTGATGATTCACCTTTTTTTTATCATAATCTTTTTCGAGCGGCATTCTCGCAGCTTACCCACTTTTTATCGCTCGTAATGATTTGCTTCAAAAATGGCTCGATTTCGTTGCGTTTTATTAGCATTTCGCAAATGGAGATTCGGTCGATCAAATTTTTTTGTGTTAATTCATGCGGCACCCAAACGTCGAGCTTCTTTGTGTATCCAGCCCTACGCAAATGGTCCAAAACTGTTTGGTAATGGATATTCAGTTCCTTAACAATGTCATGGCTACTTATGTATCCGTCTTCTTCAATTTCCTGCAAGATTACATTGACTTTTTTAGTGATTGGTCGACCTGAGCGAGGAGCATCTTTGACATCAAAATTTCCAAAACAAAAGCGAATGAACCATCTCTTGGCTGTGGCTTTTGATAAAGTATCTTGGCTAAGACACCAAAAAATTTTTTCACGAGCCTGCAATGCATTCTCACCTTGATCGTAGTGATATTGTAAAATATAACGAATTTTTTGCAGAAATTTCATTCATTTTTAAATGAATACAACTTTTGACACTAATGACGAAATACAAGACTGTCCATATGAAAATTGTAGACTGGAATGTCGCCTTTCAAACGCATGTTAGTTTGACTGAATCTGATTAATATTGCCTGATATATGACAAGGAACACAATCTAGTATACTTTTAAGACTATATATATATATATATATATATATATATATATATATATATATATATATATATATATATATATATATATATATATATATATATATATATAGGATACAACGAAATTGGTATTTGGAGGTCGCAATTTTGCTTTAATTTTTGACAAATATTCTGAAATATTTCGACTTGTTTTGTTAGTCATTCAAATTGGTTAAGGCAAAATTAAATAGAGACTGTTTTAGATGGAAACCCGTGATTCCCGATCTGACCAAAGTATACCTCCGATTTTTTCCGAAATTGGTACAAAGATCTGTTCTATTGTTGATAGCCTTCTGTTTTAGCGGAAGAGGATGGTAGAATCCGCCGAGATCGGCCTTGCCTGAGGACGCGTGAATGTGCTGCCAGGCTAGCGCTATGGTGTCGTGGGGTGGGTTCCTTTCTCCAGCACGAGGACCCACTACAAAAAATTTCGCATTCACGAATTACAAAGGGTCGAATTTCGGTCGACTGGTGTCAAGGCCGAGGTAACCTACTAAGGGTTGAAATTGCTTGTTCAACGAACAATTTGGGCCTAGAAAAAACGGACGGATTTGAGAGAATTCATCGTTACCGAATATACTTATGGCCAACAAATAAGAGTGGGGTATCCAGATGGAAGCAGTGCCTCCTCGCACCCTCCCAACCGAATCAAAATCCAAACGTAGACGTGGCCGTATATTTCCCATTTGAGTGAAAAAAACTCATACAAACATAATTTCCATAAACTTTTCCATCAAACGAGGAATATAAATGTGGCTAATTTATGTTATAACATTATCCGATGGAATCACATAACACTGAATCATAAAAGGGCACGTGAGCGAAAGGCCACACTAGCCGGGCAAGAGTCTCAACAACGCAATAGAAAGGAAGAGCGCGCCCGGTCGCTTGCTCATTTCAGTGGAGGGGCCTGCCATCGTTGTGGGTCACATATTTGGTCAGGGTTAATGAAGTGGAAAGACCGAATCTTCAATTCAGTAATCAAACATTTTTTTTATTTCCTTTCTTTTTGATTCCCAAACATACAAATAACTCTATACAATGTATTAATTACGTTTTTCTATTTATCGTTTCGTATTTGATAAAACTCTATATTTATGAGAAAACTGTTATTACACCTCAGTGCAAGTTAAAGTATAATCAGTATATAGAGATGAGTGCTACATCTCGGCTCAACAGGTGTCAAATCAAATCTTTTCGGTCTCTTTTTTTCTTGTTTTTTTTTCACTTCGACAATAAAGGCCATTTCAATTGAATTAAAAAATTCAGCAAAGCTATTGCAAGAAAAAAAATATTTGAAACCAGTACAAACAACTATTCCAAGTCCTAAATAACTCCTACTTATATTCAATCATATATATTCACGGCAATTCGTCTAACTACTACCTCCTTCTCACGAAAATTTTGTGTTTCATGTTTAGACAATAACTTTTCTTTTGTTACGTTACTATTGTAATTAGGGTATTCATTGTATTCTTTTATTAAATGCAAAAAACTAAGCATAATTGAAATCATTCATGTACTTCAATAAATAATTGATAAACTTTTTTTTTTTTTTATAAACAAAGTAAAACAAACAAGGGTACTTACAGGTATACTCGACGAGTGCTCGTTGACGATGTGGTGATGACTGAAATCGATTTAGTACAAAAATTCTTATACATCAAAATATTGGCTTAAGTGTAGTAGCTAGCGACGTTCGAATATCAAATTTCGTGGATGTCCTCAACTTCTCGAGAATGTACAGGGCGCAAAACGTAGTCCTCAAAGAAAGCGATTGCATGGCGTTCATATTATTGCTTGCGTTTTCAAGATTTGGTGTTTGTCGACACTACACGGCGCGGTCGCATTTTATCCGGTAGTAAAAACTATTTGCTTCAAAGTGTGTTAATTTTTAATAAATCCGATACAACTTCCAAGGGGTTATCTTCATATTGAGATTTTGACGAATGCTGTTCGATTTTCCAACCTTATACGGTGTTTGGCAGCACAGTGACGATAGACAGCACAACAATCAGCAAAATGCTAAATGGGGCGCACTAGCTAGCATTCAGTTTTCCTTATTTCAGCAATATTGACGTTACGAGTGTCGTAAAACTTTTTCTAGCTCGGAAACATGCTCTAGGAAGTGCGATCACAAGTCGAGCACAAATATATTTCACCCAACAACGCCCCGATGCGGATATCTCGTAACAACTAATTCTGCGGTAGTTCCGAGAAGCCCCAAGATATAAAATATATAAGCCCCCTGCGGCTTTGTTTGCACACAAAAAGCTCGAAAAAAAAACAATGTAGGGGTATACGGGTACACGCAATCAAAATGCTCTCTACGTAAGGACCGCGTCCGATACGATTCCAATTCAGTTGAATGTTTTCCGACTTTCCTACATACTGTACGAAAAATTAACGCACATTTCCAACCGTGCAAATCACAGTGCTGTAAGCGACTCACTGACATAACATAGTGATTTTCTCTCGGGGGTTTCTTCGATAAGCGTGGAAAGCTTTCAATTGCAATCCTTTTCAATTCGGAAAACAAAATACAAAAATTAATGCACAAAACATAGATTGCCTGCGCCAAAACTATTACCGAATCTATTGCTGTATTGTCCGACACACATATCGCATATCTTTCATTTTAACCTGAAAAACTTCACACTCGATTTGAAATGCTGAGTCAGAGTCACTTTAATATCGCAAAAAGTGGAAAAATGTTACAACAGCGTTAAATTTTGATGAAAAGCTTTCACTTTTCTAAGCTAATCTATTACTGGAATCCTTAAGGAGTTGCGTCTGAATAGAAAATTGAACACTTGAACTATCATATCGCTACAATTTATACCAGCAGCAGCGCACTCACTGTGAACTCATTGCAACTCTAAGAAAAAACTTTACGCAATCGTGAAATATTTTCTCTTGAGCGGAATACTAATCAACGGTAATCTCACCACAGAAATCTCTCGGCAAACCTCCAAAAAACCGTTTTGTACTTTTTTCACTCCGTTATTATTCTTTTTGAAGCGTAATTTTCGCAGCCAGTGGGATTTTCTTCTCATGGGGAGAAAATTCACAAGTACACGGCACTTTAAGATGAAACATCTTTCACCAAAACGAAATCTCTTTGTATCCACGCGGGGTCTGTTTTTCTGTTTTTTAGCTCCAATTTGCGACTCGATCAGCCCAACTACCTCGCTCGGTTCCTTGATTCTAACTCACCGTTGTTGCTGGTGTCGCCTTGCGGGGCCCTTGCAATGGCAGTTGAAGGGCCTTCCACCCATTCCGCTGCACACTTAAGTTTGCATTTAATGGTTTATTCTCTGGTGTTTGATTTAAGGTTCAACTCGCGGTTGTATTCGTTGTTGGGGTGGAAGTTGCAATGTTTTCTGTTGCATCCACATCTGCTATGCTGGTTGTTGGACATTCGTTTGAAGTGTTTTTTGTTGGAAATGTTTGCGTGTTATCTTTCGTAGCAGTTGTTAACTCAGTCTCATTTGCGTCCATTACCTTAGTCAAAATTGTGTTATTTTGATATTTTAAAGCCCAAAAATACATGGTTAATATTCGGGAATCAGTTATTCCATAGACTTTCTACACATTTTAAGATTGATTTAACAGGCAGCCAATTGCACGGTTAGTTATTTGCGGGACAACTTTCGAGGAAGGAATATACCACAAAAATGCTGCGTATGTTGATTTGTGTTTGATTCAGGCGGATTGATAAAGTGGTTTGCTGGTTTCATTTGTTTTAATTTTATCTGCTATAGTTTATCCAAAAATTATTGCCACGGAAAATTTATTCCAGCAACGGTCCCGAATTGGAACATTTGAGAGATAGCTTTAAGAAGAAATTTCAGAATAGACTTGAATTTAAGGATGAAAAAAATCAGGAGAAATTGTTTTGCTACTTTTATGAATAATTTGTTTAAAATAACGTGAAATAATGTCCCTTAAAATTTAAATCAATCTTCACCGTAAAATCTTAGCGTACAATGCATACTACTAGATGCTATATAAGTCGCATGCTTTCTAAATCGTACTCCAGTTGCGAAAGCCGTATGTTCATTGAATACTTTTAATTCAATCCGCTGTTAGTAAATTCTGACATCACTTCCTGAAACGGCTAGAGAAGTATCACTTTCATCCAAGCATAAATCAGATATATGATAAATTGCTCATGGAGTGAAATTTAACTTGAAGATAACTTGCAGTTGCAAAAACGTATTGAGTTCGTATAAGTAGAAAAATTAAAATTAACTATCTCACCTCTAAGCATGGTGGTCGCCATCACCGGTGTGTATCTAAGAGTGATGGCCTGAGGAGAATTAGTACACATGTCGAATCCACCATCTTTTAACATCTTTCTTCTCTAATAATTTTTCAGAAAAAATTATAATTCAATGCATTCATGTAGCTGCAAAACATTTCCATGAGTAATTTAAAAAAGCTTTCGGAGCCATCCGAAAGAGTGATCGATATCCGCGCGACGTAATGAAAAAACTTCAATGTAGAGCAAATTCTGTTGTATAGATTTACATTGAATTGATGTGAAAAGGGTGAAATGATCCAATTAACCTTTGGCTAATACAAGATATATGATAGTTTTCTTCTAAAGGAAAACAATTCCAGAAAAATCAAGTGCTGTCATAGATCCCACATGTCCAGGAAAATTCGCAACATTACTTTGCTCCTTTAAGTCCCATATTTTTAATTGTGAGTCCTCGGTTCCAGTTCTGAACATAAGACAATCTGGGTGAAATTTGGCACTATGTAGAAACACTGCCACTGTGTTTGTTCTACGTAATTTCTTCTAAATGCGGTAATAAACAACACTTTTTAAGTCCGAGTATGAAAATAAAAACCCAAACGACTGGATCTTAACTCCGCTGTAATGGATGACGGCTCGATTATAAAAAGATCTTGGATTAAAACATATCAGAACTAAATTCGACTCCTATGAATGTTGCAAATTTTTGCAGTAGAGAGTTTTGCATTGGAGTCAAGAAATGACATTTTAATATACATGCATGTGTCAGGATGGCGGAATGGATAATGAATAAAACCAATCGAATTCAACCAATTTAGTTTTTTTTATTTAATTAATTTCTCTCCGTAAGCAACACGTCTACTCGGCTTTGCTGGTGTGCTTGACTGCTACATTTCACGACTGGCATACGTTGTTGCTAGTTGTCCAGTTTCCCCAGAGTTGACAGCTCGGGCATCCTGAAGTGACTCGACACATCTTCAACCAAGGCGGGATTGGAACTAACTTCTGATTCGTCATCCGTTGATTCATCGTCGCTCATCGCTTCAGGTCCCAAGAAACACCAGTGTTTAAACCACTCCGCGTGGAATACAGATTAGAACGATCGTTGATTCCGTTGGCAATCTTCTAAATCTCCAATGAGGTATCGGTCGCAATCCAATGCCCGATTTATTACATACGGTCCCTTGTAGCGTGGTTGTAATTTTCGAGATTCTCCGGTTGCAGAAGGTACGCTATTGACCACAACCAGATCGTTAACCGCCAACTGTTTTGGTTGCTCGTGTTGTTTGTCGAAATGTTCTTTCCATTTTTGCTTTACGATGTTAATTCTATTCACGATTTTGTCATAGCAAATTTCTTTGGATTTAGTCCCATCCAACTCGTGTAGCGCTTTGAACTGCTTATTTGGAAGAATGTCACGTAGCTGGTATCGGAATACATTCGCATTTGGCATGTGACCGCTAGTCGAGTTTGTTTGGGAATTTAAAAAAAACTGAAGCCTTATAAGATTTCGGTTCCATTTGCGTTCATTATCTGTTGAAGTTCGCAAATATAAAAGAACAGATTGATGCGCTCCTTTGATTTGGTGATTCGCTCTGGAGGTGCTGACCGCATTTAAAACATGGCTGATATCGTTATCAGGACAATAGCTTTCAAACTTTTTGGAAGTGAAAGCTGCGCCTTGGTCTGATATGATTCGTCACGGAGGCCCAAAAAAGGAAATTCGATCATTTAGCGCATAAATTACTGGGAGCGTACCCGACGACTTTATAGCTTTTAACACAATATATTTCGAAAATCAGTCAGTTATTCCTAGCTCGTATTGGTTTCCAGCGGTACTTTTAGGAAAGGGTCCCAGGTGGTCTACGTGCATCGTTTCGAACGGGATAGGGATAACCGGGCTAACATACAGTTTCCCAACTGACTTCTCAGCAGCTCTTTTAAAATAACAGCACTCGATAAAGGCAGCGATATATCCCTTAACGTAATTTTGCATTCGCTTAAACCAATAATAGGGCCGTATCTGCTCTAACGTTTTGTCCACCCCAAATTGTCCTCGGTCATCATGAGCTTTCTTCGCAACTCTCCAGCGTACAGCTTTTGGCACGACCCATCGAAGGTCTCCTCGCACTTTCCGATATAGTTGGTTGGTTTCCAGTACGTAGCCCTCCCGTAACTGCGCCAGATGGTCGGAACACTGTTCGCCTCGAATTATCTGCGTGATAATTCGTAGTGCCTCGTCCCATTGATGCATTGTAACCAGCCAGTCTTCGTCGGTAAAGTTGACTGTTAAAATCCTCTCAACAACTTCAGTGGTGTTTTCGGTAGGTGCACGACTTAAGGCATTAAGGTGAATTAGTTTAAAATCATACTCAGACATCTTCAGTCACCATCGTGCTATCCTTGGAGGTAGGGGCTTCTTGAGTCGCACCGAGGTAACCGCAGATCAATCTGTTACAATCGTGAAAGGTTTCCCTTACACATAGATTCGGAACCTCTCCAACGATTCTACGATAGCGAGTACTTCCAGCTCATATGTATGGTAATTTTTCTCTGCCTCGCTACAACGACGGCTATAGTAGCTAACCAGTTTAATCACACCCGAAGGTTCTTTCTGGAACAACAACCCGGCCATCCCTTTGGAACTCGCATCTGTATGGATCTCATGGTGTTTTGTCTGATCGTGCAAGTACAGAATAGGCTCGTTGGACAACATCTCTTTCAGACGGCAAAATTCGGCTTCTTGATCAGCATCCCATAGGAAAGTTGCATTTTTCTTCAGGAGTAGGTGATTGGTCGTGCTATTTTGGCAAATTTTTTTTTATAAGTTCCACCGGAGAAGCAATCGACGATTCACTCGGCTGAATAATGTTTTTTTTTCAATAATTCGTCTAGAATTTTTGTCACCACAGTTCTTTTCGCAAAAGCAATGCGATGAAGTCTGTGGTAGATGAGTTTATCTGATGTTAACCAGATTTTCAGCTGTCCCAGCTTAGACTTCCCAATCTCCAATAGATTTTCAGCGAAACAATCTTTATCTAGCTTGCAATACTCGTCCTCGTTCAAGTTCTTTTTGTTTTCAATTTTACAAACTCCATCTCCAATGATTAGGCTTAGACGTTGGCTTTTTAGGAGATCGGCTCCCATTAGAGCAGCACAAGGCAACATTCCATCTTCCACGATATAGAATGTGTTAAGAAAATCCCTTTTATCAAACTGCATATCCGTTTTGATTTTTCCCTTAGAGTGATATTTGCCTCCACCGAAGCCAGAAAATTCGATTTCAGTCGGTTGGACTGGCCCAATTGCATCAGCAATTGATCAAGCTAATAATGAACGTGAGCTTCCTGAGTTTACTATTGCGAATATACTTTTTTCCTTGACAGTAATTTTTTTCAGCGGCAATAGCAGTCCAGAAACAATTGATAAATTTTCCTCCTCCTGTGGTGTAGCTACTCTCGGTTGTTGAGCTCTGTTGAGGCATTTACTCGTTCTATGTTCCGTCCAACAGCTATGATCGCTACGCGGTCGTCGTTGTGGATGCGGACATTGCACTGCCAAATGACCAATCTGACGGAAATTGCAACATGTCGGTCCGGTTTCGCGCATTTTAATTGGCCTAGTATTCGACGCTCTTACCAACTGGTCGCTTAGCGGCACAAATTCACTACGTGATGCACGCATCTAATGCGGTTCTATAGGCGGCACAACATTCTCCTCAAAGTGGCTAATCGCCATGTGAAATTCTTGTAGTTCTTCGAATACACTTCCCGCAAGAGCATTTTGCAGTGCTGGATGACTGAGGCTTCGTCGGAGATACTTTATGATTTCTGCGTCTGACACTTCTCTCCGTGGGCCAATTGCTGTCATTTTATAAAAGTATTTGTACAAACTTTCCGAATCGTTCTCATCAACTTTAAATACACATCGATTTTGTCAATTCGAGTAGGAAAGTCGATCACTAGTTTGTTCGTAAACTTTGAGAAACTTTTAAATACTTGTATTTGTCTGTCGTTCCATATTTTTGCATTTCCGCACAGTTTTAATTGTGCTGCAAGCAATACCAATTTATCGTCCCAAGCGTATACCTCCTCCAACTCGCATCTGCGCTTAATAAACTGTTTTGCCGTGTAGTCTCGCTTATTCGGGTCCAAACTTGGCAACATCTCCGCAATGTCGCGGATGGAGAAAAATGTTCTCATTTGCCGTTATGTTGATTCTAGGAATGCCTACTCAGTTTCCAGCAAAATGCGTTCGCGCTATTGAAAATGTTGAACCGCCGTGTTGCCTCATGCTCATGCATCACCTCCCCGGCTTCTCGGGGTGCGCCCGTCTCCTCCGTAAGGGTAATTTCGTCGTCATGACCACTCGCGTTGCCACTTAAATCTCGCACAATTTGAACTTCGGTCATCTGCCTTGGAGTACTGCTTGCTTTTGGGAAATCTGTCTGCACTAATTTTTTGATTAATTTGGGTTTATTTTCCGATGTTGGTAGCCCACGCTCGCTGCACAAGTCTTGCATCTCTTTTTAGGGTTTTGTACTAAAATACAAAACCCTCTTGCAATCACGACCTGTGTCCGTCCGTCCGTCCGTCTGTATGGCACAGCACTTTTTCTCCGAAACTATAGGAGCTACAGCCATGAAACTTTGCGGATTGGTCAGAAGTGGCGACTTCTTGAAAGTTTTGGGGTGGAAAAATTTTTCAAAGAGGTTTAAGGGGGTCTCCCCATATAGGGAGGTGACCCTTCAAAAACAGTTTTTGACCATTGGTAGTCGAACAGGGTTTCGTTGGAAAGGTCTCAATGAGATCTTTTCAAAACAAGTCTTAAAATTGCCGGGCAGGGGAAGGGAAAATGTACGAACTTTTCGCGTACCCCCCCCCCCCCCCTTGCGATTGGACACCTTTCATCCGAAAAATCTGAAAAAAAAATCATGAATGTAGGCCTTAATGAGTACAACAACAACAAATACATGAGAAGTTGACTTTGTTAGTAATACTATGATTTATCGGTTTTATGTTTTCTTGAATAAAATCTTAACGCTACCCTTAAATTCAACGAAATTGATATACAAATGACTATTTATAAGGTTGATCTGCCCTGTAAGTTAATAAAGATTGAATATTATAGTGATTTGAAATTTCCTGTTTTACTATGGAAAAATATGCGCTGTATTACTATGGAACCATATGGCTATGGAACAATATGTGCTTTTTACCAACTCAGACACTACAGGTTTGCTAGGATTTGCATGAAAGTTTCAGGAACAATAGGTATTGTGAATAGCTTTGAGAATGAGTTCAGCTAGTGGTATCAGTAATTATACAACAAAATGGTGGCTGTTATAAATGCGAAGGTTGAATAATTTTGAGATATTTTTCCCCAACTTCAACGCTTAAGGTGCATGCTTTTACCAGTTGATTCAATTTAATGAATGACTGAAGATGAGTACCTACAATTAATACTCATAGGTGAAACAAGTCGAGGAGACAGGAGAGAGCTCCTAACAGAAGGGCTTTGTACCCACACTAGTGATCGAAAAAGAATGTTGATGCCATGAATCGATGATTACAGTACAGGGGAGTGGCCCCTGAAAACAATTTCTTCAAAGGTAGCCGATATGAGTACCAAATGAAAGGTCTTTATGAGAGCTTTTCAAAACACTCCTTAAACTGAAAGTTTTTGCTTCATTGGGGGCACGAAAGATGTGTTTCCCCTCTCGTGATTGGACACCTTTGAACTAAAAAAAACTGAAAATTAAGGGAGATATTTATTAATACAATAATAACAAATACCTCAGAAGCCAAAATTCGTTCATCTTTGTCAATAGTAGTATGATCTTCAAATTTCACATTTTCTCCAATAAAATCGGATGGATGCCTTTAAGCCCAATCTTAAACAAGGTCCCAATACTCTGTGAGTTTGATGAAACTCGTATTATATTCACGGAAGTTATATTCATTTGAAATTTCGCCAATTACAACAAACATAATACACTATTTTGGTGTTTTATAGACTTTCCATTGAACCCGACCCTGCAGTTTTGATTTGATCTTTTTAAAATTTCCAGATAAGATCCATGACATAAATGCTTTTGGAATTTCATGATTTGAATGATTTTTGTTAGTTGAAAATGGAGAAACAATGGATTTTCTTTTAAATGAGCAAATCTCTTTGAAATATTTCTTGATATTATTTGTTGCTGGTGATTGCATTTTATAAGTTGAGTACATGACATGAGCAACTTGTTTTGTTTTAATCGCGTACATGACTGATCCCACTTCTGATATGTCAGGATAGCAGAATGGGTAATGAATAAAACCAATCGAGTTCAACCAATTTCGCTTTTTTTTATTTAATTAATTTCTCTCCGTGAGCAATACACGTCGAAGTCAAAGTTAAAGTCAAAAGCGCTTTATTTAATACTAATCGTTATAAATTTTAAAAGAATATAAAGCAAAATCCAAACAATAACAATAAAAAACTTAATGGCCCAAATGGCTCTCTAAATTTGTACGTTATCATTCATCACATTTAAAAAAAAAAAAAACTATAGCAAATTCAAATCAATGGATTATTACATATTTTTAAAATTCAATTGGAAAAAGGAGAAAAAACCAACCAACACTATTCTAAAATTATTTATCATTTTAACACTGCAGCGAACTTTGATCCTACACCTAATACGTTTTAACTTAATTCTAATAAATGCAATCAAAAACTTTATCTTATACTTAAAAAATCTATAACAATGTTCCTAACCTAAGCGTTTTACCTTATTTCTAACCTTATATAATAAACATAATATAAACCTAACCTATACCTAATTTTTAACAAAAATAAACAACAACACTAAATGTAGCAATAATGAGCTGAAACTCAAAAAACGAAATAACGAAAAACACCAAAACTGAAAATAAACACGAATAATTTAGACATTGTCATTCAGCCACCAATACCTGGATTGCTCCGTCTCAACTCGATCAGCTTCAGCGAATCTAGCAAATGAGTAATTCCATTGAAATCGTTGGTCTCGTGAACTCAAATTCGGAGGATATTTTATCTTCTTATCGGTGGCCCGTCGATATATGTGATATATGACTGGGACGCCGTCAGAATCAAAAACATATCGATTCATGTCCAAATGCACGAATGCTTCTGGAGGAATGAAGCCAGTAGCGAGGCAAATCGCTATATACCCGTCTGTAGGGTGGAACGGCTGTGAAATCCAAGGGTTTTCAATCACAGTTATAGATCTTGCGATATGATTCCGAAGAAGCTTCAATATGAAGATATCGACCCTCGTCACTTCAGCAGTTTGATAAATTCTTCTATTCGATATATAATGTTTCCAATCCGTCTCAAGCTTTCTGTACAAACTAGTACATGCACGAAGACATTTCCTTTCGAAAACTCTTAATTTTTCCATAGTACTAGCGCTCTGGTTGTACCAGATCTGACATCCATATGTCTAAACTGGTCTAACCAGGGTCTTGGAACAGATAATTTTGACCTTTTGATTAATGTATTTGGAATGTAAGAGCTTTCGTAGGGCCACGACTACTTTTAGTGCCTTACAGAGCATGATTTTCACATGTTCAGTATAGTACAGATACTGATCGAGATAAACACCGAGGTATCGAACACAGGATTTATGTGGAACTCGTTCTAAACTACCCTCGCCAGCCATGATGTGGAAATCTTTCCAATTACGTTTCAGGTCTTGACTGACCCTCTGCAGCGTTGTCCGAAACAAGATTGTTTCACACTTCTGCGCATTGATTTTCTTTCGGAAATTGTCAGTGTACAGCTGCACATCATTGAACATTTTTTGGAGATTGCTCTTAACTATTATCATGATCAGATCATCAGCAAACGCTACCAATGATCGCGTTGGCGAGACGTTAAAATCAAAGCCGTTCAATAGCTTGCGAATGAAGATTGAGAAGAGCAGACCATTCAAGACCTTGAACTCGCGCATTGTTGTCAGATTTTCATCAGTTACAACAAACGATTTCCCGTATAACATATTGAACATCATGGCGACAAGGTGTCTGGGGAACTTGTCCTGAAGGAGTTTAAAAACCACACCACACACCACACACCACACCGTATCAAAGGCTTTCTCCATATCAATGAGACATGCTCCAACACATTGTCTTTCATTTAGTTTCCAACGGATGTCTGAGGTTACTTTCGTTATTGCATGTATGGTCGAATGCCTGGCACGAAAACCAAATTGGCAATTCGGCATCAACTCATATTTCTCAATGTGGGCGTTTAATGCTCTGTTGTGTATCACTTCAAACACCTTGCTGATGTTAGGCAGCAAGCTGATTGGGGGATAGCTTTTAGGGCATGAAGATTCTTTTCCTTTCTTCAAGATCGGAAATACCTTAGCCTTTTTCCACTCATTTGGGAAATATGAATTGTTCAACATGTTGTTGAACAATATGCAATAATTCCTAATAGCAACCTCAGGCAAATGTCGGAGAACTATATTTGGAATACCGTCATTACCACATGATTTCTTGTTGTTTATCTTGCGAAATATGAAACACAAGTCTTCATAGCTGACAAAATAATCAATAAGATTCAAGCTCGGTATGAGGTCAGATGTTAATGTTTCATCGAAATGAAGAATTGATTGGCCGTTCAGGCTTAATTTGAAGTCGGAAATTTTTCCTTCAACGACCTCCGAAAATATTTCATTCCTTGTCTCTGGGTTTGGCAGATGAACCAATTCAAAATGTGTACTAATCAGAGCAAGCTTCTGCAATCCATCACATATAATCCTGTTTTCATTTCTTTCCGGAGTCGTACTATCAATTTCGATACCAGCTCTATCGAGAAGATTTATCTCATCACAAGCGACTTCAAGATTCGATACCTTCACTCGAGACTTCCTACGGAATAAGCCATTCACTTTCGCGAAAACGCCATCTGGGTCCTGTGGGCTAATACCCCTCAGTTTTTCCGCCCATTGATTGCTGACCTCACTCCTTGGAGTATGAACGGACTAAGTTGCGGACATTCTTCAGGTGTAATTTCAACAAAGCCAACGAGGGATGGTTGTAGTCCAAAAATCGTCGATAAATATTGTTGACGCGGGTGAGAAGAAGGCTTTTCAATCTTTTGAATCTTGCGATGGTTGGTATTTCATATCCTTCCATATTGTGTCGATGTTTAATCTTGGGAACAACTTCCTCAATCGTTTCCAACGTCAGCATCTCTAACTTCGACAAAAAGAGATCTATTTCATCGTCAGTTAGATTTCTGTTATTAAGAAACATTGAACAAGCGTTGCCATCATCAGAAGAGGGACATTGCTTCTGGTACTCCCGATTAAACCTCTTTTGAAACTTTCCCCAGTCTGTTTTTTTGAAATTCAACCGATGGTTTTCATGTTGAACTGGAATGAGGAAGAAATCATCCCTTTGATGATTGATTTCCATTACGATTGCGTTATGGTCGCTATCGTAAGGAAGCACCTGCAGTTTCCGTTGAGGACTATTAAAGCTGAATTCAAGTCTCGCGTCAGCAATGCAGAGGTCCAAATATGAATTTGTCCTAGGGTATGTTGGGAACTTCGACCCATATAGATTGCACCTGTATTCAATTTGGTTCTCTGTTATCCATGATTTCAGGAATACACCTCTTGGATTATTGGTGGCGTTTAGCCATGATGTATGCTTGGCATTCAGGTCACCGGCAAAAATATAATAACTATGCAGCCTGTTCAATTCGAGTATTTCAAACAAGGAATTGAGTTCCTCCTTGAACTTGAGAACATTTTGACCAGTTGCATAGGCAGAGATAACGAAGAGGTTATCCCCACCTGGCAGTGAAATTTTGATGACGGACACTTCAAGAAATTCAAAGTTTTTGAATTCGACTTTGTCAATATTTTGGAAACAACAGGGTCTTTGGACCAATATCCCGGTGCCACCTCCCCCATCACTTATTACCCTATCGTTTCTTACGAATGCAAAATCTTTGAATTCCATGGAGTGCCATGAATTGAGGTGGGTTTCAGTGAGAAGTATGATGTCAGGCTTTTGCTTAACAACAAATTCAAGGAGATAATCACGTCGATGTATAGCAACGATAGAGTTGACGTTGATCGATATGAGGCGAAGCCTATCCATGGGAATATGACCGGATGACAAGTTATTATTAGGCATTTGAAAGACATAAACGCTGAAAAGCAAAGTTAATTTTTGAATCTTGTTTGTCGATTCCCTCCGATAAAGAATTAAGTTGCTGGTAAATTTTGAGAAGCAGCTCATTATTGCTACTTACATTATTTACATTATTTCCAGCATTTTCTGCTGGTCCTCTAGCGGCGAGTGCAAATGATACTCCGGGCTTGACGAAGTTGGAAGGTATGATATTACGGTGTACTTGTGCTTGCTTTGGAGCAAATTGAACTTTTGTATCTTGATATCGGGAGCATCCTCGATATGATGCTGGGTGACCAAAAACACCACAGTTAACGCAGTATAATTTTTCTTTAGGCTCCGTCTGAGCCAATTTGCACTCACCGGGAGCATGAACGTCTTTGCATTTAACGCAACGATAGTGCATGGCACAATTGGCAGCCGAATGTCCAAATCTTAGACACTGGTAACACTGGTTGACTTATCTTTTCTGGAGGCGTTCCCACCTCACCACTCTGAAATTCAAGTACCTTATTTGTTGAAGGGCACTTGGACTGCTTTCATTTGCAATTTGTACCAGGTAAAGTGGTAAATTCTTCCTTTCTATGGTCGACCTTCTTGTCGCAAAGGCTTTGACTGAAACAAAAGCAAGATCTGGTGCAGCCTCCTTGAGCACCTGAAGAAGATCGACCGTATCTTCTCCGCTGTCCAAACCCTTCAACAAGAAGGTCTGATTCTTTTCACTTTTTGGGGTATAGGTGAAGTGTGGAACCTCCCCAGAAATCAGCGCATCTTTGGCTGACTTGAAATCAACCAGTGATTTCGTCTTTATAGTTAATTTTTCGGCATTAACTCTTTTGATTTCGAAATTGGCCAGTTTATTTTCGGCTGCCAATAGCCGAACCATATCTTTCCCGCTTTGTCCGAACACGTTGATTGGGGGAACTTTTTTTGTCTTGTTGGAAGCTTTTTCAGAGGAACCAGCAGAACTGCGGGCTGGTTTTTTCTCCTTATTTTTGTTCTTTAAATATTGAATAAAATTAACGTCGTTATCTTGATTGAAATTACCTCCGGTGTTTTCTTCGATTTCCATATCTTCGGCTAATCCCTCCAGCGCTGCAAAATAATTTTGGCTCTCGTTGGTGCCACCAGCACTTAGAACTTCCTCTGGATTTACTTGCTTTGTATTTTTCTTCGGCTTTGTTACCTGTTGCCATTGATTTTGTGGCTGCGTCTTTTGAGGCTTCATTCCTTTCTTGAAAAGATCCTTGAGAGACTGTATCTCTTGCCTTAGTTCATCATTTTCTTTCTGCAATTTGGCCATTTGTTGATTGTCCGCTATTATTTGCAGCTTGCACCCTCCATCTACGGAGTTTTCTTCGTTATGTTTTCTTTTGGTGATTGTCGCCAGTTTCTTAGTCGTCGTTTCCCCAGGTTGCCCTAACGGTGGGAAGCCGTCGGGCTCCTCCATACCAGCGGCGAAGTTTTCTTTGGTAATTTGTTTTTCGTTACCAATCGAAGTTAAAAATATTCGATACAAATTTCCTGAGTCGATTACTTCGACAATATAAGATTTTTTCCGATAACAATTAACTTCGGACTAACGTTTTTAAAAAATTAATTTTAATTTTTGAAAACTTTTGACAGGAGCGATTTAAAAGACGTTTAAACGCAAAGACTACTACGATCCATTCTCCTGCATATGGTACATGTATTCAAGAAACTGAATTTCAATATATATGAGATGAGAAAATTGCCACGAAAAAGTGTGAAGTAAAAAAACTTCTAGAAAAACAGAAAACCGACTTCAAAATGCCCTAAAAAGTATGAAATAATTTTTATGAAAGCGCTGCCAAATCAATTTTCTCGTTTCGACACTTAAACTTCCAATAGGTGCAACATTACAAAGGAAACAGGGTGAAATTGATATGGCACCGTTCCATAAAATTTATTTAATCTTTTTAAGGTATTTTGAAGTCGGTTTTTCTTCTTTTTTCCAACAGTTTTTTATTTTTTAGGAACTCTATTTTCATGGGTCTTTATGAGTTTGGGTATTTTAGCACTGATGTTTATTTTCACTATAAAACAAACTTTGGTCAACGTATTTCGCATACATCTTCTGAGGAATCCAAATGTGTCTATTAATGCGCTGTCACCTGGCCGTCAGTGACAACATGATCTAAAGATGTCACTTAAATATTTCTGGCAATACAAAAAATGTTTGCAAAAATGGCTTTTTAGCGAACAATGGAGTTTCCTTCATTTCTCATAACGATTTCATTACCATAAATATGCTTTTTAATTTGAATAAACTGCGCAAATTGTTATTTATTTAAAAATCATAATATATTCTAAGTACGTTTTCAGAATTTTGCGGCGTCATGTATACCATAAAATCGTATGAAAAGGTAGATTTTTCCACTCGTGTAAGCATTTCATTTCAATTCTAAGAGGCAGCCACCATAAACTGCTTATTTTCAATAGACCGAGATTCAAATGTAGTCTTATACTTATTATAATTCAGCTGAAATGCAATTGTATGAAGCTTGCGAAATAAATTCAATTGTTATGCGAAATTGCAGCAATGAAAGCTAACAATAAGATTTTCCGCTGAAAAAATCTTTTTGTGGCGCAGGTATGTCGCTTAAATTCCAATTAGTTAAATAGAATCTGTTGCCAGCAAATTGTTGTATTCTCAACAATTGTCTGTTTGGTCTTAATAAATTCCGACATGTGAAAGTAAAGCAAAAATTTATTGTTTATTCATGTCTACATGTGCTTGAAATTGTATCTAATACGACATGTGTCCACAGAGTTCACTTTAAATGTTACAATTAACACAAATAACGTTAAGTGTATGTGAAATCGCTGAAAATAAAATGAATTTGTTGAAAATAAGTGCACGCATCTAAAAATAAATTTACGCCTGATTTAATTGAATTAACGCATTAGTGATCAGAAAAACTACGCAGAATACTAACAAGCGCTTGTTGTTCTGTCTTTTGTTTATTTTGCAGATATGCAAGCGCTGCACGGAACACGACGCTCTAACAGCTATATCAGAACTACTAAACAAACTATTTGTTGCTACTAATAGATACTTTTTATTACTACCACTACCATTTATACTACATCATCACCATTATCATCATCTCAACAAAAACACGAAAACAACCACCAGAAATTCCACCAAAACGAAAATAAGACCAGCACAATGTTCAAGCTCAGGCTCGACCGCAAAATCCTGTGAATTAGCTCGCGCTTGTAATTTTCGCGACAATAGGCCACCTGTGGAAAGCTCTGCGTAGTGGAAAATCGTTAAAAGTGCATTGGGAATCGCGAATCGCTGGCCTAGTTGTTTTTTACGAGCGCCCGATTTTTGTTTTTCGAAAATTGCCGCCAAGTGTCTCATTTCCGTTTCAATTTCATGTTGCCTTGATTTTAATTCACTTTCATTTTCTGTTTTATTTTTCTACCCGGGGAAAATCGGAAAATAGTGCCAAATTGCGGAAAGTGCGTTCAAATTGATTGAAAAGTGTTCGATTTTTCAAAAGCGGAGGAAGTGTACGTCGCAACAATTTAATCGAGCGGTAAATAAATACATCAAGGAAAACGATTGATTCTTTCGTGGGTGAAAATGTGCGGTGCGACGCGTGCTGGAAAATTTGAAAAATTCGTTTCCTTTGAATCGCGACCGATAAAAGAATGGGGTTTGAGAGTCATTGCCTTGTAAGTGTTCGGGATCGGTCCATCGCGAGATCGATTGACTACTCGGATTTGACGGATCGATTTCGGGAGGCGATGAATTTAAAATGGCCGGGCCCCAGATTCAACGACCGACTGCGACAGGATATAGTGAAATCGGTGCTCGGACATCGACAGGCGTTACCCACTCAACATCGGCCGACGGTTATGAGTGCAGCGGTATTACCGGCGGAAGCATCTTATATCGCAGCGGTAGCGGGGGCGGTGGGATCAGTAGTATCGCCGTGGTGGGCGGTAGTGTGGGTGGTGGTGGAAACGGTGATCGTAGTGGCCATAATCAGCAACAGGAAAGCCGTTCTGGCATTAGTAGTAGTGATGCACTTATTGTTTCCGGATCACAGGTGGAAATACTCGTCGACAACGCCTCCAACAAATGCAACAAAACGAACGACGTCGAACAGGGTAGCAAAAGGGTGCGACATAAACACCGACCGTTACTACGACGCTTTTTCACTTATGTAAGGAATGCCTTTTCGGGTGTGAATTTCTCATCATCACATGGTAATTAATGATTTTATTGTAAACCTTTCTAGAATGAATATTTTTGAAGGATATAATTTTAAGGTTTTTCCAAATTTTAACATCGGTCTGCAAAGATTTATGGTTAACTTTCTCTGCTAACAAAGATTAATTATTCAAACCTGTTGATCAATTTTCCAATGTAATAATTGAATGAAACTTCGAATGTACACTAAATAATAATTATATTTTAATTATTCATAAATACTTTAACAAGATGAAATGCTGATGTTTATTCAGTGAGCGGCAAGAGTTAGACCAGCTAAATGACTGACTGTTAGGATGTATGCATGCAGGAGTAATTGCTATGCTAATGTGAAGAGTCAAATATGTTAAGAGTGCGCTTACCCGTTAACGACAAAAGAAGTATTTGATTTCGTAGCAAAATAAAGAATTTGAATAAAATAACCAATATGTGAGGGCACTACACAGTATTATAATGTTAAATAGTATGTTTCTCCGGTATCTTGACTGTTCTTGTCGATCTGATTTTGTACGTCATTGACCGCTGTTTAAGTAATCCTTTCGGTTTGGTCGTTTGCTTCGTCGATTGGTCGGGAATTCTTAATGGCTATTGTTGAACCAATTTCTTGCTTTCCTGCTGAACTTATTCCAAATAGAATGATTGGAAACTCTTCCGAACAGATTGGTATACTTCAGCTCATGATTGAGACTTTGAGTTTACGATGCAATCTTTCAATCATTCTACTTGCTTATGATGTAATGATTTTATCCCGTTCGTTCAAGATTTCCTGAAGGAAATCTAAACCACTCTCACCGGTGAAGTGTTGGCGCGTGCCAATGGATTGTACTCTACATGTAAACTGGCCAGGATACCCTTAGTCTACTCCGAGGTGATTGCTTGCACGCTAGCTAGTTCGGAGAGGAATTTTGGTCGCAGGTCTTCCGTGGGCAGACTAAACCCAAATACAATTTCTCAGCCACTGGTTCAAATTTCCGTTTAAAACATGCTACAAAAATTTCCTGAAGATAACTTTTCGCAGTTAGTTCAACTATGTTTTCGTGAGACTTCCGACCGATCCACAACAACCAAAAGCAAATCCGCACGTTCCTGACCTCAATTCCAATACGGTGCCGGATATGATCTCCTCTAATTTTAACTGAAATATTGTACGCTAATAAAAACATTAAACTACTGAAAGGAAAGAAAAGGTTAATTTGGTATAGGGTTTTCCAATAAGAGGTGTTATTTTGATATTAAAAGGAAAATGCCATTTTTTAATATAAATGATCAGACGTTTATTCCATTCTAAAGAATAAAGTATTTTTTTTTGTGGTAGGGAGGTGAAGGCATTTACGCCCGCCGAGTCTGGCAGTGTGGGACTCCCATGGAGGATACCCTTGGACTACCCACTAAACACCTCCCCTGTCAATCTGAGAACCTAGCCTGGAACCGTTTGACATATTACTTCGGGCTAAGCCTCATTTCCCTACGCGTTTAGGCGCCACCGGGCTACAGGGATCCCTTTTCCAGCGGAAGGAGGGGAAGGGAGAGGGATTTCTAGAAAAGACACCCCTCCGCCCTGGACGCCTCCAGGCACTCATATATTTTCCTTTTTATCTTAAGGACTGCCCGAGCGTAATGTGCCACACAGTTCCATTTGTCAACGGATGTGAGCATCTCTCCAGTGAGTTCATCCGGAGAGAGATCTCCCTCTTACATACAAAAAATGTGTGGTAGGCATCATCGACCTCTCCAGCACAGAATATGCAGTCAGGAGACCGTGACTTACCAATCTTGTGCAGGTAAGACCGAAAGTATCCATGTCCACTCAGTAGCTGAGTTAGATAGAAGTCAGTCTCACCATGCCTTCGATTGAGCCACGGCCTCAGGTCACCAATAAGGCGTGCGGTCCACCTACCTTTTGTATCGCTCACCCAGGACTGTTGCCAATCACTGAGTGAGCGCTCTCGTTCTTCGTGGGCGACAGCATCTCTGTCGCATTCGTTCCTCCGCAGGTAGATTCTGCGGCGCTCCTTGGCAAGGAGGGCAATGGGTATCACTCCTGCGGTGACCAGCACTGCCGACTCTGAGACAGTCCGATATGCAGATGCAATCCGCAGCGCTCCTCGTCGCTGCACCTGTGCCAAGCGCTTTCGATACAGCTCCTTGTTGAGAGCCTCACATCATATTTCCGATCCGTACAACAGCACAGATTGTACTGCACTCATCAGAAGTCTTCTTCTTGATGAGGTGAGACCCCATTAGTCGGCTGGAAGCCGAAACACTCGCTGCAGCCTTGTCAGCTATCGCCCTGATTCGCTCGGAGAAACGCATCTTTGAGTCGATCAAAATGCCCAGATACTTCACTGCTAGTTTAGTCTCAACGAGTGCTTCCCCAATGTTGATCATCCATGCTCTAGGGATTCTCTTCTTTGTCAAGATGACTTCTTCGGTTTTCTCCAAAGCTAGGTTGAACCCGCGAGCAGTCATCCAGTCCCTCACTCGGCGCATTAGCATACCCAGTCTGAGTTGCGCTTGTTTAACAGTGCGTCCCGCAACTAGCGCCGCGACATCATCTGCATAGCGCGACTCATCCGGCAGCTCGATTCTCAGTAGCCCGTCGTACGTGATGTTCCACAGGTCTGGGCCAAGGATGAAGCCTTGTGCAACACCCGATGTAACTTCCATCCTCCGCCGACCCTCCTTCGTCTCATAGAGCAGGCCTGGTCTGTCAGGTAGCTCTTCAAAATCCGCATCAGATATTCTGGAACTTGAAAAGAGTTTCCCAGTGCTTCCAGAATATCCGCCCATCTAGCGGAATTGAAGGGGTTTCTGACGTCAAGCGTCACGAGCAACACAACCCTTTTGTTTGACTGGCAGTGAGCCTCTGCTCTTTGGACCGCGCTCACTACTTCCGCTATCGCGTCAATAGTGGAGCGACCTGCTCTTAAACCATACTGTCGTGGAGATAGGTCCCCGACAGAACGGACCGCGTCAGTGAGTCTTCCCTTGATGAGTTTCTCGAGCACTTTCCCAGCCGTGTCTAGCATACATAACGGGCGGTATGCAGACGCCAACTCGGAATTTCCCTTCACCTTGCTGATCAGTACGAGCCTCGCCACTTTCCAGCGTTCCGGAAATACACCTTCCTAAAGGCAAGCGTTGAACATACTGAGCAACAAGTCAGGACAAAGCTTGTAGACAAGCTGCAAAACCTCAGCAGGAACGCCATCTGGTCCCGGTGCCTTCCTTGCTTTCATGGATAGAATTGCCTGCTCCAGTTCCATAATTGTGAAAGGTGAGCATTCTAATGGTGTTTGTGCATGAGGTGAATCGACACGGACAGGGTGGAAAATAGTGCCCGTACGATCTCGTCCATCTTCTCTGCTTCATGTAAGCAGGGCTTCCATTGGGCACCAAGTTTTTGCATGACTAGCTTGTAACCTAGGCCCCACGGATCCCTATTTACATCGTTCGCGAGGTCTTGCCAGCATCGGGCCTTGCTCTTGTTAATAAGCCTGCGAAGATATTTCCTGCCGGACCTGTATGCTGCTAGCCTAGTGTCTGCCTCCTCCCGTGTTCGCGCCCGCTGGGCCTCTCGCCGAAGTTTGTGACACTTGCTTCTTTTTTCGGTGATCTCGTTTGATCACCAGTATACTGGAGGCTTACCGTGTTGGGGTCTCCGACGGGGCATGGAAGACTCGCAAGCAGTTATGATGGTACTCATATTTGAGTTCACCAAGTCCTTGGCTGTAGGCCCTCCACTCCCTGACGGAGCTCCCAGCAACGGTGCGCCTGCCGTAAGCGCGTCAGCGAACCTCTCAACGTCCATCCTCCCAGTCCTCCATCCGAGGATTGAAGTTTGGGCATATGCACGCAGAGTGGCACCGTCTTGAATCTCAACCGCTATATACTAGTGATCACTAGCCAAGTAGTCCTCTAGTACTCGCCAGTTGTGTACTCTAGGTACCAGAGACTCCAAAGCGAGTGTCACATCGGGTATGGTTCCTACGCAACCCCAGCGGCGGAAAGTAGGGGTGTTACCAGTATTTAGGACAAAAAGCGCTGTTCTGGCCGCCATGTCCAAGATTTGCTTTCCCCTTGAGTCGTATTGTGGCATACCCAATTCAATGGCTCTAGCGTTGAAGTCTCCCCCGACCAGCATGTGGCCCTCTGTGTTCGAGACAGCGTCCCCCAGGGCATCGAGTTTGGTTCGAAAAGATGGCATTGCCTCGTTAGGCGTCAGATAAACACTGAAATATGTTATCCCTGAACGCCGCATCCACACAAAACCATCCCCGCGTCCATGGCCCTGCACCTGAAGGCAAGCGCTGTCTTGAACCCAGATGGCCAAGGTACTAGATTCGTCAGGGTACCACGCCTGCGAGTCCTTGTTATGATGTTGCTCGCTCAGCAACAGGAGGTCAGCTTTCTTATCCCTCGCAAACTGCTCAAGTAGGTCCTGGGCGTTTGTGCTTCGGTGCAAATTGACCTGCAGGTTACGGATCATTTGAGTATCGATTTGGCTATAGTTAGGGCCTCCTTGAAAACCCAGCATCTCCTTGTCCCCGGCTCATGTTTGAGGTCGCCGGGTGCTAGCTTAGCATCCTTGCAAAGAATGCATTTTGCCTCGTTTGTGCAATTCTTCCTTTTGTGCCCCGTTTCACCACATTTGTAGCACAGAGATCTCCTGTCGGGTCCCCTACAGCCATACGCGGTGTGTCCGTATTCGAGGCATCTGAAGCAGTGGATAGGGATCGCTCTTCTCCGTATCCTGCAGATCACCCAACCTTTCTTAATTTTGCCCTTCGCCAGTATTTGCTGGGCGTCTTTATCAGCTAGTTCGACAATAGCCATGCGTTGCCCCCTTGTGTTTTCGCGTGTCAATCTTGCCTTGACTTCACTTAAGCTGGGGAACTCCCTCCTAATGGCATCCTCTACTTCAGTTTTGTCCGTGACGCAGTCGACGTCCCTGATTTCCAGGGGTGGTGATTGGTTTGAGCGAGGCAACGGTTGCCGCATCTCCAAGAACCTTTTGAACCGCGTCACGGAATGCATCTTTGTTTGTGGCCTCTGGCCCGAATTCCACCAGCAGGCCACCGGTCCGTGTTGGTCGCACTGCTTTGATGGCAGTTTTGGTGTCGTCTGGCTTGACCGCTCCTTTAATTTCGCGGAGGACATCTGCGTAGATTCGGCCCTTAGTGGGCTCAATAAGCAGTGCCTCTCGCAAGGGTTTGCGCCGCGGTTTGCTTTTTGTTTTCTGTTGTATATCAGGGGGTTTTTTGTTCTTCTTTTCGTGGTTGAGCTCTTTGTCTGGTTTTTCTAGGAGTAGCTTTTTGGCCGCTTTTTTCGCTGCCTTGTTTCGCACCACATGAAACTCCTCGCCTGGAGTGTCAACTTCGTTTATGGTCTCGTCCTTCCTCCTTTTCTCACAGTCGCCTTCAATTGGGCTACCGGCCATTCTTTTGCTGCTGCTAGGACCCACTGATGCCTCGATTGAGAGCGTGTCTTTTTGGTGTTTTTCGGCTGCAAGCCACCTCCGCCTGTAGTGCGTTATGCGGCCAAACAGCTCCTCCAGTTCAAGAATGCCGTTCCTGACACTCTTGCCTATGTTTTTCTGCACTTCGCAGGCAGCCCTCAGTTGTTTGACGATAGTCCCCGCTTTCCGAGTAAGCCGCTCCTCTTCGGCGTGGTCAAGGGCGATTGTGTTATTTGGCGCCACCTCTTGGGAGAGGCCCCCGTTTCCTAGCCCTTTTGCTTCTATCGCTTGGGTGACGTTTGAAGTGGTGCCGGCCAACGGCAAAACTTCTCCCTCCCCGAGTCTTACACTGGCCTCTGTTGGTGTCGCAGCTTGATCCGGGCTGTGTACGTCTTGCACTGGACGCTCCGGGGTGCGCATAGTCCTTCTACTGTGCCCAAAGGCCTCAATGATGCCAGGTTGCACAACGCACTCTGCCTTCTTTCGTTCGTTAGTCTGTCTGTCGTCTGTCCCCGATGATTTAACCTGTGATGTTGACTTTGACAGTGTTTCTGGGGTTTGCTGTCTCCCCCTGCAATCGGTGACTTGTTTTATCGGTGTTCTTGCCAACAGCGGTTTTTGCCTGAAAGGGTTCTCCGTGCTAGCGTCCTGTTTGCTTGTAGTTATATCTGTTACAGAAGCCAAGTCCAGCACTTCTATGACATTGCAGTCGCTAGATCACGACGGCCGGGAGCCTGCTCGCTCACTACCCTCTGCCGCCGGTACTGGGGATCCGACCCCCTGCACCGTAATTTGGTTCCCCTTGTGGACCTGCATGGTTTGGTTTTCTGTCTGGGTTTCCGTTCCGATAGCATTTTACCTACTACCAGGATATTTGGATAATTGATGACGCCATATATTTCGTCATGTCACAGTGAAGATCACTGACACTCAGGTATTTGTCCTGAGACTCTCCCTTCACTGCCGACCATTGTCCGTGGCTGCTTATTGGTTATTCGCAGCGAACCTTTCGAGAAAAGTCTGCCCCTATCCGCAACCCTGGGGAAGCGTTTGGTTACCCGGCCTGAGGGCACTATCGATAAATCGATAACCAAAAAAAAAGAATAAAGTATGCCGTTAATAGTTAAAAATAACATCAGGCAAATAACTACCGCGATCATGCTTACAGGACAATATGCTTTTCATGAAATTTTCCATAACCAAATCGCAAAGTGGCTGCCCTATGTCCTCGATAGCCTCACGAATTCCATCTTTGATGTCTTGAATCGACGCTGGGCTATTGGCGTAGAATTTCTCTTTCACGTCGCTCTAAAGGAAGAAGTCGCAAGGTGTTAAATCACAAGATTTCAGTGGCCAATTGTGATCACCTCTTCGAGAGATAACACGGCCTGGAAACTTTTCCCGTAAAAATTTAATGGTTTTGTTGCTTGTGTGGCACGTAGTAACATCTTGTTGAAAGTAAACGTTGTCCAGATCAATACCATCCAATTCCGGCTAGAAAAAATCATTAAGCATCTCTCTTTAGCGCAATCCATTCACCGTAACTTTTGCTCCCGCCTCATTTTCGAAAAAGTAAGGTCCAATGACTCCGCCGGATCATAAACCGCACCAAACAGTTGCACGTTAAGGATAGAGAGGCTTTTCAACTATAACTCTTGGGTTTTCTGAGATCCAGATGTGACAATTTTGCTTGTTGACAAAGCCACCGAGGTGGAAATGGGCCTCATCGCTCAAGATGATTTTTCGATGGAATTCTGGATCATTTTCATGCATTTCAAGGTCCAAATCAACAAAGACACGACGTTGTTGATGATCGACTGGCTTGAGTTCCTGTATTAACTGAACTTTGTAAGCCTTAAGACCCAAATCTTTATGCAAAATATGGTGTAATGACGTTTGTGGAATGCCTTATTCCAAAGAACGACGAGGAATGGACAAATCTAGGTTTCCTTAAACATTTTCGGCTACAGCAGCAATATTCTCGGCTGTTCTTGAGTGACGTGCACGGGTTTTATTCTTCACATCACTTAGTTATCCCAACAGCTTGAACTTTTCCACCAATTTCTGTATTGCGGTTCGAGAAGATGCTTCACGACGACCTAAAAATGTTCGATTTTTACGAACCGTCTCTGCCAAGTTTTCATGTGTTTATAGTGAATTTTAATAATTTCAATGCGTTGTTGAAGCATCCATCGTTCCAGTTTTGTTGAAAACGTAGTAGCGGGCTATTCAAAATAACACCTCTTATTGGAAAACCCTTTAATTTATTTTTAATATCATTTTATTTTCTTCTTCTAATGGTGAATTTTACAAAGCATAATTTATACGACGTGTCCACCTGGTGTAGTGGTTAGAGCACTTAGCCCGTAGGCTGAAAGTCTCTGGTTCGAGCTTCGTCGGCGTCAACTAGATTTAGTTCGAGTGGTTCTTCAGACAGACTTTAAGCCTGTTCAGTTATGATACGTGCTGGTTTAAAATCAGAACGTATCGCCGCTGAGTGGACGGACACACGGCCAAAGCGTGATAATTATCATGTGACCTTGTAGAGTGCTGATAGATTCGATTATGACTACTCTAACCATCTTTAAGCAAAGACCCAAAAGAGGCTGTAGTGCTACAAAAAAAAAAAATTTACAAAGGAGTGTAATATTGGTCTGCCCATAATAAATAGTGATCAGTTTATTCCCCAAACCCTGAATAAAATGAATCAATAATAAAGGAGCTGCTCTTATGATAATAGATCAAACAGGCTTGTAAGCTCATATAACTAAATATACTGGGATGTAGTACAGTTATTTCGTAGTTTTCCGGGAGTTTTGAAAATTGGTAATTTCACAGATTTTGATGTGCTCCTTCCGAATTTGATGTGCTCTTTCTGATTTTTTCGGTGCACATTAATATAATTAGTTTTCCTTCATGAAATAATGCGAAATTGAGCATATCTTGCAAATTAAAATGGCAAGATTTTGCAAACAGAAAGTAGCCACTGGCATGAAAATAAGGTCTCATTTTCTGTATAGTGTCAAGACGTGAATTCTAGCTACCCATTCTTTCTGCCTGGATGAATTTTTTTAAAAGTGTAACCATCCGGAAATGTTGCACCCATGTTATGCTATATACAACGTCGTCAATCGTCTAAGCTCCGCCAAGTGTATACGGCCAAGTGCATACGCCCATTGTCATTAAAACATGTACTTGTCGACCAACGGCAAGCGTAAAGTCTTCATAATCCATACCATTAGCGACGACGACCATGTACATAAGAAGCTTCGGGGTGTGCTTATAGAAATATCGACAAGCTACGCCAAGTGTTATACTACATAAGCCATAACATTAGCGGCGACAACGACCAGCGGAGTGACACTGTGCTAAACCCTGCCTTGAAACCATTTCTCAAATTAGCCGCAAAGCTTCACCATGCGAGTTAGTGAGAAGTGTGCGGAGGAAGAAGTTTACGTAGAACGAGAACGCACGTTTCAACTACTAAGCGAATTTAGGGCGAATTGAGGCCGCATGAATCGTTTAAAAGACAATTGATCGAGCGAGAAACGGTGAGTAGTAATAACAGCGGTTACAGAACCGTACGCGAAGTGTATTTCGCCGCGAAGTGATCAGCGAAGCCAGAAAGTGCATCTAGTTCCGGTGCAATATCAGGAAACCGTCACATTAGTTAGTTGGTGAGGTGTAGGCTTGAGCCGCGAACCTCATTCGGCTTGGATGCGTTTTTACGCTGCGTAGCCACCATCGACTAACTCCCACTTTCTTCATTCCTTCCTCCGTCCATGAAGACACAGTATGGAAAGATGTTGGAATAATTAAAGAAGTGTAAAAGTAATTAATTTAAAATATAAAATAAAACTAAATTGCTTAATTATGTAACTCTCGTCTTCTTGTTGATTTAGTGAAAATGGACAGAGTAGCAGGTAAGTGGTGTTAATAAGAGTTCTTTCCCCGGGAGCCTTGATGATGTATATTGGATACACATCAAATGTGCTCCCAGTTCATACCAGTATACATAGGGTATACTGGTGTTGTAACACCCATAACTTCGCTATAGTGCCACGTTGTTCCAATTTAACCAACTCATTCTCGAGTTTCTGGACAAGTTCTTTGCAGTATTCTTCTTGGTCCGCAATGAGTACCCCGACCTATCGAAATTGTATAAATTGTTTCTAATTCTGCATTGAGATCGGGTGTGAAGAAGAGAATTTCGGCAACTGAAAGATGAGTCAGCATATGCACTCTTACCGCACGCAAATACGTGTGCCCTGCCATAATTTTTAGGTCTTAGAAAATATTTTTTTTACGTGCGTCACAGCACGTAAAAGCTAGAATGCTCAAACTTTGTGGAAACGTTTTACCAAAAATTTTAAATTTTTTAGAGGGGTCTCCTCAAATAACGAAGTAGCCCTTAAACATTTTTTTCATCAAAGGTAGTCAAATTGGGTATCGAATGAAAGGTATTAATTAGAACTATAAGAATTTGAAAGAGGAATGTTCAGGGGTGGCAAAATTTACCAAAATTTTCTGTGCCCCCCTCGTGATTGGACACCTGCGAGCCGAAAAATCTGAAAATAATCACTCAACTTTGTTAATAGTAGTAACGGCTAGTAGTATATGTTTAATCTATAAATAAATTTATTCAATAAACTTTTTGAGAGACAATAATTGCGTCGGACGAAATGTGACTAACGCTGAGACCGAGAGTGTGACTTAGACTGCGACTGTGAATTAGACTGTGAGAGTGAACCCATGCGCCGGCCGCTTATATGGATCGAAAATGCTGACCACATCTTTTGCTTCGCCCGCGGTGGTCATGCACCTAGGTCGCATTGTCTGCGACCTCAGCATCGGCAATTTTATTCCTTTTATCGTCGTCGCAGTGATCTGCGGGTGCATTTTTCATGGCCATGTAGTTGTCATTCGGGATGAAGACGTGCGTGCTGTTTGCCAGATCCTTGTTCACGAAGATGTCCTTTGTGTTATGGTGCGCCGTATTGCGCGGGATTAGCGAAGCCATCCTCGTGTGGAGATCCGTTAGAAAGTTGGAGTTATTCACGCCAGTCTGGGAGTTGTTAAAAAATTCCTCAGGTAGTCGAAGCGTTGTGCCGTAGACCATATCGGCTGGTGTCGATTCGCTGTCTTCCTTTAGCGTTGATTGCAGTCCTAGCAGTACAATCTGTAGTACTTTGGTTCATTGGGGTGCGTCGTGGTAGCGGATGGCGGTTTTGATCGTGCGATGCCACTGTTTCGCCATGCCTGTGGAAGCCGGATAGTAGGGTGTCGTCCGCAATTTCGTGACTCCAAGTAGCCTGGTTAGCTCCTTAAATACCTGGCTCTCGAACTGTCTACCGAGGTCGGTCGTGATGCGCGCGGGGACTCAAAAACGGCTGATCCATATGTTGATTAGCGCCTCTGCAACTGCTGTGGCTGTGATCGCCTCAATTGGTATCGCCTCAGACCAATAGGAGAACCTATCCACGATGGTGAGGCAGTATCGGAATCCCTCACTTGGCGGGAATGGTCCGATAAGATCGATGTTGATGTGCTCGAACCTTGCGTTGCGTAGGCTGTATTTCTGCAATGGTGACTTAGTGTGTCAAGTGGTTTTGTTGAGCTGGCACGGCAGGCAGGCTCAGACAAACTTGTTGATGTCGGCGTACATCGAGGACCAGAAGTAGCGGTCGATGATCATCTTCCTGGTCGCTCGAGTGCCTGGGTGAGAGAGGCCATGGGTGTTCTGCATGATTATTGATCAAAATTGCCATGGAATGAATGGTCGTATCCACTCCTGAGTGATGACGCAGTGGAGAGTTAGGGAGGCGTCGGTCAACTGCTGTTGTCTTCATTCGAGGTACTGGTTTTGGCTGCTCAATAATGCTTGAAGCTCGGGATCATCCTTCTGAGCTAGGGCAATAGCACTAAAGTCAATAGATTTGATAATATTTACCCTTGAAAGGTAGTCAGCGATGGCGTTCTCTCAGCCTGGTATGAGTCAGATGTCCGTGGTGAACTTCGATATGAAGTCCAGCTGGTGCTGTTGCCTCGGCGATGCTTTTTCGGAGAGCTGCTGGAGTGCGAACTGCAACGGCTTATGGTCGGTGAAAACAGTGGAAACTCTGCCCTCAACTATGTGTCGGAAGTGTCGAATTGTCTCGTATATAGCTAACAGTTCCCGATCGTACGGGCTGTGCTCTTGTGGGGCGTCTGCTAGCTCCCTGGAGAAGAATCCTAGTGGAGTTGCGGTTCCTTCCCTCGATTGCTGTAGTACGGCTCCGATGCCGTTATCTGAGGCGTCGACGCAGAGAGACCATATGGCGTTGGAGTCGGGATGAGCCTCCCTAAGTCTGACTTGGACTACTCGATTGTTTATGTTTGCAGTTTCCCGTGATCAGCTGCAATATTGCACGCTAGTTTTGAGCTACGTGTGGGAGTTGACCATCCCCAAAAAGGACTTCAGCTGGTGTGTGGTCTTTGACCTCGGTGTTGTGGAAATTCCCTCCTTTTTTTTGGGTAAGGGTTTCAATCCGTGCTTGCTGATGGCGTGTTCCAGGAACTTAACACGCTGGTTTTGAGCTGCGTGTGGGAGTAGACCATCCCCAAGAACTACTTCAGCTGGTGTGTGGTCTTCGACCTCGGTGTTGTGGAAATTCCCTCCGTTTTTTCGGGTAAGGGTTTCAATCCGTGCTCGCTCATGGCGTATTCCAGGAACTTAACTTCTAATTTTCCGAATTTGCACTTAGAGGTGTTGGTGATCAGACCAAATCTGGCTAGTCAGTCCAACACTTCCTTCACGTGCTCCAGATGTGCCAGCTGGTCGGGCAAGAAGACCAGAATGTTGCCGAGATAAACAAATACGTTGTTCAATCCTCGCAGCATCTTGTGCACGAAGCGCTGGAACGTCTGGCCTGCGTTGCACAGTCCCAATGTCATGTACATCAATTCGTACAATCCGAAAGGTGTGACGATAGCAGTCTTCGGGATGTCACTGAGTTCCACAGGAATTTGATGATACGTCTTTTGCAAGTCGATCGCGGATAAGACTGACATTCCGTGAAGGACTGCGGTGTAATCCTGGAGGAACCCGATTGTTGAGAGGTCTGGGATTGTGCGGGCGTTGAGCGCACGGTAGTCTCCGCATGGTCGCCAATCTCCGTTTGGCTTTTTCACCATGTGTAAGGGACTGCTCCATGCGCTTTTTGATGGACGGCAAATTCCTTGTTTAAATAGTTCGTCAAATTCGGCTTTTGCGGCTTATCGGTAGAGAGTCTTCGTGCTATTGCGTTGACTGGTGGTCCCTTGGTGTGGATGTGATGCGTGGTTGCACACTTGGTGTTCGGTTGTTGGCTGCCGTTTGAGAATTTACCGTAGTCCAACAGCAGGGACCGGAGCTCGTCATTGATATCCGTCGATAGTGAGTCCACTTTGGTCAGCTGTTTTTCTATAGGCGCTGTAATTGTTTTAAGTCGTGCGCGCTCAATGAGTCGTCCCCCCTTTATGTTCGTAGTGCTCGATGAAGTTGGCTCCGATGATTGGAGAACTTATATCGGCTATCGTGAAGGTCTACTTGAACGGCGTCGCAAATCCAAAATCCAACTTTAACTCCCGTTTGCCAAATGTTCTTATTTCTGAACCATTGGCGGCCACTAACCTTGAGGCAGCGTCAGGAGAGTTGAGCTGCTGGATGGTTTGTGGGATACATGAAATGTCTGCGCCGATGAAAAAAGCGCTCTTGCTGATGTTCTCACGAATCCTTAATCGTTGGATCGTGCGATGGGGGCCGCTACGTGTAGACGATCGATACTTAGTTTTTTGAGTGGGGGCAAGGTTGCCGGCAGCTTTTGGCTTCCGACCCATAATGCTGATGGTATCAGCAAAGTTGCTTGTCATTCGTTCTGGCACGGGGTGTGGGTGACTTTTGCTGCTGCTTCGGTTGCGTGCGACGCACGTCGTGTTGCGAGGTTGACCGCTGCCTATTGCACAGCGTGCTCGATTTTCGTCATCCGGTGGCTGAGGTCTCGGACTTTTGAAGAGAGGTTGTTTTGCTTGCTAGCGATTCGCGGCATCTGTGTAGTGCTGTGCCGCTGCTCATCGTCTCTCGCAATCGCTGCCACCGACTGCCTGGTGAACTTGTGCACACGATCAGCCATTGTTGCGAGATCCCACAGGGGGCATCATTGTCCGATAGGATGCTCCTCAGCGTGACATCAAGGCGGTTCAGCCACATTTGCTGCAATAAAGGGTCGGATACGTTTCAGCTAGCGAACGTACGCATCTGATTGAAGAGCTGTGACGGGCGTTGGTCCCCCACCTCGATCTCTGAAAATAGCTTTCGGATACGCTGCTGCGCTGAGTCCGCGTAGATGGCTGATAGAGTGTTTTTCAGTATACTGTATTTGTTTTCCGATGGCGAGTTCGTTAAGATCCATGTCGTGGGCCTCTGATGCTGATGTGGCCATCTTAGACAGGTCAGGTGGTAGGTGCTTCGCGACTTTCGATTCCTCGAACGTGGCTTTGGTACAACTTGTAGGCGAAGCCAATAGAGTGTATGCACAACAGCAGTACTAATAATAGTTCAGTTTTTGAACTCTGTACGTATCTGCAACTCCGAATTGACCACTAGCGTGTTTGTGACGTCTCCTTTGATGGCCGGTGGCTGCGTATTGTCCATTCGCGGATCATCGGCCAGAACCCTGTTGCTATGCTCAGTAGGCCTTCAAGCACGGTTCGTTTGCAGGATCGCCACTATAGGCTAGTAGTGTTGGTTTTACCTATAAATAAATTTATTCAATCAACTTTTTGAGAGACAATAATTACGTTGGACGAAATGTGACTAAAACTGAGAAAGCGACTTAGACTGCGACTGTGAATCAGCTTGTGAGAGCGAACCCATGCACCGGCCGCTTATATGGATTGAAAATGCCGACGACGTCATGCACCTGCGTCGCGTTATTTGCGACGTCAGCATCGGCAATTATATTCCTCTTATCGTCATTGCAGCAATCCGCGGGTGCATATTTCATGGCCATGCGTTGCTTGAATATGACATGGCAGTGTGCTGCTTGAATAGGAATTGCTATTGAATGAAATTGCGTACCCCCGTGGTGCACAAGCATGTATGCTGGCTGCGTTGCTCCGCTACGTTCGTGGCGCACAAGCATGTATGCTGGCTGTAGATGCGATCATTGAGCAATATGTTGGCAACAATGTTGTTTGCGTAGTGGGTGACTGATCCGTCACTATAGTATGATTTGAAGATTTCACATTTTCACCCATAAAATTAAAACGGTACCTATAAACCTCTTGAAATTTCGTAATTATATAAACTAATATAAGGTCTTAGTACTCGCAGAATTTCGTGGAAATTGAATCATAATTGAGAGTTATTGCGACTTCAATCGGATGGAATTACAACAAGCATAACATGTGTTTATGGTTGATACATAGAGGGTGGTCCAACTATAATGCATGATGCCCAACTTAATTGGACATTTGTTTGTTTCAGTGTTTGACAAATTCAACTATGGAGAAGTATACAATGGTACACAATTGAGCAGCGCATTAAGGTTGTTGAAGCCATTTACGAAAATGGACGTTCAAATAAAAATGCATTTTATGCACTTCGTGATTTTTTTGGTCAGCATAATCGACCAAATGTCTCCACAATCGGGAGAATTGTGCACAAATTTAAGGGAATCGGGTCTGTAGGAAATGTGAAATCACCTGTGCATGCTCACCCAGTTCGTTCCGCGGAAGACATTGCTATTGTTTGCGAAAGTGTGGCACAAGAGCCATCAACCTTGACTCGTCGTCGTGCCCAACAATTAAACATCTCACGACTATCACTAATGCATATTTTGAGTAAAGATTTGAATTTGCACCCTTAAAAGGTGCAATTTACTCAAAAGCTGAAGCCTACCGACCATTTCAAGCGTCAGCAATACGCCGAATCGTTGGTTGAACAGACAGAAGTGAATGGTGGCTTTACAAAGAAAATTATCTTCAGCGACGAGGCACACTTCCACTCAGTGGATTCATTAACAAGCAGAATTGCCGCATTTGGGCATATGAGAATCCACGAGTGACTGTTGAAAAGCCGATGTATCCACAAACAGTGACTGCTTGGGGCGGTTTACAGGCTGGCGGCGTCATCGGGCCGTACTTCTTGAAAAATGAGGATGGCCAAACAGTTACCGTGGCTGGTGTTCGCTATTGCGAGATGATAACGGACTTCCTGTTGCCAGAAATTGAGGTTATGGACCTGGACAATATGTGGTTCCAACAGGATGGTGCCACTTGCCACACAGCCAACGAAACAATGGCTCTTTTGGGCGAGATATTCAATGGGCGTGTTATCTAATGTGATTTGAAACCGTTAGACTTCTTTCTCGGAAGAAATTTTATAAAAAAGCGTACGTCAATAAGCCAAGAACAATTAAAGAGCTAAAGGATGAGATAATTCATCACAGTAACGACATTGAACATCTATTATACCTCAGAGTAATTGAAAATATGGACAATCGGATAGAAGTCTGTCGCCGTAGCCATGGTAAGCATTTAGTCGATATTTTGCTCCAAACATAATTGTCATAGATCTTTCTGTTGTTATAAAAAATATTAACATAATTCTCTGAAAACTTTTTGTCTTATTTACACTTAACATCGTGCGTTTTGGTTGGACCATCCTTCATTTCAAATTGACTTAGGAACTTGTATTTTCTTCCAATTTTCACGAAAATTTAGGGAATTGTGTCTTATTTAAATATGTTCAATCGGCTGAGCATTCCAAACAATTATTTAAGCTGAGTCGAAATGGCAGCTGGAATGTACTTATGAAAGAAATTCCACATCTTTTGCATGAATTGGAACCATTTCTTATCCAAATATTGGATGATTAATTCAAATTATCAATTCACACTACTAGAAAATTTGTTTTGAACCCTAGAATGGTTACAAAGACCTTCTAGTAGAAGCAATTACCAGCTTACTCAACTTGTTTCAATTGAACTCAACGAGTAAATAGTATTTAAAAGCTCTTTTAATCCAGTTGCAGTCATTATGTGTCCAGAAGATCTCATGAATGACATTAATAAACGGAATCCACCGAGTCTTACGATAACATTACTCAATTTGGAGTTCTCAACATACGATTCCGTGATTTCCCACGCTTTTGAATACAGGCGCTTGTCAAATGAAACGGAACAAGTATGCTAGTGTAATGACTCAAATTTTTCAGAAGCCGATAAGAAAGCAGTCAAAACAATCTCGTTATCACTCGGTGGAGCATTAATGAAGGGCAAGCACCCTACAAATGATTTTGCGAAGGGGAGTTTCGCTGTCGCTTGTTCCACAAATCCACTCCATCCAGGAATGTCAGATAGTTCGATCCATTTTCTATATAGCCACAATAAGTCTGAAAGGGACGGTATAATCACTGTCAACACCGCATAAATGCTGGTGAGGTTCAAATCTGGCATAATTTCTCTTCGCAAATTTTTTCAATGCAATTATTCCAAAGCTACCCACGACTTCTGCTGACAGAATTTGTTTTAATCGTGGTATACTTTGATCGGGAGCAATAGCATTTCTAGGTGTTATACATTGGATACCGCCTGTTCAAGAAGCAAATATATAATAGTTGCCCTTTAGTCAGACGGCGTTTCTTCTGGCTTCTCAAAAAAGATCTGATGAACAACTGATAACAGTTATAGTACAATTTTTACAAGTATTCAATTTTTAGTATCGCAAAGTCCGTAGCGCGGTCATTGCCTTAGTGCTGAGTCGTTGAGAATTCCTAGAGTTCATTGCAGCTTGTCACATGTTTGATGTCGTGGTCAGCAAAAAGTTCATGATCTCCGTGGAAATGAAATTTTCGGAGTAAGCATATTACACGAATTAATTTATTTGTAATTGGAAATAAAAAATGTTTGGAATCTGCAAATTGCATATTAAGTCGGGTCAGGTGCAGTCCAGAGTACGTTGAACTTTAATCGCGCGTGGAAATTAGATTTTGTTGATGCGCGCAATTCTATGTGAATTTTCATTGAACACTGCCCATGGCTTGAAAAGTATTGTGACCATCTAATTTCTGTGTATTGAAATCTGTACTATTTAAAATAAATTGCGAAAATGTGTTATCATCGATATCCAACGGTGCGTGCATTATAGCTGAAACTTCAAACAGCATTACTTTGGTGTATGAAGAACAAAATCCGAGAGCTGATAATGTATCAATCAATCGCCAAGATCCATACTTTTGAAACAAAAATGCTGCTACTCCGACCTGTAACGATGACAAGAAATACTTTGGCCTTTCTGCGGCAATTATGGATTGTGCCAGAACCATGCTTTTTTCTTACATTTCTCAAGAGATTCACGTTTATTTTTCAAAATAACATCACCCAGAAAAATGCTCTAATATCTGATGGATGTTAATGTTTGATTTCGTAGACTCTAGAGCGAATATCCTCTACAAAGATTGTTATTGCTGTTTTTACTATAGGCCGACGTCCTTCTACCTTATTTTCACTTTTTGGTCGTACCACGCTTCCGTCAATAGCTTAAATTCTGTGTGCGGAAAATAAACCGCAGGAGCAATTAAAATGTCATCCCCATATTTTTTGAGGAGTTGGGCTTTCACCGTTTTCATATGTGGGCAGTAACAACCTTTAATTTTGGTTATAAGTTCGTCCAGAGCAAACTGACATTCTTCGGAATTTCGCTCGAGATAACAATAAATGTATTGCATTACAGTATCGATCTCGTTTGCAAACAGGCCTTTTTACTTCATTTTTCAGTCGTAGGTGTTTGATATTATTTTTCCATGCACGAATTGTGATATTGTGCATCGACTGCAACCAAATCATTAACATGCTCGAGATGCTCAACAATCTCTCGACCCCAATCATCATTACGAGTTCGAGCAAGCTCTGAAATACTACTTTTCACACATAATTTACGTACACCATAGTAAGTCGGTTTTCAACGTATAATGTAATATCTGAAGGAAAAAAAATTCACCTAAAAGAGATAAAGAGATGACGCAGTCGACCGCAAAAGGGGAATCGGGACAGTCACGATCTGGCCCTCGGCTCGCATGGTTACAATAAACAGACATAAAGTATACAACTAAGACATAACTAAGTGGTTTTATTTACTGGTGCCCAATTCATTTTTCTACGGACTTATTTTCTTACATGGGGACTCAACCGGGATATTGTGAAGTTTTATGTGAAAATTAACAGGTGTGCGACACGGCAAAAAAAAAACAGTGACGCTAACTGTGGTGTAAAATCACGGAATATGAGCGAAGTGGAAGAAGATGCGTGTAGGCTCACGGTGTCACAGTTAAAAGAAATATTAAAAGCAAAAGACCTTAGTCTATTGGGAAATAAAGCCGAATTAGTGAAACACACTGCCACAGCAAATCCGTCTGGATGGTGGAATTTCAAGAAATGGCGGAAAACAATTCAGTGAACGGTTTGTCGGGCGAAGAGGATGGCATTAACGCAAGTGTATTAGTGGCGGAGACTGTCCGTGAGCGCAAAATCGTTTTATATAAGCGCGAGAAAGAGTCAGCCGAACGGGAACTCGCCTTAGCTCGTCACGAAATAGAAATGTTACGGCGAAGCCAATCAGTTGTTGATAGTGTTAGTGGCGACAGTAGTAGTCGTACCGAGAACAATGCAGACGTGCATGCCGGCATAGAACATTCGCGGGTAGTATGCTCGAGGTTGGTGGTGCACACTACACCCAAGATAAATGTTGCGTAGCTTGCAGACCTTCTCAATGTTTTCGATGGAAAGATGAATATCTACGAAACATGGGAGAAGCAGGTTTTGTTTTTACGACGGGCGTATAAACTGGACGATGATACGACGAAAATATTGATAGGAACACGGCTAAAGGGGAAAGCAATAGTTGGTTTCGCTCCGAGCTGGAGTAGGTTGCGTTGTTCCCTGACGAACTTTTACTGGAATCGAAGAAGATGTTTTATCGCCGAGCAAATAAAATTATAATGCGACGACAATTCGAGGATCGGGTTTGGATGAGAATTGAGATGTTTTGTGACTACGTACATGAAAATACGATTCTTGCGAACCACCTTGGCCTGGACAAAGAGGAAATTGTAAGCTATGCCATTGAGAGTATTCCGGATTTACAATTGCGTGACGTGGCTCTCATTTACAGGGTTCTGGGTCAATGCTCGCTTTACTACTTGCATTTGAGGAAATATTCTTGCATGATTGGAACGGCTTGACAAAATCGAACAAAAACGCTGGTGGTGAAAAACGTCCAAGCGGTATAAGTTGAAGCGATTTTACAACTGCGGGGATAAAACACACTTGACAACAAGTTTGGACACACTAAAGCACAATGCCAAGGAGCATAACAAGGAATTGAACGGGAGGCAGATAGAAAACACTGTAATGCATTAAATACAATGGACAGGAAAGCGTACAAAACAGTGAAAGTGTGCGGAAAGGATATTATGTTCTATGCTATGTTTGACTCTGGGAGTGATCTTCACTTAATAACGAGCAGCACCTATGAAAGTCTGGATGCACCTGCTTTGAAGGCGTTGACAGCACTCTACGACGGCATCGGTTCAGTTGGTTCAAGAATGCTTGGTAGCCTCACTACACCGGTATGTGTGGATGGACTTAATTTTGTTTTGCAGAAACACGTTGTTCTGGACGATTATGTGGGATGCAAAATTTTGCTCGAAGCAGAGTTGACAAACTCCGTTGAAGTACGTCTAAGAAATGGCAATTGTCAGGATGATTCAGCGGGGAGGAACAATGGATGTGAATAGTAACAAAAAGAACGAAAATATCAATTAAACAATTTATTTGGCAATCAATTCACGGTGGATGGCGGACTTCGACTGACTTATGTCGAATGACAGTAGCGTCGTCTGTGATGTTCGGTGTGCTTACACTGCCAACTCGGCCATTCCTGCATCGGAATCATCCTCGATTTCGTCACTGCTGTCTCCGTCATTGGTTTCTTCGTCGGTTTCGATTTCCGGTGGTTTTGAACACCACGGTCGGATCTTGTCAACGGCGTAAACTGAACAAAACGGCTTTTGTGAAATTCGTAAACCTGGTATATCCTCGATAAGGTACCGGTCCTTGCCAAGAATGCGGGCGATTATATAGGCACCCTTAAATTTGAGTTCCAACTTTCGACTCTCCCCAGTCGAAGCAGCTTCGTTCTCAATGAGTACAATATCGTTAATCATATATTCTTTGGGCGAAGAATACTTTTTGTCGAAACGTTCCTTCCAACGCAGCCGCTGATTTTCAATATTCTCCAAAGCTTTATTTCGTTTAGTTGCTAGGTCCACGAGTACTGGTTCTGATTCGTTTTTGTTACTAAACTCGTCTTGCAGAACTGAGATAAGATTATTATTTGTCACATCTCTGAGTGTAAAATCGAATATGATTTCGTTTGGACTGAATCCAGTAGTATTATTCCTCTGCGTATTTATACTCCATTGCAGCGCGGCTAGTAAATCGTCTCAATCGTTTTTATTTTCGGCGGTCGTACGTAGATAAGACAATATGGTTTGGTTTGCACGCTCCACTTGTCCGTTTGCACGCGGAGTACGGACGGCAGTTTTGATATGAGTAATTTCATGTGACTTGCAGAACGCAGCAAATTTTCGCGACACAAATGCGGAACCACGGTCGGCTATAATTCGCGTAGGCAAACCGAAATAGCTCGTTAGATCAATTAAAATATTAATCACGGGTTGCGTAGAGGTATTCCAGACGGGTTTTGCCACTAGATATTTCGAAAAAGAATCGGAAATTGCAACTATATACATATTGCCCCTTTTGCTACGTTTGAACGGTCCAAGGTGGTCGATATGCAATTGACGGAATGGTATCGGTAACATCGATTCCGTATATAAACGTCCTTCAGGCTTTCCTGAACGCGATTTATTGTAGCAGCAATTAACACACGAGTTTATATAGTTTTTTACCACTTTACGCATTTTAGGAGACCAATAATTTTGTTGGATGCGCCTCATTGTCTTTTCAACCCCGAAATGTCCGTAATTAACGTGAAAATTTTGCACTACGCGTAGTCTGATGGATTTTGGTATCACTAATTCTAGCTGCTCGTTAACCCTTCGATACAAACGGAAATCTTTTAGTTCATATTCACTTTTGATTTGTTTAACACGTTCATATTTTATTTTATTTTGAATAACGTTCACTATGTGCCGGAGTTGATCGTCTTTCAACTGCATAGTATAAATTCAATCGTCTGATCCACTTGTTATAGCCATGACGAGTCCTGCAACTTCAGGATTTTCGGGCGGCAGCTCGGGAGCTCGGCTGAGTGCATCGACATGTGCAAGTCGTCGTCCGGGTCGGTGCACAAGCTCAGCATCGTATTCAGTCAATCGTACCATCCACCTGGCAATACGAGGGATCATTTCGGTTTTCGTCTTCATATGCGTTATCGCTGAACAATCGGTAACTACACAGATGGGTCTGCCTAGAACATAAACACGAAATCTGTCTGGACTCTCGACCACAGCGAGCACCTCAAGCTCGTAGCTGTGATAACGGCTTTCGGCTTCGGAACAATGGCGGCTATAGTAAAAGATGGGTTTCCGATTCTTTCCATCCATCGACTGCAGTAATACACCAGCAAGTCCGACTGTACTGGCGTCAGTGTGTATTTCGTGTCGTGCATTGATATCGAACAGCGCCAACACTGGCTCGTTGCATAGACTCACCTTGAGTTTCTGGAACGATTCGGATTGGTCACTTCCCGAAAGAAAATGTTTCGATCCCTCCGTGTATTTTCTCAGCAGTTGAGTGATCGGTTTCGAAATCAGCGAATAATTGGGTACGAATTTTCGGAAAAATCCTGTGAGTCCGAGAAATCGTCTCACTTCGGTTACATTTCTTGGCGCTTCAAAGTTCTTTATCGCGCTAACCTTTTGTTCTCCCGGTTTTATGCCTTCATCGTTGACAATATGTCCCAAGTACTCGATTTCGTCGGCAAGAAAACTGCACTTATCAAGTCTCATTGTTAATCCGTAAGATTTCAAAAGTTCTAAAAATTTTCGGAGCGACGAAAGACCAGTCTCTATGTCTTTGCTCGGTAGAACTATATCGTCCAAATACGCAATCGCTTCTCCGGGCCCCATTTTTTGAAATGATCTTGTTTATAAAGCTTTGAAAAACTCCCGGCGCGTTCACCAGACCAAAAGGCATGCGATTGTACTCATAATGTCCATTATGAGTAACGAAAGCGGTGTACGGTTTCGACGTTTCGTCCACTTCGATTTGATGGTAGCCCATCCTTAGATCAAGCGTGGTTTAATATTTGTTGCCTGCTAATTTAGCAAACTGATCCTCGATATTCGGCATAGGGAAAGGTTGCTTAATCGTTTTTCCATTTAATTGGCGATTGTCCACGCATAAACGATTTTCGCCGTTTTTCTTCTCTATGAGAACGATAGGCGGAGCATATGCGGATTCCGATGGACGTATAATATCGGTGGCGACTAGTTCGTCTATGATGTTTTCGAAGACTTTTTGTTTTTCATATGGCAGTCGATATGGTCGTTGTGTAACCGGTTTGCGTGTGTTCAACGATATTGCCATCTTTACAGCCGAACATTTTCCCAATTCATGTAAATTTTTTGCAAAAAGTGTACGAAACTCAGACAACAACGTTTTTACTTGGTTTTGTTCCTTGGCTTTTAAGGATGTTCCCAATTTTAATGCCTTGTCATTTTCTAACCAGCATTCCTTCCCTCAAATTACCAGCAATTGTCTGTCTCTACATAGCACGTCCCGACCTCATAGCATTTCGTATTCGATACAATCATCCTCAACAACTAACACATCTACGTCGTACGTCTTGTGATCAATGTTCATTGAGACGATTACTTTGCTCGTACATTCGTATTTACCACCCGCAAATCCGCACAGAACAACATTGCAAGGAACGATATCACCTATAGTGTTCGCCAACGACGCTCTCATCAACGTTCTATTGCTCCCCGGATCCACGAATGCTCGAATCTCACGACCTCGTATTGACACCACTTTGATGATTTCCTTTCCATTTTCATTCGTCTGGATTTCGTACGTTTTCGCGCTATCCGGCGCAGATCTCATATGCGGGCAATCGGTGGTTTGATGAGTGGTACGATTGCATGTTGCGCATCTTGCAGGGCGTTGCGGTTGTGGACAACGGACGGAGATATGTTCGGGCTTGAAACAATTATAGCAGACGGGTTCTTTCGGTTTGCTCGGTAATGACGGTGTTTCAGGCTTACTCGTAGGACTCGGCGGACGCATGTCGTATGATCGGGGTTTCGGTTGGAAAGATTTTTTTGAACGGCAAGTGTCGGTATAGCGTCGAATTGCTGATAATAATTCGTGGCAAAAATTAAATTGTTGTGCCGATGATATTTTCACGAAATCGATATCGTTGCAACCATTTATCACGTATTTTATGATTGCTGCGTCAGGCAATCCACCTTTCTGGCCTAACGCTAGAACTCGATAATAATATTCCTCCATTGATTCGGTAAAATTGCGTTTCGTTTCAGCCATACGGAGATGAATATCGGCTATGTTCAAGAGACACGGAAAATCTGTAAGAAATTTTCTGACAAACTCTGTCCAAGAATTAAAAACTGGCGACATGTCGATCCATGTTCAAGCAGCACCCTTCAACTTCGAAAACATTGAAAGCAGCACAAGACGGTCACTCCATCGGTAGGCTTCCTTTAGTTGTGTGACACGATACACAAACTGTTCGGACGTTAAAGAATTGGCGGCAAACTGGTGAAACTCCGGCAACACATCGGCAATGTCGCGAACATTCACAGATCCGATCTTGCTCGTCGGTTGATATACATACGAGTACATGCCTGTTGGCGGTTGAGCGAGATGCGGACCCGTCGGAGCGGAGGCATTTGTGACCTGTATGCGCGGCTGGTGATGTGAAGCAAACGAAACATTACTCATCATCGGTCCATGTAAATGCGTAGGCATCGTATAAGCGAGTGGTTGAGTCATATTGGTCGACGACGGCAACTGCGGTGGCACATACGGTTGTGTGTGTGCGTTCGTGTTTACATTTCCACTTATGAACGATTGAACGTCTTCGTCCACGCGTCATGAAACTGTTTGTGATACTGGCGTCGAAACGCTTTGTGGCACACCAACACTCAAATTTTGCAGCTGATGGACTGTTTCTTCGAGTTCGCGGACTCTCGGCAAGAGATCACTATCTATCCCTGTCGCACTTTTATTACCCAATTCGGCGAGGCGTTGAACCAGCATGGACTTGTTCCCGGTGGTCGCCAATCCATGATATCGGCACTTCTCGCGCAGCACTTTCACCGTCAATCCATTTAATTCGATTATCAAATCCATCATCCCACTTCTGAACTGTCAGGATGATTCAGTGCGGAGGAACAATGGATGTGAATAATAACAAAAAGAACGAAAATATCAATTAAACAATTTATTTGGCAATCAATTCACGGCGGATGGCGGACTTCGACTGACTTATGTCGAATGACAGTATCGTCGTCTGTGATGTTCGGTGTGTATACACTGACACAATGCTATATTGGTAGAGCTCAACGCTGAATCTCATATGGATAAGCTCGAAGAAAAGAACAACTCCCAAGACGCAGTGAAGGAAATTTTGCGCATAAACGTCGTTGAAGGGTCCAGTATGCAGTTGCCGCACATTAAAGACCAAACACAAACACAAACTTCGACTGACAAAGAACACTGGTGTGGAAATGAGAATTATCCTAAAGGACGATATTCCAATACACCAAAATACAAGATGCTTGATGGCGGAGCAGCTCGATATCGTGAGCGATCTAGTCAATGATTTGATCAAAAAGGGCGTGGTGGGACCTAGTTTGTTGGAATATTCCAGCCCAATAGTACTACCAACGAAAAAAATAAATGGAAAGATTAGAATGTGTGTAGACTATCGTCTACTAAACAAGAAGATGATAAGGGACCGTTTTTCGTTGCCTTTGATCGAAGACCAGCTGGATAGATTACAGGACACCACCGTATTTACTACTCTGGATTCAGAAAATGGATTCTGTCATGTGCCAGTTGAAAAGAACAGTGTTAAGCATACGGCGTTCGTTATACCGGATGGGTAGTTCGAATACTTGCGCGTTCCTTTTGGTATCTGCAACACACTGGCAGTTTTTCAACGACACATCAGAGCAGTATTAAGAGACCCATTGGCGGATGAAACCATATTGTCTTATTTAGATGATTTGATAATTTCGGCCAAAGATGTTAGTTTAGAGAAACTTCAAAGAGTGTTCAAAGTCGCAAGTGAACACAATGTAACGTTTAACTGGCGAAAGTGTATTTTCCTGGAACATAGACTGGGGTACTCAGGATACATTGTGGAAAACAGCACTATTACTATAGCAGGAAAGGAAAAAACGATGGCTGTAGCAGAGTTCAAATGACCAAAAAGAGCGAAGGACGTACCAAGTTTTTAAGGGCTAACCAGCTATTTCCGTAAGTTCATCAAAGGGTAAATATTTGAATCAATAGTTTGATTATTTGGAAGCAGTTTGAAGTACACTATACCCTTGTAATCCTCCACACAGAAAGCATAATCTTCTTTTGGTGAATATTTGCTTTGGATGTCGATTATGAGGTTCATCTTGCTGTGCTCACGATTGTTTTTGGACAAAGTCATTGTGAAAAATCCATTTTCTATCACCCATTAGGATTATTTTAAAAAATGGGTCATTTCGGTTACGATTCAGGAAAGAGTCGCATATGTCAATGCATTTGGTGAGGTGGATTTCTTCTAATTCATGAGGTGCTCAAACATCCAGTTTGTTTACGTCACCAAGTTGTTGTAAGTGCAAGTAAATGGTTGAATTTAATATGTGGAGCTTTTTCGCTACCTCTTGAGTTGTATTACGCCAATTCATTTCGATTAAAGCCTTTATTTTGTCGTGGCAGTAGTGGTTGGGTGACCAGTATGAGGTGCATTTTCCACATTAAAATTTCCAGAACGAGAGCGAGCAAACTAACGCCGATACTAGCGTTCAGTAAGGCAGTCCTCATCATAAACTTCACACAATTTCTTTCGAACTTTTCATTTTTGCCTTTGTTAAAAAGTCTACCAGATAAACAATAACGATAATTAAAAACAAAATAAATTACCTCAAGTTCAATAACTTTCACTCTAAATTTCTTTAGCTTGTATTGCATAATTACATTGCCTTGCATTAAATAAACATAAATTCATATTGTAAATTTTCAATACTTAAGCATTTTACATTGTCACTCAACGTTGATCAATTAACTATTATATTGTGAAAACATCATATCGCACCGCCAGCATAATCGCCATCGCGTGCACGATGACCCTGTTCGTTCTTGTTGGTATAGTTTGTTTCTGTTTATAAGAATAAACTTTTCTTTCTACAATTAGAAAGATATTTTACTATGTATTGAATAATATTTTATTATAAATAAACGAACGAACTGAATTCATTGAATGAACTGAACTTACTGAACTTACTTCATTAATTTACAATCTATATAAATACAATTCCAAAAACAATATAGGTAACTAGATTTACATTATTCGTTTAATGTGTCAAAAGTAAAGTATTTTTATGTAAAGTATATTTTATGAATGGAATGAATATTTTTGAGTTATTTTGAATTAAATGTTATATAACCGCCACAGAACTTCCTCCTTAGTGAAATATTATATTTTGCCATAAAAGAAAAACTACTTATGTGGGGTTAGTTACCTGTTACTGATCAATTTTTAACCGACTTCCAAAAGAAAGAAGGTTATCAATTCATTGCCTATATATATTTTTTTTTTTTTGCTTTTTTTTTTTTTTGTATGTTCACGCATAACTTTTAAACGGAGATAGATAGAAGAGTCCTGTTTTTGGTAAACGATACGTTTTTCTTCCAGTTAGGTTCCGTCTAAAGGATATAAAATTCAAGCAACGGTAAAGGGCTTTTACCGTTAAAACTAAAAAATTTCCGACTTTCTCCCCGATTTTTCAGCATAACTGATCGAAGGATGCAAGGATTTCGATTGTAGAGGTTATAAATGAAGGAAAACATATTGATCTAAAATGTATCGGAACAGAATTGTCATCCTGTCAAGGACTCTGTAGATATTAAAAGTTCAATATGATACATTGATGTCGAGAAATTGAATTTAAATAATCTTTCGCACGAAAAGTGCCAATTAGTTGGCACTCTTCAAGGATTTGATGGAGATGCCGAGTCCTTTGGTGATGGATGATAAAAATGATCAGTATCCTTAATTTTCTGCATATACGGTACATTTTCAACCGACTTCCAAAGGAAAGAAGGTTATCAATTCATCACATATATTCTTTTTGCTTATGCGTGAGCATAACATTTGAACGAAGAAAGATAGGAGAGTCCTGTTTTTGGCAAATGATACGTATTTTTTCCTGTTAGGTCCCGTTTAAAGGATAAGAAATTCAGGTAACGGTAAAGGACTTTTACCATTAAAACTAAAAAAATTCCTACTTTCACCCCGATTTTTCAGCATAACTGATCGACGCGTGCAAGGATTTTGATTATACAGGTTTCAAATGAAGGGCAACATATTGTTCCAAAATGCATTGGAACAGAATTGAAATCCTTCAAAGGACTCTGTAGATATTAACAGTTAAATATGATACATTGATGTCGAGAAATTGAATTTAAATGATATTTCATACGAAAAGTGCCAATTAGTTGCCACTCTGCAAGGATTTGTTGGAGATACCGAACCTTTTGGTGACGGATGATAAAAATGACCAGTATCTTCAATTTCCTGCATAAACGGTACATTTTAGTCCATCATTTCTACCGGAAATAACCAATAAATTACTTCTAAATGTGGCATAAATACAATTCAACAATAGTTAAAGGGAACATTTCAGGATGCTTTTCTCTTCCGCATTCATTCTTTGCTTACCAATGAGCTTGGTATAGGATCCTTTTTACATCCTTAGACGTAGACGTTACATATAAGATTATAAAATACCCCGAAGAAATAATAAGGATTGAGTGATTGCAAATTATAGAGTTAATTCGTTACTTTCCAGTTAACATAATATGTACATTACAAGATATGCCCAGAAATCTAAAATTAGTAATTTCCATACTAAAAACCGGCGAGAATCGCAACTTACAAAGAGTTACGTTTCATGCTATAATTTATCATAACTGTACGGATGAAGATGAAAATGCATAGTGGAGTTTTCATTGAACTATATGGTATGATTTTTAACCGACTTCCAAAAGAAAGAAGGTTATCAATACATTGCGTATATTTTTTTTTTGTATGTTCACGCATAACTTTTAAACGGAGATAGATAGAAGAATCCTGTTTTTGGCAAATGAAACGTCTTTCTTCCAGTCAGGTCCTGTTTAAAGGATAAGAAATTCAAGTAACGGTAAAGGACTTTTATCCTGAAAACTGAAAAATTTCCGACTTTCACCCCGATTTTTCAGCATAACTGATCGACGGGTGTAAGGATTTTGATTGTAGTGGTTTCAAATGAAGGATAACACATTGATCTAAAATGTATCGGAACAGAATCGTAATCCTTCCAAGGACTCTGTAGATACTAACAGTTCAATATGATACATTGGTGTCGAGAAATTGAGTTTAAATAATTTTTCGCACGAAAAGTGCCAATTAGTTGCCACTGTTCAAGGATTTGATGGAAATACCGAGTCCTTTGGAGGCGAATGATAAAAATGATCAGTATCCTTAATTTTCTGCATAAACGGTACATTTTATTCAATCATTTCTACCGGAAATAACCAATAAATTACTTCTAAATGTGTAAAATAGTTAGAGGGAACATTTCAGGATGCTTTTCTCTTCCGAAGTCATCCTTTGCTTACCGATGAGCTTAGTAAAGGATCCTTCTTACATCCTTAGATGTAAACATTACATATAGGCTTTATAAAACTCCCCGAAGAAATAATAAGGACTGAGTGATTTCAAATTATAGAGTTGATTCGCTACTTTCCAGTTAATATTATACATTATAACATATGCCAATAAATCTAAAATTTGTAATTTCCATACTAAAGACCGGCGAGAGTTGCAACCTAAAAAGAGATACCTTTCCTTCTATAACTGATCATAACTTTACATATGGAGATGAAAATGCATAGCCGATTTTTCATTGAACTATAGGGTATTATTTCATGTAAATTAGGTGCCATAGTTAAATGAAAACGAAGGCGAGTGGTTTCGAATATAACTAAACGGGTGATAAGGTTAAGAAGGATCTTTTTAAATAAATTTCTTGAGATAAATTCCGGATCAAACTTTATGTTTTCATGTATAAATAGATATGTCGATACATATATATATATATATATATATATATATATATATATATATATATATATATATATATATATATATATATATACATATATATATATATATATATATATATATATATATATATATATATATATATACGTGTGTGTGTATGTGTACATATATATATATGTGTGTGTGTGTGTGTGTGTGTGTGTGTGTGTGTGTGTGTGTGTGTGTGTGTATATATATATATATATATATATATATATATATATATATATATATATATATATACATATATATATATACGAGTATATATATATATATATATATATATATATATATATATACTCGTATATATATATATATATATATGTATATATATATATATATATATATATATATATATATATATATATATATATATATATATATATATATATATATATATATATATATATATATATATATATATATATATATGAAGATGTGTATGTGTGTTTGGTTGGTTATATGCAGATAGGATATAAAAAAATTTTCAGAAATATTTCTGTTCTGACCATAGTATAGCTACGGATTTTACCAAAATTGATACAAGAATTTATTCAAATGTGTGATAAAGCTCACAAGAAAAAATCAAAAGTGGAACGATTTGAAACAAAATGGCGACCGCTCAAAGGTCGAAAAAAGTTGAACGATAAAAAAGCACTTCCAAAGCTACAATCCATATTGGATTATTATGAAGTCTGAAATCAAGGTAGACGTTGATGAGATCATGTATTAAAGGTACCAGAACTAAATTCGATTCCAATGCTGCAGCGTTCATTGGAATCGAATTTAGTTCTGGTAGCCGTAGTGGTTTGTGCATTCCAGTAAAAAATTATATTTTAATATACGAGTACATGATGCAATGTATTCAGGAAACTGAGTTTTGAAAGGTTTGAAATGAAAAAAATTTGCCACTAAAAAGGGTGAAATAAAAAACTTTTAGAAAAAAAAGAAAACCGACTTCAAAATGCCCTAAAAAGGATAAAATAAATTTTATGGAAGCGGTGCCAAATCAATTTCCCCATTTTAACACAAATACTTCCAACATCTTCACCATCACAAAAGAATGGGGAAAATATGATATGGCACCGCTTCCATAAAATTTATTTCATCCTTTTTAGGGCATTTTGAAGTCGGTTTTCTTTTTTTTCTAAAAGTTTTTTTTTAATTTTAATGTAAAATTATTCTTTGAGACTTATTGGAACGTTTGCCATTCATAAATATTTTGTTTTAAATCTTGTTTTATTTTTAACTGATGTCAATGATACCTTTTTGGTTTCTATATTTCCATTATTTTTTATTACTTTTTTCTTAATTGCGAAAAAAACAAGGTTTTAATCGATCTACCGAAATATTACACGCTTTATTATTAATCTCAATAGTTAAATATTTTTCTTTTCTTTGCAATATCTTAAGCGATGAACGACTAGAACTTCGGTGCATGTATCTAAACTTTTAATAATTTTTGTGTTATTATTACCATGATTTGCAGCCGGAATAGGTTTGAGAACCGACATAGCAGTTTTCAGATCTTTAACAAAATCGTTTTGTATTTGGTTATCAAATAATGGAATTGAAAAATCACCCGCAATTTTGATATTTTCTCCATACAGTAGCTCTGCTGGAGAAGTATTAAGATCTTCTTTGATTGCTGTTCTCAAACGTAACATCACAAAAGGTAAGCTATTGGTCCATGAAGGATTATTATGTGTCATAATGGCCGCTTTAAGCGTACGATGCCATCTTTCGATCATACCGTTAGCTTGAGGATGATAAGCTGTAGTACGGTTGTGCTTAAAACCTAGAGTCCTTGCTAGTTCGCCAAATAGTTGTCGTTCAAATTGTTTACCTTGATCAGTAACTATGGTTTCAGGAACTCCAAAACGTGCAATCCAAACACTGCATAAAGCTTCCGCACAAGATTGAGCTGTTATATTTGTCATGGGAATAGCTTCTGACCATCTTGAAAATCGGTCAATAACTGTCAAGCAATACGTGAAACCCTGTGAATAAGGAAGTGGTCCGATAATATCCATATGAATTGCTTTGAAGCGTTTAGTACCAATGGAAAAGTCTTAATTTCACTTTTATTATGCCTTGAAATTTTGCAACGTTGATAATCTAAACAACTTCGAGTCCAGTTTGCAACATCCTTATTTAATGGAGGCCAAAAATATTTGCTTGCAATAATGCGACGAGTAGTTGTTATTCCAGGATGTGCTAAACTGTGAACAGTTTTGAAAACTTGTTCACGAAATTTTTCTGGAATGTAAGGCCTGATAGTTTTATCAGAAATTACACAAAAAACTTCAACAACTGAATTTGGCAAATTAATTTGACAAAACTTAAATTTCGAATTTGCTCTCAAGTTTGTCAAACATTCATCTATAATTTGTGCTTCTGAAATGGCTTTGAAATCTATTGTACTAGGAATTTCTATTTGAGAAATCCTAGAAAGAGAATCAGAAACTACATTCTTTTTGCCAGAAATATGTCGAAAGTCTGTAGTAAACTCACTAACAAATGTTAGTTGACGTAGTTGCCTTGGAGAAACTTTAGCTGGGTTTTGCCGAAATGAATATATTAATGACTTGTGATCTGTGAACAGCGTGAAAGAACGACCTTCAATGTAAAATCTAAAATATTTTACTGCTTGATAAGCCGCCAACAATTCACGGTCGGAAGTACTATAATTTTTTTGAGCTTGTTTGAGTTTCTTAGAGAAGAAACCTAAGGGTTGCCAGTCATCATTTATGCGTTGTAGGAGTGCTGCACCAATGGCAATATCTAAAGCATTGACAAAAATTGCTAAAGGAACATCCATGTTAGGAAAACCAATACTGCTGCTTCGAACAATTTTTGTTTTGAAAAATTAAAAGATTCAATAGCTTCTGGAGTCCAGTTAATTTTTCTTTTGTCTGACTTTTTAGCTCCTATTAGATAACTGTTAAGTAATGCATGATGTTGAGCTGCATTGGGCAAGAAACGACGATAAAAATTTATCATGCCTAAAAATCGTCTAAGTTCTAAAATAGTCTCAGGTTATTTGAATTGAAGAATATCTTGACACTTGTCTGGAGCTGGACGAATACCTTCAGACGAAATGAAATGACCAAGAAATTTTATCTCAGTCGGTAAAAATTTACATTTGTTAATGTTAATTATAAGACCATGTTCTTGTAATCTTTCAAAAATAATTTCCAAATGAGCTAAATGCTCAGAAACTGATTTAGATACAATAAGGATGTCGTCAAGATACACAAAACAAAAATTTAGATCTTTCAATAAAGAATTTATAAACCGCTGGAACGTTTGCGCAGCATTGCATCGTCCAAAGGTCAATCGGGGAAACTCAAAGAGTCCAAACGGTGTGCATATAGCTGTTTTTGGAATATCTTCGGGTTCGACTGGAATTTGATGGTATGCCTTGGTAAGATCTAAAGTTGAAAATGTTTTGCAATCGGTCAGAAAATGAGTAATATCCTGAATATTAGGAATCGGATAGCGATCTGGAACGGTTATGGCATTTAAACGTCTATAGTCTCCACAAGAACGCCATTCACCATTGCTTTTTTTTACCATGTGTAATGGTGAGGACCATTTGCTGTCTGAAGGACGGCAGATGCCTTGTTCCAGAAGAAAATTAAATTCTTTTTTTTCTGACTCTAATCTGTCCGGAGCTAAACGTCTAGGTTTGGACATGATTGGAGATCCAGAAGTAACAATTTTATGTTTAATATTATGTACTGGAACTTTAGTGAAATCAGATTCTAAGGTAATCGACTTGAATTTAATTAATAATTCTTTAACATTAGGATCCACATCCGATTGAACGTGAATTGACGAATTTGAATAATCTTTCTTAGAAAAAGGAGCTATTGATTTAAGATTGGTAGCTGGGTCAGTTAAAGTTTTATTAGCTACATCTACGAAAAGACCGAAATTACCTAGGAAATCTGCTCCTATAATGGGACGTGTAATGTCGGCAATTATAAAGTGCCATGAAAAATCTCTTCTAAGTCCCAAATTGAATGTTAATAACTTTCTGCCATATGTATCAATGGAAGATGCATCAGCAGCAGAAAGTTTAAATCCCGATGGAATTAATTTCAAATTATTTGATTTCGGAATCACGGAAATTTCCGCACCTGTATCGACTAAAAAGTTCTTCTTTGAAGACTGATCGAGAATTAAAAAGCGATTAGAAGAAATACTACTTAAATTTGCCGCCAGAGACTTCAGAGGATTTAGTTTTTTGAATTATTGAGGTCTCCTTAGAATATTTGTTAGTAAATTTGCATGACTTAATACACTTATGTGCATTGGCACCAAATTTAGCATGATACCAACAAAATCCTCTATCTTTTGAGCGTCTGTTGGATGAACTACGTGAACGGAAACCTTGAAACTGGCCATCGTTCCTTCTTGGACTTCTAACTCTTAATGATTCTCCAACAGCCTTAGTAAGTTCTGCAATTTGACTTCTTAACTCTGCAGTTTGTTGTTGAACGTTAAGTTCTGATTTGGAGGAATTTGCAAATGAAAATACTGCTGGTCTATTTGAAACTTCAAAAATTTTATCAGCACTTGATGCCAGATCATTCAAAGAGCTGGACCGATTACATGCTAATATTGCTTGCATGTTTTCCGGTAGTCTTTGAAGCCATAATGATCTTAAAAGATCATCTCCAACTTTATCCCCCCCCCCCCCCAATTTGTTTCATCTCACGAAGAAGTTGTGAGGGCTGTCTACCTCCTAAAGTGAGATTCAAAATTAATTGACTTAGTCTCGTTTTCTCACTTGCTGAATGTCTGGAAATTAAAGCTTCTTTTAAAGTTGTGTAGGGAGTAGTGGATGGAGGATTATTCACTAGATCAGTAACTGTCCTAATTGCTTCAGGATCAAGAGTTACTAGAACATAATTGAATTTAGTTAACTCTGTCGTAATGCCAGCCTGAGCGAATTGGGCCTCCGAACGCTTACACCATGTTTCAGGAAACTCCTTCCAAAATGAAGGTAGCTTTACTGTACAGCGTTTACTGTAGAATCCCCTGAAGGACTCGCATCATGAAAATGATCTTGAGACATAATTTAATTTATAATGATATAGATATTCCTGCAAAAATAAATCCCTAAGGGTTCTGGGTGCGTTACGCTGGATATATCCCCCCTGTCGCAGGATATATCCTACCCTTAATCTGTGATCTAATCGTTAAAATTTACTGTTTTAAAAATTTTTTAGAAAAAATATTTAGAAATATTTGAAATATTTAAAAATTCTGATATATATGTGTGAATTTAAAATGTGTGTAATTGTAGAATGTAATGTTGTACATAAATTCTCTTACTTAAATTCCTTCTTGGATATTCGCTCCTCGCTCGTCTTTTTCCACTTTTGATGTCTTACGAGTTCGCTGATTGGAATTTTCTGCTGGAACTTTTCGCCGTTTTCCACCTGTTCTCGGTTTATTCGCGGTACTAAATCAATGGCTGCCTGCTGATTTGATGATTGTTTTGCTTTGCTCTTAAGGCTCTGTCCGGATGCTATAACTAAATTCGAAATTGCTTCACAATTCTAATTTGCGTTTTGCTGGCGGGCGGGCGGGCGGGCGGACACGCGACCGTAAATGTACCACCAATTGGTTTGACCTTTTCGCTTGTTTTTCTGCTCTACCGTAATAATATTTCTACCCTCGCTCGTAATTGACACACGAATTTTCATCTATCAAGGTGTGAGTCAATCGCACAAACCGACTCAATCGCCACGGAAAATCAGATTCCTTCACTTTTTTCGCAATTCGATCTTCCACGATACGCGAGTCGCAGCTTTTGCGAGGGAATCTCACAATTTTTAAAAAAATTCTAGCCTGAACGTCTTGAATATAACTAGCCTGCCTTTGCCACTGTCATTCAGTGCCGAATTCTCTGTGAAGGTTGCCAAATCTGAGACTGTTGTGTTGGTTCCTTGCATAGAATTATTGATAGCAAAGAGATCGGTGTGGTTCTCCCGTTGGCGTAGTGTAGCACTGACGCATACAGGACTTTCCTTCGATTCAAATTACTTCCTACAATATCTGACTTTGCCGAAGAGAGAACGCTCTCAGCTATAGCCTCGACAGTTTCCTTCTGTTCGTTTTTTATATTCGCAATGGCAGCTCGGGCTTAGGTAGCGTGGTACTGCTCGTCCTTCTGAAACGTTGCGACAGCTTTTGCTGCAAGTCCACGTGTTGAATAAGAACTCGATTTTCAATAAGAGGCGCTTGTGCCTTATCGGGGTGACCAATTGTTCGTTCTTGTTGGTATAGTTTGTTTCTGTTTATAAGAATAAACTTTTCTTTCTGCAATTAGAAAGATATTTTATATCGAATAACGAACTGAACGAACTAAATTATATTTATTAATTGACTTTCTCAACACAATATTTGAGAACGAACTGAATTCATTGAATGAACTGAACTTACTGAACTTACTTCATTAATTTACAATCTATATATATACAATTCCAAAAACAATATAGGTAACTAGATTTACATTATTCGTTTAATGTGTCAAAAGTAAAGTATTTTTATGTAAAGTATATTATATGAATGGAAGGAATATTTTTGAGTTGTTTTGAATTAAATGTAATATAACCGCCACAAGCCATTTCTCGCCGTGTGCCATATGATCAGCATATTATTGTTATAAATTACGAAGAAAGGTAAATAAAATGTTTTCAGTTTGTTTGCATCATAGAAGGAAGTGTTTTCATTTTAGCAATTGGTTAACCTTTTGGTTGTTGTTTAATTGTTCTCATTTTTTCGTGCAGGAAACTTTTTAAACAGCCTTTTTGTAAGTAAAACAAAAAATGTGGACACATAGTCTACAAAGTGAACACAAAACACGATTTATGATTTATTACCCACATAAAATACATAAAATGGTTAAAATAATTTAGTCGCGGTCTCATGATGCTGGCTGTAACAGAAAGAAGGATATCTTGTGATAATTTTGATTAATTTGCTAGTGGCTTCTCCATTATGAAATAAACTTTGATTTCCTATTACGTTTAATGAAAGAATCATCGGAACAAATTATAATCTTTCCACTAATGAAACAAGTGCATGCAAATCAAGTTTTCGATATATTTCATTTAAATTTTATAGTAAATACTACACGTTCCGATCAAATGAAGGACTCTTCCCTATCATATCCAAAAATATCATACATTGACGACGGTTAAAGGTTGAAGCAAGAGACTCGAAAAAATAACTCTCACGGGTAAAAGTACGTCAAGCCTCATGAATAAATTATGAGCTGAAGCAATTTCCGTAATAAACTTCCAACATAAATTAGCGGCAACTTGTTCCTTTATGCACACAACCAACCACCGGCTAAGGAAAGGATTTTCCAGCTTTTCTGAAGATGTTCGTATGAGACCTTGTTTGTATCAAATGCCTTGTCGTGGCTTCATTTATGCTGAATATAAAGCAATTCGTAGCGGCAATGTTAGAAAGTTTTCCAGGTAACACTTCATAAATTGGCGTCGTTCAAGCGAAGAGTGCAAATGCTGATTCGAGGAACGATGGCGTTTATCATGTGTACGAGAATATCTAATGAGTCGGCAGAAGAATTTTTCTCTAGGCGTGAAAAATTATGTGATAATGTGATGATGCTGTTTCAGGTTAAAAATATCTCCTAATTTAGTATGCCCGTGAATGTTTTCGTTGACATATACAGGAAAAATTGATATGGGCCTGGTTGTTATAAAATTTTTCAGAATATGTTGGCATGTGTTCTAAAATTTACGTGATATTCCTAGTTGCCTCGTCATTGAGATTGCATTCACATTTGACTTTTAAATCACTATAAAATCAAATGGCGCCTCTCAAACCAACAAGGATCAACAGGATATTGATTTTTAATTCTTATCCATTTTGCAAACGACAAATTTTCAAAAGTACTCTTAAACTCGTCAAAAAATATTTTCAAGGCAATTTAATTTCTCATTACATAAATTCTTTTGTAATTCTCCCACCAGGCATATACAAATCACATCCGACTTTTCAATTTTCCTCACTCCGAAACAGCCACACAATAAAAACATCCATCAACAGGCATTGTTTACTTTCACTCTCGCCAGGATTATTTTAGATACGAGATAAAACCCAGGAAAGCGTATGTCAAACGATAAACTGTACACTTTGGAATGTATCCATCAAAGAGCTTCCTTTCTTTTCCACCTGCTGGCATTGTTGGCCCATGATGGAGCCCCAAACAAACAACAGTTCAAAAAGAAAACTCTCCTATACCGTTTTCCTTTGGCTGAGAAGGCGACTTAAACGGTTGGTTGTTGATGGATTCCTGTAAAGTTCACCTTGCACTGCACAAAAAAAAAAAAAAAAAACAAAAGATATAAGTGGGTTCTTCTTGAGTAAATACCTTGGATTATGTTAAAATCGTAACCAAGATACCCTTTTTATTGCTAAATCCAAGTCTTGTTTCTAATCAGTTTTCCGTTTGAATCAGATAACCTGCAAATAAAATAAATTGCTCGTGAAATGGAAAAATAGGAAAATTCAATTTGTAGCTAAGGGAGAATCTTTGTGATTCGAGATTTTAAATAAGAGATATATATTTTAATAGCTCTGTGAGTTGACGAGTGATTTCTCATGAAAACCAAAACATAGAAAGAATGCCTGAGAAAGTAATTCTCATCAATAGATGTTTAGTTGAGTATATCTCGTAAATCAAATTACTTTTTAAGGGCTTTTTGAAACGAACTTGACAAAGACCTACTTCTTTCGTGACTTTCTGCCCGTGGGATACAGCGAGTTTTTTCACTATTATTAAACAAATCGAAGTAGCAGGAGAGTTCTCTACTAGATTGGTATCGTAAAATTATTAAAAACTCAAATAACGTCTTTTGGATATCAAAATTTGACTTATGTTCTGTTGCAACCACGGAAGTCACCGCAGTTGCAGACATTAATTTCTTGTAGAGGGGTGCTTGATCTGGGGTGGCATACTGGGGCTGGCTAGCGCTCAGTCGTATCGTGGGTCATCTGGGGCACCATCTTTTCGTGCTAACACAAAGGGAAAAGGACGGGAGAGGAAGAGATCATTCTGAAAAAAAAATTTGTTACTTTATTCAGCTTATAACGGCATGTTCCACCAATTCAAATCATAAACTACGAGATAAATTAGCACAATATAGCAATCAAATAGATTCAATGAATAAATCGACCCCCTTTCTAGTTAAAATAAACCTAAATCTATGCACTCAAATAAATCAAACAAAACAATCGCATTAAAACAAATAAACTAAAACTAAAATCAAATTTAGAAGAATAAACAGAATAAAGAATTTACTTCCGCTGCCGAGAGCTCTGCAGCGGAAGGGGGGCTACTCAAATTAAGTAGCCTATAATTAATTTCAAGTCATAATGGAAACATGCACTAACCTTATTACGTAGGGCGTGTAGCTCTGGTCCTCTTCGATGATTCAACGCATGGAAGCCTCATTTAAGTTAACACGATCCTTTTATCCCTATCCAAACCATACTTACCTTCCCACAATTCCATCATTACACATTCCCAGACAAATTCATTTCAACATACTCGTACGTTTCATATTTCTTTCCTGTCTCGCGGGTTCGCTTCAATGAAAATTTTTACATACGTAAAAATTCTTTTCTGTTTCGCGGATTCGCTTCTGATGAACTTTAAACATTGTATTGATTCAGCAATTTTGTTATTGTCACGTTTAGTAAAGTAAGCAATTATAATTTGTTAAATACGAGATAAACCAAATTATTGTTGGTTGCGTACGAGATTCTGAATAAAGCGGTTGCTAGAAATTAAAAAGTTATTTTTTTTAAACGACACGGAAAAAGTCTCCATAACTGGCGCCCGAGCAGTTATTTAGTGTCCGAAAAGTAATAAAGTGCTTGCCTAATCGCGGACATTAAAGTTAAAAAACGCGTTTTCGAAAGTGAGTGTTGCAAACGAATCAATAAATAAAAATTAAAAAACAACTCGTCGGACGCGTAATTAATTTTTTGAAGGAAATCAGTGAATAAGCCTTTTTCTCTTAAATCTCTTGTTGAGGCTGGCAAGAGAGCTGATTGATAAACTAAAGTGACTATAAGATATAAAGTGCTCACCAAACCCAAAAGGAAAGAACAAGGAGCCCAGTGACACCTTAAAATTGGTCAACAGAAAACGCAGAAGGAAGCAAAAACAAATCCAGTGATCCAACCTGCACCCCAGTAGGCCCAGGCGAAAACAAACCAATCAAAGTTTGAAGCCAAAAAGGAGAATGACAGGCGGTCCACGTATTTTGGATTTAATAAGTTTTTTGTAAGTTTACCTCGTTTTCGTAAATTTAATTAATTTTTTTATATATTCAATATTTTACAATTATATTTTTTAACTTGAATATTTCATATGAAAAAAGTGTTTAAAGTGTCGCAATTTAGTGAAAAGTGTAAAATAAGTTGTTGAATCGGTGCGTTTTAATCGCGGATTCTTCCGGTCTACTTTTTCTCTCATCCTTGTCACTTCTTAAGCTCTTAAAAATTATCCGATCCCCTTTTTCGAAAACAAAAATGGAGGCTATACAAGCAACCCTTACGCAACTCACCGGGGCGGTTAATGCTCAAATAGAGCAAGTGAAAAGGTTGGAGAATAGGCTATCTGAAATAGAGCGGAAATCCGCTAATCCTGCTAGCGAGCCGCAGCAGATTTTATTGCGCCCTAAAATGGTTCAGGACTTCGATGAAATTAAGAAGCTTCCTGATTCCGTTAGGGATTTACCAACTTTCGACGGCGATCCCATTGAATATATATCATGGGTACATAACGTCGAAACCACCCTTGAGGATTATAGTATTGTCCGCAACAAGCCAATCTACGCGGCAATACTTAGACATGTTCGGCAAAAAATAAGAGGCCCAGCAGACGCTGCTTTTATTTCTTAAAATATATTTGATAATGATTGGGCTAGTATGAAGAGGTGTTTGTCCCTCCACTACGCGGATAAACGCGATGTCCGCACTCTGGAACATCAGTTACATGCGATGGTCAGAAATAATAGAAGTGTTGATGAATTTTATGCTGCCGTGAATCGCCAACTTTGCCCACTTATAAATAAAATCAAGGTAGAGGATTATTCGCAGGGAACAGTTGCTGCTCTTAGTGAAAATTATCGCGAGAAAGCTCTCGATGTTTTCATTCGTGGTGTCGGAGATGGTCTCTCTGGAATGTTAATGGTACAGAGACCCAAAACCTTGCCGGAAGCATACGCCTCCTGCTTGGAACTCCAAAACGTCAATTTCAGAAACTTTCATTTGCACCCCTATAATTCTTTTTCAGCTCCTGTGAATCAAAAATTTACACCCAACCAAACATTTAAGCGAATACCTGTAGGTAATAGAATTTTAGATAGCCAAGATAGAAATAAAATTTATAACGCCCAACATAACGCAAATCGGTTTCTCACTGCTAACCCCGTACCTCCTAGACCTAGTCAACCTAAACACCCTGTACCTATGGAAATTGACCCTTCAATTCAAACGTGCCAGGTTGACTATATAAATAAACCCTTGCATCCCCTAGCGCTGAAACGGCCAAACGATTCGATCTCATACCCCAGAAAAGTGCAGCGTTTATACAACATTCAAACATCTGAGGAAGATACCGATGAAAATTTTCAACAAGACCTTGAGGTCGCATTTGAGGACTCAAATTTTGAGGCTTCAAACTTTGAGGACCACGAAGATGTATCCGACCTAAATTTTATGATGGACGCCTCTCTAGCGTCCCCTACATAGAGTATGTTACCAGAGATGGCCAGACGCAAAAATTTCTTATCGATACAGGTGCCAACAAGAACTTTATCTCTATTAAATTAAATCAAAATTCAAAACGCTTAAAAGAACCATTCACAATACACTCAGCAGCAGGCACAATCCAAATAACGGAAAAAGTGAGTGGACCATTTTTCAAAAGTTTAGGAATAAACAAAATTCTGGACTTTTTCGTTTTACCTGGCTTAAAATCATTCGACGGTATAATAGGCGACGATACACTGCGAGATCTGCAAGCAATTATCGACAGGAAAAACGATGTTCTGATTATAGAACCTGACATTAAAATTCCCCTGCAACCAAAAGTATCCAAACAAATTTACAATTTACAGGCCAAATGCAATCATTAAGGAAAAGATCTTGCAACAAAATCGCAATCCGTAATTGATAAGTTCTCAAATATTTTTGGACCAATCTCTGACGAAGAAATAATTGACACTAGCATCAGGGCAGAAATCAAAACCACTAACGAAACCCCAATTTATACAAAATCATATCCTTATCCGGTTAATCTCAGATCTGAAGTCGAGTCCCAAATAACGGAAATGCTCGAAAATGGAATAATCTGACCCTCGAAAAGCCCGTATAATTCCCCCATATGCGTAGTGCCCAAGAAGGCCAATTCAGAAGGCAAAAAACAATACAGACTTGCATCGATTTCAAGCGGCTGAATGCGGTTACGATCGCAGATACATACCCGATTCCCGATATAACAAACACTCTGGCTAGCTTTGGTCAATCAAAGTACTTCACGACGCTTGACTTAACATCCGGATTCCACCAAATACGTATGAACGAGAAGGACATCGAGAAAACGGCATTTTCTACAGCCAATGGGAAGTATGAATTCACGAGACTCCCATTCGGACTCAAAAATGCACCAGCGATCTTCCAGAGAATGATCGACGACGTCCTAAAACCATTCATCGGGAAGAAATGCTTTGTTTATATCGACGATATAATTATTCTTGGCGAAACGGAGAAAGACCACTTGCAAAATTTGGAAACAATATTTTCTCAATTAGAGAGAGCTAACCTGAAGATTAATCTGGAAAAATCTTCCTTCTTCAAAAAGAAGGTAGAGTTCTTGGGTTACATTATTTCGGAAGATGGAATCCTTCCGGACCCTAAAAAAATTTCAGCAATATCCAGAATCAAACCACCGGAAAATTTAAAAGATTTGGAAGCATTCCTTGGATTGGCGTCCTATTATCGGAAATTCGTGAAGGATTTTGCAAAGGTGGCAAAACCATTAACACAATTAACAAGAGGAGAAAATGCTCAAGTGAAGGCAAATCAGTCAAAAAAACGAGAAATTAAACTGGGAAAAATTGAACTAGAAGCATTCAATGCTTTTAAAAACTCTCTTAACTTCCTCCGAGATATTAGCATTTCCAGATTTCACGAAAGCTTTCATTTTGACCACAGATGCATCTAATCATGCTTTAGGTGCCGTTTTATCGCAAGGAGAGATTGGAAGGGATAAGCCCATCATTTATTTCTCAAGATCTCTCAACAAAACAGAGGAAAACTACTCCACGGGAGAAAAGGAAATCCTGGCAGTTGTGTGGGCTCTCGATAAGCTGCAAACATACCTATATGGTGCGAAAAAAGTCAAAATTCTCACCGATCACCAGCCCTTAACCTTCGCTCTCAGCAACAAAAACCATAACGCCAAGCTCAAACGATGGAAAGCCAGAATCGAAGAATATAACTATGAGCTTGTGTATAAGCAAGGGAAAACCAACGTCGTGGCTGATGCTCTATCAAGACTTCCACTTGAAGCTAATACCTTAATAGGAGATTCTGGGACAATGCACAGTGCAGACGAGGACAGTAGTGACCTTATACCTTGCGTTGAATCTCCAATAAATGTTTTCATGAGACAGCTAATAATATCACAAGGGAAAAACATCATTGCCCATGAGGAACCCCATCCTGCATACCACAGATACTACATTCGTCTCGATACAATCACAAAAGAAAGCCTAACCCAAGTATTGAAGGAACATTTAAATCCCAACGTAATTAATGGCATTAAAATCCCAGAACAATTCATTCAATTGCTCCAAACAATTTTCAAGGAAAATTTCTCAAATTTCAAAATTAGAATCACTTAACGAGTTGTTCAAGATGTTTCCAAGGAAGAAAATAAAATTGATATCATTCAGCAGGAGCACAAAAGAGCACATAGAAACGCAAAGGAAAATAAGACCCAGATACTAGAAAAATATTATTTCCCTGGAATGGGCAGGCTAATTTAAAAATTCACAACGAATTGTGATACATGTAATACGTGTAAATATGGTCGTCATCCAAGCAAACCAGAACTGCAAGAAACACCGATTCCAGAATATCCTACGGAAATATTACACATGGACCTTACAACAATTCACGGCGAGAAATTTCTTACATGCATCGACAAATTCAGTAAGTTTGTAAAATACTTCCGAATTAAGAACAAATCTGCTACGCACCTTCGTGAAAAAATAACAAAACTACTACATTATTTCACAGTCCCGAAAATATTGGTTTCCGATAACGAAGGCAGCTTCATCAGTTCCCTTATTCTAAATTACATTGAATCCTTAGGTATTACGGTATACTTGGCTCCGCCACAAAAAAGCGAGGTTAACGCAGCAATTGAACGTGCCCATTACTTAAAGATGAAATTCAAGAAATTATCCTAGCGAGCCAACTTGCAAGGCGCGGAATTGTCAACTCCAAACTCCTCAACAATCAGCAAATTAAAGAAATCCTCATCCAAGCGGCAAACCTTCCCTACGAAAACGAAATTCAGGGAATTTAATGTTCTGAATCAATGGTTCTGATAAAAAACTCCTTGCTTCTTTACGTTATATGCTTACCTAAAACCGAGGAAATTAATTATAATCACGTTTTGATTCGTTCCACGATCAAAAACAATAAAATGATCCTGCTCAAATATTCTGGCCTCTTTCTAAATCAACAAGAAAAGTATGGTATTCAAGGCACATGTAAAGGAATTCGAAATATTACTATTTGTAATAGGCAGCAGCTAAAAAATTATCCTCCACTGACTGCATCTCCCAAATCTTAGACGGGACCAGTGCGCTATGTGAATACCAATACCATAGCAAACCAATCTTAGAATTCCTAAATGAAAATAAAATATTTTTAACTAATTTTGTTGGAAAACTGCAGCATCAGACTAGGACAGATATCCTGAACGGAACTTATGTCATAAATATTCAAAATAATACCGTAAAAATTAACGATGTTGAGTACTCAACCAAGGAGCTACACACTCTCCACCCTTTGCCACTTGTTCTGCAGGGTAATTTAACTGAAAAAGATATAAAATTAGATCTCGATTATCTCCACAAACTACATTTGGACAACGTAGAGGAGTTAGACTACTTTTCATTTGGTAAAACTTTATCAGTTGCATCCGATTTAACAATAATCCTTATAATAATGATTGTTGCGCTTCTATTTTTGTTTTTTCGTCAAAAACCATTTCAACGAAAAATTAACTTACCCTATACTTACCCGAATCCTGTAACATTACCATTTTGATTTGTGATCTGTGGGACACAGATTTTTAAGAAGGGAGGAGCTAACACGATCCTTTTATCCCTATCCAAACCATACTTACCTTCCCACAATTCCATCATTACACATTCCCAGACAAATTCATTTCAACATACTCGTACGTTTCATATTTCATTCCTGTCTCGCGGATTCGCTTCTATGAAAATTTCTACATACGTTCATATTTCTTTTCTGTTTCGCGGACTCGCTTCTGATGAACTTTAAACATTGTATTGATTCAGCAATTTTGTTATTGTCACGTTTAGTAAAGTAAGCAATTATAATTTGTTAAATACGAGATAAACCAAATAATTGTTAGTTGCGTACGAGATTCAGAAGAAAGCGGTTGCTAGAAATTAAAAAGTTGTTTTTTTTAAACGACACGGAAAAAGTCTCCATAACTTTTATACCTAAGATGCCCACAATTTTTCTGAATAAGCTCCCAGGATCCTTCAAAATACGGCCTTGGGCCCTTTGAACAACTTCCCTTGTTGTCTTCTCCTTCACATGCGATTTCCTTCCTAGACTAGAAGAACCTTCCTCACAATTTTCTGCGGCTGCATACTTCTGAGCAATATCGTAAACTGTGGATCTTCGATACATTGAAGACCGTCCAGCGCAAAGACTTTTGATAACCACCGCTCTTCGATTGCATCCCGAACTCGATTGCACTAACTCCCTCATTTAGAATTCACGCACAAATGCATTCGCATCTACTCAGTTGAATTGACGATAAATGACTGCTGTCATTGAGATCCACTACAGCGTCAAATTAATGTGAAGTTTCTCCGGATTTTTCTGGCACACCTTGTATATATACTCGTAAGGTACTCTCCTCAAAAGGCAAATTATTATCGAAGCACAATAAGAGGTTAGTTAAGTAAAAACATTGAAGAAGGGAACAAGCAGTTCTCAAAATACGTATTTGATGTAATTAAACAAAATAAATTTAGAAAAATAAAGGGTATTTTGTAATAATAATAAAAATAATTGAACTTTTTCACTACGAAAACCGGAACATCAAGAAAAAATAAATCAAAATAATTTGTATGAATAATTCCAACCAAATTCTAGCAGAAATGAGTTAGAGGTTATGCGCATTATGAATACCTCTGAAGTATAATGTTGTACCTGCAAGAGGCATACTATGTCTCCAGAAGATCTTTTATTAAAATTCGATTAACGGTAAATTTTTCCATACGGTTGAACAACCAATTGAATAAAGAAAGTATATAATGTAGTACATATAAGAATATCCTATTATTATTCTAGCCAGTATATGCCGATTAATAAATTTTAATTATTTTTTTACACAGTGTTATATATGTATATTGGTAAGTCTAAAAAGTACTGAGCCTTTTTTGTCATTGAATATTTCTTTTATTTGAAATGAATTTTATTAAAGTACATATTGCCCATTATTATTTATGACCTGTTGCCGTTATTCCATCAGTGTAAAATTTCTGTGGTTTATCGGCGAAAAACTTAGCCAAGTGTTTTTCACAGTCCCTTTTTGAAGTGAATTTCTTTTCATTAAGGAAGTCTTGCAGAGACCGAGATAAATGGTAGTCTGATGGTGCAAAGCCTGGAGTATACAGTGAATGCATCAAAACTTCCCAGCCAAGCTCTGTCAATTTTCACCGGGTCATCAAAGATGTGTGTGGTCTGGCATAGTCATGATGGAAGACTATGCCCTTTCTATTGATCAATTCTGGTCGGTTTTTTTGAATTGCTTATTGCCGAAGTGAGTATTTTACCAGGTTCTAGCACCTCACGATAAACAATTCCCTTTCAATCCCACCATACACACAACATAACCTTATTTGGTATCAATTCTTGCTTTGAAATCGTTTGTGATGATTCACCTTTTTTTGACTATAATATTTTTCGAGCGACATTTCATCACCCGTAATGATCTGCCTGAAAAATGGCTCGATTTCGTTGCGTTTTATTAGAATTTTGCAAATGAAAATTCGGTGGATCAAGTTTTTTTGTGTTAATTCATGCGGCACCCAAATGTCGTATTTCTTTGTGTATCCAGCCTTGCGCAAATGCTTCAAATTTGATTAGTAACCGATATTCAGTTCCTTAGCAATGTCATGACTGCTTATGTGTCGGTCTTCTTCAATTTTTTGTAAGATTTCACTGACTTTTCCAGTCAACCGTCAACCTGAGCGAGGTGCATTTTTGACATCAAAATTGCCAGAACGAAAATGAGCAACTCTCTATTGGCTGTGGCTATTGATAAAGTATCTTGACCTTAGAAGCCACAAATTTTTTCACGAGCCTGCGATGCATTCTCACCTTAATCGTAGTGATATTCTAAAATATAACGATTTTTTTCAGAAATTTCACTCATTTTCAAATGAATACAACTTTTTACATGAATGACAAAATGCAAAACTGTCCATATGAAAATTGAAGACTGGAATGTCACCTTTCAAACACATGTCAGTTTGACTCAATTTGATTAGTATTGCACCATCTAGTGACAAAAAGGCTCAATACTTTTTAGACTATTTAATATATAATGAGATATTCCCCATATTGCAAAACGCTCAAGTAGATCAGTAATGATTTTTAACGTTCCCTCTGCCCCTGGTCTTGGTCCAATACCTCAAAATTTTACGCAGTATAAAAATAAACTTAGACAATTCTTTCTTCTTTAAAGTTTTGTAGATTAACTTGAGCGTACTTTCTAGTTTTAACTTTCTTGCTATGTAACCTAATTTTTCTTGTTTTGTTTGTATATGTGTTGTTATTTCTTTCATAAATTCTTCTTTTTCTATATTATAATTGGATTTTCTAATCTGTATGTAGAATTCTGTAAATAAATAAAAAAATAAATATGTCCTATAGGGGTAACATTATAAAGGGTTTTCCAATAAGATGTGTTCTTTTTAATGGCCCACTATTGTCATTTTTAACATTTGCCAAGTAAAAACTACGTCATTAATAAAAATGGAACAATACACGCTTCAACAACGCATTGAAATTATTAAAATTCACCAAAAAAATTGTAAAAAATTTAGCAGAGACAGTTCGTAAAACTCGAACATTTTTGGGTCGTCGTGAAGCACCTTGTCGGTTCGCAGAACAGAAATTGGTGGAAAAATTCGAGCTGTTGGGACAATTTAGTGATGTGAAAACTAAAAACCTTGCACGCTACCCAAGAACAGACGAGAATATTGCTGCTGTAGCCGGAAGTGTTGAAGAAAACCCAGGTTTGTCCATTCCTCGTCGTTCTTTGGAATTAGGCATTCCACAAACGTCATTACACCGTATTTTGCATAAAGATTTGGGTCCTAAGGCTTACAAAGTTCAGTTAACACAAGAACTCAAGCCGGTCGATCATCAACAACGTCGTGTCTTTGCTGATTGGGGCCTTGAAATGTATGAAAATGATCCGGAACTCTATCGGAAAATCATCTTGAGTGATGAGGCCCATTTCGTCATCAAGTAATTTGTCGCATCTAGGGCTCGCAAAACCTAAGAGTTATCGCTGAAAAGCCTCTCTATCCAAAAAGTGTGAATGTTTGGTGCAGTTTATGGTGCGGTAGGGTAATTGGACCTTACTTTTTCGAAAATGTGGTTGGAGCAACAGTTACGGTGAATGGATTGCGCTATCGAGAGATGATTATAGATTTTTGATAGCCGGAATTGGATGGTATAGATCTGGACAACGTTTACTTTCAACAAGACGGCACTACGTGCCACACAAATAACAAAACCATTGATCTTTAACGGAAAAAGTTTCCGGACCGTGTTATCTCTCGAAGAGGTGATCACAATTGGCCACCAAGACCTTGTGATTTAACAGCTTGCGACTTCTTCCTTTTGGGCCATGTGAAAGAGAAGGTCAACGTCAACAGCCCAGCGTCGGTTCAAGAGCTCAAAGATGCGATTTCTGAGGCTATCGAGGGCATAGTGCAGTCACTTTGCGATTTGGTTATGGAAAATTGAATTAAAAGGATATGGTTCTGTAAGCGTGGTCATATGCCTGATGTTATTTTTTACTATTAACGGCATACCTTCTTGTTTGTAATGAAATAAACACTCGGTCATTTATATTAAAAAATGGCATTTTTCTTTGAATATCAAGATAATACCACTTATTGGAAAACCCTGTATATTCTTTTCCCAATTCTAATTATCTTATTCGCTACTCTTCTGAGATTTTTATAGTGCTCTCTCTCTTTGTCCTGGTTTTCTTTTTTTAGTGTTTGTATACCTGATGCTTTTGGCTAACGCATTTTGTCACTCAGCATCGAACCATTCATTTCTCTTGCGCTGGGATTGATGTCCAATCGTCTGTTCTGTCACGGTCTTAATACCCGGTTTTACTTCCATTCAGAGCTCGTTACTTGTATTTGACGATGCTCTGATAAGATGGAAGCCATCTGGTTGTCGAGGGTTTCCGTGAAATTTGGCCAGAGACGCCGTTTGGAGCCTTTCAATGTTAAATTTTTGTAGCGGGCTGGTCTTCGCGGAATATGCCTTTGACATACAACGTCGATAGGTTATTTTGATCAAGTAATGATCTGAGTTACAAATGACTCCTCGGTATGTACGGACGTCAAGCATGCTCGAAGTCCAACGTTATTGGATCAGAACATCTGGTTTTATGTGTTGCAATCCGGTGATACGCAGGCCGTTTTTTGGATGTGTCAATGTGGGAAGCAAGTCAAACGTATGACTAGATTTCTGCTACATACAAAGTCAATCAGGCGCTGGCTGTTGTCATTTGTTTCATCGTGGAGGCTATATCCTCCAGTCATTCCCCGATGAGAGAGCTTACTGCCAACCTAAGCGTTGAAATCACCCAGAATTATTTCTGAGTCGTTGCAATGAGTCGACTAGTCTTTCCAGGTAATTGTAAAATGTGCCTTTCGTTTCTTCGTCCTTTTTTTGGTCGGGCGGTGAACATTTATCAGCCAGATTTAGTAAAATTTCGCTTTGATACGGATCGTCGACAAACCGTTCATTGACTGCCTTAAAATCAATAACGTGCGATTTGAACTCCATATTCATAATAAAGGCCACTATGAATTTTCGTTTTCCAGTAGGCTTCTCACTTTTGAATATTGTATGCGTCTTGAATGTTGTTTTCTGTCCAATTCGTTTCCTGAATTGCCAGTACTTTTAATTGATATTGACTGGTCTGTTGTAAAAGGTCGTAAATGGCGCCAGGGTAATTGAGTGATCTGACATTGCAGGATCCAATGCCATAATCAAGGATCCAGTGACATAGGTGCAAGGTCGTTGCCACCAGTCTAATCCATTCCGAGGCCTATCTGCAGGTTTCGAAACATTTTAGGGTTTCCCAGGGACGGGGGGTCGCCCAGCCTCCTTTCCGGTGGCATGGTTATTATGTCGATTAAATTAATCAGTCTTCGATCACATTTCATCAACTCTCAATTTTGTCTGTTACTAATTAGAACATGAATAATATATTTTTACATATGCTCCCCACAAATGGATGCCTTCCATATGTTACATTGTGACATTGTGTACCTCCTTTTTGAATAATCACAAAATCGACAATATTTTCTTTTCTTGGAAGATTCATTTGAAGTTTCCTGTACAGTATTTTCAGAAGTTGTTGTTTGTAATTTTAAAGTTTGTTGTATTAAACCTTTCAGGCTTAATTGAAGTGTTAGTATAATCAATCTGTGCAATTGCCAAGGTCGGGTCAGGTCCTTTTCTTGTGCCAACATGAACTTTACTCTTGAAATTGGTTTATTATTTCCTCTTAATGTGTTACGTGAATAAATTACATATTAATTAATACATGCTATATGCAAAATATTGTAAAAGTAGCATAATGGCCACCTCTTGGTTTTCCGCCCAGCATTCATGCTGTCGCACATGTGGTCAAAGGTGTCTACTGCTCCTTTTGATTTATCATAATCACTCATCATCATTGGGAGCGAACTTTAGCTGTCAACTAATCCTTCTAAATGTACAGAGGGAATTAGTAGTACAGTTTTGTTATTTTTTGCGTTATATGAAAGCGCTGAAAAATCCTCATGGTACAAAAAAAGGGAAGATTTCACTTGCCTTTCTTGAAAATTGATTTTGTTTTTTTATATGGTTCCTTATCTGGTTTAGGCCTTCTTCTTCGGACAAGGACAGACAAAGAGAAACACTTATAAGCCTTTTATTCATGGTTATATGTCTATTTGATCTTGCTATAGTTTTACAAAGTTATTTTCCAAAATATGTTCCGGCAGGTGTTCCTCTAGGTGCAGTCTCTTAACTAAGATATGGAATCGCGTCAATCATGTACTTTGTAGAGTTACTACACATCAATATGATCTTAATTCCATATTTATCCGGTTTTGAAGGAATACACTTTCGAAAATTCTAATTACTCATCGATTGTAAAAGATGCTCCTGGCATGTAATTTTCACGACGATTTGTCATGAGCATTTCTCACAATTCGGTTATCGGAGCCAACTCCGTAATTTGTTTTTACTTTCCTCTTTTCAACTTTTTTCATCAAATCGGGGGCAGTTTATAAGAAAACAAAACCTATCTTTTGATAGTGTAGATAGGTAACAATTGCCCAACTACTCTGGGTCGAACAGCATTTCAGTCGTTAAGTGATTGCTCTTTTGAGCTGCACCCAAGATGAGGGCACCTAACGAAGCTTTAAGTTCTTCCATTGGAGTATTTGATGCAGTCGAATTTTGTGCTTTATAATTTTTCTTTATGTCTCTATCTCGTTGTTAGTGTATTGCAATACCATCACCATCATAGGCTCTGTGATGAAAGCACTAAGGCATTCAAGAGGTATAGTGCAATTTCTAACATTTCCAATAGGTCCAGGTTGAAAATGAATAATATTTCGCCTCGGTATCCTGCTCCCAGCTGTAACCAACGTGGATGTTTTCCACTTAAAACCATTTTTTCCTTTGACTGAATTCCCAGGGAATATTATTATGCTTGAAGGTGATTCAGACAAGGTGACTGGACCAGTTAAAGTTACAGAGGATGTGATTGATGCATAAGCAGCAAGTTGACGATCATTGCTGTGCGCGTGCTGTCTTCTTAATTCCACAGGTTCACTTATACCTACCTCTGAATTTTGATTATCTTGTTATATATCCCGATAAATCTCTTCCAAATCTTGATGTTCGTAATCCGGGTCTGTGTTGCTGTCATCAGAGTCAAAATCCTCATGCTCCAAATTTTCCTCTGCATCGCTTATTTCTGAATTGTCATTTTCAAGTAATAACAGTATTTCCTCATCGTTTAACCCTCTGGACATATTTACTAAAGCATTAATCAAATGCGAAAGAATCTCAGAAAATATTCATATTACTCAAAAAAATATCTTCTAATACTAATGACGAGTAAGATTGACTCACACTACATACTTACCTTTAAGGGTCACACAAAACGGGGGGATAACAAAGACGCAATTTACATGGGACTCAAGCACGTAATAAATAGTGGAAGCGTAGGTGGGTGGTCCGACCGTGGGCTGTGCATGCTCATGTACTCGTATGTTCTGTTGCAACCACGGAAGTCACCGCAGTTGCAGACATTAATTTCTTTTAGAGGGGTGCTTGATCTGGGGTGGCATACTGGGGCTGGCTAGCGCTCAGTTGTATCGTGGGTCATCTGGGGCACCATCTTTTCGTGCTAACACAAAGGGAAAAGGACGGGAGAGGAAGAAATCATTCTGAAAAAAAAAAAATTTGTTATTTTATTCAGCTTATAACGGCAAGTTCCACCAATTCAAATCATAAACTAGATAAATTAGCATAATATAGCAATCAAATTGATTCAATGAATAAATCGACCCCCTTTCTAGTTAAAATAAACCTAAATCTATGCACTCAAATAAATCAAACAAAACAATCGCGTTAAAAAAAACAAACTTAAACTAAAATCAAATTTAGAAGAATAAACAGAATAAAGAATTTACTCGCTCTTTTTATGCTGCCGAGTGCTCTGCAGCGGAAGCGGGGGCTACTCAAATTAAGTAGCCTATAATTAATTTCAAGTCATAATGGAAACACGCACTAACTTTATTACGTAGGGCGTGTACCTCAGGTCCTCTTCGGTGATTCGACGCATGGAAGCCTCATTTATACCTAAGATGCCCACAATTTTTCTGAACAAGCTCCCAGGATCCTTCAAAATGCAGCCTTGGGCCCTTTGAACAACTTTCGGGGCCCTTGTTGTCTTCTCCTTCACATGCGATTTCCTTCCTAGACTAGAAAAACCTTCCTCACAATTTTCTGCGGCCGCATACTTCTGAGCAATATCGTAAACTGTGGATCTTCGATACATTGAAGACCGTCCAGCGCAAAGACTTTTGTTAACCACCGCTCTTCGATTGCATCCCGCACTCGATTGCACTAACTCCCTCATTCAGAATTCACGCACAAATGCATTCGCATCTACTCAGTTGAATTGACGATAAATGACTGCACTACAGCGTCAAATTAATGTGAAGTTTCTCCGGATTTTTCTGACACACTTTGTATATATACTCGTAAGGTACTCTCCTCAAAAGGCAAATTATTATCGAAGCACAATAAGAGGTTAGTTAATTAAAAACATTGAAGAAGGGAACAAGCAGTTCTCAAAATACGTATTTGATGTAATTAAACAAAATAAATTTAGAAAAACAAAGGGTATTTTGTAATAGTAATAAAAATAATTGAACTTTTTCACTACAAAAACCGGAACATCAAGAAAAACATGAATCAAAATAATTTGTATGTATAAGTACAACCATTTGTTCATATAAATAGATGATATATTTCTAGCAGAAATGAGTTAGAGATTATGTTTTTATACGTCATGGGCATTATGAATACCTCTGAAGTATAATTTTGTACCTGCAAGAGGCATGCTATGTCTTCAGAAGATCTTTTATTTAAATTCAAGTAACGGTAAATTTTTCCTTAGGCTTGAACAGCCAATTGATTAAAGAAAGAATATAACACAGCACAAATAACAATAGCCTATTATTATTCTAGCCAGCATATGCCGATTAATAAATCTTAATTATTTTTTACATAGTGTTATATATGAATATTGGTAAGTCTAAAAAGTACTGAGCCTTTTTTGTCATTAAATATTTCTTTTATTCAAAATGGATTTTATTAAAGTACATATTGCCCATTATTATTTATGACCTGTTGCCATTTTTCGGGTAGAGCCATTATTCCATCTGTGTAAAATTTCTGTGGTTTACCGGCGAAAAACTTGGCCAAGTGTTTTTCACAGTCCCTTTTTGAAGCGAATTTCTTTTCATTAAGGAAGTCTTGCAGAGACCGAGATAAATGGTAGTCTGATGGTGCAAAGCCTGGTGTATACGGTGAATGCATCAAAACTTCCCAGCCAAGCTCTGTCAATTTTCACCGGGTCATCAAAGATGTGTGTGGTCTGGCATTGTCATGATGGAAGACAATGCCCTTTCTGTTGATCAATTCTGGCCGGTTTTTTGAGTTGCTTGTTGCCGAATTGAGTGTTTGGCCAGGTTCTAGCACCTCACGATAAACAATTCCCTTTCAATCCCACCATACACACAACATAACCTTATTTGGTATCAATTCTTGCTTTGAAATCGTTTGTGATGATTCACCTTTTTTTGACTATAATCTTTTTCGAACGACATTTCATCACCCGTAATGATCTGCCTGAAAAATGGCTCGATTTCGTAGCGTTTTATTAGAATTTTGCAAATAAAAATTCGGTGGATCAAGTTTTTTTGTGTTAATTCATGCGGCACCCAAATGTCGTATTTCTTTGTGTATCCAGCCTTGCGCAAATGCTTCAAATTTGATTAGTAACCGATATTCAGTTCCTTAGCAATGTCATGACTGCTTATGTGTCGGTCTTCTTCAATTTTTTGTAAGATTTCACTGACTTTTCCAGTCAACCGTCAACCTGAGCGAGGTGCATTTTTGACATCAAAATTGCCAGAACGAAAATGAGCAACCCTCTATTGGCTGTGGCTTTTGATGAAGTATCTTGACCTTAATCGTAGTGATATTCTAAAATATAACGAATTTTTTCAGAAATTTCACTCATTTTCAAATGAATACAACTTTTTACATGAATGACAAAATGCAAAACTGTCCATATGAAAATTGTAGACTGGAATGTCGCCTTTCAAACACATGTCAGTTTGACTCAATTTGTTTAGTATTGCACCATCTAGTGACAAAAAGGCTCAATACTTTTTAGACTATCTAACATATTATGAGATATTCCCCATATTGCAAAACGCACAAGTAGATCAGTAATGATTTTTAACGTTCCCTCTGCCCCTGGTCTTAGTCCGATACCTCAAAATTTTACGCAGTATAAAAATAAACTTAGACAATTCGTTTTTCTTTAAAGTTTTGTAGATTAACTTGAGCGTACTTTCTAGTTTTTACTTTCTTGCTATGTAACCTAATTTTTCTTGTTTTGTTTGTATGTGTGTTGTTATTTCTTTCATAAATTCTTCTTTTTCTATATTATAATTGGATTTTCTAATCTGTATGTAGAATTCTGTAAATAAATAAAAAAATAAATATGTCCTATAGGGATAACATTATAAAGGGTTTTCCAATAAGATGTGTTCTTTTTAATGGCCCACTATTGTCATTTTTAACATTTGCCAAGTAAAAACTTCGTCATGAATAAAAATGGAACAATACACGCTTCAACAACGCATTGAAATTATAAAAATTCATTAAAAAAAATTGTGAAAATTTAGCAGAGACAGTTCGTAAAACTCGAACATTTTTGGGTCGTCGTGAAGCACCTTGTCGGTTCGCAATACAGAAATTGGTGGAAAAATTCGAGCTGTTGGGACAATTTAGTGATGTGAAGACTAAAACCCTTGCACGCTACCCAAGAACAGACGAGAATATTGCTGCTGTAGCCGAAAGTGTTGCAGAACACCCAGGTTTGTCCATTCCTCGTCGTTCCTTGGAATTAGGCATTCCACAAACGTCATTACACCGTATTTTGCATAAAAATTTGGGTCTTAAGGCTTATAAAGTTCAGTCAACACAAGAACTCAAGCCGGTCGATCATCAACAACGTCGTGTCTTTGCTGATTGGGGCCTTGAAATGCATGAAAATGATCCGGAACTCCATCGGAAAATCATCTTGAGTGATGAGGCCCATTTCGTCATCAAGTAAATTTGTCGCATCTGGGGCTCGGAAAACCCAAGAGTTATTGTTAAAAAGCCTCTCTATCCTCAACGTGTGAATGTTTGGTGCAGTTTATGGTCCGGTGGAGTCATTGGACCTTATTTTTTCGAAAATGTGGTTGGAGCAACAGTTACGGTGAATGGATTGCGCTATCGAGAGATGATTATAGATTTTTGATAGCCGAAATTGGATGGTATTGATCTGGACAACGTTTACTTTCAGCAAGACGGCGCTACGTGCCACACAAATAACGAAACCATTGATCTTTAACGGGAAAAGTTTCCGGACCGTATTATTTCTCGAAGAGGTGATCACAATTGGCCACCAAGACCTTGTGATTTAACAGCTTGCGACTTATTCCTTTTGGGCCATGTGAAAGAGAAGGTCTACGTCAACAGCTCAGCGTCGATTCAAGACCTCAAAGATGCGATTTCTGAGGCTATCGAGGGCATAGTGCAGTCACTTTGCGATTTGGTTATGAAAAATTGAATTAAAAGGATATGGTTCTGCAAGCGTGGTCATATGCCTGATGCTATTTTTTACTATTAACGGCATACCTTCTTGTTGGTAATGAAATAAACACTCGGTCATTTATATTAAACAAGTTGGGTAAACAGACCTACGCTCATGTCAGAAGGGTTTTGTATTCAATTTACAAAATGCAGTCACCAGATCGAATCAAATCAAGAAACATGTCAAAGACGATTTTATTGGAGAAAATATGAAATGCGAAGATCATACTATTTTTAACAAAGTTGAGTGAATTTCGACTTTTGAGGTTTTTGGTATTGTTATACTCATAAATATCTCCCTTGATATCATTTCAGATGTCCATCCGCGACGGAGGAAACACATTTTTCATGTATTTCCCCCCTGTGCCCCCACTGAAGCAAAAACTGACAGTTTAACAACTGTTTTGAAAAGCTCCCATGCGAACTTTCATTTCATACTCATACCGGCTACGTTTGATGAATTTTTTTTCAGGGGCCACTCTCCTGTGCTGAAATCATCTATTCATGGCCAATTTTTTCGAATCCTAGAATGGTTACAAAACCCTTTTGCTAGGAGCTCTTTCCCACCTCCTTGACTTATTTCACTTATGAGCATTAATTGTAGGTACTCATCTTCAGTCATTCATTGAATTGAATCAAGTGTTCAAAGCATGCACCTTAAACGTTGAAGTTGGGAAAAAATAACTCCAAATTATTCAATCTTCGCATTTAAACAGCCACTATCTTGATTTACGATTACTGATACTACTAGCTGAACCGATTCTCAAAGATATACATGACACCTATCATTCCTGAAATTTTCATGCAAATCCTAGCAAAACTGTAGTGTCTGAGTCGGTAAAAAGCGCATGTTGTTCCATAGCCATATGTTGCCATAGTAATACATGCAGCGCATATTGTTCCATAGTAATACAGGAAAATTCAAACCGCTATAACTTCGCTAAATATGATTCAATTCTTATGAAACTTTCAGGATAGATTAATCTTATAAATAGGCATCCACGTACTGAATCTCATTGAATTTAAGGGTACCGTTAAGATTTTATTCAAGAAAACATAAAATCGATAGATCATACTATTACTAACAAAGTTGAGCGAATTGCGACTTCTCACGTATTTGTTGTTGTTGTACGCACCAAGGCCTACATCCCTGATTTTTTTCAGATTTTTCGGATCACAGGTGTCCAATCGCGAGGGGGGGGGACACAAATTTTTCGTGTATTTCCCCTCACTGTGCGCCCCTCGAAGCAAATTTTGCCAAACTAAGACCAGTTTTGAAAAGTTCTCATCAAGACCTTTCATTTGATACCCATATCGGCTACCTTCAATGAAATTTTTTTTTCGGGGGGTCACTCTCCTATATGGGGAGACCCCCCTTAAATACCTTATAAAATTTTTTTGAAGTTGAACTTTGAAGAGATCATCACTTTACACCTACATACAAAATTTGATGTTTCTAGCTTAAGTAGTTTCCGAGAAAAACTGCTGTGACACACGGACGGACGGACGGACGGACGGACGGACGGACGGACGGACGGACGGACGGACGGACAGACGGACAGACGGACAGACTGGTCGCGAAACTAGTAGGGTTTTGTAAAATTATTTTACAAAACCCTAAAAATGGCATTTTTCTTTGAATATCAAGATAATACCACTTATTGGAAAACCCTGTATATTCTTTTCCCAATTCTAATTATCTTATTCGCTACTCTTCTGAGATTTTCATAGTGCTCTCTCTTTGTCCTGGTTTTCTTTTTTTAGTGTTTGTATACCTGATGCTTTTGGCTAACGCATTTTGGCACTCATCATCGAACCATTCATTTCTCTTGCGCTGGGATTGATGTCTAATCGTCTGTTCTGTCACGGTCTTAATAGCCGGTTTCACTTCCATTCAGAGCTCGTTGCTTGTATTTGACGATGCTCTGATAAGATGGAAGCCATCTGGTTGTCGAGGGTTTCCGTGAAATTTGGCCAGAGACGCCGTTTGGAGCCTTTCAATGTTAAATTTTTGTAGCGGGCTGGTCTTCGCGGAATATGCCTTTGACATACAACGTCGATAGGTTATTTTGATCAAGTAATGATCTGAGTTACAAATGACTCCTCGGTATGTCCGGACGTCAAGCATGCTCGAAGTCCAACGTTATTGGATCAGAACATCTGGTTTTATGTGTTGCAATCCGGTGATACGCAGGCCGTTTTTTGGATGTGTCAATGTGGGAAGCAAGTCAAACGTATGACTAGATTTCTGCTACATACAAAGTCAATCAGGCGCTGGCTGTTGTCATTTGTTCATCGTGGAGGCTATATCCTCCAGTCATTCCCCGATGAGAGAGCTTACTGCCAACCTAAGCGTTGAAATCACCCAGAATTATTTCTGAGTCGTTGCAATGAGTCGACTAGTCTTTCCAGGTAATTGTAAAATGTGCCGAAGAAACGTCCTTATTTTTGGTCGGGTGGTGAACATTTATCAGCCAGATTTAGAAGAATTTCACTTTGATACTGATCCTCGACAAACCGTTCATTGACTGCCTTAAAATCAATAACGTGCGATTTGAACTCCATATTCATAATAAAGGCCACTATGAATTTTCGTTTTCCAGTAGGCTTCTCACTTTTGAATATTGTATGCGTCTTGAATGTTGTTTTCTGTCCAATTCGTTTCCTGAATTGCCAGTACTTTTAATTGATATTGACTGGCCTGTTGTAAAAGGTCGTAAATGGCGCCAGGGTAATTGAGTGATCTGACATTGTAGGATCCAATGCCATAATCAAGGATCCAGTGACATAGGTGCAAGGTCGTTGCCACCAGTCCAATCCATTCCGAGGCCTATCTGCAGGTTTCGAAACATTTTAGGGTTTCCCAGGGACGGGGGGTCGCCCAGCCTCCTTTCCGGTGGCATGGTTATTATGTCGATTAAATTAATCAGTCTTCGATCACATTTCATCAACTCTCAATTTTGTCTGTTACTAATTAGAACATGAATAATATATTTTTACTTATGCTCTCCACAAATGGACGCCTTCCATATGTTACATTGTGACATTGTGTACCTCCTTTTTGAATAATCACAAAATCGACAATATTTTCTTTTCTTGGAAGATTCATTTGAACTTATTTGCTAAACTTTTTAATTGGATCATTTCACCCTTTTTACATCAACTTAATGTAAATCTATACGACAAATTATATGTAGCTGCAAACAATTCCATAAAAAGTAATTCATTTGAAGTTTCCTGTACAGTATTTTCAGGAGTTGTTGTTTGTAATTTTAAAGTTTGTTGTACTAAATCTTTCAAGCTTAATTGAAGTGTTAGTATAATCAATCTGTGCGATTGCCAAGGTCGGGTCAGGTCCTTTTCTTGTGCCAACATGAACTGTACTCGTGAAATTGGTTAATTATTTCCTCTTAATGTGTTACGTGAATAAATTACATATTAATTAATACATGCTATATGCAAAATATTGTAAAAGTAGCATAATGGCCACCTCTTGGTTTTCCGCCCAGCATTCATGCTGTGGCACATGTGGTCAAAGGTGTCTACTGCTCCTTTTGATTTATCATAATCACTCATCATCATTGGGAGGGAACTTTAGTTGTCAACTAATCCTTCTAAATGTACAGAGGAAATTAGAAGTACAGTTTTGTTATTTTTTGCTTTATATGAAAGCGCTGAAAAGTCCTCATGGTACAAAAAAGGGAAGATTTCAGTTGCCTTTTCTGAAAATTGATTTTGTTTTTTTTATGGTTCCTTATCTGGTTTAGGCCTTCTTCTTCGGACAAGGACAGACGAAGAGAAACACTTATAAGCCTTTTGTTCATGGTTATATGTCTATTTGATCTTGCTATAGTTTTACAAAGTTGTTTTCCAAAATATGTTCCGGCAGGTGTTCCTCTAGGTGCAGTCTCTTTACGAAGATATGGAATCGCGTCAATCATGTACTTTGTAGAGTTACCACACATCAATATGATCTTAATTCCATATTTATCCGGTTTTGAAGGAATATACATTCGAACATTCTAATTACTCATCGATTGTAATAGATGCTCCTGGCTTGTAATTTTCACAACGATTTGTCATGAGCATTTCTCACAATTCGGTTATCGGAGCCAACTCCGTAATTTGTTTTTACTTTCCTCTTTTCACCTTTTTTCATCAAATCGGGGGCAGTTTATAAGAAAACAAAACCTTTCTTTTGATAGAGTAGATAGGTAACAATTGCCCAACTACTCTGGGTCGAACAGCATTTCAGTCCTTAAGTGATTGCTCTTTTGAGCTGCACTCAAGATGAGGACACCTAACAAAGCTTTAAGTTCTTCCATTGGAGTATTTGATGCAGTCGAATTTTGAGCTTTATATTTTTTTTGTGTCTCTATCTCATTGTTAGTGTATTTCAATACCATCACCATCATAGGCTCTGTAATGAAAGCGCTAAGGCATTCAAGAGGTATAGTGCAATTTCTAACATTTCCAATAGGTCCAGGTTGAAAATGAATAATATTTCGCCTCGGTATCCTGCTCCCAGCTGTAATCAACGTGGATGTTATCCACTCAAAACCATTTTTGCCTTTGACTGAATTCCAAGGGAATATTATTATGCTTGAAGGTGATTCAGACAAGGTTACTGGACCAGTTAAAGTTACAGAGGATGTGATTGATGCATAAGCAGCAAGTTGACGATCATTGCTGTGCGCATGCTGTCTTCTTAATTCCACAGGTTCGCTTATACCTACCTTGATTACCTTGTTCTATATCCCGATAAATCTCTTCCAAATCTTGATGTTCGTAATCCGGCTTTGTGTTGCTGTCATCAGAGTCAAAATCCTCATACTCCAAATTTTCCTCTGCATCGCTTATTTCTGAATTGACATTTTCAAGTAATAACAGTATTTCCTCATCGTTTAACCCTCTGGACATATTTACTAAAGCATTAATCAAATGCGAAAGAATCTCAGAAAATATTCATATTACTCAAAATAAATATCTTCTAATACTAATGACGAGTAAGATTGACTCACACTACATACTTACCTTTGAGGGTCACACAAAACGGGGGGATAACAAAGACGCAATTTACATGGGATTCAAGCACGTAATAAATAGTGGAAGCGTAGGTGGGTGGTCCGACCGTTACTGTTTTATGTGGGCTGTGCATGCTCTTGTATGTGTACCTTGTGAGTCGATTCGACTCATAGTTATTGTTCTACGGTCAAAATTGAATGCTAATTGACACGGCTAGGTATTTTTCATTCCATCGAAACTCGATACACCACTTTGGGCGGATGTTATTGCTATTTTGGGTCATCTTAGGAAGTGTAATCTAAGCAGAACTCATAAAAGCAGGACCTGATTCGAATTATGGTGCAAAAAATTTCAGATCAAAGACATCTGACGGTATTTAGCTTAAAAGCGTTGTTTCTACACAAGGATCCTGGCAGACACAAACTTGACAAATCAATCAAAGGATGAGTCGTTAGATATTCGAGCACAGCAAACGTATACAAAATTCAACTGAAGAACACGTGAAAAATGTCGAAACGTGAGATACTACAATCTGTTAATTGTATATTATGCATACAATCAGGATCCACCGTTGAAATGCGGGTGAGGACGGTCCAGAATAGCTAGAACTGGGAAATAAGGATGACTCAGAAAGCAGTGTCGATACGTGACTGCATATAGTTGTGCGATGAGTTATGATAATTCAACGCCAAAAGACAAAAAGGTATTCAAAGAATGTACAGACAAGGCACGCAATGATGTATTCAGACAAGCTGTTGCTGAATCGCAAGGGGAAAAATTACTCGAAATTTTACTAACGCCAATGGACAAGCAAGCGCACTCTAACGGAGATGCAAATAAATGCCTGATAGGTACGGATGAAAACGAGACATTGGCAGAAAACTTTGGAACTCCCGATAAATAGGAATGTATTGAAATTCATTTCGTCGAAGTAGGGGAAAGTTGGACAAAACGGGATATCATTCTTGTTTTTTCGGTTTATTCTGGGTTAAAATATGTTATAGTCAAATTAACTTTTTTCTTAAGTAAATTCTTATGACAAAAATAATAATTTTTACCAGATGAAGCCTTTTTAACATAGTTAAAAACAAAAATTTCCAAGGGTCAACAGTACCCGTTTTATCCAACCTAGGTTGGGCAGAACGGGATTGGGATTTTGTAGCTTCAAAATAATTCAAAACCGTACTTTGTTGGACAAAATTTTATTTGAACACACTTCATACATAGGTAATACACTCCAAACATAAGCAAATAGTCATTTAAATGGTGAAAAACAATTTTTATAATTTTTTTTAATACAAAAATCTGTTTTTGGATTGGACCTTTCATTTCACAGAAGAAAAGTCACACAAAAAGGTTACAGCAGTTTCTGCAAGAGCTGCACGCGTAAAGGCTGCGTTAAATAGCTTTCCAGCCTTCCTAACACACCTACCTGGATGATCGAATAGCCATTTTCTGACTTCCTGCTCATAATATGAACTAAGTGGAGCCATGAAGGCGACATCGAGAGGCTGAAGACGATGGGTGGTATGTGGAGGTAAGGTAAGAATGATGACATTCTTTTCTGTTGCCAAGTTTACAAGTTCCAAAATTTTAGTGTGACTGCACTAGCAACAATACAGGCTTCTCTGTGGTAGGATTTGAAAATTCGACAAATTTCTTAAACCATACTATAAAGGTGTCCGTGTTGATACAGCCGGACTTGTGGTGTACTGCAAATGACCCTGAGAAAGCATCATCCATAAGCTTTGGGTTTTCTTTCACTCTAGGAAATACAAACATCGGAGGAATAAAAATCCCATCTGCACTCATGCATGTTTCAACAGTTATCAAGACTCCGCGTTCAGCAGAAGATAGACAACCGACTTGTTTTTTACCTCGCAGTGCTAGCACCTTTGAAGGCTTGTTGGGTACTGTGAGTATCCCTGTCTCATCTACGTTATAGATATCGTTTGGAGCAAATCCATGCTTTTCAATAAGGGAATGTAAGAGCTCATAAATCTTTTGGGCCGAAGTTCGGTTGAAACCCTTTGCTCGAGCCATACTTGTTGGTTCGGGATTTCTGAGGCTAAGCATCTTATTTCTGGCAAGGAACGAATAGAGCCAATACTTTCCAGCCATCCTTTTCTCTTTGTTGAAACTGTGGGGAATATTGTTCCTCTCAGCTAACTCAAATGCTAGCATGCGCAGATCTGTTAAGGTTATATCAAATAACCTCTCTTCCAAAGCCAAAGCATGACCAACAAGCTGTTTTTCTTGTTCTGCACTAAAAACTGTTTCATACATGCCCAATTTTTTTACTGCTGCAGCTTCTACTGTTAAGCTATTGGTACGAGCTTTTTTCACCTTCCTCTCAAGGGTACATTTCGGAACTCCATGTGACGTAGCTGCTTTTTTAAAGCCCATAGTTTCATCTAAAACTGCTCGAATAGCCTGAGCCATATTTGTCTCACTCTACTGTTTCTTGTAGATTTTCTTTGATATTTTTGAGACATTATGTTATCTGTAAAAAAACAATCAGGAAATCAATATTATCATAATTAATTTGTAGGCTAGGCGAGAAAAAAATGAAAGGCTTAGACCCGTATCAAAACTATTTGGTACACAAAACGATTGAAAAGAGTACCTGAGAAAGATATTTCCCATGCATGTCTTGCCTTATTAATGGTTGAATTCATAAATGTGATCAAATTTCTATTAATACCATGGGCAGCTCTAGATTCAAGAATGTAATAGTTATACAATGTTTTGTTTTATAGACGGGCTACAGGTCTAATGATATTACGCTCGAAAAGCAGGACAGTTTAAGTATTTCAAGTAAAATGAGAGTAAAGTTTAGTTTAAGGAAAACAGCCGATTAAAAATAAATATTACAGTAGGGCTTTTATTCAAAATGGACTAAAAAGGCAATGCACAAAATAGTTGGATAAAACGGGATACAAAAAAATTCGGATCCCGTTTTATCCATCTCCAAAGTGTCCCGTTTTTCCAACTATAACAATGATTCAAAAAACATGGCTACTGCCCAAACAGTAAAGCAAAAGTAGAACTGACTCAGTGAAAATATTCGCAAAGAAACTCCATAGAAATTGTAGTACTTACCAGAAAAATATTACCATAAATTATTGCAGTAGCACAGGAGAACAGCACCACAAAAATAAAGAAAAACACACGAAAATTCTTCGAAACACTTCTTCGCAGCACAACTTCACATAAACAAGCGTGTGGTTGGACTGGTCAACTGCAAATGCTCGTATGGCACCTGAGAGCGAGTTTCTTTTGTTTCTTGCATTATAGCAGCACAAGTCTGGTCACAACGTAACGTAACCCGTTTTATCAAACTATCCCGTTTTATCCAACTCTCCCCTATTAGCTTTTGCCGCAGATGTCTGGCTCAAAGAAGCGATCCGTAGACCAAATTCATAATAGTGGAAGTTCGCAATCGCATAGGAAGTTTGTTCACATTTGGAGTAAAGAATATGGAAACTCACAAAACGTCCTGAGTAAGGAGGCGTAATTGATTCTAGAGAGATTTTAAAGAATTAAATCAACGCAAAGATAAAATATAAGGCAGATAAGCACAAATAGTAGCCAGGAGCTCTATTCAGACACCTAGATTTGGCCTTAATGTGACATATGCGTCAGTAGCAGGACTCAAATTGATTAGACTACATGACGTACTGTCAACAGAGCTGGAAGTACAAATAGCTATTGCATATTTGAACAGTGATATCAAGGGAAAACTATATATAGGAATTCCATCGATACTATAAGAATTATTGGAGTGTATAGTTCACAGCAAGCAAAGAAATTGGGACGTTTGTAAAAAAGCCGCGAAGATGTGACAAGCATAACCAAGCAAGACCAAACTTTCAGATTGCGCAAAGCAATATATAGATTGAGGCAACCTGTCAAAGAATGGTACGAGCTACTGCGTACTACATTAGAAAAGTTGGGATTAAAACCGACAGTACCTGATCCATGTTTATTTCATGCAAGAGAATATGGTAAGATCAGATTAGTAGAAGCTAGATTTCAATTCAATTCAATTCAAGGTGCTTTGTTAAGTAAATCCATAACATTTTTTATAAAAACATAAAGCAAAGTTTCAAAAACATTATACAATTAGAAAAACTTAATGGCCCACTTGGCACTCTTAATTTAAACAATATCGATACTAAAATTGATTTATAAAAACACTATGTCAAATTAATCAAATGAATATTATTAAATATGATTAATCAATTGGAAAAAGTGGAAAAAAACCAACCAACGCTATTTAAAAATTAAATATAATACAAAGAACACAAAACAGGAATCTTTTGACTTGTATCTAATATGTTGTTACTTACGTCTAATAAAATTTACTCAAAAAACTCTAACTTATCCTACTATAATACTTTTACAATACTCCTAATCTACAAAGTAAACCTTATCTCATAGCCTAATATAACGAACATCACAATATACCCATTCTAAATCCTATAAGCTGATTTTAAATAACACAATCAAATAACAATTAAATGTAGCAATAATGAGCTGAAAATAAAAAGAAAACAAATACAAACGAGACACGCGAACACGAATAATTTAGTCATTGTCATTCAGCCACCAATACCGTGCCAGCTCCCTCCCAGCTCGATCAACCTCAACAAATCTCGCAAATGAGTATCGCCATTGTAGGTCGTGGTTCGTGAGCTCAAATTCGGAGGATATTTTATCTTCTTATCGGTGGCCCGTCTATATATATGATATATAATCGGGACTCCGTCAGAATCAAAAACACACCAATTCATGTCCAAATACACGAATGCTTCTAGAGGAATGAAGCCAGTATCGAGACAAGTCTCAATGTACCCGTCTGTAGGGTGGAACGGCTGTAAAATCCAGGGGTTTTCACTCACAGTTACAGATCTTGCGATATGATTTCGAATGAGTTTCAAAATGAAGATATCGACTCTTGTCACTTTAGCAGTATGATAAATTCTTCTGTTAGATATATAATGTTTCCAATCCGTCTCAGGTTTTTTGTACAGACCAGTACATGCACGAAGACATTCCTTTCGAAAACTTTTAACTTTTCCATTGTACTAGCACTCAAGTTGTACCAGATTTGGCATCCGTATGTCAAAACTGGTCTAACTAGGGTCTTGTAACAGATAATTTTGACCTTTCGGTCAATGTATCCGGAATGAAAGAGTCTTCGAAGGGACATGACTACCTTTTGCGCCTAACTGAGCCTGATTTTAACATGTTCGTTATAATACAGATACTGATCGAGATAAACACCGAGGTATCGAACGCAGGATTTATGTGGAATCTGTTCTGTACTACCCTCACCAGCCATAATGTGGAAATTTTTCCAATTACGTTTCAGGTCTTGACTGGCCAACTGCAATGTTGTCCGAAATAAAATTGTTTCGCACTTTTGCGCATTGATTTTCATTCGCCAATTGTCTGTGTAGAGCTGCACGTCGTTAAACATTTTTTGCAGATTGCTCTGAACTACTGTGGCTTTCTGATCTGCCGTATAAATGATATGATCATCAGCAAACGCTACCAATGATCGCGCTGGCGATATGTTAAAATCAAAGCCTTTCAATAGCTTGCGAATGAATATCGAGAAAAGCAGAGGCGCAGTAACTGTTCCTTGCTGTAGACCATTCAAGACCTTGAAATCGCGCATTTTTGTCGAATTTCCATCAGTTACAAGAAATGATTTCCCGTACAACATATTACACATCATGGCGACAAGGTGTCTGGGGAACTTGTCCTGAAGGAGTTTAAAAATCAGTCCATCTAACCAAACCGTATCGAAGGCTTTCTCCATGTCAATGAGACACGCTCCAACACATTCTCTTATATTTAGTTTCCAACAGATGTCTGAGGTTACTTTCGTTATCGCATGTGTAGTCGAATGCCTGGCACGGAAACCAAATTGGCAATTCGGCATCAACTCATACTTTCCAACGTGGGCGTTTAATGCATCGTTCAGTATCACTTCAAAAACCTTGCTGATGTTAGGCAACAAGCTGATCGGGCGATAGCTTTTAGGGCATGAAGATTCTTTTCGTTTCTTCAAGATCGGAAATCCCTTCGCCTTCTTCCACTGATTTGGAAAATATGAATTGTTCAACATATTGTTGAACAATATACAATAGTCTCTAATAGCAACCTCCGGCAAATGTCGAAGTACTATGTTCGGAACACCATCTATACCACAAGATTTCTTGTTGTTTATCCTGACCCACGAGCGATCATAGCTGACAAAATAATCAACAAGATTCGAGCTCGGTATGAGGTCGGACGTCAATGTTTCATTGAAATGAAGAACGGATTCGCCGTTCAGGCTAGATTTGAAGTCGGAAACTTTTGCTTCAACTACTTCTGAAAGGACTTGATTCCCTCTCTCAGGGTTTGGCAGATGGACTGATTCAAAATGAGTTCCAATCAGAGCAAGTTTCTGTAATCCATCACATATGATCCTGTTTCTATTTGTATCCGGAGTCGTACTGTTGAGTTCGATACCAGCCCTATCAAGAAGATTTATCTGATCACTAGCAACTTTAAGATTCGATACCTTCACTCGAGACCTCTTGCGAAATATAGCATTCACTTTCGTGAAAACGCCACCTGGGTCCTGTGAGCTAATACCCCTCAGTTTCTCCGCCCATTGGTTGCTGACCTCACTCCTGAAGTGTGGACGGATTAAGTTCCGGACATTCTTCAGGTGTAATTTCCACAGAGCCAATGTGGGATGGTTGTAGTCCAAAAATCGCCGATAAATATTGTTGACGCGCGTGAGAAGAAGGCTTTTCAATCTTTTTAATCTTGCGATGGTTGGTGTTTCATATCCTTCCATATTGTTTCGATGTTTAATCTTGGAAACTACTTTCTCCATCGTTTCCAACGTCAGCTTCTCTAACTTCGACAAATAGACATCTATTTCATCGTTAGTTAGATTCCTGTCATTTGGAACCATTGAGCAATAGTTGCCATCATCAGAAGGTGGACATTCCTTCTTGTACTCCTGATCAAACTTTCTTTGAAGCCTTTTCCAATTGGTTTTTTTGAAATTCAACCGATGGTTTTCATGTTGAACTGGAATGAGAAAGGGATCATCTATTTGATGATTGATTTCCATCACGATTGCGTAATGATCGCTATCGTAAGGAAGCACCTGCAGTTTCCGTTGAGGATTATTAAAGTTGAATTTAAGTCTTGCGTCAGCAATGCAAAGATCCAAATATGAATTTGTCTTAGGGTATGTTGGGAACTCCGACCCATATAGTTTGCACTTGAATTCAATCTGGTTCTCTGTCATCCACGATTTTATGAGTACTCCTCTTGGATTATTGGTGGCGTTCAGCCATGAAGTATGCTGGGCATTAAGATCTCCAGCAAGAACATAATAATTATGCAGCCTGTTCAATTCGAGTATTTGAAACAAGGAATCGAGTTCCTCCTTGAACTTGAGCACGTTTACACTAGCTGCATAGGCAGAGATAACAAAGAGGTTATCCCCGCCTTGCAGTGAGATTTTGATAACGGACACTTCAAGACATTCAAAGCTTTTGAATTTGACTTTATCAATAGTTTGGAAACAATAGGGTCTCCTAACCAATATCCCTGTGCCACCTCCCCCATCACAATTTACCCTATCGTTTCTTACGAATTCAAAATCCTCGAATGTCATGGAGTACCATGAATTGAGGTGGGTTTCAGTGAGAAGCAGGATGTCAGGCTTTTGCTTGACAAGGAAATCTAGCAGATAGTCACGTCGATGTATAGCAACAATTGAGTTGACCTTGATCGAGATGAGACGAAGTCCATCCACGGAAATGTGGCTGATTGACAAATTATTTCGAGAAATTTAAATTAAGACGCTGAAAAATTAGATTAATCCTCGCGTCCTGCTTGTCCATTCTGCCAGACAATGAATCAAGCTGTTGAGTAATGCTTATAAGCAACTCATTATTGCTACTTACACTATTAATACTAGGTTCTACTGGCCCTCTCGAGGTGAGTGCAAATGATACCCCGGGCTTGACGGGATTTGGAGCTATACTGTGGCGTTTTACTTGATTTTGCTGCGGTATAATTTTATTTTTTGCATCTTGATATCGGGGGCATCCTCGATATGATGCTGGATGACCAAATGTGCGGCACTTGACGCAATATAATTTTTCTTTGGGCTCCGTCTGAGCCAATTTGCACTCACCAGGAGCATGTACTTCATTGCACTTCATACATCTGTAGTCCATGGCGCAATTGGCGGCCGAATGGCCAAATCGTTGACACCGGTAACACTGGTTGACCTCTTGTTTCTGTAATCGCTCCCACCTCACAACTCTATAATTCAAGTACCTTATCTGTTGAAGGGTACTTGGGCTGCTAGTATTTGTGATTTGTACCAAATAAATCGGTAAGTCTTTATTCTCAATGGCTGATCTTCTTGTTACGAAATTTTTCGCCGAAACGAACTCTACATTTGGTGCAGCTTCCTTCAGCATTGCAAGAAGATCAACGACATTTTCTCCACAATCCAGGCCCTTCAACAGAAAGGTCTGATTTTTTTCGCTTTTTGCGGTGTATGTGAAGTGGGGAACCTCTACAGATTTTAACGCATCTTTAGTTGCTTGAAAATCAACCAGTGATTGTGTTTTGATGGTGATTTTTTCTGAGTTTACTCTCTTGATCTCGAAATTTTCAATTTTTCGTTCGGCCGCCAACAGCTGAACCATGTCGCTACCACGTTGTCCAAAAACGTTTATTGGTGGGACTTTGTCCTTCTTCTTACTAACATTAATTTGGCCCTGAGAGCCAGCAGAACCACCAGTTGATTTTTTCCAAGATTTTTTTGTTTTAAATTTTTTATGAAATTTATATTATTATTATTATTATTTGATCGTTTACCTTCTGATGTGGATGGTTCCGTTTCGTTTCTTAAGTTCGTCTGTGATGTCTCTGCTTCCAATTCCATGGATTCGCCTAGGTCTTAAGGGCCGCATAATAGTTTCGGCTTTCGTTTGTGCCATCTGTACTAGAATGCCTTCGGTTTTATCAAAGCTTTTCTTCAAAATATTTACTTTCTTTTTTGTCTCCTCTTGCTTCTTCTCTTTTCTTTCTAACGTACTTATGAATCCTTACATTGTTTCTTCCATTGAATATATTCTCTGCTTAAGTTCATCATTTTCACGTCTGATTTGTTCTTTCTCAGCGCTGGGCTCCATTATTTGCAGCTTTCGTTGCGATTCGTCGGATTTTGCGCTGATGATTCGCCTTTTTAAAGTTTTATCTATCGCCAATTTCACACCGTCACTCTCCCCGGGGCCCCCCAATGTGGGGAAGCCGTCGGGCTCCTCCATACAGCAGTCCCGAGTTGTCTTTGGTTTGTTGCCTTTTCTTGATTTATTGGTATGGTTGGTCAATGCCTTCGACGATTAATTCTTCCCCAATAAAATCAAAACTTGATTTTGACTGACTCGTACAAAATTAATTCAATTATTTGAAACTGACTTTTGTGAAAAATTAATTAATTTTTAAAATTAATGACAGGAGCGGTTAAAAACACGGCTACACGCAACGAGTGCTAGACGTAGACAGTAGAAGCTAGATTATTTACCACATATGCGTTTATTCTGGCAGGAGCTGCCATAAGCTGAAAATCATAAGAGCAAAAGACTGTTGCATTGTCAACAACCGAGGCCAAGTACAAGGCGCTCACCGAGGTGACAAAAGAGTTGATGTACTCACGAGGTCTCTTGCATGAGTTGGGCATCTTTCAACCATCAAATAGATTGCTATACTGTGATAATCAAGGACCAAGCGACGTAATGTGAATGCAGATCGCACGAGCGTTGTGCGACGAAGAAAGAGTGATGGAGAGAGTGGTAGGGAATGGAGGTAATTAAAAAAAAAAAGGTGCAGTACAGCTAGTGAAGGTGACCAATTTCTATAATCGGACGAAGCAAGTTAGGATATAGTTCAATTTTGTTCGCGAGACTGTAAAAAATTGTACGATAATCATATTGCGCATTCCGTCAGACGAAAAGCTAGCCGGCGTCATGTTGAAATCATTGCCGAGTTAAGCGCATGCTAAGGTTATCATATCTCTTGGCCTATTGAAAATAGACTAGACAATTTTGGTATGCCTATTCATATCAAGCGAGACTGTTGGATGGTATTACTCTCACGCACTCATACATATACAAATAATTGCAAACACAGTTGGTCAACAATTCAGCATCTATTCATTTTGTCACTCGTTTGCCAATTGTCTTATTAATCAGACATATAAATGAAAGAGGACACCATTGATTTATACTTATTTAAAGGCTTTCCAGCCAATATTCTACGATTTTTGTATCGGGAAAATTTTTTCCGCATAACCACGCAGACTACCTGCCGTCAACTTATGTGTCGAACATAAGTTGACGGCAGGTAGTCTGCGTGGTGTAGTGGGTAGAACACTTACTGCGTAAGCCGAAGGTCCCTGGCTAGAATCCCGTTGGTGAAAATGAGATTTTTTTCGAGCGATTCTTCAGACTGACTAGAAGTCCATTGAGCTATGATACGCACTGCTTTAAATCAACACGTATTGCAGCTGGGTGGACGGATATATGGCCAAAGCGTGATACTAACTATATCACCTTTCTGAATGTCGATACATTAGATCAGGATAATGAGATATTCTAACTATTTCTAAGCGAAAAGCCGAAAGAGGCTGTAGGGCTGAAGAAAAAAAAGCTGACCAGGCGTATATATAAATTTTTCTGCTGAAGCGTTACAAATTAAATTTGAATACTGTACATCGGCATGAAATTTGAAAACAAAGAAACTTGAAAATTTTTTTTATAAGTTCACGTGACATTTCGAGTCCTTTGAGTTAATGCAAATTGCATGCCATTAATTAATGCGTCTTTCATTAATTTTTAACCGTCTTTTGTTAAAAAGGTAGGCATTATGCTCGTAATATCATAAAAACACAAAAAAGTTTTTCACAAATAAAAATCTTCATTATAAGCGGAAAATTTGCGATGGTCAGAAATACTTTTATCTCTATTGTTTGAGGGTAAATTATCATCCCTCAGAATGGCATGCTAAATGAAATTGGAGACCTTAACCTTTCACGAGCTCCTGGTCTATAGGACTTGTATTCAGCATAGACTATAATAAATATTCTTCTAAGGTTACGCAATAAACAGTCAAATTTATTTCTTTCGCTTTTTGAAACCCAACAAAATTCAGTATTACGTTTGAAATTCTTTCATTCAAGGTGGAAGTCATTAAAACAGATTTGAAATCCTATAAACGCAAAGCTCTTCGTTTAGCAAAGCATGATTGCTAACGGATAAGCTTAAATGACAAACATGCAGGTCTGCCGCCATATATTGCGACTATGTGAGTATATTCTTACACAGTATAGTTGAAATGTACGCATTTTACGATTTGCTGGTACTCTTCACCTGATGAACACAAAGCAGACCTAAAATCGGTTTTGGAAAGTCCCTAGCAAGGTCGTATAAATTTTTTCCACTTACTTTTGTAAGCATTAACTCAGACTCTTTTTCCCAACAACTCCTCAAAGTGTATTTCAACGTCCTGAATGATTTCAAATTCAAAGAAGTGATTTCTGAATAACTTCAAAGGTGTCAGCAAGGATATACCAGATGTATTTTTTAACGAGAACTTTGATTTTTTTCTACAGGCAAAAAAACCTCAATTTTACTTTATGCCTGTGTTGAAACTATATAATTGGAAATGTATTTCTTTGTGCATCTTCATACCAGGCAATTTCATCGATGATAACACGTAATGAAGTTGGCAGCCTCAAGGTTGAAAAGGATTTATTTTTCAAAGTGGGTTTCTAAGTAGTACTCTTTGATTATTGTAAGTCTTTAGTATATGAGCAGTTGTATTACTTATGTATTTCTTAACTGAAAATGGATAAAGAATACTTGATATCAAAAGCAAAATTAAATTAATAAAATAAAACATAATTTGAGACAAAGGAGACATCAAAAGGATCCTTGAATTAATCTACATCCTTAACTGAAAATGAAATTTCTCTATAACCCACATCAAGGTTGATTAAAAAACGTAATATTATTAAAACCCCCTCCACTGAGTCGCCTTCAAGATTGTTCTAGCCAACAGTGAACATTAATTCCATGTGAAAAGATGGCAACATAGAAGAATGTTTCGGCTAAATAAAGGATAATAGTGTGGCAATGTTATGTTTCGTCAAAACGGAATACATTTAAGAAACGCAACGCTACGCTATTTCATTAGTGTTAGTCATGCGCAAAGACAACTCTGTTTAGGCGGCATTTTAATTTCTTTTGCAAAGCAAGAAATGAGTTCCGGTTGTTTCCAAGGAGGTTGATTAAGAAAGCAATTGTGTTAGTCAAAAAGAGTGTGTGAGTAATCAACATAATGAATGTTGAGAACATAAGACATTTCAGGTAAATTTGATATGTCTTTTAGATCATGTGCTTTGGCTTGTGCTCGCATGTCTTAGCATTTAATAATGGGAAAAATATCCGGAGATGATGAAACTGGCGAAAATGAAGATGAACATATCTTAATCTTAGTATAATTGAGTTTCTGCGTCGATGGTTTAAAACCCAACATGGTAAAGTAAAGGAAAAATATTAAAGAAATAACCTCTAGTAAATGTCTCTCCTAATGATCAAAATTTGATGAATATACTTGTGTGGTATTCTACGATTTCATTTAAAAGTCATAAAGTATATAATATTAAAACAATTTATAGTGAAAGGACTGTAGCGATGGTCTGCTGGAATACAATTTGCCGCCTCGGCGAAAGAGGATGGTAGGATCCGCCGAGATTTGGCCTTATGTAGGGGCGCGTAAATGTGCTTGTAGGTTAGCGTTGCAGTGTCGTGAGGTGCACAATACCCATTCTACGTCTAGCACTCGTTGCGTGTAGACGTGCTTTTAATCGCTCCTGTCATTAATTTTAAAAATTAATTAATTTTTCACAAAAGTCAGTTTCAAAATATTGAAATAATTTTTTACGAGTCAGTCAAAAGCAAGTTTTGATTTTATTGGGGAAGAATTTATCGTCGAAGGCATCGACCAACCATATCCATAAATCAAGAAAAGGCCAAACCAAAGACAACTCGGGTCTGCTGTATGGAGGAGCCCGACGGCTTCCCTCCGTTGGGGGGCCCCGGGGAGAGTGACGGTGTGAAATTGGCAAGTGTCAACAAGCGGAGACACACGAGCACCCAGGATACCGCAGATGGCGGTCGTAAAACACAAGTGCTCGAGGATAGACAGGAGGTGTGTCGCCTTCGAAGTGAAATCGAAGAGTTAACGGCAAGAATTCAAACGTACGAAGAAATGTTCAAGACGGCAAAAAAAGTTCAAGAGAGTGATCCGATACGAAAAATCGAAAAACAGAAGAAAGCTACAAATCCAATAATCACTGAAGAGGTATTAAGTGCTGGTGGCACGAACGAAAGCCAGAACTACTTTGCAGCGCTTGATGGACTCCAACAGGATATGGAGGTAGAAGAAGGTAACAAAGATGATAATTTTATCTTATATTTAAAAAATAATGAAAGCAGAAATAAGGAGAAGAAACCAGCCCGTAGTTCTGCTGGTCCTCCTCAAAAAGTAGCCAAGAATACCGAGAAAGTTCCGCCAGTTAATGTCTTCGGTCAAAGCGGAAAGGACATGGTTCGGCTGTTGGCAGCCGAAAACAAATTGACAAATTTCGAAATCAAACGAATAAATTCCGAGAAGCTGTCAATTAGAATGAAATCACTGGTTGATTTCAAATCAGCGAAACATGCGTTGAATTCTGGGGAGGTTCCGTACTTCACTTATACCCCAAAAAGCGAGAAGAACCAGACGTTCTTGCTGAAGGGCTTGGACTGCGGAGAAGATACCGTCGATCTTCTTCAGGTCCTCAAGGAAACAGCACCACAAATCGAGTTTGTCTCAGTTAAAACATTCGCGACAAGACGGTCGACGGTAGAAAAAAAAAATTTACCACTTTATTTGGTACAAATAACAAATAAGAGCAGTCCAAGCGCTCTTCAGCAAATCCGATATTTAAATTTTCGAGTGGTGAGGTGGGAACGCCTCCCGAAACGAGAAATCAACCAGTGCTATCGCTGCCAACGATTTGGGAATTCGGCTGCCAACTGCGCGTTAACTGCAAAGACGTGCATGCTCCCGGTGAGTGCAAATTGGCTCAGACGGAGCCAAAAGAAAAATTATATTGTGTGAACTGCGGTGTTTTTGGTCACCCGGCATCATATCGAGGATGCTCCCGATATCAGCATGCAAGACTGAAATCTGCCCCAAAGCAAGCACAAATACACCGCAGTGTCTTAGCTCCGAACTTCGTCAAGCCCGGAGTATCATTTGCACAAGCCGCTAGAGGACCAGCAGAAAATGCGGAAAATAGTGTAAATAATGTAAGTGGCAATATTGAGCTGCTTCTCAAAATTTTACAGCAATTAAATTCTCTATCGGAAAGAATCGATAAGCAAGATACAAAAATTAATCTTGTTTTTCATCGCCTAGGGGTTTCAAATGCCTCAAAATAATTTGTCATCCAGTCACATTCCCATGGATAGGATTCGTCTCATCTCGATCAAAGTCAACTCCATTGTTACTATACATCGGCGTGATTATCTCCTTGAATTCATTGCCGGACAAAAGCCTGACATCCTGCTTCTAACCGAAACCCACCTCAATTCATGGCACTCCATGACATTCAAGGATTTGAATTCGTAAGAAACGATAGGGTAATAGGTGATGGGGGAGGTGGCACCGGGATATTGATTCGAAGACCCTATCGTTTCCAAAATATTGAAAAAGTCGAATTCAAAAGCTTTGAATCTCTTGAAGTGTCCGTTATCAAAATCTCACTGCCAGGTGAGGATAACCTCTTCGTTATCTCTGCCTATGCAACTGGTGGAACTGTTCTCAAGCTCAAGGAGGAACTCAATTCCTTGTTTTAAATACTCGAATTGAACAGGCTGCATAGTTATTATATTCTTGCTGGTGATCTGAACGCCAAGCATACATCATGGCTGAACGCCACCAATAATCCAAGAGGTGTATTCCTGAAACCGTGGATAACAGAGAACCAAATTGAATACAGGTGCAATCTATATGGGTCGGAGTTCCCAACATACCCTAGGACAAATTCATATTTGGACCTCTGCATTGCTGACGCAAGACTCGAATTCAACTTTAATAGTCCTCAACGGAAACTGCAGGCGCTTCCTTATGAAAGCGACCATAACGCAATCGTAATGGAAATCAATCATCACAGGGATGATTTCTTCCTCATTCCAGTTCAACATGAAAATCATCGGTTGAATTTCAAAAAACAGACTGGGGAAAGTTTCAAAAGAAGTTTAATCGGGAGTACCAGAAGTAAAGTCCCCCTTCTGATGGTGGCAACTCCTGCTCAATGGTTCCAAATGACAGGAATCTAACTAACGATGAAAAAGATGTCTATTTGTCGAAGTTAGAGAAGCTGATGCTGGAAACGATTGAGAAAGTAGTTCCCAAGATTAAACATCGAAACAATATGGAAGGATATGAAGCACCAACCATCGCAAGGTTGAAAAGATTGAAAAACTTTCTTCTCACACGAGTCAACAATATTTATCGACGATTTTTGGATTACAACCATCCCTCGTTGTCTTTGTTGAAATTACATCTGAATCTGACCGGATTAAGTGCCGGACATTCGGAACTTAATCCGGTCATACTTCAGGAGTGAGGTCAGCAATCAATGGGCGGAAAAATTGAGGGGTATTAGCCCACAGGACCCAGATGGCGTGTTTGCGAAAGTGAATAGCATATTCCGCAAGAAGTCTCGAGTGAAGGTATCGAATCTTGGTCACTAGTGATAAGATAAATCTTCTCGATAGGGCTGGTATCGAAATTGATAGTACGACTCCGGATAGAAATGGAAACAGGATTATTTGTGAAGGATTGGATAAACTTGCCCTGATTGGAACACATTTTGAATTGGTTCATCTACCAAACCCTGAGAGAGGGAATGAAATATTTGCAGAGGTCGTTGAAGCAAAAGTTTCCGACTTCAAATCAAGCCTGAACGGCCAATCAATTCTTCATTTCGATGAAACATTAACATCTGACCTCATAGCGAGCTTGAATCTTATTGGTTATTTTGTCAGCTATGAAGACTTGTGTTTCATATTTCGCAGGATAAACAACAAGAAATCATGTGGTACCGATGGCATTCCAAATGTAGTTCTCCGACATTTGCCGGAGGTTGCTATTAGGAATTATTGCATATTGTTCAACAAAATGCTGAGCAATTCATATTCTCCAAATGAGTGGAGAAGGGCTAAGGTATTTCCGATCTTGAAGAAAGGAAAAGAATCTTCATGCCCGAAAAGCTATCGCCCAATCAGCTTGCTGCCTAACATCAGCAAGGTGTTTGAAGTGATACTCAACAGAGCATTAAACGCCCACATTGAGGAAAATGAGTTGATGCCGAATTGTCAATTTGGTTTTCGTGCCAGGCATTCGACCTCAGACATCTGTTGGAAACTAAATGATAGACAATGTGTTGGAGCATGTCTCATTGATATGGAGAAAGCCTTTGATATGGTATGGTTAGATAGACTAGTTTTTAAACTCCTTCAGGACAAGTTCCCCAGACACCTCGTCGCCATGATGTGCAATATGTTATACGGGAAATCGTTTGTTGTAACTGATGGAAATCTGCCAACAATGCGCGAGTTCAAGGTCTTGAATGGTCTACAGCAGGGAACAGTTACTGCGCCTCTGCTCTTCTCAATCTTCATACGCAAGCTATTGAACGGCTTTGATTTTAACGTCTCGCCAACGCGATCATTGGTAGCGTTTGCTGATGATCTGATCATTTATACGGCAGACCGAAAAGCTGCAATAGTTCAGAGCAATATCCAAAAAATGTTCAATGATGTCCAGCCGTACACTGACAATTTCCGAATGAAAATCAATGCGCAGAAGTGTGAAGCAATCTTGTTTCGGACAACGCTGCAGGGGGTCAGTCAAGACCTGAAACGTAATTGGAAAGATTTCCACATCATGGCTGGTGAGAGTAGTCTAGAACGGGTTCCACATAAATCCTGTGTTCGATACCTCGGTGTTTATCTCGATCAGTATCTGTACTATACTGAACATGTGAAAATCATGTTCAGTAAGGCACTAAAAGTAGTCATGGCCCTTCGAAAACTCTTTCATTCCAGAAACATTGATCAAAAGGTCAAAATTATCTGTCACAAGACACTGGTTAGACCAGTTTTGACATATAGATAGGATCTGGTACAACCAGAGCGCTAGTACTATGGAAAAATTAAGAGTTTTCGAAAGGAAATGTCTTCGTGCATGTACTGGTTTGTACAGAAAGCCTGAGGCGGATTGGAAACATTATATACCGAATAGAAGAATTTATCAAACTGCTGAAGTGACGAGGGTCGATATCTTCATATTGAAACTTCTTCGGAATCATATCGCAAAATCTGTGATTGTGAGTGAAAACCCTTGGATTGCACAGCCGTTCCACCCTACAGACGGGTATATAGCGACTTGCCTCGCTATCGGATTCATTCCTCCAGAAGCATTCGTGTATTTGGACATGAATCGATATGTTTTTGATTCTGACGGCGTCCCAGTCATATACCACATATATCGACGGGCCACCGATAACAAAATAAAATATCCTCCTAATTTGAGTTCACGAGACCAACGATTTCAATGGAGGTACTCATTTGCTAGATTCGTTGAGGCTGATCGAGTTGAGACGGCGCAATCCAGGTATTGGTGGCTGAATGACAATGTCTAAATTATTCGTGTTTATTTTTCAGTTCTGGTGTTTTTCGTTATTTTGTTTTTTTGAGTTTCAGCTCATAATTGCTACATTCAGTGTTGTTGTTTATTTTTGTTAAAAATTAGGTATAGGTTAGGTATATGTAATGTTTACTATATTCCGTTAGGGATAAGGTTTAACACTTAGGCTAGGAACATTGTTACAGAATTTTTTTAGTATAGGATAAAGTTTTTGATTGTATTTTATTAGAAATAAGTTACAACATATTAGGTGTAGGATCAAAGTTTCACTGTTGTGTCTTAATTATAAATAATTTTAGGATAGTGTTGGTTGGTTTTTTCTCCTTTTTCCAATTAAATTTGAAAAATATGTAATAATCGTAATTAATTGAATTTGCTATAGTTTTTTTTGATGAAATGAGTTAATGATATCGTATAAATTTAGAGAGCCATTTAGGCCATTAAGTTGCTTTATATTCTTTTAAATTTATAACGATTAGTATTAAATAAAGCGCTTTTGACTTTGACTTTGGCGCACAATACCCACTAAAAACAATGTTTTTCGCATCCACGAATTTCATAAAAGGAGTCGAGAAAGGAAGTAACCTGCTAAGGGCTATTAAATTCTACAAGATATTGAGAATCTTGGTTTGAATAAAGGACCTTGCCTAGATCTGGTTCCGCCCTGCTTGTTGGCCCTCTGCAAAAGTGAACTGATTAGACCTCTCTTCATCATTTTCAAGTAAGTCACTATCTAGTATTATCTTTCCTGCGTTTTGGAAGCCATCCTTTACAATAACAATATATAAAAAAGGTGAAAAGTGGCTTGTGGTGAACTACATGGGTATTGCAATCTTCTCTGCTATGCCGAAATCGATTGAGAAAATTATATGTAGTAAAATTCTCCCTTCATTGAACCATTTTTTAATCAAAAGCAACATGGCCTCCATAGAAACAGGTCAACTTCCACTAATCTAATCACATTGAAGTCAGATATTCAGAGTGGATTGGAGCAAGGAAATCAGATTGATACTATACGAGTATACACAATTTGTCAAGTTTCAAGGTCAGTTCTCACGTGAGATTAATGTCGCTTCTGGGGTTCCTCAGGGCAGTCAACTTGGTCCACTTCTATTCAATTTGATATTCCGCACCTTTTTTAATGCCGACGTCCTTAAATTGTATCAAAGAATATAATCTTTAACTGATATATCTTTTCTCCTGACCAAATTAACCACCCTCCAATAAGGTGCGATGTGAATCACCTTGAACTTGATTTGGAAAAATGTCTCGTAATAAGCTTTTCAAGAAGAAACAATGTCATCATACACAATTATGAAATTAATAACACACAATTGAGAAGAATTGAAAGAGTTGTAGAACTTGGGGTAGTCTTAGACTCCAAGCTTAGATTCAACCTTCATTATGATGAAATGCTGTGTGAAGCTGCTAGGTTGTACTAAATGGAGAGTGAAAGAATTTATGAATATTTGGGCGACAAAATCATTGTTCACCTCGCTTGTCCGTCTTATTCTCGAATACGGCTGCATGATCTGGGACCCTATATACGAAATCTATAGCCGCAGACTTGAGTCTGTACAAAAACAATTATTACTTTTTGCCTTAAGACCTCTGTACGGCCCGACTTCTTTTCGTAATCTACCATCTGCATGTCTACCTTTTTACTTCTTAGTTTCTCGCAAACTACAAAAGTTAGAAGCATAAGAATTGTTTCGTGTAATTTTCACTGTTCTGTCCATTTAATAACTAAACTGTTAAATTTAAAGTGAAATTTCTTTTTACCTGTGACCTCTGATATCCGTTTGTTGAATTAGTTAATAAAATATAATAATATAAGTGTTATTTGTTATAAATATCGTTTACATTCGTGACCCTTCTTGAAATTCTTTTGTGCATTTGTGACCTAATTATACATTCAACTAATTGAAGTAATAACTTTCCAGTGAGTGAGTGTATGCATTTCGATTAACGAACCAAATTGTGAATTCTGCAATTTTTCATTAGCTGTGCGATTATTTTTTTTGTACTGACATAGCTAATGTGAATGTGAATATATGTTCGTAAATAAATGACTGACCTTCCCCATTAAATATTAAAGTGAGATACACAAATAAACCATCAATATGAGTGTTAAGTGCAACCTATTAAATTGCATCGCACTCGACAATCCCTTCAAATATGTGATTTGCAAGGGCTTTTGCAACCGCAAACTGCACGGCGCCTACATGGATGCACCAAGGGACTGGTATCATCCTTATTAGATGAACATTTCATTTTCTATGATTGTCAGAATTTTGAGCATAAAATGAAAAACATGTATGACCGAATTATCGATCACATCGATAATCTAATGGAAGAGAAGGATAAACTAATCGCGCGGAAGCAATCGAAACCTCGAGCGAATCATGAGAGCTCTGTTGAAATGGCTAGTAGCTTCGACGAACTAGCCACTAACCTATCAAAAAGAGATAAGAAAATATTTAAAGCTCTTGAGATGTTCAATAATTGGTTGATCTCTATCAAGGAGCGAATCGCAACCATCAAACCATCGTGCAAGGAAGACTGCCGCAAAGAAGATTACAACAGAGAAATGTTGAGTGATATGTTAACAAGCATCACCAAAAAACTATTCGAACAGAAAGATTCATTGCAACAATCGGAAATGTTAGCAAAACTGGCAAATATTGAGAAAAAGTGTGATTCACTAGAAAAAAAATTACAGGAGCAGTACACCACACATTCTAAATTCGAGATGTCCAGAACCCAAAGCATTAATTCAAACTCCAGAAGTCGTAAAACGCATCTTCAAGCTAGGCACGTTTTGGTCAGTGGATGAATGAAATGTAAGGCTCCAAAAGTTGGAAGCAGCTACCGCCAAAATAGCTACTGAAGCAAATCATGAATCATTCTTCCTACAAGAAGCACCAAAAAACATTAGCGCCGCTGGAGTTCGGAAGTTTTTGGAGAATAGTCTCATGCTCAAAGGTTGCAGAGTTGATGGCGTATCAAAGGGGAATAAGCATAAGCGTTCGATCAAGGCTTCCCTCCCACATAAATATGCCTGGCTTTTCTCCAACTATCGATCTGAAAACGGTACAACTGGGATGAAACGATCTTCAAAAAGCCTGTTTACAACAAGGATCAACCAAGTAAATCTTTGAATAGTATAATAATTGCTCCCACTAATGATTAAAATACCAATACTTACATGACTTACAAAATTCACTCAAAGATTGCTGATAAAACTGTAAATCCTTCAGATCCTTCAGATGGTAGTCTATTGGCAAACAGTACTCTTTTTCATAGTAACTAACCGAGAGGTAGTGTTGGTTCTTCACAAGAGCATTCTATTTCATCTCCTGAACTCAAGACTATGAAACCACACCCCAAATATCCCAATTCCGTAAGTGTTGGTCTTCAAATTTCATCCACACAAGGATCAATTCAGTTACCTAGCACAACAAATAACTCGTTAGCAGAAAAGGAGTCCTTTTTAGATCCTCTCTTACCTTCAGCTATAAAAGCAACAATTAACTCTATTAACGATCTTGAAAGTACAGGGTGGGCCAGAAAGAATTGCGAATTTGAAAAAATCATTAAAAAAAACTGAGTACAATTCACATACAAATTTTTATTTCTATAAAAATTGACATCTGGGAAATTCATTTCTTAAAAATAACGTCTTCCAGGTGTGCACCATCCCGCTGCAAACATTCTTCGAATCTGACCCTCAAATTGGTAAAAAATCGCTGGCACATTGCACGGGAAATAGCTGCCATTTCTTCCCGGATATTGGTCTTCAACTGGTTAATCGTGGTTCGGTTATTGGTGTAGACTCTACTTTTCAGGTATCCCCACAAAAAAAAGTCCGGTGGCGTCAGATCCGGACTTCTAGGAGGCCATGCAATGTCACCTCGGCGCGATATCAGTTTCCCAGCAAACATCTCGTTTACGACCGCCAAAGAGGCATTAGCTGTATGGCATGTCGCGCCATCTTGTTGAAACCATCTCACACGATTATAGGCTTCAAATTGTTGCAGTTGTGGAAAGAAAAAATCCCTTAACATGGCTATGTATCGGTCAGAATTTACAGTGACAGATTGGCCTTGTTTTTTCGAAGAAGTAGGGTCCGATAATTCCGTTCTTGTTGACCTTGGGCGTCCTGCAGGCTTCTGTTTGAGAGTCGAACCAGTCTCTTCGAACTTTCTGACCCACGATCGAATCACACTTTCTTTCGGACACTGATTTAGGTCATGTAATCCAAACTCACGCCGAAATAAACGCCGAACAATAGCGCACGAATTGTGATTTTTAATAATGTTTAACGCAGAATGCACGTTGCGCTCCGGTGAAGTGATCCATCGCGACTAAATTTCCGAGAACCGAGCTACTTAACCCCACCACCCGCGCAGTCCCCTTTCTAAAGCTTCAAACGCAAGAGTGTTTTTAAAATCGTACGCCTTTCTGGCCCACCTTGAACGTATCTCTTATCAAGACTGCAAGAGCATAATATAAAGAAGTTTGTTCGACTCTACCTGGCCTGCATGAATAAAACGCCAGATACAACATGCATTGATGGTAAGACGAAGACCAACTTTAAAGTATTGATACAAAGAGAAGGTCTTCCTATAAGATAAGATGCTCTTCGCAAATAATATTTTAAATATCACGAGCAACTAGGTATCAATCCACGACAAGCACAAAAATATCTTGAGACCTACGCTTCACATGTAAGCTCAAATCATATATCTTCGCTTCAAAGGACACGAGAACAGCATCACAAATTTTTTTGTCCGCAATAAAAATACTTCCTCCAAATGCATCATAATGTTCGGCCATAAATGTGGTGGTATGAGAAGTAAACTCAGCAAACTTTTTCTTAACCCTAAATTATGCCCCTTTACGGTCCTTGCTCTAACGGAAACTTGGTTGAATAACTCCTTTCGAAATGAAGAGATTCTCGATAGTAGTTGGACTATATATTGGAGTGATCGAGGCTATCAAAGTACCGGGTTGCCACGAGGTGGTGGAGTCCTAATCGCTGTATACAACTCAATATTGAGTGACCTCGTCACTATGACCACATATAAACGAACAAAAATTTGACTTGGTGCATTTTATATTCCTCCAAAGTCCAATGAGGTCGTTTACAATGATGCATGTGGAGTTATTTTTTCACTTGCTGGCCTTTCTAATGAAGAAGATGAAATTATTATACTTGGAGACTTTAAAAGGCCCAATTTAACAATTATAGTCGACAAACTTGATAATCGTCTCCTTCCAGTCAATTTTCTGGACGACAGTGATTACAACTTTGTTTCTACATTTTATGGCAATGATTTACAGCAAGTAGCTGCGACACCCAATTGCAATGGTAATTGGCTAGATCTTATCCTTACCAATGCTTTTGACGATGTGGTGGTTAATCCAACCAGTGAGGTGGAAAATCTTTTCTCAAACACCTTGCACCATTCCGCACTTTCGTTTGAATTTTCCACTGCTGAAGCTACAAACACTCTTTCGTACAATGAGTTGATTGCATTTGATTTTCGCAATGTTGATTACAAGAGCATTCGAAAGCATATATTTAATATAGACTGGACTGCCATGCTTTCAACGTTAGATATAAATGATACTGTAAATTTATTCTATCAGCACATCCTTGACGCCGTTGAAAGACATATTCCTAAAATCAAGAAGAGGACAAATGATCAGAGCCCTGGCTGGATCTTCGATCTTTAAGGACCAGAAGAAATAAACTGTATAAAATTATGCAAAGTAGATCTGATGTGAAAGACCACATTAAAAGAGAGCATGATGAACTGTCAAAAGAATTTTAATTGAAGTCGCGCGAGGCCTATGAAGTATATGTTAATGTTATAGGTGAAAACATCATCAAAGACCCCAAGAAATTTTTTGAATTTGTGAACATTGAGCGCAAAGCTCATGGCTGTCCTAAACAAATGACATTTAAAGACTGCAGTTCTACTCCCTCTGAAGAAATCAGTAATTATCTTGCAGGCCGTTTTCAATCCGTTTACTATTCAGCAAACAATTTACATAATTTTTCACCACTAGACACAGAATGTGGGCCTGTACTGCAAGAAGTTTCAGTTTCAGAGGGTGACGTCTTCGACGCAATTGAAACTCTTGATTTTAAATGAATAAATAAAAACCCTAATATTTTCCTTAAAACGCCAATATTTATTAAAACCCGGGCAGACACGTGTTTCGGAAACAAGTTATTTCCTTCTTTAGTGCCGTGTTACTGAAACCTAATCCAAAAATTCTTTTATTTATACATCGTTTCTTAATTACAAACTAATTTACTAAAGATATTTTAATGAAAATAACAAAACCATCAAAATTACTACTTGGAAAGGTAATTAAAACATTATCCCACTCTAATTATCCTTCACGGTGTCATAAACTTGATGAGTCTTTCAAGCTTTTAACATATTGGTCCGATCAAACTACTGTATGCGTTCCCTAGATCCGTATTAAGCCTTAAATCTTCCGGTATCCTTGAAATCCACAAACTTTCCGCTGCATCCAACCTTCTCCAATCGTTGATTTCTTCGAGGATCTCTACGTTGTCCCATTCTATTTGATGCGTGCTCTCCATAATATGTCTTGCAACCGTTGATCTTGCCTCATTTCGTCCTTTTTTCGCTGCTACTTCCGCTTCCCTTATATGCTCGTGGAATCGAATTTTCAACAGTCGTTTTGTTTGGCCCACGTACATTTTTCCACACTCTGGGCATGTTATCCTGTATATGCCGCTACGTTCATCCTTTTGTTTACTGTCCTTCGTAGTCCCTAGTTTTTGTTCCAATTTGTAGATTCGTGACGAGTGTGCTGTTTCGATACCCGCTGTCTTCAGTATTTTTTGTAGCTTCCGTGAATGTGTAGAATAAGTCAGCTTCATTCTCCGCGAATTTTGGACCGGTGTTTTGAAGAATGTCGTAAAAGAGTTTCTTCTTCGATGCGCATCTAACTTGCTTACGACATTCTTCAAAACACCGGTCCAAAATACGCGGAGAATGAAGCTGACTTATTCTACACATTCACGGAAGCTACAAAAAATACTGAAGACAGCGGGTATCGAAACAGCACACTCGTCACGAATCTACAAATTGGAACAAAAACTAGGGACTACGAAGGACAGTAAACAAAAGGATGAACGTAGCGGCATATACAGGATAACATGCCCAGAGTGTGGAAAAATGTACGTGGGCCAAACAAAACGACAGGTGAAAATTCGATTCCACGAGCATATAAGGGAAGCGGAAGTAGCAGCGAAAAAAGGACGAAATGAGGCAAGATCAACGGTTGCAAGACACATTATGGAGAGCACGCATCAAATAGAATGGGACAACGTAGAGATCCTCGAAGAAATCAACGATTGGAGAAGGTTGGATGCAGCGGAAAGTTTGTGGATTTCAAGGATACCGGAAGATTTAAGGCTTAATACGGATCTAGGGAACGCATACAGTAGTTTGATCGGATCAATATGTTAAAGGCTTGAAAGACTCATCAAGTTTATGACACCGTGAAGGATAATTAGAGTGGGATAATGTTTTAATTACCTTTCCAAGTAGTAATTTTGATGGTTTTGTTATTTTCATTAAAATATCTTTAGTAAATTAGTTTGTAATTAAGAAACGATGTATAAATAAAAGAATTTTTGGATTAGGTTTCAGTAACACGGCACTGAAGAAGGAAATAACTTGTTTCCGAAACACGTGTCTGCCCGGGTTTTAATAAATATTGGCGTTTTAAGGAAAATATTAGGGTTTTTATTAATTCATTTGAATTTAACGCCAAAAAAGGAGCAACGGAAAAATTCAATCTTGATTTTAATCATAGACCTGGCCCTGATTTACTGCCTCCATATTTTTTATTTCAATGCAGAGAACAATTAGTTTTACCTCTTTGCATCATTTTTAACAAATCGCTACCAAGCGGCGTGTTCACAGCATACTGAAAATCCTCCTGCTTAACTCCAATCCATAAAAACAAAAGCAAAGGAGCCGTTGAAAGTCATAGAGGGATTGCCATACTATCCACTACCCCAAAGTTATTTGACAAATTGGATGTTCCAAAATATCGCCTTTTATTGAACAGCGTCTCAATGACCAACAGCATGGCTTCAGAAAGAATCGATCCACAACCACCGACTTAACAGTTTTGGTCTCTAACATCCTTTGTGCAATGGAAAATGGACACCAGGTTGACGCAATTTATACTGACTTTAGTAAGGTTTTTGACCGTGTCAACCATACAATTTTGTCTCATAAATTGAATAAATTTGGAATCACTGGCTCCCTACTTCATTGGCTGGACTCGTATCTCAAAAATCTGACTCAATCCGTTAAATTTCAGGGATATGTGTCAAATGGAATTCATGTCTGTTCCGGTGTTCCTCAAGGCAGTCACGTCTGACCTCTTCTCTTCAACATTTTTATAGCGGACATTTTTGAAGTGTTATTTGATATACCACACTTATTTGATGCGGATGATCTCAAATTATATCATGTGATAGCATCTCAAAGTGATTCTATTAGAGTGGTCTAACAAAAATGTGATAATCAGATAGTAAAATTATACTTTTCCGAGAAAAACTTATCATAAACGATGGGGTTCTCTGAAAAGCGAATAGGCTTTTAGGTTTCATCAAATAACGCGCGAAAGAATTTAAGAACTTGTGGGTAACGAAAACGTAATACAGATAATTAGTGCGCCCAATTCTGGAATACGCTTTTGTCGTTTGGAGTCCGGTCTTTCGTGTTCACTCAGGGAGGTTTGAATCCATTCAGAAACAATTCCTACTGTTTGCTCTGAGATCCCTCTATGATCCGAAAAATTTCCATAATTTGCCATCATACGGTAACCAGCTATCCCTTCTCAATATGACACCACTTGCCTCCCGTAGAACCACATTATGCTCTTGCTTTGCATTTGGTGTCCTTAGAGGAACCGTTGAAGTCCAATATATAATCGAAAAAATAACCTTAAACGAGCCAGTAAGATTGACGAGACATTCACCTTTGCTCGTAGAAAGGAAACATCATTCTATCTATGGTGATAATGAGCCGATAAGTAGGTGTGTCAAAATTTTCAACAAGATGAGCCATCTTTATTCCCCAACCATATCCAGATCCCAATTTATCGAAGTTCCTCGGTTTCTAGTCCTTCACTGCAAGTGTGTATTTATATTGTAAAAAAACTAAAAATAAAAAAACTGTGATATGAATTTTAATAGAATGTAAAAATTGTTTACCTTGTTTTGTCAATAAATAAATAAATAAATATTCAAGTTAATTTCCGTTTTTGTCAGAGAAGATTCACTTTCACGATGCTGTTAGAGTCACTAGGCACATTCCCATGTTAACCACAAGTACGCACCACACCAATTTTTTACTATATCTCCCAAGCCGTTGCTACTCAGTCTAATACTAGCTGAGTGTGTGTGCAGAAGTGCATTAAAATCTGGTTTTGGGTTATTGAGTTGTTCTTAATTTAGGTGCCTGTGAGGCGAACTTTAGTGTTAAGTAAGGATTTTTGTCACATTAAGCGGTACCTAATTTTTGCGATTTTATTATTAACGTTATTCTATTTGAAGCAGGATGACATCAGAAAAACAAATTCTCCAGTTGTTGAAAGAACTGGAGTCAGAAGAAAGCGATATCGAAGATCACCTGGGGAAAGAAAGCAATTCAGAGGAGAGTGGGGGTGAAACAGATAACCTTGTGAACTCAGACGATAACAAACAAAACATAATAAATAAGGAACTAGCAGTGGTTGGTAATCCTGAAGCACTTGCAGCGAATCAGTTTGATTTAGAAAAACTGATGTTAATGCCACCCAAAGCAGTTTTAAGAGGCAGGAACAACTTTGTTTGGAATCTAACACCAAATTCTGTTAGAAAAAACTCACAAAGAACACCAGCCAGGAATGTCGTTCATATTATACCTGGCCCAACGGTCAACGGGAAAAGTGCGACGACAGCAATCCCAATGTTTCAAGAAATTTTCGGCAACGGAAATGTTAGATATTATTCGTCAGCGAACCAATGAGGATATTGCAATCAAAGCAAGTAATTACATTGTAAAATATGCAACAGTTAGACCAGTTGTGGAATACGAGCTCGAAGTTCTACTTGGTTTTCTTATTTTGAGCGCTGCGATGAAAAATTATCATTTGCCTACCTCTGAGCTCTTTGATACCACCCTCTGTGGATCCAAATATATTGCAGCAATGAGCAAAGATCGCTTTGACTTTTTGCTAAAATATCTTCATTTTGGTGACAGTAGCACTCTCGAATGTAGAAAAAGATCAGATAAATTGCGACTAGAGATTTTTGGGAGTTGTTTGTCAAATAATACAGACATATGTATAAACCTGGAGCTTAAGTTGCAATAGACGAACAATTGCTCTCATTTTGCGGACGGTGTCCTTTCAGGATGTATATTCCGAATGAACCCGCTAAATATGGCATAAAAATCGTATCAATATGCGATATAAAGACAAAATGCGTGTTCGATGCAGCTGCCTACCTAGGAAAGAACAGCAAAATGCCTACAAGCGAGCCTTTGGGTAGTTATTATTGTAAGCTACTCACAAAAACAATACATGGGATCAATCTAAACCTTACTGCTGATTGCTGGTTCGCTTATTTATCTTTGGCCAAGGAGTTACTTGGAGACAAATATAAACTGAATTAATTGGTACAATAAGAAATAGCAAGAAGAGAATTCCTGCAGAATTCAAACATATCGCATCCCGTCCTGTGGGAACATCCATGTTTGGTTTCCATGAAAAACTCACTCTGGTCAGCTACCAGCCGAAGTCTCATAAGACGGTTCTTTTATTGTCGAATATGCACGAAGAGGGTGCCATAAGTCAAATATTTAAAAAATCTTTAATAATCGAAGCATACAATGAGACAAAAGGAGCCGTGAACTCTTTTGACCAAATGTGTGCTCACTATAGTACCAGCCGCAAAATCAGACGTTGGCCCCTTTGTTCGTTTTTTAGTATTTTAAATATGTCAATTTTAAAAAGTTATGTAATAAATGCTTCCAATTATACAGCTTCTCACATAAAACCAATGAAGAGAAGAAATTACATGAAAGACTTCAGCAAGACTTTATGTGTCCAAAAGACTTCACGATTTGATACAAGTAGAAATCGGATGCTCCAAAAATCAACTCGATAGTTCTCTCCAACCCGCAGCAAAAAAAAAAGAAAGAGATCCCTTCGCAATTTCTGTCCAAAGCAAATAAAACGCTTGAGTATATTGTATGGAACACAGGTCATCAAATTGTTTGAAATTCGATAAAATGTACCTTAAAAACCCTCAAATTCAATTTAATCTGCAAGGTGCACCTGAACGTGCGAGGAAATAATTTTTATTTTATTTCAAAGATCATTTTGATATCTTTGTAATGAAGTGAAATTGAAACCGAAAGTTGTGAATTAATTTATTAAATTTTCTTATTTAAAAAGCGATCTCCATGAAAAAGTGACTGAAGTATGTGTATATTTTAAATATTAAAAATTAATACATTGCCTTGATTATATGAATCAATTTATGTTAGATTTTATGCAGTGAACTGTATTCTTTCAACACCAAATACTTTCTTCAATGAAACTGTTTTCTAACATTAAAAAAACTCTTTTCTTTGAAAAAGTTGGTTTACAGGCGAATTTTAGTACAAACGTAAGAAAAGATCATATTAGTACTCTAGGGTTAAGAACGGCACGTGACACTTGAGATTCAATATATGGGTCAGTATTGGCCGCATGTCGATGAACCAAGTGCATAACTTTGTGCAGGGATAATTCATGTGGGTTCACGTGTGGCATGTTCTGTGGTCAAGTGTTTTGGGCCCATGAACAATAAATTACAAATTGGGTCATTTTTGAAAATCTATACAAGTACAATTTATGACTAATAAATTCATATATTTTATGTTAAGCTTGTAAGAAATTTAATGTATAAATAACAATGTAAAATATGAAAGAATATCCAGTTTTTACCTGACGCGCAATCAAAGTGTTTTGCTGCGGAACCGCTGCGATTTGTAGCGATTGTGAAAATTTGTTGAACTAAAAACGAATAATTAGAAACTATGGCGCTCGTGGACTCCAATAATCCTCGCCAAAATGTTTGGCGGCCCAGTCGCTTGGCTAAGTGAGAAAATAAAAATATTCGAAGTCAACTAAACTAATTCAAGGTTCTATTACAGTACGGAGCAAATAGATGGAGAATTATATGAGAATCTCGAATTATTATCGGAGACACTCAAAGCCCTCCTGCATTTGATGAATATAAAGTAACGAGATGGAGCAGCTCGCTGGTTTCCGCCATCAAATAGGCAAAAAGTTGAAAGAAAGAGGGAATCATGAAGAAAAGGACAAATTGAGAATTTTACGAGTATCAGTCGACGAAATCGAACAACTTGTTAAAGCTAAGACAAAGTGAAGAGGTATGAGGGAGAAAATGAAAAACTCAGACTAAGGATCCATTCACTAGAGGAGCTAGTTGGCAAATTAACTTTCAACAAAGAAAAACAAACCACCAAAAATTAACAAATAAAAATTCAAAGCAACCGATGAGAAAAACCAAAGGAATCACAAGAGGAACCTAATCAAGGAGACGTCCTCAGCGCAGGCGGAGCAAACGTCAATACAAATTATGATGTAGCGCTAGCTGGGCTAGACGATTCAATGAACATCGAAGGGGACGAAGGTAACGAAAATTCTAAAAAACCCTATATTAGACCTGATAATACATGCGACGAATATTTAAAAATTAAAAATAGGGAGTAAAAACCAACTGTTTTGTCTACTGGTCCGTCTGTAAACATTAATAAAAAGATGGGAAAAGTCCCACCAATAAATTTATTTGGGCAAAATGGCAATGACATAGTTCGGCTTCGGCAGCCGAAAATAAATTAAGTGATTATGAAATCAAAAGAGTGAACCATAGGTATCGTCATGATGTAGGGTAATTAATTTTGACTAAAGCAGCTATCCTCCTTTGTAATTTGGGTTCGAAGGAGGGTTTCCAAATGTTCAGGGTTCTTTACGAAAATTTCAATTGAAGCCATAAAAAGGACGCTCTGTTTAGAGAATTAAATAACTAATTTCGGAAATTTTTCAAATCCGTTTTATCATTGGTAGAACTCTATTCTGTTTGTATTATCAAATCATTGAACTGTTTGATTTTCAACAGATTTCATCGTATCTTGTCCAGAAGTATTTTAAATATAGTTTCGAAACATTACACGATTTCGGTTTCCTAATTGCATCTCAAAGAAATGTACGCTTTGCTCTCCTTCTAGCAAGGACAAGTATGCTTGACAAAGAGTTCTCGTCAAAACCTTTTCCATCTATTCAAGCATCCAAGCCTTGCACTCAGCGAAATACACTTAACCGTCCCTCAACATTGCTGTAACTGCCATCCATATACTGTTGTAGACATGCAGTCATGTTTACATTTAATTTTCATTTCATATGAATGCAAAAAGGATTGACCTACCCCGAACTTGTCACACCGTTCTAGTTTCATGAGTGGCAAAACGAGAGGCTGCAGAAGTACATAGACCAGTTGTGTTGAAGTAATATCACTCGGTCGAGTGACACTGAACAAGGATATAAGCTGGTATATGCAAATGACTACATGGTTGAGAGAGCACTCAAGTAATTTGTTTTTGAAGCGCAACGTTTTCTTTGGCTGCTTTTAGCTGCTTTTTCGTTTCACGTTTCACGAACTTTCTTGTATGCGTTTTCCAAAACTTGTATGCGACACAATTTGAAAATTGTTTTGGCCATGCAAATGAGTGGCCTAGTAAATTTAAGAGACAATATGAAGTGCCATATGTATGGAGGATTGTTACTTGGATATCCAGAGTTTGATGGATGGAAAAGTTTCAAACTTTTCTTGTTGTTGGAAATGACATTAAACTGGATGACTGTGCCACTGGTTTTTATCTATGTAAGTGCCAGCTAAACTATCTAAACACATAGGAGTACATTTTTGATGCATTAATCTTATAAGAAAAGCAATCCATATTATTACACAATATACGAGTATACGAGGTGTGTTCAAAAAATATCACGAATTTTGTTTTTTTCAAAAATTTTTTATTTATTCATGAATATCTATTTTGTCCCCTTCAAAATAATCCCCATGAGATATTATACACTTGTGCCAACGGTTTTTCCAACCTTCGAAGCACTTCAAAAAATAATTTTTTTAAATCTTGTTCAGCTCCTCCTTCGATGCCGTCTTTATCTCGTCAAGCGTAGCGTAACGTCGTCCTTTCATGGGCCTCTTCAGTTTAGGAAACAAGAAAAAGTCACAAGGGGCCAGATCTGGGGAATACGGTGACTGCGGCATCATTAGTGTGTTGTTTTGGGCAAAAAGTCGCGCACAAGCAACGATGTGTGAGCAGGGGCGTTATCGTGGTGTAAAGCCAATTTTTGTTCTCCCACAAATCCGAGCGTTTCTGGCAGATTCGCGCATAACTTGCAGGTAATATTCCTTTTTGACCGTTCTTCCCTGTGGCAAGAACTCATGATGCACCACGCCCCTGCAATCGAAGAAAACTGTCAGCAAAACTTTCACATTCGACCGAACTTGGCGCGCTTTTTTCGGTCTTGGTTCATGCGGCAGCTTCTATTGAGATGATTGAGCTTTGGTTTCCATGTCATAACCATAAACCCACGATTCGTCACCAGTTATGACCCTCTGGAGCAAATTTGGTTCGTCGCGGACAGAGTTTAACATCTCATTAGCAATGTTCATGCGTTGCTGTTTTTGGTCGCAATTGAGCAATTTTGTTACGAATTTCGCGGCGACCCGTCTCATGCCCAAATCGTTGATAAAAATCGAATGGCACGAGCCAATCGATATGTTTAGGTCCTCAGCAACTTCTCTAACGGTGATTCGACGATTGGCCAATACCATTTTCTCCACTTCATTAATTTTTTCGTCTGTTGTTGAAGTGCTCGGGCGTCCGGCACGCTCTTCGTCGTTCACATCTTCTCGGCCTTCTGAAAACATTTTGTACCACCGATAAACGTTGCTTCGGTCCAAGGTAGCTTCTCCGTATGCCACAGTCAACATTCGGAATGCATCCGCGCACTTCATTTCGTTTTTCACACAAAATTTGATACACGTTCTTTGATCCATTTTTTTGAATAAGTAAAAATCGAAGACGATTGAAAACACGTTCAAGTAAAGCAGCTATCACCAATTAAGTGAACATTCGAAATGGCCGAGCTTGTCGGTATAAAGGACAGACATGAGTACCAACATAACGCCACAAAAAAATCGAAATTCGAATATACGTAACCCGCGAAAATTCAAAATTCGCGATACTTTTTGAACACACTTCGTACATCTTCGCTAACTGACTTGCTTAATAAAGGAAAGGTATACTGTTGGAGCTAAAAATAAGTAGGACTACTGTCTTCTTCATAAAAGATATGTTGCGACTATTGCACATATAATTTCAGGAATTCAATTAAATATTAGATTTCAAAATGTAAATTTCGGAAATTAACATTTAAATCCTCTGTGGTTATTCTTTAGCTAGAAATCCATACACTTCTTTTTTAGGGTTTTGTACTAAAAAAAAAACCCTATTGCAATCACGACCTGTGTTCCTCTGTCCGTCCGTCCGTCCGTCCGTCCGTCCGTCTGTATATCACAGCACTTTTTCTCCGAAAGTATAGAGGCTACAGCCATGAAACTTTGTGGAAAGGTCAGAAGTGGTGACTTCTTGAAAGTTCAAGGGTGGATAAATTTTTCGATGGGTTTAAGGGGGGTCTCCCCATATAGGGAGGCGACCCCTCAAAACTTTTTTTCACCATTGGTAGTTGAGTAGGGTGTCATTAAAAAGGTCTTAAAAGTCTTAAAATCCTTATGACTACCAAGGGGGACAGGGGAAGGGGAAATGTACGAACTTTTCGCGTACCCCCCCCCCCCCCCCTCGCGATTGGACACCTTCCATCCGAAAAATCTGAAAAAAATCATGAATGTAGGCCTAAATGAGTTCAACAACAACAAATACATGAAAAGTCGAAATTCACTCAACTTTGTTAGTAATAGTAGGATTTATCGATTTTATGTTTTCTTGAATAAAATCTAAACGGTACCCTTAAATTCAATAAAATTTTCCAAACAGATGACTATTTATAGGGTTGATCTTTTCTGAAAGTTTCATAAAGATCGAATAGTGTTTGACGAAGTTATAGCGATTTGAGTTTTCCTGTATAACTATGGAACAATATGCCCTGTGTTACTATGGAAACATATGGCTATGGAGCCATATGCGCTTTTTACCGACTTAGACACTACAGCTTTGCTAGGATTTGCATGAAAATTGCAGGAATGATAGGTATCATGAAGATGAGTACATATAATTGCAACAAGTCGAAGAGGCAGGAGAGAGCTGAAACAAGTCGAAGAGGCCATGAATCGATGATTATAGTACAGAGAAGTGGCCCCTGGAAAAAAATTTCATGAAAGGTAGCCGATATGAGTATCAACTGAAAGTTCTCTATGAGAGCTTTTCAAAACAGTTCTTAAACTGACCGTTTTTGCTTCAGTGGGGGCACAGGGGGGGGGGTGGTTTGTAAATACATGAAAAATGTGTTCCCGCCCTCGCAAATGGACACCCATGATCAAAAAAATCTGAAAAAATTATCAAGGGAGATATCTATGGGTATAACTCTAACAAATACCTCAGAAGTCAAAATTCTTTCAACTTTGTTAATAATAGTATGATCCTCGAATTTCACATTTTCTCCAATAAAATCGTCTTTGACATATTTCTTGATTTTATTCGTTGCTAGTTACTGCATTTTGTAAGTTGAGTACAAAACCCTTCTGACATGAGCATAGGTCTGTCTACCCAACTTGTTTGTACACTGTAGCACAAATAATCATACCTTCAATATGACTGGATCAATTTCAATAAACCATGATTCAACTTGAGCGCATGTTGATTCTATCTAAAGCTTGCAATTTGTCTGAGAATCTGTCAATTCCACTGAATCTATTTGTTCGTGATGATGTGTCTGGTTGAATACCAGTCGTAATTAAATGCATATTGTAAACCCATCTCTTAAATAGACTACAAGTAGTTTTAAATCACGTTACGAGAAACCACAGGCTTGCAAAGATTTTTGGCGGATCGCAAACCTTATTCTAAAGTAGTCTCATTGTTCATTAGTTAACAAGAGGCTTAAAAAAATTGAGGACGTTCGTTGAACTGGGAAGGAAAATAAAGTTGGTTGATAATAAAGTGATATTTAATTGAAGGTGAAGAAAACAGATTCGCTCAAAGAAAAACTTAGCCAAGTGAGATGGGTCCCGATCAAACTGCCAAGAATGAAGCCTGTCAGCTAGGAGGCTGAGAATAAGCGGCTGTCCACTAAATTCACTAAAAGTACTGCTAGGGTGAGGGATATAACTATACAAATACACCGCAATGGGTAAGTGCTTCTTTGAGAAAGAATGCGAGGCTATGACCATGTTGGTTTTCAATTTATCAAAATTTTCTGCCTTCCAGAATAGAGCAAATTCTTGAAGAAGTGAAATAAGGTAACTCGAGGTTACAGCTATCATAGCCCGAAATTCACTTAATGTTTTGAAAGAAATGGATCATGTTTCTTTGTGGGATAATGTGGGATGGCTTGCAAGGTCACCATGGGTGGTTGTGGCTTCTTTTTTAAGTTTACCTTCCTTTACGCAGGTTCTAACGAAAAGTGAGCCAGAGGAGTGAGCCCAGAAAAAGCGTGCAATGTGCTGAACGTACAAAAAAAAAATAATAATACGTCTACCGTAATACACTTTAAACACCAATTTTCGCCGCCGCTGTCCCAGCTCCTCCAACGCTGTCCCAGCTTCTTCAACGCTGTTTTTGCTTGCCAAAACTGTTTTAGCTCCTGCAACGCTCTCTGAGCTCGTCTTTCCTAAATGATTCATAAATAATCCACCGCGTTCACTCGTCCCAATGTCGCAATGCCTTCATACCACAAAAAGATTACGCCACTCTGGAAGGGTCCAGTGGGAAGTTTTGCTTTGTTTTGCAAATGATTATGTAAAAGTTAAGAAGTTGTTATAGATAAATGCAGGAAAAATTCAGCAATCAATGTGACAAATTCTAAAATCTAGAATGCATATAATATGACAAAATCCTCGATACAATAATTTCTTTGCATAATTACGACATCTAAGTATTTTTAGTTCCTTTCTGTCAACATATTGTCCACGTAGTTTGTTATGGTCAACATATTGTCCACGTAGTTTGTTATGGCAAAAAATAAGCGGACTCCTTCACGAAATAATTTTTGGGTCCTCATTTTTAGTGATAAATCTGTTTTTTAAAAGCTGCAATTGATCTGGTTCTGATACTTCACCATCATAAAATTTTAAGGAATGCCAAAGAGTTATACCAGTTAATTTAATTCTAATTCATTTTAAGATTGGCATTGATCTCACTGGTAGTAACTGCCGTAAATCCCCATTAAGAATAATTTCAAGTCTAACATATGGTTATACTCGTATATCCAAACAGTTCTGCAAGCTACTGTCGTAATTGTTGTCGCAACCATTAATAACATCATGATCAATAAACGAATGTACTCCAAAGCACAAGAATCGACCAAGTAGATCCATGATCAATATCTAAGAGTTACATCATTGCGGGTATTCGAAATTTCTCAAATATTCCAGGTAGTTCTCGCCAAAACGTTGGCCGATATACGCGAAATGGCTTGAATGACTTGATACCCTATATAAAACCGAGCTGAATGAATGAGTAGGAATAATAAAACCACGATATTAAACCAGTATTGATTGATAGTGAAGACGAATTAAACTAATATTGATTGATAGTGAAGACAGTTGAAATATAAATTTATAGACAAGTGAAAAATAATAACATTCTATTGTAATTAATTTTTGTGAAATAGTAAAATTAATTTTTGTGCAAATAAACTCTTCTAACTTAATTTAAAATACAGTGCGTTTTCACTTATGCAGAACATTAAACGTATCGGCTGCAAACCATAACACGCAACAATATTGTCTACGATGAAATGAAATTTTTTATCATTTTTTCCTGCATTTATCTAACATATGTACAACTTTTTAACCTTTACATGATCATTTGCAAAACGCAGCTAAACTTCTCAACGGACACTAAGAGAGTGCCTCAGTGCTGTGTTTTTTTATTTGATTCCTCTTCTTGCTTAAATCGTGCCTCTAACTGCTTCTAGTTATCAATATAATCAATTATTTCAAACGAGAAAGCAGATGACTTCAAATCAACTTGAACATAGTAGCCAAATGTGGCTTTATATCAAAAGTTGAGCTCTGTTCATCATCAGATGGGCAAATTTAATCGGTTCAAATTGCCTTTCACAGGTTTTAGCCTTCATACAGATCATAAGCATGTTTAGGATAGCCTAGTTTGCACTTTCAAAACTATATTGGTTCCAACTATTATGTGGTTTCTTATGCACTATTTAAAATTTTGTTTGGACAAACATGAGGAGGGACATCCATATTTGGACTCATTCTTGTGTGCTGTACCAGCGCTCAAAGGCTGTTTGTCATCAGAGGAATCCGGTGCAGCACTTCCGTTGCCCGACAAGTGCTTCTAATACATTCATTTGGACATCGCAGGGCTGCTTACCCCACCGCAAGGTTTTAGGTATTGCCTAACAATAATTTAACATTTTTTGAGGTGGCCAGAGATCGTCCTTATCGCTGATTGGGCAGCGTTGTTCAATAACTAGATTGCCCATTTCGGTACACCTCACCTCATCACAACAGATCAGGGCACCTAGTTTGAATCCTTGCTATTCAAGTTCTTCGCTGCTCCACCGGAAGTGCCAGAATTATATCGTCAGCTATTATCTTGCAGCCAACAGAATTATCGGGCACTGCCACTGATCAAAACGTCAACGTTATCTGCTACGAGACCCTGGTTAGATCAGTTTTGACATATGGATGTCATATTTCTTCATGCATGTACTGGTTTATACAGAAAGCTGAGAGGGATTGAAAACACTATATATTGCATAGAAGAATTTATCAAATTGGTAAAGTGAGAGGAGCCGATAACTTCATATTGAAACTTCTTCGGAATCATATTGCAGGATCTGTAACTGTGAGTGAAAACCCCTGAATTTCATGGCCGTTCCACCCTACAGAGGGGTATATTGAAACTTGTCTCGCTTTTGGCTTCTTTTCTTCAGAGGCATTCGTGTATTTGGACATGAATGGATATGATTTTGATTCTGAATTTGATCACATATAAAGACGGGCCACCGATAAGAAAATACAATATCTTCCGAGATTGAGTTCACGGGACCGGCAATTCCAATAAGATGCTAGATTCGTTGAGGGTGATCGAGCTGAGACTGAGCAATCTAGGTATTGGTGGCTGAATGACAATGTCTAAATTGTGCATGCTTATTTTCTGTTTTTCTTTATTTAGTTTCTGAGTTGCGGCTCATTATTGCTGCATTTTGTGTTGTTGTTGTTGTTGTTTTTTTATCTTAGAAGTTAGGAATAGATTTCAGTATTTAGGATAGGTATATGTTATGCTTATTATGTTAAGGTTTAGAGACAAAGAGAATTAAAAATTTTGTGCTAGCATTGTGTTAGGGTAAGATCATGTTTTTGATTGAATTCGATTTGAATTAAGTAATAACATATTACATTTGGAATGAAAGTTCACTGGTGTGTTAATATTGTAATATTTTTGAATAGTGTTGATTGATTTTTTCTTCTATTACCAATTGAATCAAAAAATATGCAATAATTTTAATGAAATTGAATTTGATATTATTTTAAGGGTTTTGTTAAATTATTTCACAAAACCCTACTGAAATTGCGACCTGTCTGTCCATCCGTCCATCCATTTGTCCGTGTGTCACAGCAATTCTTCTCGCAAATCGCATAAGCTTTCGTAAGTAGGTGTGAAATGGTGATTTCTTGGAAGTTTCACTACAAACAACTTTTTAAGGTGTTTAAGGGAGTTGTCCCCATATAAGGGACTAGCCTCTGGAAAAAAAATTTCACCAACTGTAGGCAATATGGGTATCAAATGAAAGATCTTGTCTTTGACCCGAAAAATCTGAAAAAAAGTGGAGGTAAGTCTTTAAAAGTACAAGTGAAAAAAATACCTCAGAAGTCAAAATTCGATCGACTTTGTAAATAATAATAATAATTTGCTATTTTACCGATGAAATCAAAATGGGACCCTTAAATTACTTGAAAGCTACAATCTAAGTTTTCTGATTGCAGTTGCACGTGCTCTGAAAATTTCATACCAATCCAACTATAAACAGCTAAGTTACAGCCGATTGAATATTTAACAATTATACAAACATTAACACGTGATACTAGAGAGATACACGTTTGTAGCAGACCTAGACACTACAAATACAAAGAAATTTTGATAAAAATGCCAGAAATGATTTGTAATATTGATGTGTTATCGGAACTATTCGAGCAATGGGGTCAAAACAGTTGAAACAAAATGGTGGCGAATTTTAATACAGAATCAGCATATTAGTCAAGTTTTTATACTTAGAATACATTGTCGGAGTTACTTATTGGCTCAAATACTCTTCTGGCAGGAGCATTCTCCTGCTACTTCTACTTATTTAATTGATAATGTATAAATTTAGAGAGCCACCTGGGCCATTCAGTTTTCGTATTTTATTGTTTGGAATTTGCTTCATATTCTTTGAAAATTTCTAACGCTTTTGACATTGAATTTGACTTTAGGATTCTGCAAAGCAAATGATGATAGATGATTGAATATTAAGATTCATGGAAGGATTTTTATAAAGTACACAATTAACTTGTCAATATTTACAAAGTGTAGGATGTGATCCATTTTTTAGCTAAAAACAAATTTGAGTAGATTGTTATAGCTCCGACAATATTAGGAGTTTTAATCATTGTATGATTCATTTGAGTCAAAAAGGCGTAAGAACTGAATGGTTTTCTCTCTTTTCCTACAACCCTGCCTCCTTTCCCTTCCTTCCCGCGAGAATTTAGACTCTTGTCACCCGAAGCTACCTTGTGGTGTAGGAAGATCAGGCAAAGCCAAAATATTTGTGTCACACGATTCCAGGCGGTGTTTCAAGATTGACGGGCGACGTGTTCAGAGGATAGTACAAGAGCCTGCTTAGGAGTATCACACTCAGAGCGTCAGCAGCCTTCCGCTCCCTGCTTAAAAAAAAAAAGAAGTATTACAAAAACTTTCATCCCAATCTAAATTCATAATGTTTTTTAGAATTTAAATGACGGGCAGCGGATCACGAATTTCAAATGGTTTTCGCTCTTTAATGCCCTTAAATTGATTTTTTGCATACACACATACACTGATGCATTACTGATGCCGTCAAATTTTTTTATATGCATGCAATCACTTTTTGTGCAAGTTAAAATAACAAAAACCCCTTCAATCGCATTCCAACTAGCATATTCTACGCTTGAAAGGTTTCAGCAACATGTTTTGCATACAAAACAATCTCCACTTGCAAACGCTAACTTCGGCAACGTAGCCGAAAAAGCCGGTGAAAGGATACCAGACCAAAAACCTTACACACTCCTTCCTTCATTTGCATCAGAATGGACTCGAGCTTTTTCCACCCGATCTCAATTTAGACTTTCTCTGAAAATTTTTTTAAAGGGAAACTTTACGTAACATGACCGTTCAACGTCGATTTCCTGAACCGCATGAGAATTTTCCAAAAGCAAATCCACACGTCGTGGGTTCCTACATAGGACACAATGTGAACTAGTTTTTCTAGCGAGCTTAAGTATGTAGTAACATACGCTGGCATGCACATATGAAGCGTATATTCATGTTAGTTTTACACATATTGTTTTTGTAAAGCAGCTAGTTGGAAAAGTTTACTGAAAGAACACATGAGAGCGTGTGCTGTTCTTGATGAGGATGAAGGAAGCGAATGGCGACTACTCATATGCGCCCCTTTTCAGGATGGAGTAATGCAATGAGAAGGGAAATTTGAATTTTAAGTTCGTGCAGTCAAAGAATCATGTAATAAAATGATGCTTTTTACTTTACTTAGGACGATGCATGAACTCTGTAATATTCAATTACATTAATGATTCAAATTTATGCAGGACGAGCTGAGCGTATACAGATAACCTATTTGCTAACACTAGGATAAAGAAACTAGATTAATGCATCCAAGCAGTTCCTTTGGGGAAATTTCCATCCAACTTCGTTAACCAAAAGGTTTCGAGGGAAATCCATATTCATAGATATTTCAGCCGGAAAGCTTTGGAGAAAAAGGACTTATGTTTGTTCTTTGTGGATGTGAACTTTTTGATAGATGAACAGGAAGAACATGAATATATTTGCTTATGGTGCTCACTTAGATTGATTTCACAGAATTTAATTAGTATAAATATCGGAAAAGACTTGTTTTGATCAACTCAAAGATTAGTTTATCTGAGCGAATAAGAGCAATGGTGTATAAGACTGCAGCATGTGTGCCGGCACTCAGACAACTGGTGACCAACGTAAGGGCAACCTACATCATCAAGACTTTTGATGAATGCCGTACAGCTTGCGCTATTGTACGAAAGGAAACTGGACCGCGTGCGTCATTCCATTGGGTTTGCTGAAGGCATGGTGAGATTGACTTTTATCTGATCCAGCTTTTGAGCGGGCATAGATATTTTTAGACTTGCCTGCACAACATTGGTAAGTCCGGTCTCTAAATTGCGTGTTTTGCACCGGAAAGTGTGATGACGCCAGCTATACACTTTTTGCATCCAAAAGGTGGGAGAGACTGTGCGGTGAACTTATTAAGGGAATAGGAGAGCCTTCTCCAGATTGTCTCATCGGAGGCATGCTCAGATCAGTAAAAAAATGGAACCCCGTCACAAACTACCTTCGGGCTATTCTAATCGCAAACAAGTCAAATCGACAGGAGTACACTCCTATCAGAAGGGCTTTTTAGTGAACTTATGAGATGTCGACAGTTACTTTCCGTAACCAATTAAACCAACTCAAGGAATACCTCTTTGATATGTATGTTAAATTATGTATTTTAAAGAAATCATTTTTACTCTAACATAGATTCCCGCCATTTTCATTGCAATAAAGCAAACATAATTTGCCGTTGTTTTAGCCTTAGAAAGCTACCTCCAGATTTTTTTTTTGGTCCGTGCACAGATGTCCAATTGTAAGAGAGGGACACCATTTTTTTCATTCTTCCACTTTCCCTGCCTATTCCATTTTCAATATCAATTGAAACAAAAGAAATATAAGATCTCATAAAGCCCTACCATTTGATACCCTACTGTTCTATCTTCAGTGATAATTAATTGTTTTGTTCCTCTTAAAACCCTACTTAAATTAATGTTTGAAATTGGACGCTAGAAAATTTAACATTTGTGTTGAAAAAAATAAATAATTGTAGTTTTTATTTCTGAACGAAATTTAAATATTTTTTCACACTATAAACCCCATTTGTAAGTTGTACGTACTTACCAGTAATCAATCAATTCATTTACTTAAATCATCAATTGCAATATTTTTATTCATTCATTCATTAAATTGTAACATCCATAGGCTTTTCCCTGAGTAGCATAAATACAATTCCTCATTTTCTAGGCAATGACCTATGGATGATTTCAGTCCAGTGCATAGATCATGTTATTAATTCTACGTCTAGCACTCGTTGCATGTAGACGTGTTTTTAATCGCTCCTGTCATTAATTTTAAAAATTAATTAATTTTTCGCAAAAGTCAGTTTCAAACAATTGAAATATTTTTTTACGAGCCAGTCAAAAGTAAATGTTGATTTTATTGGGAAACCCATCACCGTCGAATTATTCGAGCATTCATCGAATACTTGAAATTCATTTCCTGAAGAAATATCAAGTGGAAATACGTTCAAGGGAAATCCCGGTCTAAGAACATTCCCTCTAGTCTCGCTGCGAAAGCAACGAGATGGAGGAGCCCGATGGCTTCAGCCATCAATTAGAAGGACCATGCCCATCGCCAATGATGATGGGCGAAAAAAAACTTAAAAGAAAATACGAGAATCAAGAACAAAATCCGACAATCCTATCGGTTATCGAGATCGAACAGCTGATCCAAGAAAAAGAGAAAGCTGAAAAATTCGAAAAAGAAAATGAATAACTCAAGCTTCGAGTTAAATCGTTAGAAGCACTTGTTGGAACGTTAACGTTCAACAAGGATAATGAAACCAAGAAAAGCCGACAAGCAAACTCAAAAACTGAAGACAAGAAAATTAAAAAGCCACAGGAAGAAGCTAATCAAGAGGATGTCCTCAGCGCAGGAGGCGCAAACGAAAGCAGAAATTATTATGCAGCGCTAGCGGGTCTTGAAGAAACGATCAACATTGAAGAGGATACAGGTAAAACGTCAAAATTAGATAATGATTTCATTGAATATCTTAAAATTAAAAATCGGGAGAAAAAACCAAAAGGTTTGTCTGCTGGTCCGTCCGTTAAGATTGATGAAAAAAAAAAGAAAAAGTCCCACCAATCAATGTGTTTGGGCAAACGGGCAAAGATATGGTTCGGCTTTTGGCAGCCGAAAATAAACTAAAAGATTTTCAGATAAAAAGAGTCAATGCCGATAAATTGACAATAAGGACTAAGTCGCTGGTTGATTTCCAGGCAACAAAAAAGTGCCTTAAATTCTGGAGATGTTCCGCATTTCACGTACACCCCGAAAAGCGAAAAAAACCAAACGTTTTTATTGAAGGGTCTGGACTGTGGTGAGGACACAGTCGATCTCCTTCAGGTGCTCCAAGAAGCTGCACCAGAAATACAATTTATTACAGTCAAAAACTTTGCAACGAGAAGATCGATTGTGGAGCGCAAAAACTTGCCTCACTACTTAGTCCAGATTTCCAGCAAAAGTAGTTTGAGTGCCCTGCAGAAAATACGGTACTTGAACTTCCGCGTGGTGAGGTGGGAACGCCTCCAGAAAAGTGAGGTCAACCAGTGCTACAGGTGTCAAAGATTCGGGCATTCGGCTGCCAATTGCGCCATGAAATATAGGTGTGTGAAATGCAAAGACATTCATGCTCCCGGGGAGTGCAAATTGGCTCAGGCGGAGCCAAAAGAAAAACTATATTGTGTGAGCTGCGGTGCCTTTGGTCATCCAGTATCATATCGAGGATGCCCCCGGTATCAAGATGCAAAGACTAAAGTAACTCCGAAACAAAGTCAAGCACACCGCAGTGTGATACCTACCAATTTCGTCAAGCCCGGGGTGTCATTTGCACTTGCTGCGAGAGGACCAGCAGACAATGTGAATAAAATAAATAATGTAAGTGGCAATAATGAGCTGCTCCTTAAAATTTATCAGCAACTAAATTCCTTATCGGAGCGAATCGATAAACAAGATTCGAAAATTAACATTGTTTTTCAGCGTTTAGGGCTTTCAAATACCTCAAAATAATTTGTCATCCAGCCACATTCCCACGGATAGGATTCGTCTCATCTCGATCAACGTCAACTCCATTGTTACTTTACATCTGCGTGATTTTCTCCTTGAATTCGTTGCCAGACAAAAGCCTGACATCGTGCTTCTCACCGAAACCCACCTCAGTTCATGGCACTCCATGAGATTCAAGGATTTTGAGTTCGTAAGAAACGATAGGGTAATAGGTGATGGGGGAGGTGGCACCGGGATATTGGTTCGAAGACTCTATCGTTTCCAAAATATTGAAAAAGTCGAATTCAAAAGCTTTGAATCTCTTGAAGTGTCCGTTATCAAAATCTCACTGCCAGGTGGGGATAACCTCTTCGTTATCTCTGCCTATGCAACTGGTGGAACTGTTCTCAAGCTCAAGGAGGAGCTCAATTCCTTGTTCGAAAAACTCAAATTGAACAGGCTGCATAACCATTATATTCTTGCTGGTGACCTGAACGCCAAGCATACATCATGGATGAACGCCACCAATAATCCAAGAGGTGTATTCCTGAAATCGTGGATAACTGAGAACCAAATTGAATACAGGTGTAATCTATATGTGGGTCGGAGCTCCCAACATACCCCAGGACAAATTCATATTTGGACCTTTGCATTGCTGACGCAAGACTTGAATTCAGCTTTAATAGTCCTCAACGGAAACTGCAGGTGCTTCCTTATGATAGCGGCCATAACGCAATCGTAAAGGAAATCAATCATCACAGGGATGATTTCTTCCTCATTCCAGTTCAACATGAAAATCATCGGTTGAATTTCAAAAAAACAGACTGGGGAAAGTTTCAAAAGAAGTTTAATCGCAAGTACCAGAAGCAATGTCCCCCTTCTGATGGTGGCAACTCTTGTTCAATGGTTTCTAATGACAGGAATCTAACTAACGATGAAATAGATGTCTATTTGTCGAAGTTAGAGAAGCTGACGTTGGAAACGATTGAGAAAGTAGTTCCAAAGATTAAATATCGAAAACATATGGAAGGATTTGAAACATCAACCATCGCAAGGTTGAAGAGATTGAAAAGCCTCCTTCTCACACGCGTCAACAATATTTATCGACGATTTTTGGATTACAACCATCCATCGTTGGCTTTGTTGAAATTACATCTGAAGAATGTCCGGAACTTAATCCGGTCAACTTCAGGAGTGAGGTCAGCAATCAATGGGCGGAAAAATTGAGGGGTATTAGCCCACAGGACCCAGACGGTGTGTTCGCGAAAGTGAATAGCATATTCCGCAAGAAGTCTCGAGTGAAGGTATCGAATCTTGAAGTCACAAGTGATGAGATAAATCTTCTCGATAGGGCTGGTATCGAAATTGATAGTACGACTCTGGATAGAAATGGAAACAGGATTATTTGTGAAGGATTGGATAAACTTGCCCTGATTGGAACACATTTTGAATTGGTTCATCTACCAAACCCTGAGAGAGGGATCGAAATTTTTTCAGAGGTCGTTGAAGCAAAAGTTTCCGACTTCAAATCAAGCCTGAACGGCCAATCAATTCTTCATTTCAATGAAACATTAACATCTGACTTCATACCGAGCTTGAATCTTATTGATTATTTTGTCAGCTATGAAGACTTGTGTTTCATATTTCGCAAGATAAATCATGTGGTACTGATGGCATCCAAATGTAGTTCTCCGACATTTGCCTGAGGTTGCTATTAGGAACTATTGCATATTGTTCAACAACGTCTTGAGCAATTCATATTTCCCAAATGAGTGGAAAAAAGCTAAGGTATTTCCGACCTTGAAGAAAGGAAAAGAATCTTCATGCCCCAAAAGCTATCGCCCAATCAGCTTGCTGCGTAACATCAGCAAGTTGTTTGAAGTGATACTCAACAGAGCATTAAACGCCCACATTGAGGAAAATGAGCTGATGCCGAATTGCCAATTTGGTTTTCGTGCCAGGCATTCGACCACTCATGCAATAACGAAAGTAACCTCAGACATCTGTTGGAAACTAAATGATAGACAATGTGTTGGAGCATGTCTCATTGATATGGAGAAAGCCTTTGATACGGTATGGTTAGATGGACGAATTTTTAAACTCCTTCAGGACAAGTTCCCCAGACACCTTGTCGCCATGATGTGTAATATGTTATACGGGAAATCGTTTGTTGTAACTGATGGAAATCTGACAGCAATGCGCGAGTTCAAGGTCTTGAATGGTCTACAGCAGGGAACAGTTACTGCGCCTCTGCTCTTCTCAATCTTCATTCGCAAGCTATTGAACGGCTTTGATTTTAACGTCTCGCCAACGCAATCATTGGTAGCGTTTGCTGATGATCTGATCATCTATACGGCAGACCGAAAAGCTACAATAGTCCAGAGCAATCTCCAAAAAATGTTCAATGATGTACAGCTGTACACTGACAATTGGCGAATGAAAATCAATGCGCAAAAGTGTGAAACAATCTTGTTTTGGACAACGCTGCAGGGGGTCAGTCAAGACCTGAAACGTAATTGGAAAGATTTCCACATCATGGCTGGTGAGAGTAGTCTTGAACGGGTTCCACATAAATCCTGTGTTCGATACTTCGGTGTACATCTCGATCAGTATCTGTACTATATTGAACATGTGAAAATCATGCTCAGTAAGGCACTTAAAGTAGTCATGGCCCTTCGAAAACTCTTTCATTCCAGATACATTGATCAAAAGGTCAAAATTATCTGACAAGACACTGGTTAGACCAGTTTTGACATATGGATGTCAGATGTAGTACAACCAGAGCGTTAGTACTATGGAAAAATTAAGAGTTTTCGAAAGGAAATGTCTTCGTGCATGTACTGGTTTGTACAGAAAGCCTGAGACGGATTGGAAACATTATATATCGAATAGAAGAATTTATCAAACTGCTGAAGTGACTAGAGTCGATATCTTCATATTGCAACTTCTTCGGAATCATATCGCAAGATCTGTGACTGTGAGTGAAAACCGATGGATTTCACAGCCGTTCCACCCTACAGGCGGGTATATAGCAACTTGCCTCGCTACTGGCTTCATTCCTCCAGAAGCATTCGTGAATTTGGACATGAATGGATATGTTTTTGATTCCGACGGCGTCCCAATCATATATCACATATATCGACGGGCCACCGATAAGAAGATAAAATATCCTCCGAATTTGAGTTCACGAGACCAACGATTTCAATGGAGGTACTCATTTGCTAGATTCATTGAGGCTGATCGAGTTGAGACGGGGCAATCTAGGTATTGGTGGCTGAATGACAATGTCTTAATTATTCGTGTTTATTTTCAGTTTTGGTGTTTTTCGTTATTTAGTTTTTGAGTTTCAACTCATTATTGCTACATTTAGTGTTATTGTTTATTTTTGTTAAAAATTAGATATAGGTTAGGTTTATACTATGTTTATTATATTATGTTAGAGATAAGGTTTGACGCTTAGGTTAAGGACATTGTTATAGATTTTTTTAGTATAAGATAAAGTTTTTGATTGCATTTATTAGAATTAAGTTAAAACATATTAGGTGTAGGATCAAAGTTCACTGTAGTGTTAAGATGATGAATAATTTTAGAATAGTGTTGTTTGGTTTTTTCTCCTTTTTCCAATTGAATTGTAAAAATATGTAATAATCTTCATTGATTTGAATTTGCTATAGTTTTTTTTTTAAATGTGTTTAATGATAACGTACAAATTTAGAGAGCCATTTGGGCCATTATGTTTTTTTATTGTTACTGTTTGGATTTTGCTTGATATTCTTTTAAAATTTATAACGATTAGTAGTAAATAAAGCGCTTTTGACTTTGACTTTAGATCATGTTATTGCTTAGGTAATGTAACATGCATAGGTTACTGCCCGAAATAATGCACATGCAAACATTTCCGGCAACGACCTACGCATGATAAAGTTGATTTACTTGCATAAGCAAGAAAATTGTACAAATTGTAATCAGAACATAATAAAATTGTCAGTTTATCAAGTACATAGTGTTTAATTTTATCCATACGAGCTTGAAGTTCTTTCAGTGAACATTCGGTGACCCCGTTGTCCAAGTTGGGACAATTTGAGCACAGCAAAAGTGAACTTCTTCTTGAACTACATTATCTACGATATCTTGTAGTTTGTTTCTATATCTTTCGTTGAAGCTACAGAAAATTAAATTTTGATAAAATATTTGGATATTTTGTGTACTTTCTGTATCTTTTTCATTTCGATCGAGATACAGAAAATCTGATAAATCAATATTGCACGGATGAGCAAATTGAATGGTATTATATTCCACCCAGATCCTCTCACTTTGGGGGATTTTGGGAGGTAGCAGTGAAGGCAGCAAAGTATCATTTAAAGAGAATGATTGGTAGCGTATCGCTAACGTACTAGGAATTAAACACCATAATAACCGAAGTAGAGGCAATGCTGAACTCCAGACAACTCACTCCATTACCTAACGACCCTAATGACCTTCAAACTTTAACACCTCGTCATTTTCTGATAGGAGAGTCTCTAACAACTATTCCAAACCCATCTCTTTACCAAAAGAACATCTCATTTTTGAAGAGAAGAGAGTAATCGAAGCCTGCCAAAAAGAATTTCGGAATCGGATAACATCCAAATGGAGAAATTCGTCACCTTCGCTCTCACCCGGACCTTTAGTTTTACTCAACGAGGACAACACTCCCTCTCTGAAAAGGCCTTTAGGCAGAGTTACCACGGTTCATAAAGGCCCTGATAGTTGCATCAGAGTTGTCGACGTTAAGACTGGAAATGGCATTTTTTGAAGAGCTATTCACAATCTTTGTCCTCTACCATTAGATAATAACAACCCGAATGAAAAATCAAACGAACCAAAACCCTCATTAAGCCTCCAGCAGACAACTTGCAGTACTAACCCATCAGTGCTATTCGCAAGCACTACTGTAACAAAAAGAAGTAGGAAACGCAAAATACCGCCAATTAACACAAATTGGCTTTTAAGTCCAGCTCTATATAACCACCAAGAACGCCCATAAAACCTTTCTTGAATCCTTTCATCCAGAACCACCCCGAGAACCTAATTTCCTTCCAAAACCGGCGCCACAAGTAGGCCGAAGGAAGTTCATCGCTCTCAATATCTCATATTGTGATGGCATTACTTGTATTATTTATCCCATCCATCACGGGAGCACCAATCTAGTATACTACAGATGACGCCTTCAAAATTACTCCATTTGCATCAGGAGCAATGGCCTATTTCGAAGCCATATCACAAATGTCTATGATCACCGACCACTGGGATATCATCTTTTACTATGACATGAAGAACTATTGGATTGATCTCTTGAACATTCAAGGCAAGGTGAAAAGGATCAAGGAAATTTGCGACGGACATATTCTTCAAAGGCACAAGCAGTGTTTGGTACTTAGCATCAAGCTTCAATTGAGAGTCGAAAAACTTCAAACGAAGAATGACCTACTACTTAACCAAGGTAGCGGTATCATTCGGCAAAAACGATCACCATTCGACTTCATGGACAGTAAGCAACAAATTGTTTGGCATACTAGACCAAGAGTTCGCAGATCATATATCAACCACAATTGACAAAATAACGACTGACGATAACCATTTACTCGGACTGATAAAGAACCACATATCCCTTATTTACTCAACCATAAATGTGATTTCACGAGGCAAAGACTTTTTTAATAAACAACTACGAACGATCAACGATTCCTTAGAGCACTTCAGCCAAGAAGCTAACTCCACGAACAGGATTCTAACGGAACAAAATCTTCTTTCAACATTTAAAACATTAGCTTTATATCTCCTCACTTTCATAGCAGCAAACGCAGTCATCTCTATTCAACGACAGTTGGAATGGAAAGGTGAACCCTTCGATCCTGTCAGCAAACCAGCTAATAAACGAAATAAGAATCATCAGGAAACACATACCTACCTCCTTGACCATCCCCGGACGATCCACACCTAAGGTTTTAATTCTACTCTACATGTTGATGAGCATCGAAGCTAGGATATCGACTGAAAGAATAATTTTCAAGATTACGGTTCCACTGATAAAGGCAGAAGTATTTCAACTATTTAAAATAATCCCAATCACTTTCAAATTACACTCAAGATTCGTTCAAATTCAATTAAAATCGAAATTTTTGGCGTTAAACCTTCACAGAGACTACTACTAACAGCTGTCGCAAGAAGACATAAATTGATGTTCTCTTGACTACGAAGGAAACTACATTTGTAATTAAAAACATGCACTGTACACTAAGGAAGCCGGTCCAGCACAATGTGAACTACAGCTAATGAACCAAGCGGTCATACTTCCCGAGCCCTGCAAGCTGGATACCGTAACCTTAACTGAAACATGGATTCAACTACACAACCCTAACTCCTGGCTTTATATACATAAAGATAATATACAAGAACATAAGGAACATAAGGAAAGAACATAATAAAATTGTCAGTTTATCAAGTACAGTTAGAGTGTTTAATTTTATCCACGCGAGTTTTAAGTTCTTTAAGTGAACATAAGTGTCCAGTGACGCTTATCAGCTGTCATTTGTCATTCTCGGAAATGGGGGATCACGGACAGTCTTGTTTGAGGAAAAGGTTAGCTATATGTTGATTTTTTTGTAATCTATTGTAAAAAATAAATAAATAATAAGTTGCATGTGTTGAAATAATGTTGTTGTGTTGTTTGTGTTGAACCACCAATAGAACAAAGCAGTAAGGCAACAGATGAGGACAGTGACAAGTCAGACGATGAACACGATGGCAACATAAATCACTTAGGACACACATTACTTCAAAGCGGATGTGAACTGCGACGTTTCCAAGCAAATAGGGATGAATCTATCCCGTCTACTTCTTCAGGTCTCCCGTCATTGTAAATTGAAGTTTCGCAGGTACATTCATCAAGTGAAGAAAGTGACGATCAAGATAACGAACCACTTTCTTATCTAAAAGCACGTAAGAGTACCCCAAAAATGTCAAGAATTAGAAGAAAAACACTACGTTGTGGAAAAAGCAATTACCTAATATTTCATGCACAGAATTCGTCATATAATCATATTTAGTAGAAAGTCAAAATTCAAAAGACCCCTTAAAGTATTTCATACTTTTTTTCACAAAGATTCAGTAAGACACATTGTAGAGCAAACAAATCCTTATGCGGGCCAGAAAAATAAGCCAAAGGTGGTTACAGAAGATGAAATATATGTTATTTTGGGAGGTATATTTCTGTTCGGTTATGCCAAGTTACCATGTTAAAGACTATATTTCTCTAAAATAACGACGTTCCTAAAATACTTACAGAAAGTTTAGGATGTAGTAGATTTGAATCGATACTTCAAAGCATACATTTCAATGATAACACAGATTTATCGGCTTCTTCTGATAGGCTGTATAAATTGCGACCACTGATGATAGTCTAAATGAATCTTTCCAAAAACATTACAGACTCGACGAGCATAATAGCGTCGACGAAAGTATGAGCCTATACTATGGAAAACATTACGCAAAACAGTTTATCAGAGGAAAGCCGATAAGATTTGGTTTTAAAAATTGGGCTTTTTGTACCAGTAGTACCGGTTATTTGGTGGCCTTTAGTGTTTATACCGGAAAAACTACAGAAAAGAAAGATTTTGGATTCGGTGGGGATGTAGTTCTCAATCTCATCAAAATAGAAAAGTTGCACAGCCAACAGTGGCATAAAAATATATTTCGAAAACTTTTTCACTTCGTTGTCGTTGGTGACACATTTTAGAGAATTAAGATATTTTGCGGCTGGAACGATACGGTCCAACCATATTGAAAACTGTCCGCTAAAAGACGTCAATCAGTTCAAACTCTGACGATGTATTTGTATGCCGCTGGAATGAAAACAATGTCGTCACTGTGGCAACCGATTTCGAAAACTGAGCCTTGACGTCTGCTACTCCATGGTCAAATGAAAAAAAAAAGCAAAAGTTTCAGTCCCATAGCTCTTTATAATTGTCAGCTACAACAAGCACATAGGTCGGGTAGACAAATGTGATTCAGCTGTCGCAAAACTTCGTACAAGAATGCGAATAAGGAAATGGTGGTGGCCAATCTTTGCCTACTTTTCAGATGTGTCTGTGGTGAACGGCTGGTTACTTGCAAGGGAAAATTGTTGTAATAATGATATGGCATCATCATTTGCATTTAGAAGGTATATTACTCGAAAGTTGCTTATCCCACATGGAACTGCACCGCATCAAGGTCAAAAACCAGCTAAACCCTTGTCTAACACACGATATGATGGCAAAGATCATTAGGTTGTACCAATAAGTACAGAACGCCGCTGTGCCAATCAATGTGGAGGGAAATCAAAGTTCAGTGCTTGAAATGTGATGAATATTTCATGGACTACCATGTAATTGGTCATTCATCCTAATATTCAGGTGTAATTCAATTGTTTACTTTTCTTATATAAAATTGCAAGATATTCAAATGTTTTATTCGTTTTATTTTATACTAAATCCAGTTTAGTTAAGGTTTCATAGTGCATAGGGTCCGATGTATCGGAGGAGCCATCAAACTATATATATATATATATATATATATATATATATATATATATATATATATATATATATATATATATATATGCTGCATTTTATCTGATTGGGATTTCAAATCACGCCTAATAACCCCTTATATTTCATTAAAATCATAATAGGTGTTATAATAAAGCTTATTCTGTAATGGGTTAATCCCATACTAAAAAGTAATCAAAATAATGGTATCACAATAAGTTTTTGACGAAGAATAGGAGGAAGAGAGAGTAAATAAAGGTTCCCTTTCTTAGGGAATTGAAAATGAATTCACTAGCAATCCAGGAATCGAACTCGACTGGGATAGATATTCAAGACATGAAATCTATTGTGAACAGGAAGTTAAAATTGCACATTAATGATTTGAAAACAGTCAATATACGATTGTCTATGATTCGTATAAAAAAATTGTTTTCTTTTTTTGAAAAACGATAGGGCCTTGCTTTTCTGACTAAACAGACGCGTTTTGAGTATTCTTCAATGAGTCAGTGAATCAAAGGAGTCAAAATGCGTCTATTTATTCAAAAAACATAAGCCCAATAGCTCTTCGAGAATCAAAAGAACTGCCAAACGGATATTAAATAAAAAAAAATATTTTGTTTTACTAAAAGCAAAGTTCCTGAAAATCGGACTGAAAAACAAACACTTCTCAATAGAAGTAAAGGATGAAGAAACGAAAAAAAATGTTCTACAATTGCTAAAAGGACAATTTGAATCAATCCCTTTACATAATGCAATAATAATTCTGGATCATTTCAACGCTAAGGTTTGCAATGAGCTATCTTATCGGGGAAGGATTAAAGAATGAAGCCTTCACGATGAAACAAATGACAGTGACCTGTGGTTAAATGGTTTTACATATAGTAGAAATCTAGTCACTAGTCGACTTGCTTGCAATATCGACACATACATAAAATGACCTACATATCACCAGATGGCGTCCACACAGTGCAGTAGTTAAAGTGCCAGGTTCAAATTCACTTGGTGACAATGCGATTTGTATCGAGTAATTCTTCGGACAGACTATAAGCCCAATCAGTTATGATACGTATTGGTTTATGGTTGGAACGTATCGCAGCTTAGTGGAAAAACACATGGCCAAACATGGAACTCAACATATCACCTCTTGAGTGCCAATACATATGATCAAGATAATAAGTTACTCTAACCATCTCTAAGCGAAGGCCCAAGAGGGGCAATAGATGGAGATATACAAAACCAGATCAGTCATGTCCGAAACTAACAACCTTTGGCCCAGCATACTTGGCAATACGTACATATCAAGGAACCAATTGCACCTGGGATCATTACTTGATGAAATCAACGCGTTGATGTCCTATGTTCTACTGATCTTCAACAACCAGCTGGCTCCAATCCTATCAGACACATTGCTGAATACAAGCAAGGAGCTATAGGGGGAAGTGAAAGCAGCAATTAAAGCCGCGGTAGAACAGACAATCAGACATCAAGCTAGGCACAAAATCAATAACTGATTTGATGATAAGTACCAAAATGCGTTATGTTATAAAATCTGATGCACAAATAATATTCAAATAGAAAAACCAAGACAAACAGAGCGTTATGAAAAATGATGTACAAATAATATTCAAATAGAAAAACCAGGACAAACAGAGCGTTATAAAAAAATCAGAAGAGAAACGAATAAAATCATTAGAATTAAGAAAAGAAAATATTATGATCGATTGAGTAGCATCAATGTAGCTTGAGCGAGCAACAATACAAGACAAGCATACAAAGTAGTGAAAAGCCTCAAACAAGGTTATCAGCCCAAGACCACGCTCGGCCGTGACAATAGTGGCGACATCAGCGCGAATTTAAACAAGATTAAAGGAACACAGGAATCATATTTGAAACATCCTGAAAATTCTCCGTACAACTCCAGAACATTGAAGCCTATAGACATTCCCGGAGATTTTCTATTGGTCCTACCAGCTCTGGATGAAGTTTGTTCCAAAATGAAAGCCCTAAAGAAGAATCAAGCACCAAGCATCGATGAGATTCCGGTGATGCTCATTAAATAAGGTACGAGTTGTGTTCAAAAAGCCATCCATAAAGTCATCCAGCACATTTGGCAACAAGAAAATATGCAGAGAGATTGGTCCTAATTAATTTTATTCCCTATCCACAAAAAACATGACAAGCTACAGTCAGTTATTTGTAGAGAATATCACTACTTTGCATGGCGTACAAAATAATTTCAAGATTATAGAAAATAAAATCAGTTCAAATGCCCACAGTACTATTGAGGAGCACCAAGGGGGCTTTAGAGCAAGTATATTTATAGTCAACCAACTGTTAGCAGTCAAGCAGTGACTGGAAAAATGCTGGAAGTTCAAAATAGACCTACGCTTGAAGCAAATATATGACAGTATTGATCGTAACTTATAGTACCAAATAATGTTTTCTGTCGGTATTCTAGCCAAATAAGTCTATCTTTTCACAATGACAATGACTTTGGCGACCTCCCAAGTCTGCATCAATAACTAGGCTACCGATGCTTTTGACACAAATTTCTGACTAAGGAGGTGGATGAGCTGGCTTCACTGCTGTTCTATTTGGCTCTGGGGTACGCGTTAAGAAAGCTACCTTTCGACAATATAGTACGTTGCTATACAAGTTGAGCCAAGTGGTAGCCAATGTAGATGACATAAACCTTTTGTCAAGTTTGTTATCAACTGCTAAGAAGATTTTCCTGCAAAACAACACGAGTAGGGCTACAAATCAATGAGAATATCAATAGCTCATGATGCACTTGCATTTGCAAACATACTGAACGCTTACAAGAGATGGACACTAAGTAAATAATTGGAGCGATGCTAGACGGGGACCAATGGAAAATTCGATACAACCATGAGCTGTATGAAATTTTTAAGGAGCCGAAGGTCTCAACTTTTGTGAGACTGCGGAAGCTGTCAATGGCTACCCACATGAATCATATGAACGAAGAAAGTATACCCAAACCGGTATTCGTTAGAAAAATTGAAGAGCGGAGACCAGTAGGAGAACTATGAAAATTCTGCTACAGTTTAACCAACGAAGACAGTTTATCGCTACTCGTATTTCAAAATTGAAGAACCGAGATAGTTGGGGCATTTGTTGCAGGAAGTGAAGGCCTGAATATGGCTGTCGTGTTACGAGAAAGAATAAAAAGTGACCACATTTTGTTAAGCGGGAACTGGTACCTTTTAGTGTTTATGAATATATTTTCTCAAAGTTTTTTTTTAGAATAATCTCCAAAATTACTAGTTTTACAGCCAATCGTGGCTAACCATATAGGCTAAAGTGACGTTTTTTAGGTATGCCAAAATTGACCACCTAGAGGCTTATAAAAAAAAAATGAAATTTATAAGAATTTCAAGGGGGTGACCCTTGAATGAATTTTAGTTACCAAATGCAGCCAATATGAGTATCAAATGAATGGTTTTATTAAGAACTTTTTAAAACAGATCTTAAATTTTATCAGTCTTAGGAATGGGGGATGCCTTGTGAGGCAAAAAGTAAGGCAATTTCCCATGCACAGTTTGCATGGAAAAAGACAAAGCCCATAAAGAACAGCAGCGATGAAAGGCTGCCTTAGCAAGCTTAGCTGATGCTCAGCTGGAAATAGCATGGTCTAAGGACCCGTACATGCTCTGGCAGGCTAGCTTTTTGCGGCATCACGTGGCAGGTTCTTTCAGCTAGAGCCAAGTTAACTATGATATATTTCACATGCGTGATTGAGCAAAATTGAAAAGGACCAAAAAAGGCTAAGGCCAGAATTAAGGTCGCTCCATAGTTTGTTACCTATTCTCTCAATTTTTAATGCGCATAATTCGGTGTTTGGCCTCATTATTGATGAGTTCACGTCGTTAAACGACTCTGCAAAAGCATAATACTTCCTCTGCATGCGTCAAACTCACAAATCTGGCGTTCATCACTAATGTGAAGGAACGCGGCAGGGCAACTGTCCTTTGCTTTGTACCTTAATAGCATCGCTTTCTTCTCAGATTGCAAAAGCAACAAAACATTCCTGAAATTATTACCCTAGCAACCATAAGCAAGGAAACTTGCAATGCTATTTAAATTCAGAGAGTCCCATGGGTCATTAAGATTCCAAATACTCTAATGCTTCAAGGCCTGTTTCATGCCTTTATAGAACCTATAGCGATTGAATCAACATAGCTTATGTGAATCTGAATTTACGCAGATAAACTCAGCTTTAATCGTTTGAATATGGTTGTGCGGCAGCTGTTATATAGGTACCGAATATAACGAATGACACTGGAATAGCATATAATGCTTCATCGGCTCAACCACACCAAAATTTCATCTTTTTGAAAAAAATTATTACCACAAGGATTCCAAGATAATCTAACAATAACACGCTTTGGAGTGCAAAAAAAATACAATTCTCAGTGCACATCGTCGATTCTTCACAATTACACTCGATTTATCTCTTCTTCACCTGGCAAAACTTTTCTCCTTCATACGTAGTTAAATCTTGCTGTACCTATCAAGGTATTAAGAGGACCTCCACTGCATGCAGTCACGGGAAATGAACCTTAACTCTGACCCCTTCCTAAATGTCAAACCCAAGGCTCGACTCACAAGTAATCAGGAGGAGTTCAACTCTTGGCGTAACCTATCTCTCACTAAGCCTTATGACCACCACACTATCACTAGCATAGTTGACCAAAGTTGCACTGTCGTAAAAGCCATACAATAATAAGGCACATCGCAGTTGTCCTCTAATATCTATAACCCAATCTGCTTGTGCTGTGGAAGGTACACAGCTTTCTTTTAGAGCCACTTTTTTTACGGTGGAAGCTATTTCTGCCCTTAGTGTGGGACTCCCATAGCGCAGTTTATCTGAACTGTTCACTAAACACCTCAGGGGGTTGGAAACGGTTGGCACATTACTTTGGGCTAAGCTTCGTTTTGCTACATCGTAGGGCGCCTTCAAATTAGGGGATGACTGCTCTAGTGGGAGGGAAGGGAAGAAGAGGGATTGCTAGAAAAGGGATTCCTCAACCCCTGCGTTCACGACTACTATAAGATAATTTTAAGGTTTTGTCTTGAAGTACTAAACCCTATTCAAATCGGTACCTGTGTCTGTCTGTCCATCCTTCCGCCTGTCTGTGTGTTACATCAGTTTTTCTCCGAAACTATAGAAGTTACAGACATGAAACTTTGTGGAAACGTCTGAAGCTATGAATTCTAGAAAGTTTTGGCGTTGAAAAAATCCCCTCATATTGAGGAGTGACCCTTAAAAAAAGTGGGATGTTATATGAAATACCTCAATCAGACCTTTCCAAAACAGGTTTTAAAATACTTGAACAGTATCGATGAGGGGCAAGAGAAGGGGAAAGGCACGACATTTTCATGCGCCCAACCCCCCCTCGCGACTGGACACATTTCATTCAGAAAAGATATTTTTATGAGCATAACCACAATAAATATGCCAAATGTCAAAATTCGCTCAACTTTGTTAGTAATAGTATGAATTATAAATTTTAACACTTTCTTGTGTTAAAATCGCAAAGGCATCTTTAAAATCAATGAAATTCAATATTCAAATGTCAATATATAAGTTTAATCATTACTGAAAATTTCAGAAAGATTGAATGGTATTTAACACAGTTACGATGTTTATATTTTCCTGAATTACATCAGCAACTCTACATGGTTAATGCAAACTATGCACTTCCAAACAACTCAGACGCTGCGAGTTTCCTAGAATTTGCATAAAAGTTTCAGGAATTAAATTTATGATGAATTTGTTCGACGGGTGCAATTCATCCAGGCCTGCTGTCAATCATTGAGTGCACGTTGTCTTTCCTCACGGGTAACTATCTCCTTCGTGTCTTCGTTTTGGTGCATGCAGATTTATTGCGCTTTTTAGCAAGGAATATGACAGGAATCACGCCTGCAATGACTGTCAGATACAAAGATGCTATCCTATGTGCTCCTCTTCTCTGTATCTGTGCCAAGCTTTTTCCCCCATATCTCTATTCTGTACACCAGTAACAACTATTCCAACCTCACCAAGTGTCACGTTCTTGATGGGTGGATTCTCCCTACATTTGCCATAAGTTATCTCTGAGCCGATATGCCTAAGGTAGCGTTGCCCTTATTTTCTCAGAATAACTCATATTCAAGTCGATCAGCAATAACAAGTACTGTATGAATGGTTTTGATTCAACCAGTACTTTTCCAATACTGATCCCACTTACTCTGGAATCCTTTTTTTTATCAGGGTAACCACTTAATTTTTCACCAGTATAAGACTAAACCAGCAAGCATTCATCCATTTACACCTGATGCATTAGCATTCCTAGGCTAAGTTGCGCCTGTTTGACGGTGCGTTCAGCCACTACCACCATATCATCATCCGCATTATCGATCAGGTGTGACTCATCCGGAAGTTATAGTCTCAGTAGCCTGTCATACGATATGTTCCATAGTTCTGGAAAATTACATCCTTCATCAACTCAGCATCGTATCATAAGTAGCCTTCGGTCCTTCAGGTAGCCCCTCAAAAGCTGCATACGATATTCTAGAGCTTTTAAAAGGATTTTCACTGAATCCAGAATATTCACACATCTCGCGGAATTGACATTATTCCAAACGTCAATTGTCGCCAACAGAACTGCCCGTCACTTGGCATGGCTATGTGCCTTCGACTTTTGGACCACGCTTACCTCCTCTGCAACTATATCAATGGTAAAGCATCCACTTCTGAAGCCGCTTACTCTAGAAGTCGCATTAGTGAGTCTTCTCTTGATAAATTTCTCTAGCTCTTTCCCAACCAGATCTAGCATATATAACGGGATCAAGACGAGCCTGGCTTCCTTCAAATATTCCAGGAAAACAGAGAAGCTGCATCACCTCAGCTGAAACCCTGCCTGCACCTGGAGCCTTCTTTGTTTCCTTCTAGCTCCAGCCACGTGAAGAATAGGCATTTGACTGCTATTTCACCATAGACAGCGTCAACGTAGACGGTGGAGAAGACTTCTCACACTATCTTGTTCATATTTTCTACCTCATGTATGCAGGAGCTTGCGTAGGGTACCAAGCTTTTGCACAACTAGCTTGTAGCCAAAGTCCTATTGAATCTTTTAGAGCTTGTCAGTGAGTCTTTTCTTGATAAGTTTCTCTAGCTCTTTCCCGGCCGTATCTAGCATGCGTCGCGGGAGGTATGTAGATGGCTACTCGGGATTCCCTTTCCCCATGTAGATCAGGATGAGCCTGCTTTCCTTCCAATGTTCCGGGATAACCCCTTTCTGTACTGAGCAGCAAGTCCAAAAAATGGTGGTAGAGAAGCTGAAGCACCTCAGCTAGAACCCTGCCTGCATCTGGCACCTTCTTGAGTTCCAATCAAAGGACTGCATCTTCCAGTTCCAGTCACGTGAAGAGTGGGGATTCGACTGCTATTTCGCCATGAACAATGTCAACGTGGAGGGGATGAGTGGAGAAAAGCTCCCACACTATCTTGCTCAGATTTGCTGCTTCGTATATGCAGAGCTTGCGCAAGGCACCAAACTTTTGTACAACTAGCTTATAGCCAAGGTTCCACGGGTCCCTGTTGATATTGTCTTCTAGATCTTGCCAGGAGTAAGCCTTACTACTGTTGATCATTTTGCGAAGTTATTTCCTGGCCAACTTATAAGCTGCTAACCGTTTGCATGCTTCGTCACAATTTTATGCCCGCTAAGCTTCACATTGAGGCTTAAAATACTCGTTTTGCTTTCCAGCGATTTCGAATAAGAGCCAGTTCTCTAGAGTCTTGTTGTGTCGGGGTCTCTAATAGGGCAAAGAAGCAATGCAAGTTGTCGTGATTATGCTCATAATTGATTTCACAAGGTCTAGAGCTGTTAACTCTTAAGCCACCTATGAATCTTCCAGTAACGGCGCACCTACTGTGAATATTTCCCAATATTTCACCCAATTATGGTAAATAAAGAGGGCAGGGGCTAGCATCACGGATCTCAAGGAGAATGTACTGATGATCGCTGGCTGGGTAGTCCCTTAGTACTCTCCAAGTGCTTACCCTTATACTAGGTATTCTAAGGTGAATCTCACGCCAAGTATGGTTCCTTCATAGTTCACAAGGCGGAGAGTCGGCATGTTGCCGGAACTCAGCATGACAAGTCCCATTCTTACTGCCATCTCTAGGATTTAGTTTGAAGCCTACCACACTTTAGGGCTATAGTATTGGTCTTCTTTGAAGAGTGCGTGGCTCTTTGGGTCCAAGAGAGGCCCTACAAAGCATTAAGTTTGGCTCGGGAAGATAAAACCGGTTCCTAAAGCATAAGTATTTAGCGTAGAGAACTCTTATTGAGTTTCTTGCATTCCTGTGCAGTAGAATATAACCAAGACACTTTCAGTAGTGCCAAAGTACTATTCTTTGCCACACCTTGCAGATGACCTACGCTTTCTTTCTTTATTCTTACTCAGAAGTTGTTCGGCGATCTTCTCAGTCAGGTTAATAATGGCCATACATATTCCCTATTGTTTTCTGTCAGCCTTGCTTCAGCCCTGTCTACGCTAGGGAGCTCCATTTCGATTACCTTTTCTAGCTTCAACGGGTCCGTGGTGTAGTCAATGTTCCTGGTTTCAATCGTCGGTACAGGCTACAGTTGTACTTTTGCCAAAAATCCTCTTAACTACGTCACAGAATGCTTCTTTATTATTGGTCTATGCTCCAAATTCCGCCAGTAAGTGGCCAGTAAGGGTTAGTTGCACGGCTTTGATAACAGTTTTGGTGTCTTTGGGCTTTGCTACTCTTCCACAACATATCTATGGAGGATAAGGCATCCTTGGGTTTCACAAGCAATGCCTACACCAGGTACTTCTCTTTGTTAGGCATCTTTGAGAACATTATTTTCTGGATCTCATTAGAGGTTTTTTGGCGGCTTCTTTGGCTGCTCTTTTAGCACTGTCTGGAACTTTAATGCCCATTGAGTGCTTCCTGTTTCCTCTCTTTATCTCGGTCTCAATTGATGGAATTAGATGCCATACTTTTGATGGTGTTTGGTGTAATTCTTCGCTCTTTTTAAACTTTTACTCCTCTTTGGTCTTCTGCTCTTTTTCTGCCTTAAATAAGTACCGCTGGAAAGGTTCGATATGGTCTAGGAGCTCTTCTAGCTCGTTGCTTATACCTTTGCTAATATTTTTTCGCGAGTCACATTACGGTTTGTTTCTCTTCAGATGGCTTTCCACTTTCTAGATCGGTCTTTCATTCTGACAGCTTCTAATGGTTATTGTGTTTTCCTAACTTCTTTTTGGAGAGAAGTACTCTCCTTCGATTTCTGTATACAATGCTTCGGCTACTTTTTTAGTGATGGCAGCAATTTTGCCTAACGGCATTTTCTGATCCCCCCTTCTTTTTTTGTCGATTTTTTTTTTTAGTTCATTAGAGGTTTTTTGGCGGCTTCTTTGGCTGCTCTTTTAGCACTGTCTGGAACTTTAATGCCCATTGAGTGCTTCCTGTTTCCTCTCTTTATCTCGGTCTCAATTGATGGAATTAGATGCCATACTTTTGATGGTGTTTGGTGTAATTCTTCGCTCTTTTTAAACTTTTTACTCCTCTTTGGTCTTCTGCTCTTTTTCTGCCTTAAATAAGTACCGCTGGAAAGGTTCGATATGGTCTAGGAGCTCTTCTAGCTCGTTGCTTATACCTTTGCTAATATTTTTTCGCGAGTCACATTACGGTTTGTTTCTCTTCAGATGGCTTTCCACTTTCTAGATCGGTCTTTCATTCTGACAGCTTCTAATGGTTATTGTGTTTTCCTAACTTCTTTTTGGAGAGAAGTACTCTCCTTCGATTTCTGTATACAATGCTTCGGCTACTTTTTTAGTGATGGCAGCAATTTTGCCTAACGGCATTTTCTGATCCCCCCTTCTTTTTTTGTCGATTTTTTTTTTTTAGTTCAGGGTAATACATTAAGCCTTCTTCTGTTAGAAGGCAATTTGGAGTGCGTGCAATTTAACATTGCGCCCAAACTATTATATCTGGCTGTTTTTTTTTGCTGAGCCTTTTTCTTCAGTCACCCATATGTCTTCGTTGATGCAATTTGGTAACATGGTTATCTTTGTAGAGCAAGGAATTTGGTATAAGCCCTTGTGGGAACAGGTGCTCTAAGCCCAGATAGCGCAAATCAAGAGTCCGTTTCAACCAAACCTGCTCCATCAACTTGACGGTGCGAACTTTGTACACACTCGTAGGCCCGCCAAAGTTTTACTGGGACGGAGAGGGTATGATACTTAGATTGGAGCCATTCAAGTATGAGTACTACCTTGGAAGTACCATGCCATGCAAGTTGGCTCAAAACACTATATCCACCCGCTGAAAATTTAAGTTCCGATTACGTATCCTATTCATAGTCCAGACACCGGTGCCAGGTCGGAACCCGCACAAAAACTTTACGGGATCTCCACTTCCTCGGTTACATGTGGGTACCACTCCCCAAAGTGTGCTAGTGGCCAGAATACTCTTGTCAACCAGCACTCCCTCTGCGATCAGCTGTGGCAACTTTATGGAACGAAATGTGTAAATCATAACTCTTTCACACTAAACATTGAATGAACTCATCATTATCCTTTGTTTGAACTTTGTAGAAGTAGCGATGACGGCTTTTTTCAAACGACAAACGACTTGAAATTTATTTTTAATTCCGGCAATTAAAACATCAGCAAGACTTGTCCTTTACAAGTGCTTTCAATTCCATTAAAGCTACATCTTGTAGGTTCAACTTACTTTTCAGTCCGCTGCGTAGCATTCCAGACATTTATTCTAACAATATCAATATTTTCTCTATTTATTATGAAAACTCCCAAAGACTCCTCATAACAACTTGTATTTCATCCGTTTACACTCTATGATTAAGTGCGTTCGTTTAACCAGTTTGGGTTGTTGATGTTGTCGTTATGTTTACTTCACATATAAAATTGAATTTCAACAACATTAAAATCCTTTCCCTCCACGACAACTTTTGATAGCATCCAGACCGAGTACAGAGTCAACAAATTTATGTTTGCTCTCTAGCTCTTTCCCAACCAGATCTAGCATATATAACGGGATCAAGACGAGCCTGGCTTCCTTCAAATATTCCAGGAAAACAGAGAAGCTGCATCACCTCAGCTGAAACCCTGCCTGCACCTGGAGCCTTCTTTGTTTCCTTCTAGCTCCAGCCACGTGAAGAATAGGCATTTGACTGCTATTTCACCATAGACAGCGTCAACGTAGACGGTGGAGAAGACTTCTCACACTATCTTGTTCATATTTTCTACCTCATGTATGCAGGAGCTTGCGTAGGGTACCAAGCTTTTGCACAACTAGCTTGTAGCCAAAGTCCTATTGAATCTTTTAGAGCTTGTCAGTGAGTCTTTTCTTGATAAGTTTCTCTAGCTCTTTCCCGGCCGTATCTAGCATGCGTCGCGGGAGGTATGTAGATGGCTACTCGGGATTCCCTTTCCCCATGTAGATCAGGATGAGCCTGCTTTCCTTCCAATGTTCCGGGATAACCCCTTTCTGTACTGAGCAGCAAGTCCAAAAAATGGTGGTAGAGAAGCTGAAGCACCTCAGCTAGAACCCTGCCTGCATCTGGCACCTTCTTGAGTTCCAATCAAAGGACTGCATCTTCCAGTTCCAGTCACGTGAAGAGTGGGGATTCGACTGCTATTTCGCCATGAACAATGTCAACGTGGAGGGGATGAGTGGAGAAAAGCTCCCACACTATCTTGCTCAGATTTGCTGCTTCGTATATGCAGAGCTTGCGCAAGGCACCAAACTTTTGTACAACTAGCTTATAGCCAAGGTTCCACGGGTCCCTGTTGATATTGTCTTCTAGATCTTGCCAGGAGTAAGCCTTACTACTGTTGATCATTTTGCGAAGTTATTTCCTGGCCAACTTATAAGCTGCTAACCGTTTGCATGCTTCGTCACAATTTTATGCCCGCTAAGCTTCACATTGAGGCTTAAAATACTCGTTTTGCTTTCCAGCGATTTCGAATAAGAGCCAGTTCTCTAGAGTCTTGTTGTGTCGGGGTCTCTAATAGGGCAAAGAAGCAATGCAAGTTGTCGTGATTATGCTCATAATTGATTTCACAAGGTCTAGAGCTGTTAACTCTTAAGCCACCTATGAATCTTCCAGTAACGGCGCACCTACTGTGAATATTTCCCAATATTTCACCCAATTATGGTAAATAAAGAGGGCAGGGGCTAGCATCACGGATCTCAAGGAGAATGTACTGATGATCGCTGGCTGGGTAGTCCCTTAGTACTCTCCAAGTGCTTACCCTTATACTAGGTATTCTAAGGTGAATCTCACGCCAAGTATGGTTCCTTCATAGTTCACAAGGCGGAGAGTCGGCATGTTGCCGGAACTCAGCATGACAAGTCCCATTCTTACTGCCATCTCTAGGATTTAGTTTGAAGCCTACCACACTTTAGGGCTATAGTATTGGTCTTCTTTGAAGAGTGCGTGGCTCTTTGGGTCCAAGAGAGGCCCTACAAAGCATTAAATTTGGCTCGGGAAGATAAAACCGGTTCCTAAAGCATAAGTATTTAGCGTAGAGAACTCTTATTGAGTTTCTTGCATTCCTGTGCAGTAGAATATAACCAAGACACTTTCAGTAGTGCCAAAGTACTATTCTTTGCCACACCTTGCAGATGACCTACGCTTTCTTTCTTTATTCTTACTCAGAAGTTGTTCGGCGATCTTCTCAGTCAGGTTAATAATGGCCATACATATTCCCTATTGTTTTCTGTCAGCCTTGCTTCAGCCCTGTCTACGCTAGGGAGCTCCATTTCGATTACCTTTTCTAGCTTCAACGGGTCCGTGGTGTAGTCAATGTTCCTGGTTTCAATCGTCGGTACAGGCTACAGTTGTACTTTTGCCAAAAATCCTCTTAACTACGTCACAGAATGCTTCTTTATTATTGGTCTATGCTCCAAATTCCGCCAGTAAGTGGCCAGTAAGGGTTAGTTGCACGGCTTTGATAACAGTTTTGGTGTCTTTGGGCTTTGCTACTCTTCCACAACATATCTATGGAGGATAAGGCATCCTTGGGTTTCACAAGCAATGCCTACACCAGGTACTTCTCTTTGTTAGGCATCTTTGAGAACATTATTTTCTGGATCTCATTAGAGGTTTTTTGGCGGCTTCTTTGGCTGCTCTTTTAGCACTGTCTGGAACTTTAATGCCCATTGAGTGCTTCCTGTTTCCTCTCTTTATCTCGGTCTCAATTGATGGAATTAGATGCCATACTTTTGATGGTGTTTGGTGTAATTCTTCGCTCTTTTTAAACTTTTTACTCCTCTTTGGTCTTCTGCTCTTTTTCTGCCTTAAATAAGTACCGCTGGAAAGGTTCGATATGGTCTAGGAGCTCTTCTAGCTCGTTGCTTATACCTTTGCTAATATTTTTTCGCGAGTCACATTACGGTTTGTTTCTCTTCAGATGGCTTTCCACTTTCTAGATCGGTCTTTCATTCTGACAGCTTCTAATGGTTATTGTGTTTTCCTAACTTCTTTTTGGAGAGAAGTACTCTCCTTCGATTTCTGTATACAATGCTTCGGCTACTTTTTTAGTGATGGCAGCAATTTTGCCTAACGGCATTTTCTGATCCCCCCTTCTTTTTTTGTCGATTTTTTTTTTTTAGTTCAGGGTAATACATTAAGCCTTCTTCTGTTAGAAGGCAATTTGGAGTGCGTGCAATTTAACATTGCGCCCAAACTATTATATCTGGCTGTTTTTTTTTGCTGAGCCTTTTTCTTCAGTCACCCATATGTCTTCGTTGATGCAATTTGGTAACATGGTTATCTTTGTAGAGCAAGGAATTTGGTATAAGCCCTTGTGGGAACAGGTGCTCTAAGCCCAGATAGCGCAAATCAAGAGTCCGTTTCAACCAAACCTGCTCCATCAACTTGACGGTGCGAACTTTGTACACACTCGTAGGCCCGCCAAAGTTTTACTGGGACGGAGAGGGTATGATACTTAGATTGGAGCCATTCAAGTATGAGTACTACCTTGGAAGTACCATGCCATGCAAGTTGGCTCAAAACACTATATCCACCCGCTGAAAATTTAAGTTCCGATTACGTATCCTATTCATAGTCCAGACACCGGTGCCAGGTCGGAACCCGCACAAAAACTTTACGGGATCTCCACTTCCTCGGTTACATGTGGGTACCACTCCCCAAAGTGTGCTAGTGGCCAGAATACTCTTGTCAACCAGCACTCCCTCTGCGATCAGCTGTGGCAACTTTATGGAACGAAATGTGTAAATCATAACTCTTTCACACTAAACATTGAATGAACTCATCATTATCCTTTGTTTGAACTTTGTAGAAGTAGCGATGACGGCTTTTTTCAAACGACAAACGACTTGAAATTTATTTTTAATTCCGGCAATTAAAACATCAGCAAGACTTGTCCTTTACAAGTGCTTTCAATTCCATTAAAGCTACATCTTGTAGGTTCAACTTACTTTTCAGTCCGCTGCGTAGCATTCCAGACATTTATTCTAACAATATCAATATTTTCTCTATTTATTATGAAAACTCCCAAAGACTCCTCATAACAACTTGTATTTCATCCGTTTACACTCTATGATTAAGTGCGTTCGTTTAACCAGTTTGGGTTGTTGATGTTGTCGTTATGTTTACTTCACATATAAAATTGAATTTCAACAACATTAAAATCCTTTCCCTCCACGACAACTTTTGATAGCATCCAGACCGAGTACAGAGTCAACAAATTTATGTTTGCAAAGTGATTTTAAATGGGTTTTACATGAAAGGTAAAATCCTTGCTTGGAAATTCTTTGCGCGTTCTATGGTACGGTGTATGCGTAAAAGTAAAACTTGAAACAAGACAACTTACACAGGTGGAGGAAGCAAATTCACCTGAAAGACTCATTAAATTAGATTTCATCTCTCCTTGTAGTTCGTAGAGGGTATCGGTGAAGGGTTAATGGAATATGCTGGGAAGAATCGAAGTGAGTGATTCTATTTAATGCTACCCTTCCAACTTTGGATCTACTTTGTGAATTTTGAATCTAAACAGAGTGGAAGGGGTAACATAAGTTTGACGTGCTAACCACTTTATTTCTAGAAAGGATTCGTGGAAAAAGAGCAACATTTCCGAAATACATTTTAATAATTCCTTTAATACGAGTGTAGAAATTTCAAGCGTTTTTGAAATTTGTTTCGAGAATTAATTTAAAGTTAAATCGATAATGCAAGCGGTACAAAGGCCGAGAAAAAGGCTACAAACGAAAAGGGTAAATTGCCAATGTCCGCACTATGATAACGACAAATTTGAACAGAGGGAAGACTAATCGCAGTATTAGCATCACTCCCGTTAAAAAAAGATTTACTGTTGTCGTAAGTATGTACTGGGGTGATGCCAGTACTGAAAGTAGCTTGCACATGATGCAAAATTATATGTATTTGTGTATGTGTATGAGGCTGGAACTATAATAGTATTGCTCGCCGCTGCTTTGTCATGAGAAGACTGAACAACGAGTATATACTAAAATATATTAACAAAAAATAACTACATATCTCGAAAATTAATAAAGTAACCATTTTTTATTTCATTCCAGATTCCGAATTAGAAGAACTTGAATCACCACCAAGATATCGTCCGGATTCACTAAGTGCCCTATGTCGAGCGACACGATTCTCCGAGGCCGAAATAAAGCGCATTTATCGCGGTTTCAAGGCCGAATGTCCAACGGGTGTGGTCAAAGAAGATACATTCAAGATCATCTACGCTCAGTTTTTTCCTCAGGGAGGTTCGTGCGGTACAGTATACATTCAATTCTATTAACAATTAGAAATTAGAGTAGATTAGATGCTCCATAGATCCAACAGGATAATTCAATCTGATGTTATATTTTTCAATTTGTAGAAAGGAATAACTCTGTGATCAAAATGTAATAGAACTTTCCCGGGTTTGTACAAATACATAGCTTTCTTACTTATATTGGTACAACCTTAGCTGATATCTCTGTCAAATTTTATGAGTGTAGCGTCAGTGGTTCATGAGTTACGATTGTTGATGCCTGCCTTCAAAAAATCATTATTTGACTTTTAACAAGAGCGAAAAAATTCAATAACAAGATGCACAAAACTTATTTTTGAAAATTGGTTTTTGGCTATCTAAGCATTGGAAATTTTGGAGAAAGTATTTGATGACCATACCATGCCCTGTCGAAGTGTTTTCGATTGGTATGAATTGTTTAAAAAAAGGAAGAGAATGCGCTGATGATGAAGAATAATTTGTTCGTCTTTCGATGAGAATCACGTCAAAGAAATCAAGAATTTCGTGTAGCCAAATCATCAATTGACAATTAAAAACGTTGATGTTACCATCGAAATCCCATTTAGATCCATCCAATCAATCTTAAAAGATAATTTAGGTCTCAGATGCATTGCAGTGCGTTCGGTGCCAAAAACCCCTCAATTTACTCGAAAACGATCATCGAGTTAATATAACATCATCAGACATATTATTATGGGAGCGGAGACACGGATGAACGCATACAACCCAGAATCCGCTGGTCTATCTAGTAAATTTTAGGTTATAAATGAACCGAGACTGAAAAAACCACATCTTCAGATTCTACAAGCGCTTATCAATACCTTTCGTTTGGTACCCCACTCGAATGCATTTGATTAAAAAAAATTTTAAGGGCTGATAAAAGGGGACCCGTATGAAAAATTTTGAAAAGCTTGATAAAACCTAAACTTTTAATGGAGCAGTCTTCTAACTTTTCTACAAGCCTTGAGCTTTCTAGCTTCTATAATTTCTTAGGAAAATTGCTGTGACCCACAGACAGCAGGACAGACTGACAGACAAACAGCACGCGAAACTAGTAGGTCGTTGAAAAATTTATTTTACAAAGCCCTAAAAATAGCGTTGATAAGAGTGTCTTTCTATATATCCAACTTTTCTTAACTTCTTCCATATGTAAGTCTGTTAAAGTTCGCAATTTACTCATATATTTCAACCACTTTCTGATATCCAATTGACCTGATATTCTGCATACTTATGGAAGTTCAGTGACAATGCAATGTTATCATATTTGTTGAGCTTGTATGTATGGTTGTCTGCAGAACGATCAATCATAAGTCACCCAGTCGAAAATAATAGCAGATCGCCGAAATATTTCCAGAAGTCAGTCACAGCGCCGTCAACAATCACTGAAGCCATGAATATTCCAGAAGCAGAAAAAGAGGTTCCAGTCCAATTACCAAACGGAGACAAAGTACCGACAGCAAAACATTGCCTCAAAAAAATAAGGCTCCTGGATTGTGTAGAATGCCAGCAGAAGTGCTCCAGAAGGGAAGTCCCCATCTAAGTAACCTTCTGCACCAAGTAATATGCAGAATATGGTCAGAAAAGCAGTAACCAGAAGACTGATAAAGAAGTATAATTTTTCTTGTACACAAAAAAGGAGTTATAGTAACATTCGTAACAGGTGAAACTTAAAACTTTTGAAATGTATACGTGCGAGTATTTAATATTTTGAAACAAAATATATCCTGGGGTATATTGTAGTGGCTAGAGCTCATGATGTAGTGGTGAGAGTGCTCTCCTCTTAAGCCGAAGGTCCCTCGTTCAATCCCGCTGGTGACATCAAGACTTGTTTCAAATAATTCTTCGGTAAAACGATAAGCACCTTCAAAGGTACTGGATTAAAATCAGAAAATACCGTAGCTGGGTGGATAGACACGCGACCAAAACTTGGTATGAACCATATCACCTTCTCGATTGCCGACTCATTCGGCCAAAATCATGAGATACTTAAATTATCTCTAAACGAAAACCCAAAAGGAACTTTAGTGCTAAAAAAAAGACAACAAACATTTTGGGAATTCCGACTTACATAGATTGCACACATATTCAATTTGTTTCTCTGTTATTCACGATCTCAGGACTACACCTCTTAGATTATTGTCGAAATTCATCTATGATGTATGCCGGGCGTTCAAATTACCGGTAAGAATGTAATAATTTGCAGCCTATTCGATCCAGGTATTTCAAGCGAGAGATTGAAATCCCCCTTGAATGTGAGAACGTATCTTTCTATTACATAGGCCGAAACAACGAAGAGGTTATTATCTCCACTTTGCAGTCAAATTTTGATAAAGGACACTGCAAGAACCTCAACGTTTTTTCATTTGACTTTGTAAATATTACAGAAACAATAGGGCTTTCTCACCAATATCCCAGTGCTATCTCTCCCATCATGATGTAGCCTGTCTTTTTTATGAATTTGAAGTCTAGGAACGTCAATAAATGGCATGAATTGAGGTGGATTTCCGTGAGGAACATGAATCAAGCTCTTGCTGGACAAATAATTCAATGGGATGATCATTTCTAGGTATTATAACAATGGAATTGACGTTGATTAATATGAGACAAAGCCCATCAATGGGAATGTGACTGGATGACAAAATATTTTGAACCATACTCGCCTAATCATTGAAATACGAAATTAGTTTTCTCATCCTGCTTAGTAATAATATTCGATAGATTTTGAGAAGTCGCTCATTATGCTTCATGCCTTATTTACGTACATTATTCACATTATTGTCTGCTGGTTCTCTACCGGTGACAGCTTGACCGAGCTAGAAAGTATACTGTGATGTGCATATGTTTGTTTTGGAATAAATTTAACTTTTGCATTTTGATATCGTGGGCATCGTAGATATGATACAGGGGGACCAAATATACCGCAGTTGACGCAGTACAATATTTTTTTAGGCTCCGTCTGAGTCAATCCACACTAAGCGGGGGCATTAACATCTTTGCATTCAACGCACTGGTAGAGCATGGCACAGTTACCAGCCAATTCATTGAACTGGCTGACTTCTCTTTCCTGGAAATGTTCCCATCTCACTTTTTTGGAGTGTAGGCGAAGTGCAGAGCGTCCCCGAAATCCAATACACCTTTCGCTGGTTTGAAGTAAACCAGTGATTTCGTTTTTGTCGTGATTCAGTCTGCATTCATTCTTTTAATTTCAAAATAATTTTTTTAAGCTGCCTGTAGCCGAACTGTATCCTCACCACGCTGCCCAAGCGTGCTGTTTGGCGGAATTTTCCCGGTGTTCTTACTCATGACATATGACTGAAGGAACAGCAAGCACATCAGTTGATTTCTTCTCCTGACTTTTTTTAAAAATATTCAATGAAATTCTTATTAGACGTTATACTAGAATTTTCGGTTTCAAAATTATCACCTACATTTATACATATATGGCTCGACCTTTTCTACGTCCATTGATGCTTCAAGCCTATCAAGCGCTGCAGTAATTTCTATTTTGATTGATGTCGCCTACACTCAAAACATCTTCTTGCGTAATTGCTCGCATGGATTTTAATCATCATGTTTTTTCTTTTGATTTCTTAATTTTCTTTCGCTCGTAAATTTTATGAGAGAAATTTATCTCTTGTGGCGAGTACTTTGTACATACAAGTATATATATATATATATATATATATATATATATATATATATATATATATATATATATATATATATATATATATATATATATATATATATATATATATATAACGAAGCTTGTGGTCACGCGAGAGGTTGCAATTTCTCTCCAATTTGCACCAAATTTTCAGGAAAGGTGTATTAAGTATATTTCTTGGTTAAGTTTGTGAACCAGCAATATCGGCCAAGCGAAAACAAATTGGCGGCCATTTTAGACGAAAAATCGAAACATCTGTTGTAACCAGGGTAGAGCACTGATTTGGATGAATTTTGAAATAGGGATTTATTGAACTATGTGATAAATCTCACAATAAAAAATCCAAAGTCGTATCGTCTGGAACCATCTGACGACCACTCAAAAATCGAAAAACGTGCAAACATTTGTTGTAGTAGTTCTGACCAGACGTCTCAATCGATGTTAATGAAATTCGGCAGTTTGGTATAAAACATTAATATCGAAAGAGCTTTATAAAAGAACTAGAGGTCAGGTCTCAAAAAAAAAGGCGGCTTGTTGAAACTCAAAGTTTCAAAAACTTCTAAAAGTCGTCATTTTCATTCGATGTATGTATATGAACATAATCAGAATTAAAGATTTTGTCATTTTTGTGTTTTGTTTAGAATATGGATGACTATGTTAAGTTCTTGAATTGCATATCAAAATCGGATGAAAAATATTAAGTGGAAAGTTTAAAAATTAATATTTTTAGCTGCCATTTTCACAAAAAAATTGAAGACTAGCCCTGTCTATAGTGAAACTCCCTTTTGATCGAGGTTAGTCAGTTGTTTGATTTACTAATTATCTTTAGGTAGGGTGAATTTCTTGCTCTTACTTGTCCTTAAACAGTGTTTGACTTTCAAAGTGGGGGCCAACAAAATGATTATACGCTTTTGAAAATAAGGGTACCTACGAGAAATTCATCTTTCTGGCTGGTGGTACCAACAGGAATTTTTCAATGCTGCTATGCGTAATTTTAACTCTTCACTTTCTTTTATGATTTCCCACATACTATTTTTATTCGTCACAATGTAGAGTTTACTTTTTCCGCCATCCGTCGATTCCAAATCACAGAGGTGTGATTTTCAGAGTACAGGGGCAATAAATACTTCAGAAGTCGAAATTTGATCAACTTTATTAATAATAGCGCGATGTTAATTGTCAATAAAACAAAAAGTTATCAGAGAACTATGTTAATATTTTTTTATTATTATAGAAGGATCTATGACAATTATATGCTAAACAAAATATCACCCAAATGCTCGCCACGGCTACGGTGGCATGCTTCTATCCGATGGTCCATATTTTCAACGACTCTGAGAAATAATTGAGGTTCAATGCCGTCAATGTGCTGACTTATCTCATCCCTTAGCTCTTCTTCTTCTAAATATCCTCAGAGAAAGAAGTCCAACGCTGTCAAATCATATGATCGTGGCGGATAATTAACATTGCCACAACGTGAGATAACACGGCCATTGTTTCGTTGGCTATGTGGCAAGTGGCACCAATCTGTTGGAACTACATATCGTCCAGGTCTATAACCTCAAATTCTGGCCACTAGAAGTTCGTTATCATCTCACAGTAGCGAACACCATTCATGGTCACTGCTTCACCGTCCTCATTTTGGAAGGAATACGGCCCGATGACGCCGCCAACCCATAAACCGCACCAAACAGTCACTCTTTGTGAATGCATCAGCTTTTCAACAATCACTCGTGGATTCTCATTTACCCAAATCTGGCAATTCTGCTTGTTGTCGGAGCCACTGAGGTAAAAGTGTGCCTCGTCGCTGAAAATGATTTTCTTTGTAAAGTCACCATTCCCTTCTGTCTATTTAACCACCCATTCGGCGTATCGCCGACGCTTGAAATGTTCAGTAGGCTTCAGCTCTTGAGTCAATCGAATCTTGTAAACGTGTAAATTCAAATCTTTATTCAAAATTCGCATCAGTGATGTTCATGAGATGTTCAATTATTGGGCACAACGACGAGTCAAGGTTAACGGCTCTTTTGCTACACTATCGTGAACAATAGCAATTTTTTCCGCAGAAAAAACTGAACGAACATGTACAAGTGATTTCTTACAGACCCGGTTTGCTAGAATTTGTGCACAATTTGCCCAATTATGGAAACATTTGGTCAATTATTCTGACCAAAGTATAAATATATGTACATATATGTCTTTCCATTAAAGACAGAATAATTTTATTTATTAATACGAGTAAATATTGAGATTTCGAGTTCAAATTTATCGTGGGTATAGTATAAGCATTACGTTTCATGTGGCCCGTTTATAGCCGTTGATTTTTGAGACGATGCGTCGTAAACGATACTTATCCTGGTCACACATCCGCGAGCACATTCGATGCATCGTGAACTCTGCTTATGTTGTTTCCAATTAAAGTATGCTGAACCGCTTTCGATATGTTGTCGTGTAGATATAGGATACGCGTGAATGTGTACCGTCAGCGGTATCTGAGCACAACATAGTTTCGCGTGTTTGCTTTGGTGACAAAGTTGCATGTCCCAATGATGTCGTCAGCACATGAATATCGATCATGCATACAAACCGTTGCATGGCCCGAGGTGCACAAGCATGCATGATGGATAGATGTTTGGTCCGCCAAAGTATTCCCCCTACATTGGCAGAACCACAGTACGGTGCCATTATGCCGCGAATCGTACCGGCGTGCGGATCTCACGCGCCATTCTCGTTGTCGTCATGCTCGGTGTGATTGATTACTTGTCCACCGTAAAGAATGCGGGTTTTAACCTGTCGATGGATATGGCTGTTGGTCGTCAATTCACGTCACCCTTGAAATAATTGTCCTTCCGTTTTAACACCGGTTACGAATCGTCGTAAAGTGGTGTGAGTGGGGCGTTGACTATGTCGTTGCGGATGAAGACGTGCATGTAATTGGGCAGATCCTTGTTCACATAGACGTCATCTGTGCTGTGGTGTGCCGTATTGCATGGCGTTAACGTAGACATTCTCGTACGCAGATCCTCCAGTAGTACGATTGGTAGCGCCTTGGTCCATTGGGGTGAGTGGTGGCAGCGAATCGCGGTTTTGACCGTGCGATACCACCGTTCCACTATTCCATCGGATGCCGGGTGGTAAGGTGTCGTTCGCAAGTGCATGGTTCCCAGTATCCTAGTCAGCTTGAAAACCTGGCTCTCGAACTGTCTACCCAGGTCGATTGTGATGCGTGCAGGGACTCCAAAATTGAAAATTAGCGCTTCTGCCACTGTTTTGCCGTGATTGTCTCGATTGGTATCGGCTCGGGCCAACGAGAGAACCTGTCCACAACAGTATCGGAATTTGTCACTCCGTGGCATTGGTCCGATGACGACAATGTTGATGTGCTCGAACCTAGCATTAGGTAAATTTTATCCTGCAGCGTTGACCTCGTCTGCCGAGTGATTTTATTGGACTGGTATGGTAGACAGACTCGAACGAATTTGTTGATGTCGCCTTCATTCAAGGCCAGAAATATCGGTCCGTAATCAACTTCCTGGTCGCTCGAATGCCTGGTTATGAGAAACCGTGGATGTTCTGCATAACTATTGCTCGAAACTTCTGCGGGCGTATCCTCTCTGTAGTTACGACGCAGTTAAGAGTTAGGGAGGGTTCGTTTAGCCTCTGCTGTCTCCATTCACATAGTTGGTTGAAGGCGTTGATTAGCGCTTGAAGCTCGGGGTCATCGTTCTGTGCTAGGGCGATCGTTTTAAAATCGATTTTCTGAATTATATTTACCCTTGAAAAATGTTTAGCAAAGGTGTTCTCTCGGCCTTGGACGTGTCGTATATCCGTGGTGAACTGAGATATGAGCTCCAGCTGGCATTGTTGGCTCGGCGATGTTTTTCGAGTGTAAACTGCAACGGCTTGTGGTCAGTGAAGACGGTGAACACTCTGCCTTCGACCATGTGTCGGAAGTGTTCTCGGTCATACGTGGTGTACTTTCATTGGGTGTCTGTTAACTTCCTTGAGAAAAATTCAGGTGACGTTGCGACTACTTCCTTCGTTTGTTGCAGTACGGCTCCAATACCGTTTTTGAGGCATTGACGGAAAGAGACCATAAAGCGTTGGAGTCAGGACGGGCAAGGGTTGGCACCTTTGACTGCTTGAATGTTGCTGCTGCTCCATTCGTCCAGTTGAGAGGTGTTTGATCGCGTTTGCGGCTTCCCGTGATCAGCCGCAATAGGGTAAGCTGGTGTTGGACTGCGTATAGGATGAAATGGTGGTAGAAGTTGACGACCTCCAAGAAGGACTTCAGTTCGGGTACGGTCTTCGGCCTCGGTGTTGCGGAAATTTCCTCCATTTTTCAGGTAAAGGCTTCAATCCATGGTTTTTTATGGCATATCCCAAAAACCTGACTTCCTGCTTTTTGAATTAGTACTTAGGAATGTTGATAATCAGGCCGAATATGACTAGTTGGTTTAACGTGAACCAGGTGTGCCTTTTTGCTGGGCGAGAAGATCAGAATGTCGTCGATGTAAACAAATACGTTGCCCAAGCCACGAAGCTCCTCATGCATGAAGCGCTGAAACGTGTGACCTGAGTTGCAAAGTCCGAATATCATGTACATGAATTCGTACAATCCGAACGGTGTGATGATGGCAATCTTTGGAATGTCAATTGCTTCCACGGAAATCTGGTGATAAGCCTTCTGCAAATCGATCACGAGAAAAACCGTCATTTTGTGGAGGGCTGCGGTACAATCCTGAAGAAATCCGATTGGATAGCAATCTGGGATTGTATGGTTTTTGAGCGCATGGTAGTCCTTGCATGGTCGACAACCTTCGTTTGGTTTTTTCACCATATACCAAAGGCTGCTCCATGTACTTTCTGATAGGCGGCAAATTCAAATTTGGATAAGGTGGTCGAATTCGGCTTAAGTGGTGGCCAGCTTGTCGGGTGAACGTCTTTGTGCCTTAGCTTGACCAGCGGTCCCTTAGTTAGCGTGTGATGCGTGGTTGAGCAGTTGGTGTTTGGTTTTTGGTTGTCCTCCGAGAGGTTAACGTGTCCAACGCAGTAAGCGCAGCTCATTACTGGTATCGTTTGGGAGCAAGTCCATCTAGGGCGGTTGTTTGTCGATGTACCCTATAATCGTTTTGAGATGTGCGCATTCAATAAGTCGTCTCCCCTTTATGTTGATGAGGAGGCTAAAGTGTTTCATGAAGTTGGCCCTAATGATTGGAGAACTTACATCTGCTATTGTGAAGGTCCACGTAAACCGTGTTGAAAATCCCACGTTCAGTTTTACTGATCTTTTGCCGAATGTTTGAATCCGTGAACCATTGGTTGCCACCAATTCGGAGGAGGTTTCAGGGGAACTAAGGCCTCGGATGGTTGGTGGTATTGCTGAGACATCTGCACCAGTGTCGATAAGAAAAGCACTTCTGTTTATTTTGGTGTGGATCTTCAAATGCTTGATAGTGCGGTGGGGGGTCGCTACGTGTGGATGGTCGGTGCACAGTTTTTTGAATGGGAGCAGGGTTGTTGGCAGTGTATTCTCAGTCCATAATGCTGATGTTACCAACAAAGCTGATCATCCGTTTCTCTGGTGCGGTGTGTTGGTGCTGCTACTGTGTGCTTCGTGTCGCAAAGTTGATCGCTTTCGGTTACTCAGAGCTTTAAGTGCGTGCTGAGGTCGTGAACTGCGGAGGCGAGGTTGCTTAGCTCTCTTGTGATTCGTAACGTTGGTGGGATGCTGTGCTGTGACTCGATCTTGGACAGTGAATTGTGACTACGCTGTTAGGCTGAGTCAGCGTAGATTACCAACAGAGCTTTTGTTCAGGGCGCCTTCCTTCTTGCCAGATGTGGGGTTCATTACTATGTTAAAAACCAGTTGCAACGCCTTCGTATAGAGGTTTGCCACGAGGAGGTTGAATTTGGTGGTGTCGTCAGTTACAAGGCTGGTGGCAAAGTTTGCATCTACCTAGGCCAACCGATGCTCCACGTCCCTTTGCCATGAGGGTGAAACTCTGAGCGCAACACGTGCCATCTCTTCCGTGTCGTGGGCCTCTTCCTTCGGCTCGTGCCCGGCTTGTGGAATGAGCGTTCGCGTTCCTCTCGCTGGTGAAACAATATCAGGCGTTGGTTGGGGCTACACGAAAGTTCACGCTGCGAACGTAACTCCGGTACAGTTCGAAGGGGAAGCTGATGAAATTGATAGTCAGCACTAGCACTAACAGCAACTTGATTTTGGAGCTCTGGATTTGCAGATCTGAATTCACCACCAGCGTATTCTCTTTTAATGGCCTGTGGCTGCGTGTGGCCCATTCGTTAATGTTGTGGAGTGTGGTTCAATGGTCATGATTGTCAATATAGATAGTTGCCGTGTAGAACAAAGAACACGTGACAATTTCTACAAAAAAAGGTAAAATGGGTAACGTCGTCTTGGATTCGAAGTTGGAATTTAAGTGGACGTAGATGAGAGACTGACTGACTGAGCGAATGGATGTATGAAGGAACGAATGAATGTTTGATACTTGTGTTATACACTTTTATTCTTTGATAACGCTTACGCCAGAACGTTTCATGCATCACGAACTCCGCTTATGTTGTTTCCAATAAAAATATACTGAACTTTGTTCGATACGTTGTCGTGTAGATATTGGATACGCGCCGATGTGTGCTGTTAGTGGTATCCGAGCACAACATAGTTGCGCGTGTTTGCTTTGGTGACAAAGTTGTGTGTCCCGAAGATATCGTCAGCACATGAATGAAGATCATGCGTACAAACCATTGCATGGCTCGAGGCACACAAGCGTACATGTTGAATAGATGGTTGGTCCATCACAGCCCCATAAAAAGAAATCCAATGGCATTAGATTGTATAAATGAGGAGGCCATTCGATAATACGTTCATCAGATTGTCCTTTCAATAAATCGACTGTGAGGCGTGCTGTGTGGCTATTGGCACCGTTTTGTTGAAACCACATATCGTTGATGTTAAGTTTATCCAATTCATCCAATATAACACGATAGCGCTCTCCATTGACGGTGACATAACGGCCGTTTATATCCACGAAAAAATACGCCCAATATCAGCTCCAGCATGAAAACCACACCAAACAGTAACTTTTTGCGGATACAACGGTATCTCAAGAAGCACATATGGATTTGTTGCTGACCAATAATGCAAATTTTGCTTATTAACAAAAGCATTAAGCCAGAAATGAGCTTCGTCGAATTCTCCATTTTCTTCAAGCTTTGCCAGATCCCATTCGGAGAAATTTAAGGCGTTTCGAATGATCAAGTATATTTATTTCTTGAGTCAGTCTGATTTTGTAACCATGTAAACCAATATATTTTCGCAAAATATGCCACAGGGTCGTTTGAGCGATGCCCAATTCTTGTGGATGACGTGGAATCGACTGATTTGGCTCATTATGAATCGATGCACTCACAGCTGCGATATTTCCTTCGCTTCGATTGGTATGACGTCCATTTGGCATCGGAGCGTTCAATAGTGAAAATTTGGACTCGAACTTATCTACTCTAGTCCGCACAGCCTGTCGGGTGGGACGATTAATACGGCCGAAAATTGGAGTAAGTGCTCTTAATGTTGCGACCACTGGTTCAGAAATTCGGTAGTCATTTTTTATAGCTTCCAAATGTTGCTGGTGCGTGAACCTTACCATAATAAAAATGTTGACTTTAACTAACGTTTTCACATTCATAGTTAATTAAAAACTTTAAGAGTACGTTCATATGAAGGTACAAAATTGTTATGTTCCTTATGGAAAATTTTATACGTAGAAGCTTTTTCGAACTTGTTATTTTGATGAATTTTATTCAATCATTTTGTATACTTTTCAATTAAGTTTGTTAAATGAAATATTGTTTTAAAACCTTATTTTCCCCTTAATGATATTTCCATTGCACTTAAACAAGGAATGCCATGAGCCCACTTTAAAAACTATCCTATAATAATATCAACGGATCTATTAAGTAACGTTTGCATGGTCTAATTACTTTTGGAAAGGAAAAAATGCTACTTTATGAGTAAACACTAAAGAAAAAAGTGTGCATGGATTTGAAAGTGTACAAAATACAATAATATATTCAATCGTAAATTAAGCGATATTTCGAACTTACAAATCACCTAGAAATTAATTGATTGATTTTATGAGAATATTTTTACGATTCTTATAATTTAATTAGTTTTTGAAACGCTCTCTCAAATTTATTACTTAATGCTTCTAAAAGTAGGACCAAGCAAAATAATATCATTTCTCTTAATAACCGGCATTCTTAAAATAACATTTACCTTACGACCTTTCTGCAACATTCATTCAATTTATGCTTATTTCGTGCAGATTACTTTCGCAATAAAGTCTAAGCTATCAAATTTAGTAAATCGTAACCGCTCCTATTACCCAATAAGTATAAACACCTCCTAGACGCATTCTCCCCGCGATTATGAAAATCCGATGGAATTTTTTTTCTATACATTGCATTTACCATTTTTATTTCGTCCTTGACTTAAGCTCACCCAATTGTCCAATATCAAGCTTCGTTCCTTTTTAACATATTGTAGAAATTGAAACATTTTGTTCATTTTATTTCGATTTTACGAGATCTTTCGGAAACGACGACGAGTCCTTATTCAACGGAACTGGGTTAATATTCGCATGTGTAGTATGCAAGCTCGTACGTGAACGAAATATCATGTGAATATTGCTTCTAAATGTTCCGTTCGAATGAGTCTTTTGCGGTTTCGCACACATACACATAATCGTAAAGGTTTCCTTGTGCAGCAGCATTCGTTGCTCATAACAAAAGATTAATTTAACGGCTGAGTTTTATGGTGAATTTTTATGTTGCTTCAAATGTTCTACCAACGTGAAAGCAATTCAACCGCAAACGTGCTTCCAAACTTTACAAGAATTACATTGTAAGGACATTGGCTGTGGAATCTTAAATAGGCTTTCAACCTGAGGGCGGAAAATGATTTTTAACTCTGATTACACCGTAATTTACCTTAACTACACATACACGGTTTCGCAAAGTGATTCATTACATTGCCATGGCATTCTTCGCTGCGAAAGTCTTGAAAAAACTTTAACGTAATAACGAACAAACGTACCTCCATTTCCGTTATCACATACCCTCATTTACAGACATATATAAAATTTATTTTCAGTAGAATGAATTTCTTTGAAGCTCATAAATTTGATTTATTTCACTTTCCTTTATCTTTTCTCTCAAATTTTCTTTTATGGATATTATCTGTCTGTGCCCGCCACCATTTCAACCACATCAACCCTTTCCATTGCTTTCACTTCTTTTCATTTCATACTCTTCAGAACATTTCCCTAAGTTTTCAAGCAAAAACGAGAGAAAGGATATGGAAAAAGAAAAAAAAATCCAATAGATTTTTCAGGGCCGCAAAATATATACCAGTATATATATTTTTTTTCTTCTGGGGCTTGAGACAAGCGCGCAAAGAAATAAATATAAATTCATCTAAATCGATTACAATGTGAAAGACGGAGTAAATCTCGGCAGGATAAACATTCATATAGTACGCTTATGTATATAAGAGCAGAGTTTATGTATTAGCTTATGAAAGGATGAAAGAAATAAAACTTTGGCATTTATGTGCTGCGAAATATTTCCGTATCGTTGCGCCTGATTTAAATTAATGCAGAAATAATTTGATGAAGGATTTGTGTCTGCGACTATGATCCTGCATTTCATTTAAGTACATATGATTGTTTTTCACCATGGCCGCGAGATAAACAGAAAGGATTAGTACGCCATAAAGATGGCTTATGTGCTTATGTAATGTAATTAGGGTGAATTAAAACGAATCACGTGTAAAATCGTAGAATTTAGTGATTGTTGTGATAATACTGGTATCTACCATTACTGAAAGCATTGTGGCGAATGCGGGAAAACTTTCAGAAGATTTTTTGATCATCACCGGAAATTTAGGTCTTAATTAGGATGTCTGTTGATGAACCCAATATAGATTTGAAATGATCATTCCATTCAGTCCAAATAATTCCATTTGATTTCGGCACCAATCAAGATAAATACAAAATACTACTCTGATTAGACTAAGCTCCACTCGAAGTAACCAAGGAAAGGATTAAGTAGCAACAATAGTAGTAAGCTGAATGATTTTTACGTAACAGATTTGGCGCTGAAATATTTCTCCACTAATCTTTTCTTTTTTCTTAAAAATACTGATTGCAGTATCCAGAATTTAACTCAAAAGATTGCTTTGCTTGAAATTGATTGAGGGGCTTGAACATTTTATCAAAAACCTTATAGAGCATGTGGAGAAACGAAAACAAAACTGAAAAGGTTTTCTCAAAATCTTGGAAAAATTAAACTCCCCCACTTTTGAATAATGTGTACGATCGAATGCCCGTGATGCCGCTGCTAGTTTCCTTAGTTTTCTGCATATCCAGCACATTCATTTCAGATTGACTGGCCTGTTGTAAGAATGTTTTAATAGTACTAGATTTTTTGTTGGACTGGGAGGTAAATAGCATTCACGTACTAAGTGTTAGGCTTTCATGCTCGCGAGTGAGTGGACTACCCACTAAACCTACCCCCTGTCAACTGCAGAGCCCTGCCACCTGCAGCCTCTGACATATTACTTCGGGCGGGGAAAAAGGAAGAAAAATTACCAAGGAAACGATCCCTAGCGCTAATGTTGCCGACTGCTGTGATTCCCTTTAATCTTTTAGGACTGCCTGAACATAATGTGCCATATGGTCTTAACCATTCCAAGCATCGCCGCGACTAAACTATCCAGAGTGAGCTCTCTCGTCCCCCTGTAGAGGTCCCTTTGAAGCTTGTCTCATGTTTTGTATGTGAAAAATGTGTGGCAGGTATCGTTTTCTTTTCCGGGGCAAAATCTACAGTTGGGGGACTGTGACTTAACAATCTTGTGCAGGTAAAACTGAAAACACTTATGTCTGCTCAAAAGCTGGGTCAAATAGTAATGAGTCTTACCATGCCTTCGATTTGACCATGGTTTCAGATCCAGGGTAAGCTGCGCAGTATACTTTTCTTGCGTGAAGTTCACCCAAGACTGCTGCCAATTGTGGATTTCAGGTAATTATTTTCTTCATGCAGTCGTTACGACGCAGTCAAACAGCACGGCGTCCTCTAGCAAGGTAAGTGATAGATATCACGCCTGCAATGACTTTCACCGCCGAAGCAGAGACTGTCGGATATGGAAGTGCAATCATCAGTACTTCCATTCTCTGTATCTGTGCAAAGTGTTTTTCGTACACATCATAACTGAAAGTGTCGCCCTATATTTTTGCTTAATACAGTAGCACCCTACGGCACTTATCAAGAGGCATGTTCTTGGTAGTCTAGGTTCCCTCACGCTGGGCATAAGTCGACTCAGAGCCAATACTTCTCAAGCAGCCTTCTCAACCGTTGCCTTGATTTGTTCAGAGAAACTCACATTTGAGTCGATCAGTAGCCCCAAATACTTCAGTGCTAGGTTCGATACAATTGGTATGTCTCCAATATTCATCGTCTTTACTCTAGGAATTCTCTTCTATGTCAAAGTGAACACTTTGGGTTTTTCATGTGCTAGACTTAACCTGCGAGCATTCATCTAGTCTCTCCTTTGGTGCATTAGCATACCTAAGCTGGATTTTACTTGTTCAATGGTACATTAAATGACTACAGTCGCATCGTTATGTTCAAAGTGGATCAAACGTGACTCATCTGGCATCTACAGTCTCAATAGTTCACCGTTGGACACGTTCTATAGGTCTGAACTAAGGATGGATTTATAGGCAATACCTGATGTATATTCCATCCTATGTTAGCCCTGTGTCATGTCATAAAGGAGGCTTCTATCTTTCACGTAGTCCCTCAAAAGTTAAATTAGATATTCTGAAATTTGAAAAGAGATTTTCAACATACCCAAAATAAATTATATCTGATGGCATTCCTAATGTAGAGTGTCACCAATAAAACGATCTGTCGCTTGATGCGGCTATGTTCCTCTAACTTTTGGACCACGCTCACCACCTCTGCAATTGCATCAATAGTTTAGCGACCTGCTCTAAAGGCATACTGCTAAAGAGATAGATCCCGAGAAGCACGAATTGCATCAATAAATCTTCCCATGATGGAAGGTGTGATGGGATGGGAAAGTGATATCCCAGCAGTGACTAGCATGTAAGATGGGTAGAATTTTCCTTTCCCTTGCTGATCAGCACGAGCATCTCCACGTTTCACCGTGCCATGTAAAACCCACCCCGTAGCTAACCGTGTTGAATGTGCTGAACAGCAAACCATGATAAAGGTTATAGACAAGTTGCAACACCTCAGCCGGAACACCATCTGGGCCTGGAGCCTTCCTTGTTTTTAATGATAAGGCTGCCTCTAACAGTTCCAGCTGTGTGAAAAGTGGGCCCTCAATCACTGTCTCACCGTAGATAGGGTCAAGTTAGGGTGGAAAAGTGCCCACCCGATATTATTGATCGTTTAAGTTTCATGCATACAAGGTGGTAGTGAAGTGCCAAGCTTCCGTGTAACTAGCTTTCAGCCAAGGTTCTATAGACTTTTTTTTTCATATTATCTGCTGAACATTGCTAAAAGTGGGCCTTGTTATTGATAATTAGTTAGCGAAGAAATTTCCGGGCTGACTTATATGCTTCTACCCGGTTGCATGCCTGGTCACGGCTCCGTACCCGGTGAGCCTCAGGCCAACATTAGTAGCACTTCCTTTGCTTTCCAGAGATTTCAGTCAACCATCAGTACATTGGGAGCTTGCTGTGCCAGGGTTTTTGATGGAGTGTAGAGGTGCTTAAGCAGTCGCGATGATGCTCATAGTTGAGCTCACCATATCTTGGGCTGCCAGTTCTTTTGTACCCTGCGAGTTACTCTACAGCAGAACACCTGCCATGAGTACTTCTTTGAACCTTTCGACGTTCATACTTCCAATGTTCCATCTAATGTTACAACAATTAGATGTTGAGAGACAGCATCACGAGCTTTAAGTAGTATGTACAGATGGCCACCGACGAAGTAGTTATTTTATACCTTTTAATTGTGTATCCTCCAGAAAAAAGATTCTGTGGTGAATGTTACGTCCGGTAAGGTCTCTTTACAGTCAATACGGTGAAAGTTTGGCGTATATTCACTGTCTGGTATGAAGACTGCCATCCTAGCCGCCATCCCTAGGATTCGTTACCCCCGGGTCTGTTAAAGGCATGCCCTATTTGATTGCCTTAGCGTTGAAGTCTTCCTCAATGAGCGGGTTGCCCTCGGCGTTTGAGGCAGCTTCCTTCAAAGTATTAATCTTGGGTTGGAAAGATAATACTGGCTCAGGCAATGCTAGTTATATACTAAAGAAATTGGCGTCTGAGCAGCAAACCCACTCAGCACTATCTCTCTACCCATAGCCCTCTGCCTAGAAACCACTGTTCCAAACTCAGAGGGGGGCAATACCAATTTCAACTGGATACAAGAAATTTAAGCCCTCTATACCCAGTTGGAGCAAGATTTGATCAATTTTTCACAGTCATGCAGGTACTTGAAAAATGTTGGGAGTCGACACAGATGAGCACCAAATTTTCGTTAATCTAAAGTAATCATACGCCAGTATTGGTCGTAACGTAATGTACAGCTTTAGTATTCCAGCGAAATAAGTCCGGCCTATCAAAATGATAATGACGTCGACAACCTCCCAAGTCTGCATCAGTTATTAACTCACCGATGCCTCAGGCACAAATATCGAACTAAAGCAGCAAGACGGAGTGGGCTCATTGCTACTTGCTGATACACCAGGTACATTACTATACAAGGGAGCCAAGTAGTAGCTTATGCGGAAGATTTTGTCACGGTCATTAACAATTGCCAAACAACTCTTCCTGGAACTCGACAGCTCTGCCACAGATGGTCTCAAGCCAATTTGAGAAAGGAGGAGGAAACTCCTTGTTTCCTGAATCCATAGTTTCCATGATTCCTCATCCGAAAACCTCCAATTAAACGGTAGTAAATGCTCTCGGGGTCGCACATTGGGTTTACTGGTTCCCCAATAATGTAACATAAAATGCCGAGAAATACTAATAACTCTAAATACATCTATAGCTCCACTACTAAGTCCTACATACACCTCCTTTGCGGGGACGTAAGAGAGCCAAGGTGAATCTTCTATGTCTGATTATGGAATCGAAGTAATAAACAAGCTGCCAGAATTAAAGTTGGGGGTCGGGGTAGCTCCTCATCTCTGGAAAACCCTAAAATGCTTTGAAATATGCAGATGAGCCTTGAAGTAGATTATACTCATAGCAATGACCTTGCAAAAGGAAAAAGGACTATGGCATTGGATCTTGAAATCTCAGACCACTCAATTACCCTGGCGCTATTAAGGACCTTTTACAGCAGGCCAGTCAATATAAATTAAAATACTGGCAATCAAGGAGACGCGTTGGACTGTTAGTGATATTTAAGACATGAGATCGCCCACAGTATTCAAAAGTGGGAAGCCTACTGGAAAACGAGAGTATGGAGTGGCCTTTATTGCGGAAAGAGAGCTCAAATCGCATGTTATTGAGTTCAAGGTAGTCAATGAACGGTTGTGTGCAATCCGTATAAAAGTGAAATTCTTCAAAATCTGGCTGGTAAACGTTCACGCAACAACCGAAGAAAAGGACGAAGAAACGAACGAAATGTTCTACAAGCACCTAGAAAGACTTGCTGCTTAATTGACACAAACTAATTCTGGGTGATTTCAATGCTTAGGTTGGCAATGAGATATCTCATCGGGGAACGATTGGAGACTTTGCATGTGTTTCCCATATCGACACATTCATAAAATGACCTAGGTATCACCAGATGGCAACACACCAAACCAGATCGACCGTGTTCTGATCTAACAACGTTGGGCCTTGAGCATACTTGACGTCCGTACATACCGAGGAGCCAATCGCAATTCAGATTATTACTTGATTAAATTAACTTATTGATTTTGTATGTCAAAGTCATACTCGGCAAAGACCAGCCCGCCACAAAAATTTGACATCGAAGTGCTCCAAACGGCGTCTGTGGCAAAAAATTTCACGGAATTTCTTGTCAACTAGGTGGCTCCCATCTTATCGAACGCATCGTTAAAGACAAGCAACGAGCTCTGGATAGAAGTGAAAGCGTGTGTAAAGACCGTGGCAGAAAAGACCATCGGACATCAAGCCCGGCGGAAGAAAAATAATTGGTTCCATGATGAGTGCAAGAATGCGTTAGACAACAAGAATCAAGTGTAAAAAGATTACGTGGGTAGAAAACCAGGACGAAGAGAGAACACTATGAAAATCTTAGAAGAGTAGCAAATAAGATAATTAGAATTAAGAAAAGAAAAAAATTTGACGACTGACTCAGCAGCATTGCTGTAGGCTTCGCAAACAACAAAACACAATAAGCAGGCAAAGTAGTGAAAAGCCTGAAACGTGGTTATCAGCCCAAAACAACGCTCTGTCGTGATGATATCGGCAATGTCATTGCTGATGTAATCAAGAATAAAGAATGATGGGCATCATATTTCAAGAACCTCCTTAACCCTCCGCACATCTCCAGAACATGGAAGCCTATAAATGTCTACGGATGGCTTCTATTGGCATCACTATCTCTGGATGTAGTTTGTTCCATCATCAAAGCCCAAAAGAATAATAAAGCACCCGGCATCGATAAGATTCTAGTGGAGCTCATCAAATATGATGGCAGTAGTGATCATAAAGCTATTCACAAAGGCAACAAGAACATATGTCGGAAGGGTGCAGCAATTATATTGCCTATCCACAAAAAAGGTAACAAGCTACAGTGCGAAAATTATTGATGCATGTCACTGCTTTGTATGGTGTACAAAATATTTTCAAAGATCTAAGAAAATAAAACCGGATCATATGCCAACAGTATAATTGGGGAGTGATTTTAGAGCAGGTAGATCGACAGTAGATCAATGGTTAACAGTTAAGCAAGTACTTGAAAGATATTGGGAGCTCAATATAGACGTACACCGAATTTTCATTAACTTGAAGCAAAACACAACAGCATTGATCGTAACGTACTGTACCAAATAATGCTTTGCTTTGGCATCCGAGCCAGATTTGTCCATCTTACCTAAATGAAAATAACTTCGACAATCTCCCAAGTCCGCATCAATAACCAACTCAACGATGCCTTTGACATAATTATCGGACTAAAGCAGGGAGATGGGCTGGCACCATTGCTATTTAATTTGGCTCTGGAGTACATGATAAGAAAGCTACTTGTCGACACACGAGATACATTACTATACAAGTAGTAGCCTATGCGGACGACATCAACATTTTGTCATGGTCATTGAGAACTGCCAAAGAACTCATCCTGAAAATTGACAGCGAAGCAAAACTAGTACGGCTACAAATTAATGAAAATAAAGCAAAGCACATGAGGCAGTCAAGGAAAATACCACAAGCACAAAAAATATCACACTTGGCGAATACAGCATCAAAAATGTGCGCGAATTTGTGTATTTAGGCGCCAAAATAAAGAGAACCAGTAATGAAAGAGATGAATACGCCGAACAATACAGCTTACAGATAAAATATTTTTTTCATTTGTGAAGATCTTGAAGACCAGCTGCATACGCTGGAAAACAAAGCTCCAAGTATACAGATATGTGATAAGACCTGTGCTATGCCATGTATGTGAAACATGCACTCTAACCCAAGCGTCCGTAAATATATGAAACGCCTTTGGGCGACGGTTTCTGAGGCGAATTATCGAAGTGAGGCTCGACGGGGACCAATAGTGAATTCGATAAAACTATGAGCTGAATGCAATTTTTGACAAGCCGGATGTCTCAACGATTGTAAGACTGCAGAAGCTACAATGGTCTGGCTACATGAATCGTATGGACAATCAGGATACCCAAAAAGGTATTCGTTGGGAGAACTGGTGGCCGGAAACCAGTGGGGAAACCGAGGAAACGTTGGTCTGATTCGGTCAATGAAGACATTTCATCACTGCTTGGGATTTGACAATAGAATGAGACAGTTGGAAGCACTATTTGCAGGAAGCGAAAGCCCAAAGGGGGCTGTGGTGCTACGCAGAAGAGAAGAAACTCGGTAGCGAAGCAAAACTAGTAGGGTTACAAATCAATGAGAATACCACAAAGCTCATGGCGCAGTCGGAAAAAATACTTCAAATACGCAAAATATCCCATGTTTCGAGTGTGTGGGCAAATTTGGGTATTTGGGGGTCAAAATAACGAGACCTAGCAATGAGTGAGATAAAATACGCCGAAGAATACTGCTCGCAAAAAAAATATTTTTTTTCAATTTTGACTATCTTGAAGACCAGCTGCATACACAGGAAAACAAAGCTCCAAGTATATAAATCAGTGAAAAGACCTTTGATATGCTATAGGTGTGAAACATGGACCTATCGCAAGCATCCACAAATATATTGAACGCCTTTGAGCGGCGGTTTCTTAGGCAAATAATCGGAGCAAAGCTAGACTGGGGCCAATGGCGAATTCTACACAACTATGAGCTGTATAAAACTGTTGACAAGACAGAGGTCTTAACGATTGCAAGACTGCATAAGCTCTAATGAACTGGCTATGGGAATATAGGGGAACAACGGTTACTCAAAAAGTTATTGGTTGGGAGAACTGAAGGGCGTAGACCAGTGGAGTAACCGAGGAAACGCTGGTCAGACCTGATCGACGAAGAAAGTTCATCGCTGCTCAGATTTGAAATTTGGAGGGCGCGTTCAATGGACTGAGATAGTTGAAGGCGCTATTCGCAGGAATCGAGGACCCAAGAGGGGCTGCAGTACTCCGAAGGAGAAGATGAAGTTATTCCCCGGAATGAGGAAAATAGTTCATGCAGACCCTTCATATTAGCCATGATGGTCGCTTGCCAAGTGCTTGTTTCAAGCGCCGCTTTTGTCAAAATTCGGCAATTTTACTATTTATACCAAGCTTCATGCTATTAACTTTATCAGCACTCATGAAGTATAAGTATCCCTGCAGAAATACTTTGATTGCTATGGTGATCCTCCAAAGACGAATATCCGACTAAGGTTCGTGTTTCACCTGCTATGAATTCATACTCGTATCGTTCTTGCAAGAACATAATATCGTTCATCTTAAAATTTTTGCAGCTTTTCTGCAAGCCAACAAGCAGCTGGAGCATACTAAATACATGCTGACTCCTATGCTCGTTAAGTTATCGGAGCCTCCAGAATACGCTGACTGATCCCTTCTTCTCACGAAGGTTGAATACACTCTTCAGAACACTGCTCACTACACGTCGAACTCCAAGCGTTGTTCTGTTTGGTGAAAACCAACGTGGTGCATGGTTGATAATTAAGCGGGTTACCTTGACTCAAAAACTACTGTTACCGAAATCAATTTTGATTTTTTTCAAGTGACGGCCGACGTGGCTATGTATCAAGCTCAAGACCTTAATCTCTGACAGTATTCTCAGAGAAGCTATCTACCAACTAAATATCAAGTGGGTGATGTAGTCATCTTCCAGAATGTGGACACCTCTGTAGATGCTAACAAGAAGCTCATCTCGAAATATCGTCATTCATCATATCCTCCGTATGATCACTACGTAGTAAGAGATATCAACAACTGCTAGCTAACGCAGATCTCATATGAGTGAGTTTTGGAGGCCGCTCACTTAAGGTGCTGGACTTATCCTGCTGACGATCCTCTGAGGAGCAAATCGATCAAAGTTTGTATCAGACTGAGGTTGGCTCACAGTCAATTTGGCCGAGGTCTAATTTGAATTTTTGGCATTTTGAATGTGTGGATCTGAAATGGCATTTGCTTTGTAATTGATTAAAGTAGAGTAGGACAAGTATTGAGCCTTTTTTGTCATTTTTTGATTGAATACTTATTTTATTTAAAATGCACTGCTTCCACCTGGATGCCCCATTCTTGTTTGGGGGCTATAAGTCTATCTGTTTACTCCAGGCCCAGTTTATTACTGGCTTTAAACAGTTTCCACCCTTAGTATGTTACCCCGGCCTCCACACTATTCGATCCGCTTCATACGTTTTTCAATTTGTGAATGCAAAATTTTGTTGTAGTGGGTCCCTGTAGTGGGGAAAAGAACCCGCGCCACGAAACCGCAATGCTAGCCTGCCAACGCATTCACGCATCTCAGACAAGCCGTCTTCTCTCGCCGAGGCTGTAGAACATCGCTGCAGTCTTTTACAGGCAGTTTATCTACCCATTATCACTACAGCTTGGTCCTTTTGCTTTATTTTTTTATTGTGTTTAGAAGGACTTTTCAAAAGTTCTACGTTTAAATTTTTTTCTTTAATTTTAAACTGCTTTATTTTGTTGTGCATTAGCTTGATCTAATTTACTTATTCTATTTTTGTTTAAATTTGTATTTTAGAGCATCGCTTAATTATTTCCTTCCTTTATATTTGTGTTACTATTCTATTTTGTTATTGGATTTGTTTATGTTAAATGAAGTTTGCAAAAGAATAAATCAATAAATTTCAACAAGGCCAACGAGGAATGGTTGAAGTCCAAAAATAGCCGATAAATATTCCTTGACGTGTGTGAGTAGAAGGCTTTTCAATATTTTTAACCTTGTGATGGCTCGGTGTTTCATATCCTTCCATACTGTTCCAATTTTTAATCTTGGGAACTGCTTTCTTAACCATTCCCAATATCAGCTTCTCTAACTTTGACAAATAGAGATCTATTTTATCGTTAGTTGGATTCCTGTCATTTGAAAACTTTGGGTAAGAGTTGGCATCATCAGAGACAGGACACTGCTTCTAGTAATCTCGATTAAATTGGTTCGAAACGTTCCCGATTCCATTTCTTGAGTTCTAACCGATGGTTTTTATATTGAACTGGAATGAGGAAGACATCATCCCTTTGATGATTTCCATTACGATTGCGTAATGGTCGCTATGAAGCAACTGCAGTTTCTGTTGAGAATTGTAGTGACATAAATATTTTGCAAAAAAACTTTGAAACACAAATCCTTAAAATCCAACTGTGAGTCAAACTTACCTTTCATACTCCTGGGTCGGTTTAAATTAATCGTACTTGAGCCAATTCCTTGAAAATTTGATTTTTAAATTAAATCAAAGGATTATGACACAATTTAAAAGTTATTTTAGTGAATTAAAAAAATTAATACTTCAAATTGATAAACCCTTGTATTATGATTATTTGACGCATAACTTTTTCAGGAATGCACTTTTTAATTGCAGCATTTCGTTGCAAACGCACTAACCAAGTGCATGCTAATTGGATTCAAATTTACAATGGGGCATGCATAAAAAATATGATGCAAAACGCATTTTCAACCCTTCACCAGACTAAGCCACTCATGTCATCAACATATTTTATAATACCAACGTGTCACCATTATCTCACTTCCAGATGACAAACGTATCGACGTTTTGGCTTCGACGAATAAAATCAATAATTCATTCACCTGAAAGTAACTCAATCCTTAAGAATATAAACACACGTGCGTTGAATCTTCAAACAGACATACCAAGTTTGCCACAAGCATACATATGTAAATACTCGTACCCACGTTACCTTACATTAGAGTGAAGAAAAAAATTCCAATTCAAGGACAACACAACAGGCTACGTATGAGGACGCTGATAGTAAAAGGGAAATCTGTCGCTTGTCAAATAGAGTGTCCAATTATTGTTGAAATTCACTGACATTTCATTTCCCCACTGAATTTTCAATACTTACAATTTATCATGCATACTCCGACATATCAACAAATCACACAGACACGAGTTCGTTCCTAAAGAAAACTTTTTGTAAAAGCTTTTACTATAAATAGTTTACGACGTAATCGATATTGAACTTAGGGATAACGTGTCTCATTGAAATGTTTAGACTCGGAGGGAATGCACGAAAGGAGCGAAATAAGCCAAAATGGGTGGTAAATTGCGTCTAATGCCATAATGGCCGTTAATAGCAAAAACGAGGTTATCAATAAAAAATTATTTACCATTCGGATATCGTTGTTGATGACTTTGTCTTTGGTACGAATTCCATTTCTTTGGATGGTTGACCGAATTGATGCCCTTTTCCAATCAAAGTATGCGAGTACTTTTTGTTTTATTGGAAGCTGGATGCATGGATTATATGGATCTCAAAATGTTTCATTACTGATTATTCTAAGATTCACTTAGACTTTTCGTTACTTTGCCAGAAAGTACGACGAAAAGGTTCCAAAATTGATTACGTGGTAGAGTTTTCACCGAAACCTCAGGCGTGAGGATTATTGCCTCTTGAGTGCTTAAGGCCTTTTGCTTATGCTCCATCGAAAACAACAAGGATTATTGCTTAACGTGCCAATGCAGCGCTTCCTCTGGGATGGAAGTTTATGGAAAAATACCCAAGCGTTTTATGTTTGCTGATACACTCAATTTCTTTGAGTATATTCCTATCTTTTAAATCTTTTCTGCCTGTTTTATTCCGGATATTGGAAAATTTAGAACATGTTTATTTACCAAAACACAGTTTGTCTAGCTTGCAGATTCTCAACATGAAAACGTTATTTATTCAAAGAGGATCAGTAATCAATTAAAATCAAAGAAATCATATAAATTGTTCATACAACAACGAATGCGCTTATACTCGTATTTTGAGGACACTTGCCTATCAGATGTGCAATTTTTCAATAGATAGAATTACTATGAAAATTCTAAGCTAGGATAAGTTGGAGTTGAACATTTCTTATTACTCCTTCTGAAGATTTCACAGAGTAAAGAGCCCTTAAGTATTAATTTTGAAAAAAATTGAAGTATGAATGTATAACATATGTATTCGTATTTGATTAGCTTTTTTTAGAAATCTCGAATAAAAATAATTTTAATCGGGGTACCGGTTTTTTTTCGAAAATTGAAGCTTTATTGTGAAAAATTGCTTGTAGATGATCGGAAATGGTTTGTTGAGCGATGCCAAGTGATTTTGTAAGTTTGAGATGGATCTTGGTCGAGCAATGTCTCAAATTCGTGATCTTCAAACATTTTTGGCTGTCCGGGCCGTTCATCGTCCTCCAAGTCAAAATTGCCACTTCTAAACCGGGCAAACCATTTCTGGCACGTACGCTCAGCTAGAGCATGCACACCATACACTTTCATCAAAATACGATGACTTTCGGAAGCCTTTTTCTTCAATGAAGACACACACTTTATTCGGCACGAAATTCGACATTTTCAGAGTTAAAAAAAGTATTGTTGCTTACGCTTCAGCTAAATGGCACATACTGATTCTGGAACTACAGGGTTATCCATTTCGTGATTTGGAAAGCCATTTGACATTTGTCAAAATTAAATGAAGGTTTGCCATTTAGAAATATGGATCGTTTAACAGTCGACGAACTCGTTAAAATTATTAATTTTTATTATAAAAATGGTGATTCTGATGTATCAACATTTGATGCTTTACGAGCCGATTACGGTCGACATAATCGACCTACACAGCAAACAATTTCGAACGCAGTGAGAACATTTGAAGAGACTGGATTGGTTATTGATATTGCAAGGCCTGTGCATCATCGCAACATTCGTTCTGCTGCAAATATCGCTGTCGTTGCTCAAAGTGTGGAGGAAGACCCGAATTTGTCGGTTTCTCGGCGTGCTCAACATTTGGGCTTTTCTTACGGCTCATTGTGGCAGATTTTGCATTTGAATTTACATCTCCATCCGTACGAAATTCAACTCACTCAAGAACTTAAGCCTCAAGACCATACACAACGCAGAATGTATGCAAATTGGGTGATTGAGCAACAAGCGATTCATAACGATTTTTCGAACAAAATTTTCTTTAGTGATGAGGCTCATTTTTTCGCTCAGTGGTTACCTTAAATAAACAGAATTGCCGCATATGGGGCTCTCAAAATCCGCAGGTGATTGCAGAAAGGCCTTTGTATCCGGAAAAAGTGACCGTTAGGTGTGCATTATGGTCTGGTGGTGTTATTAGCCCATATTTTTTTGAAAACGATCAAGGAAGAGCCATTACAGTCAATTCTGACCGCTATGGACGGATGTTTACTGATTATTTTTGGAGAAAAATTGAAGATTATGATCTGAAGAACATGTGGTTCTAACAGAATGGAGCCAGAAGCCACACACCATAGGCTAATCAAGCACTTTTGCAAGAGAAACTTCCAGGACGCGAAGTTTCGAGATTGAGTGATGTCAATTGGCCCGCAAGATCCTGCGACCTTAAACCTTTGGATTTCGTTCTATGAGGCTATGCGAAAGATTATGTTTACGCGAACAATCCTCAAAATCTTGAGCAATCGAAAACCAATATTCATGAAGTTATGACCGAGATAATGTCGGAAATGTGCCAAAAGTCATTGAAAATGACCTCAAAAGGATTGAAGCCTGTAAGAGGTCCCGTGGAGGACATTTGAATGATGTTGTGTTACACGTGTAATGGCAAGGTTCAATCTTATATTAAATATTTAATAATTTTGTTTCCGTCTGAATATTTTATATGTTTTCTTTAGCTTTACTTTTCCAAGCGTAAAATGGATAACCCCATGTATGACAGTAGCTTTCCAAGACATATTTGGAGAGGTGAATCACTGGAATAAAAACCAACGAATCAACCGGTACCCCTAGTATAATTTTGCAAAACCCCAATAAAATCGGTTCCGCTCGTCCGCCCGTCCGTGTGTCACACCACTTTTCCTTGCGAACCACATATTCTAGAAACATAAGTTTTTGTGAGTAGGTGAAAAGTGACGCTCGCTTCAGTCGCTCGCTTCGCTCTTTCACCACAAAAAGAAATTTAGGTCTTTAAAGGGGGTCTCCCCATAAAGGGGAGTAGCCTCTGAAAAAAAAATGCATCGTATGTAGGCAGTTTGGGTATCAAATGAAAGGTTTTAATGAGAACTTTTCGAAACAGGTCTTAAAGTGAACTGTTTTGCTTTGGCGATGCAAGAAAAGGGGTAATATACGTAAATTTTGTGTCCCCCTTTGCGGTTGGATAGCTTTGACATGCAAAATCTGAAAAAATTGAAGAGGTGAGACCTGAGGAGTACAAGGGCAAAAAATACCTCAGAAGTCGAAATTCAATCAACTTTGTTACTAATAGTATAATTTTTCATTCATGCCAATAAAATCAAAATGGGACCCGTTAATTCCCTCAAAGCTAGAATTTAAATTTCTTGATAGCAATTGCATGTGTTCCGAAAATTTCACAATAATTGAACAATAAACAGCTAAGTTACAGCCGCTTGAATATTTAACAATTACAACAACATTAACACGTGAAACTAGGGAGATAAACGTTTGCAATGGATCTAGATTTGGTTTTTAATATTGATGTGTTATCATGACTAACTAAGCGATGGGTCAAAACATATGAAACAAAATGGCGGCGACTATAAAAACATAATATTCAGGATTGAATTTTTCGAACTCAATTAAGGAATAAGTATATGTAATGATTTTCTCACTTCTCGTTTGTTCGAGATTTCTCGAAGGAAATCTAAGCAGATCTCTCATCGGTTCTAGACGCGAAGACTTGGAATGTGACAACGGACTATATCCATCAGGCCGACAAGTCCGGACACTCTTAGTCTACTCCGAAGGGCTAGTAAGCTAGTTTGGAGAGGAATTTCGGTTGCGGGTCTTATGCGAGCAGACTAAGTCCGAGTTACAAAACTCAGCCACTGGTTAAAATGCGTCAAATAACTTCCATCGACACTACTTTAGATCACGTTCCGGGGAAAGGAACAAAAACAACCGCTGAAGAAAAACAAAAAATATGAAAATACGCGCTCCCAAATATTACCGACGCGATGCCCGAAATAGCCTTCTCGAAAAAACTACTCGAAGAAAAACACGCAAATTCAAAATATCACACCACGTACAAACCGCAACTTGAAACCGACCATTCGCTGATTGGTGGAGCCCTAACCTTCCGGCGCCATACTCACCACTCGCTTGCATTATCTTGCATGAAGAGGACGGATTTACTGGAAAAAAAGAAGTGATTAGGAATCCAGGAATTCATTATTAATTATATATATTTTTCTGTTCAGCAATTCATCGTTACCTTTCTTTTTAGGGTTTTGTAAAATAATTTTACAAAACCCTACTAGTTTCGCGACCAGTCTGTCCGTCTGTCCGTCTATCCGTCCGTCCGTCCGTCCGTGTGTCACAGCAGTTTTTCTCGGAAACTACTTAAGCTAGAAACATCAAATTTTGTATGTAGGTGTAAAGTGGTGATCTCTTCAAAGTTCAACTACAAAAAAATTTTATAAGGTATTTAAGGGGGGGTCTCCCCATATAGGAGAGTGACCCCCCGAAAAAAAAATTTCATTGAAGGTAGCCGATATGGGTATCAAATGAAAGGTCTTGATAAGAACTTTCCAAAACTGTTCTTAGTTTGGCAAAATTTGCTTCGAGGGGCGCACAGGGAGGGGAAATACACGAAAAATTTGTGTCCCCCCCCCTCGCGATTGGACACCTGTGATCCGTAAAATCTGAAAAAAATCAGGGATGTAGGCCTTGGTGCGTACAACAACAACAAATACGTGAGAAGTCGCAATTCGCTCAACTTTGTTAGTAATAGTATGATTTATCGATTTTATGTTTTCTTGAATAAAATCTTAACGGTACCCTTAAATTCAATGAAATTCAGTACGTAGATGTCTATTTATAAGATTGATCTATCCTGAAAGTTTCATAAAGATTAAATCATATTTAGCGAAGTTATAGCGGTTAGAATTTTCCTGTATTACTATGGAACAATATGCGCTGCATGTATTACTATGGCAACATATGGCTATGGAACAACATGCGCTTTTTACCGACTCAGACACTACAGTTTTGCTAGGATTTGCATGAAAATTTCAGGAATGATAGGTGTCATGTATATCTTTGAGAATCGTTTCAGCTAGTAGTATCAGTAATCGTAAAACAAGATAGTGGCTGTTTTAAATGCGAAGATTGAATAATTTTGAGTTATTTTTTCCCAACTTCAACGTTTAAGGTGCATGCTTTGAACACTTGATTCAATTCAATGAATGACTGAAGATGAGTACCTACAATTAATGCTCATAAGTGAAATAAGTCAAGGAGGTGGGAGAGAGCTCCTAGCAAAAGGGTTTTGTAACCATTCTAGGATTCGAAAAAAATTGGCCATGAATAGATGATTTCAGCACAGGAGAGTAGCCCCTGAAAAAAAAATTCATCAAACGTAGCCGGTATGAGTATGAAATGAAAGTTTTCATGGGAGCTTTTCAAAACAGTTGTTAAAGTGTCAGTTTTTGCTTCAGTGGGGGCACAGGGGGGAAATACATGAAAAATGTGTTTCCTCCGTCGCGGATGGACATCTGAAATAATTATCAAGGGAGATATTTATGAGTATAACAAAACCAAAAACCTCAGCAGTCGAAATTCGTTCAACTTTGTTTAAAATAGTATGATCTTCGCATTTCATATTTTCTCCAATAAAATCGTCTTTGACATGTTTCTTGATTTGATTCGATCTGGTGACTGCATTTTGTAAATTGAATACAAAACCCTTCTGACATGAGCGTAGGTCTGTTTACCCAACTTGTTTATTTTTAAGGTATGCCCGAATGTGCCATATGATTCCATTTTTTTTTTATAGATTTAAGTATATTCTTGATTACACTATCTAAAGAGAGCCTCCTTGTTTCCTTGTAAAGTCCCGGCGCAGCCTAATCTATCTTCTGTATGGAAGAAATGCGTAACAAGTATCGTCGTCCTCTGCTATGCAAAATCTACAGTTGGGGCACCAGGACTGGTCAATTTTGGGCAAGTTAGTCTGAAAATAGCCGTTTCTACTCAACAGTTTGGTCAAGTGGAATCTTACCATTCGCTTGACTGAATTACAAATGAGGTGCACAATCTCTCTTCCCTTCATGTTGTTCACCCAGGACTGCTGCCAATCATTGAATGAGCGTTTTCTCTCCTTTTGTACCTTCTTTACAACGCAGGTAGATATTAGGATACTCTAGTAAGGAGGGCGATTGGTAACATCTATGATGACTAGCAATTAAGGGTCGGCAAACGTGAGATATGCGGACGCGAGCTGTACTGCCCCGTTTGTCCGTACCAATGCCAAGCATTTTGGGTACAGCTCCCTACTAAGAGGGTCGACCCACATTATGGCTCAATATACAATAGTAGCGTGACTCCATTTACACATCAGAAGTCACTTTCTACATGGACTAGGGCCCACTTTGTAAGTCCTAAATTCACACAAAGTGGACGCTTGAAGGTGCCTTCTGAGCTGTTGCCATGGCTCGCTTAGAGAAACTCGTCTTCAAGTCAATCGGCAAATGCAGGTACTTTACAGATGGTTTTCTCCTTCTTCTTCTTAGCACTACAGCCCCTTTTGGGCCTACGCTTCCTGCAAACAGTGCCTTCAACTGTCTCGGTCTGTTGACCGCGTCATCCAATTCTGAAATCCGAGCAGCAATAAACTGTCTTCGTCGACCGAGTCAGACCAGCGTTTCCTCAGTTTCTCCACTGGCCGCCGGCCTTCAGTTCTCCCAACGAATACCATCTTGGGTATCCGTTGTTCGTCCATACGATTCATGTAGCCAGCCCATTGCAGCTTCCGCAGTCTTACAATCCTTTGTCAAAAATTACATACAGCTCATGGTTGTATCGAATTCGCCATTGGTCTCTGTCTAGCTTCGCCCCGATTATTCGCTTCAGGACCCGTCGCTCAAAGGCGCTCAATATATTTGCGAATGCTTGGGTTAGGGTCCATGTCTCACACCCATAGCATAACACAGGTCTCATCACAGATTTGTATACTTGGAGCTTTGTTTTCCTGTGTGTGCAGCTGGTCTTCAAGATCGTCAATACTCTATAGAATACATCATCACAACAGAGCGTGGTTTTGGGCTGATAACTACGTTTCAGGCTTTTCATTACTTTGTATGCTTGTCTTGTGTTTTTGCTCGCTAAACTTACATTTACACTTCTCAATTGGCCATCATCGTATTTTCTTTTCTTAATCCTAATTATCTTATTTGCTACTCTTCCGAGATTTTCATAGTGTTCTCTCTTCGTCCTAGTTTTCCTACCTATGTACTCTTTGTACGCCCAATTCTTTTCATCTAACGGATTCTGGCACTCATCATCGAACTAATCATTCCTCTTGCGCCGGGCTTGATGTCCAATCGTCTGTTCTGCTAGTTTCAATCCGACCAAATTGGCTTTGGAATACGTCACAAGAAACCCATCTGTGGATGCAAGGGGTACATCACTATATAAGTTGAGCCAAGTGGTAGCCTATGCAAATAACATACTATGTATTCCTTGAGTGCCTTATTTTTTTTTTGTCTAACACATTTTGGCACTCATAATCGAACCAATCATTTCTTTTGCGCCTGGTTTGGTGACCAATTGTGTGTTATGCCACGGCTTATCATACTTTATATATATTTATGAATAAAGGCAAACTTTTCAAAAAATTTTGCAAGAAGTAAGAAGATTACGAAAATTTAAAGTTTGTTTAAATAACAGTTTTCAAGTAATTGTCAATCAGATTTTTACTCTTTTCTATTTTGAAGTTTGCGATTATTAGTTTACAAATATTGTTTTTTTTTATATTTGAATAAAATTGACTTACTACGGTCTTTCCTTTAACTGGACAAGCTTGGTTTTTGCTTTATTCCTTAGTTGTTTTCCACTTTTGAGTTCCTCAACTTTTCTGAAATTCGCACAATCGCTCAAAGAGATGGTGATCCCTGATGGCAGTTTTGTTGTTGTTCGTCCAAAAGACTAAAAAGTTCGATAACAAAGCGCAGCTCATTTATTTCCCAAGACATGGAAAAACTGCAAAACAGGCGAACTGTTAAAAGCAGATACGCTTTCGTAGGAGAATTTTCTACGCTTTGCAGTTGGAATTCTGATCGCTTCGGTTAAGCTGGCCGTGAAGCACAAATATGTTACATAAATAACTTGATAAAATCCTGGTTGGATAAACCATTCTGTATAACAGCCAGGTAAAACTTGACAGACTTCCTGTTCTACAAAACAAAGCATACCGCACCCATAAATTGGTCATTTGGTGGGCATGTATTGTAGATTGAGATTCCTTACAAGAACTTTTACTGGAGCTTTAGAAGCGGGAAGGCGAAAGTTATAATGTTTTACCTCATATGCGATTACTGAGGCATTGTAAGAGGATTTCCACATCTCGTTTCGCACCTCCTCACTGACCTAGATGAAGTACTTTTGGCGTATTTAATGAGGATCGCTCTGTTTGACAAAAGTTCTGCGGGGTTTCCATTCCGAAAAGCCTGCTTTTATACTACTTTATGAAAAGGTTTTGTCCGAATTTTTACATTATGTTTTATTTTTGGAAAATTAAAAAAAATGTTGGCTGAAGGTGGTTTTGATGTTTGTATTCAGCTTCTCTACGGGGCATCGCACAATTCGTAGATACAAAAATATATTGAGTTTGCATAAGAAGAATTAATGGATTGATTCTTCCACCTTAAAGTACAGTCAGCGTCATCCATGTGTGTCTATAGTGGAATCACATGAGAGACAAGAAAATTATAGTACACCGTTGGAGCCTCTTCAACAAAGATTTTTCTTCTTTAATAATTCAACAAAAAATAAAAACATATTAATGCAACTCAAAAAATAAGCTACGGTCAAAAACTTTACAAAAAGTAATTTCTTCTTCTTTGTAGCACTACAGCCCCTCTTGGGCCTTCGCTTAGAGATAGTTAGAGTATCTAATTTTTCACGACCGTATTGATTTTTTCGGAAGTTGGTTTGGTCAGTACCATGCTCTCGTGTGCTTGCTCAGCTATGATATGATTTGATTAAATCAGTACATATCACCACTGAGTGAACACTCGTAGTCCGTCCGAAAAATCCCCTGAACTAAATCACGTTGCTCCCAACGAGATTTGAACCTGGGGCCTTCGGCTTCTGCGTTCATGCTCTAATCACTAGGCCACAGACTACCTATTTACGCTATTCAAAAAATGATCCGTACCCATGTGTTGTAGTCAAAGCTTAGCGTGGAGCACATCAACGTATAGATTTACTTTAAATTCATGTAAAAAGGGTCGAGTGATCGTTTCTATATAAGGGGTTTTCCATTAAGGACATAACGATTTTATCTATTAATTAAACACAGAAAAATTTGAAGTATTCAGTTCAAATTTATTGTTGGTGTTGTGCAAGCATTACGTTTCGGTTATATGACCACAACGAGTCCATTTACCGCAGTCAATTCCTTCGAGCCAATTTCCTACCACACTGGCGCACATTTCGACGGGAACGTTGGCAATTTCGCATTGGATGTTGTTTTTGAGCTCATCCAAAGTTGCTTGCATGTTGGTATAGATCAGCGACTTGAAACAGTCCGATAAAAAGAAATCCAATGGCGTTAGATTACATGAATGAGACGGCCATACGACCGGACCATTTTTCGAAATAAGACGTTCACTAAATTTGCCTTTCAATGAATCGATTGCAAGGCGTGCTGTGTGGCTAATGGCACCGTTTTGTTGAAACCACACATCATTGATGTCAAGTTTATCCCATTTTGGCCTCAAACAACCTTCCAACATAATACGACAGTGCTCTTCATTAACGGTACCATGACTCCGTTTTAATCCACCAAAAAATACGGCTCAATCACACCTCCAGCATGAAAACTGCATCAAACAGTAATTTTTTGCAGATGCAACAGTGTCTCAAAAAGCACATGTGGGTTCGTTGCTGACCGATGAGGCATATTTTGCTTATTAAAAATGCTATTGAGCCAGAAATGAGTTTCATCACTTAAGAAGATTTTTCGATGAAATTCTTCAATTTCTTCAAGCTTTGCCAGAGCCCAATTGGAGAATTTTCCGCGTTTTGAATACTCAAGTGACTTTAATTCTTATGTCAATTTGATCTTGTAACCATGTAGGCCAAAATCTTTTCGCAAACAACCTTTGAGCGATGCCCAATTCTTGAGAACGATATAGAATCGACCGATTTGGCTCATTTTGAATCGATGAACTTACGGCTGCGATATTTCCTTCACTTCGAGCAGTACGACATCTTTTTGGCACCGAAATATCTAATTGTGAAAATTTGCACTCAAACTTATCCACTATCACACCCGCAGCCTGTCGGATGGGGCGATTAGTACGGCCAAAAATTCGAGTAAGTGCTCTTAAAGTTGCGACTACCGACTCAAAATTTCGGTAGTAATTTTTTAATAATTTCCAAGCGTTACTGGTTCGTGAACTTTACCATGATAAAAGTGTTGACTTTAACTAACGTTTTGACATTAACAGTTAAATAAAAAAGCTTAAGGATGTTGTTCATAACATATAAAGATACAAAATTGTTATGTCCCTGATAGTAAACTCTATACTTGCTCGATGACGAATCATCCATGTGCTCGTAAGTTAGACTTTGTTAGAGGCTACCGCTAAGCCTACTCACCTACTCCAACCAAATATATTTAAAATAATTTTATAATTGGAAATAATGTAGTTTCAACCATGAAATCTCATCAAACAAGGTTGAAATATTTTACAATTATCCGTAAATGACTTTTACATTCAATAGAATTCAAATATTGATGGTATTTGATAGTCGTTCACATGAAAAATTCGTTGACCCAGCAGACGTGCCCGAGTCCCAATTTATTTCAACGTATCCCTGAGTTGGCATTGCTAAGGGTGAATATGAATATAAAATAAAAAAAAAATATGTCAAATATCCAATTCTACATGTCACACAAAAATCCTTTGTCAAGAAATAGCAAAGCTCCAAGGGTCATTTTTGGGATGAAGAAATCAAAGTGGTTTTTCACGTTGACCATGTACGCACATGAGGAATGACAGAAAAGAAGTTTTGCTGGTGGTTGTATAATAGAGAATGGTTTCGATAATGGAAATTAAGTAGATAAGGCTCCGTGGCTGTCGGACCAATTTCCTTTTGATATTGTAGACAGAACTGGAAAAACTGACAGAACAAGCGGAATTCCATAAAAAGGGACTAGAGTGGAGGATACACGACAAAGAGACAATAAAAATTCCAGAGGTTGTCCCATGGGTTGAAAAATGACAAGAAAGGGAAATCAATTTCAACTGTGTGGAATGGATGTTAGATGTTGAAACGTCATGTCCTCAAACTCTACTTTCCATTTTCCCTTTTGCTGGTCCTATATTTTATTTTTTTGCTCGATAAACAGAAATGATGCTTTTGGGTCGTAAAATAATATCGTCAATCAAATGGACTTGTCCTAGAATCATTTGCGACAACGAATATCGTTGCACAAGTAATACAGAAATTAAGTGAAAAGGATGACGAAACAGAGTTGTGAACATTATGGTCGCACGAGACTTGAGTAGAAAAGGTTCATTTTGTCTTGGAAAGGATATTGATTGTCTGATGAACTGGCATTTGATGAAGTGTTTTAGTTGTTGATGTAATGAAATATCCTCTGGGGTGACAAACAACAACATTATTGAAATGATTGGTGGTGCCATCTGTTTGTGATAATGAGATTTATGAGTTGTTTTTTAGACTTTTTTGGTCGATTGTTCTTATTTGATGTGTTTTACTAGTGGTTTTCTTAAAAGTACAAATGCTAGCAAAGCTTTTCATTTTCAGCAACTAGTATTGATATTACTATGCAAGGTATCTGCAAGCTGAAAAACAAGACTCTAAACTCGGGAGAATATCTCTTAACTTTCTTCGACAGCAGGAGCTTATATAATACTACTTTATAACTTTGTAAGTTGAATCCGGGCAAAAAAGTGGTTAGAGTACTTGCTGCGTAAACTGCAGGTTCTCGGTTCAGATCCCGTCGGTGACAACGAGATTCATTTTAAGTGATTCTTTGGACGGACAATAAGCTCGCTCAGTTATGATACGTACTGGTTTCAAATCAAAACGTATTGCAGCTGGTTGGACGGACTTATAAATTGTGGTACTGACCATATCACATTCTTGAGTGCCAATACATGTAATTAAGGTGAGATACAACCCACAAATTTTTCGTACATTTTGTCTCTCTCCTGTGATACACGGATAGATAGTCCAGACGAATAAACTTGTATCCTGTCCTGTTGTGATCTTTGTAAACATTATTTTACAAACTCTTAATAAAGATTTCGTAAGTAACGATTGTATATGAATATTGTTATTGTGGTAGCACTACAGCCCCTTTCGGGCCTTTACTTAGAGATAGTAAGAGTATCTCATTATCATGATTGAATGTGTCGGCACTCCGCAAGGTGATATGGCCAGTATCGTGCTATGGCTTTTTGTCCGTCCACGCGGCCACGAACAGTTTTGATTTTTAATCCAGCACGTGTCATGGCTGAATGGATTTGTAGTCCGCCCGAGAGTTGAACCAGGGACCTTGGACTTACAGGATGAGTGCTCAAACCCCTACACATTATATGTGAATAAAGGGAGAGAAATTGTCATAAAATGGGAGAACACCCCGTATACATCCCATGAATTAATGGATGGATTACCCTTTGGAGTATTTCACATTTCTTTGTAGTGTTTTTTATCATTGAAAATGTGATCGATAGATGATTGACCGCTTTGACTTGTGGGCTGTGTAGTTCATCTTCAAGCTGGAGTGATGCTATAACGTAGTCCTCATCAGCTCTCACTTGGGATGTGATTAGTCGTTGAAGGATAACAGCTATTCAAAATTGTGCGTTGGTACGTATTCAACACTAAAATTATATAGTCATAAGGTACATGCCCACCTTTGAAGCCTATTTGCAATGTACACGGGGATTCCTATTTTTGAGTCAAAACCCGATCGCAAAGGTTTAAGGTCCATTTGCAATATTAATTTGCGGCCATATATCATTCGATGTAATTTCGTAACTGCAAAAATTAATTTTAAAGCTTCCTCGATCTATCCATATACTAACTCGGCTTTTGAAAGTGATCGGCATGCATGACTTATTGCTTTTACTGAACCATTTTTATATCGATCATATATACAAGTACCAATACCTGTTTGATAAGCATCCACAGCTACCACTATCTACTCATTTGGATCATAATGAGTGGTTACAAGGTCGGATTTTAGAAGTTGTTTGATTTTTTTGATTTTTGGCAATCATCTATCCAGTTCCATTTGGCGTCCTTTTCAAGTAGATCGTCTAACGGGCACCTAAGCTTATGTATACCTTATATGAACTTCCCATTATAGTTGACTGCTCCCCGGTATGACTATAATGTTTGAATATTAAAGGGTGGAGGCATGGCCGTGATTGCTTCTACTTTAGCTGGATCTAGGCGCGTCCAATATTGGTCGATTATTCGTCCCAGACACTTAATTGACTTCTTGAAAAAGTTGATTTGCTGATTTTAATGGTGAATCCGAAGTCTTGTATACGCTCAAGTGTTTAGTATAATCGATTCTAATGTTCTGCTTCTGTTCTGCCTCAGATGAGTAAATCATCCATGTACGCTGCCTACTACTCGTTCCATGGAATGCATCTGGTGCTGCTTTGACACCCGGTCGTAATCGATTAAACTTGTATAAGCTACTTGAACAAATGTATAGGATAAGTCTATTTGACTGAAAATTTTGCCGTTGGCCAACTTAGAAAAAAAATTCTTCAGGTAGTGGTAACGGGAATCGATGGGACTCTAGAGCGTCATTAAGACCTATTGCGTAGTTTACACATATTCGTAACTGCTCACTGCTTTTCCTTACACAGGCAATCGGTGCGGCCCAGCTTGAAAAATCCACAGGTGAAATGATACAGAGATTTACGAGACGGTCCAATTCGTCATAAATTTGGTTGAGTACTGCATACGCTACTGGTTTTTTATGATATTTGATGTGCAAGGTGACTTGCGTTTTTGTGCACAGTCCAAGACTATCTTCAAAGACTTTTGGAAAGGTTAAAACTAATATTGTCAGCTGTTGCTCTGTACTGATGCTGTTGATGGAACTGCGTGGCAGGTGACAAATGTGAAATTTGTCGATGCAATCTATGCCAAATAAATTCAAATTTTTGTGATTTTCTACAAAACATTTCCTTGACAAGACAGTGCCATTGAATTCCATCTCGCATTGAAATTCTGCACTTATTGCTGATTGTTTAGTGTGAGTTAATGAAGGTTTGCTGATCTGCGGCTAAATTGATTTGAATATTATATATCCGAGGCTGATCTACACGTTGATGAACTTCCCCTTCGATACTGTCTCACCATTTACTAAAAAAATGCATTTTGAGTGCAGCAAATGTCTGCTATCATGATAGATACGTCCCTGTTTTCTGTGTGGGATACTACTGCAACCACTGTACCTTTTTTTGTGCCCCTATTTTTTGCACGCCCTACATCGATGCTATTTGTATGTGCAGACGACTACGAAGTGCACGCAACCGCATTGCCAGCGTGGCTTTCGGGGCGCTAATTGGTGTTTATAAATGTGGTGTTTCAGATTCAACTTGCTGGGGTGTTGATTGCGACCGTTGAAGTGTTTTTTGTGGTTTGCTTCTGTATTATTGAGCTCTTTATGAAGATATTCCATTGTTTTCATACCAGCAAAACCTTTTCGGGTATCCGTTGTTCGTGCAAACGATTCATGTGGCGACTCCATTGCAGCCTCCGCAGTCTTACAATCGTTGAGACCTCTGGTTCGCCGAAAATGTCATACAGCACATGGTTGTATCGAATTCGCCATTGGTCCTCGTCTAGCTTTGCTCCGATTTTTCGCCTCAGGGCCCGTCACTCAAAAGCATTAAATATATTTGCCGATGGTTAGGGTCCATCTCTCACACCCATAGCAAAACACTGGTCTTATCACAAATTTGTATACTTGGAGCTTTGTTTTCCTATGCATGCAGCTGTTCTTCAAAACTGTCAAAACTGATTAACATATTTTATTTGCGAGCTGTATTTTTCGGCATTTTTCGTCTCTTTCATTGCCCTTTAAGTTATTTTGGCGCCAAAATACACAAATTTGCTAACATTTTCGATACTACATTCGCAAAGTGTCATATTTTGTTTATTTGAGGTATTTTCTTTCGACTGCATCATAAAGTTTGTTTTATTTTTATGGATTTGTAATCTTACTAGTTTCGTTTTGCTGTCGAGTTTCAGAAAGAGTTCTTTGACAGTTGTTAATGAACGTGACAAAATGTTTATGTTGTCCCCACAAGCTACGACTTGGCTTGACTTGTACAGTAATGTACCTCGCGTATCGACAGGTAGCTTCCATATGACGAACTCCAGGGCCAAATTGAATAGCAATGGGGCAGCCCATCTCCCTGCTTTACTCCGATATTTGTGTCAAAGGCATCGGTGAGTTGGTTATTGATGCGGAATCGGGAGGTCGTCGATGTCATTGTCATTTTGGTAAGACGGACTAACTTGGCTGGGATGCCAAAGCAAAGCATTATTTAGTACGGTACGTTATGATCAATACTGTCGTATGTTTGCTTAAAGTCGACCAAAATTTGGTGCACGTTTATGTTGAACTCTCAGCATTTTTTAAGTACCTGCTTGACTGTGAACAGTCTGTCGTCGATCTACCTGCTCTAAACCCAGCTTGATACTCCCCAATAATACTGTTGGCGTATGATCCGATTTTATTTTAGAAGATCTTTGAAAATATTTCGTACGCCGTACAAAGTAGTGATATACCTCTATAATTTTCGCACTATGGCTTGCCACTTTTTTTGTGGATAGGGAATATAATTGATTGGCTCCACTCTTTCGGTATACGTTCTTTTTGCCAAATGTGCTGGATGACTTTGTGTATGGCTTTTTGAACACTACTGCCAGCATATTTGATGAGCTCTACTGGAATCTCATCGATTCCCGGCGCTTTATAATTCTTTTGGGCTTTGATGATGGAACAAACTTCATCCAGAGTTGTTGGAGTCAATGCAAGCTTTCCACCGACATCTATAGGCTCCGACGTTCTGGAGGTATGCGGAGGATTAAGGAGATTTTTAAAATATGATGCCCATCTTTCCTTAATTTTGGTTTCATTTGCGATTTTATTGCCACTGTCATCACGACAGATTGTGGTTTTGGGCTGATAACCACGTTTCAGGCTTTTGACTACTTTGTATGCTTGTCTTGTGATATTGCTTGCTAAGCTTATATCTATACTTCTCAATTGATCGTCATAGCATTCTCTTTTCTTGATTTTAATTGTCTTATTCGCTACTCTTCTAAGATTTTTAAAGTGTTCTCTCTTCGTCCCAGTTATCCTTCTTGCGTATTCTTTGTACGCCTTATTCTTTTTATCTGACGCATTTTGGCACTCATCATCGAACCAATCATTCTTCTTGCACCGGACTTGATGTCCAATCATCTGTTCTGCCATGGTTCTAATAGCCGCTTTCACTTCCATCTAGAGCTCGTTGCTCGTCTTTAACGATACATCTGATAAGATGGGAGCCAGCTGGATGTCTTTTTGTTCCTTCATCTAAATTTTTGCCGTCCATCTTGACCAAGTCTTCAAATCTTTGGTACCATGTGTGAAAGTATTTTCCGTCTTCTGGGCCGAAGTCAAATTCAACAATCTGATTCGCGAGGATATATATCTGCTGCACATCGTCATTGTGCTTATTAGCAACGCGTCTCTCCGGACTTATGTTGCTTGCCAATGATCTTAGTAGGACGTCATAAGATTTAAACATTGCCGTGATGGAGCCCAACATTTTTTCGTGCTTTCGTCCTTTTTTTTTTGCTATAATTTTCAAATTACTTGATTTTCCTGTCATTCTCGTCACCAAATATATAGTGACTGCAAAGCTTAACACAATTTTTATTTACCAACTGAACTAATGTATATGATTGATAAATGACTCATTATAATGATAAAGAGCTCATGGAATCATTGTGCCTCGCTGGCCACACAGTTTGCAAGGGAGAGAGAGAGAGAGAGAGAGAGAGAGAGAGAGAGAGAGAGAGAGAGAGAGAGAGAGAATTAAAAATTGGCTTCCTGTTCTCAGCTCTCAAAGTGTAACCAACAAGAAGTTGGTAACAGTTGTTCAGGGCTGCAACAGTGTAGTTGATCAAACATTCTGTTGCCACGATGACGATGTACATTCCACTTGAATGAAATGTTGCTTGATCGCTAGACAAAACATTTGATAAGCTGTAAGTAACGTTTCATGATAAATATGAAAATCTCAGAGTTAGCACAATGATGAACGATGTATAGAACTTGCGATACCCACGGAGCCAGTGAAAAGTATGTTTAAAAAACATAGCATAAAAGGGCGGTCCGATAAGTACTTAGCATACAAAAAAAACAAAAATTTAGGAAAAGTGGCAATTTATTTCTCAACATAATCTTCTCTTGGCTCGATACACTTGACCCAATGATGCTCTAACTTTTTTAACCCGCCTTAAAAAATATTTTTTCTCGAGGTCTCCAAGGAAGGCTTCCATGGCGGTGATGACTACCTCATTAGACTAAAATTTCTGCCCGCTGAGTGACTTTTTCAAGTTTGGAATCATAAAGAAGTTACATGGGGTCAAATATGGAGAATACGGTGTATAAGGTGGCAGTTCGTAGCCCAATTTGACCGTGGCAATGGCGGAGGTGACAACCGGTCCATTGCTATGGAAAAGCACTTGGGGCCTTTTTTTATAATTCGGTGTCTAGCCGGCTCAATAGTTCGGCATAGTAGAGCTTTGTGCCATTTGCCCTTCTCCAGGTAGCTGATATGGATCACCTTGCGAATCCCAGAAAATGGTGGTCATCACCTTTCCGACTTATAGGACAGTCTTCTCCTTCGTCGGAGCACGTTTGCTGGGCCACTGTTTCGACTACTTGTTGACCCCTGGTGTGTACCAGTGGAGGCATGTTTCATTGACGGTCACGAAACGACGCAGAAACTCCTCCGGGCTGCGCTTGAACAGCGTCAAAAACTGCTCTGAAGTGGTCTGGCGGTTACACTTGTTTTCCAGAGTGAGCAAACGTGGCATCGATTGCGACGATAACATTCTTAGGCTCAAAATTTCATTCAGAATAAGACACAAATGACCTTTTGAGATGCTTACTGTCTCAATTATCTTGTGCACTTTGAATCAGCGGGTTGCCAATACAAAATCTTGGATTTTTGTCACGTTATCTTCGGTGGTAGTCGTTTTTGGTGCATCTGGGTGTGGCTCATCAAAAACCGACATGCGACTATTTTGAAACTCGTTAAACCAATATTTTACAGTTGCCACCGAAGGAGCAGAGTCACCGTACACAACTTCCAAAAACAAAAAACGAATCACCGATCGATAAAGCTCTTTCTCAATTTTTCTAAAATCCGCAGACATCCCCGCTTCCACACGTGATAAAAAAAAAAGATGAATGTGATTCGATTGAAATTTTGACAGTAGTTGTCTGCAAGAATGTACTCCATGATAGTGAATCTCTCTTGCGATAGCAGTGCCATCGGGCGATGTGGCCAAATACTTATAAGACCGCTCTCGTAAATTTGTTGTGCATAAGTTTGTTTGTGGTCAATGGTCAACAGGAGTTTTACTGAGCCAGACGAAATGCCGGCAGGCTATAAGGCAATTAGCTTTTTGAACAATTTTTTTAAGTTTGATGTACTGTTACTGAAACTTTTGGCCTTTTAAATTACAGTAGAAATTAATTTACAATACATCATTTTTTCTTTAGAAAAATGGTGAGTTTTTCTAACTGATTTATAAAGCGTTTTCATTTTCAAAAGTTAATGATCCATAGAATTTCATTCTGATTAGTATAGATTGCATTCCTAATAAACCTTTTTTTTTCATTTTACAGCTAACACAGGCCTTTATGCACACTATGTTTTCAACACATTGGATCAAGATCATAGTGGTATCGTTAGTTTCGAGGTAAGTTGTTAATTTATTTTAAAATGTTTTAAAATAAGATGGAAAAAAAAATTAAAATTATTCCAATACTATCATTACTTATTTACAAACAAAAAACGATAATACAAGCTAAGACTTGCCAAAAAACTAATCAGACTGGGTCAGATTTATGTTTAATTAAATTTGGTGATATTCTTAAGAAAAGTTTGGCTACCCTCTTTAGCCCATTAAAGCCTTTAATTCCCTAGTGAAATTTTTTGAGTGAAATTTTGTATTTTGGTTATGTATAGCCCATAAAAAAATATAAAATCAATTCAGGATAATGGAGCCTGATTGTAAATACACACATATTAAAAATGTTTTTACCAGATCAAAATGTATCACATTGCAGTACTTTTGGTATTTTTATTTTTGTCATCAAATACTTCAAAGCATTCATCAGGATGAAGTGGGACTTCTGTTTTTGCATAAATATGTAGTGCGCCTGCGACAAATCCGGTAACGCCGATACCTTGATGGAACTTTTTCTACTATGTGTTCAGTTCGGTCCTTTCAGATGACATCAAGGACAGGTTTAAATTTTAAGGATGATCGAACACCGAAGGATAATGAAGAAGTTCCATAAGACTTCAGAATGGATATAGTAGCCTGTCGCCAAAGTTCTAATAATTATATGGCATGACCTTGGCGACGATATAAACGTCAGCCTTGCGTAGAGCATATATCTCTGTCCATGCAAAAAAGGGGCCACCACCATTTTTTCGAGCGAATTCTGCAACAGTAGGATGCTAAAAATTGATCAGCAATGTCTATTCCGCCCACATTGTTGTTATAACGAGTGATTGGACCGGATATTTCCGTCAGAATAAAATTTTTTCCAATTCACATACAACGGTTAGATTTTCTTCACTGGATGAACGTTACCACAGCTAATGATAACAGTTACGACATTGATACCCTTCCAACGAGCAGCGAATATTTTACCGGTAGATGATGATGCCGTTTCACCTCTAGATTGCTTTTTCCATATCTTTTTTCTGGTAGCTTCATTTATCATTTATTTATTTATTTAAATCTATTTAACAGACAGAAATCCAATTACAAAATGGACTTAGACATTTAAATATAGTTAAATATAGTTAAGAGTAAGGCAGATTAATAAAACAAAATCAAGCAGAAAAAAGCTGATTAAAACATGTAAGTTATGAAGTTAGAGTCCAGATGAAAGTTTGATAAACGTCTTTAGTTTATTTTTTTTAAAACAAAGTAGGACGTGGATAGAGAACCAAGCTTGAGGCTATTATGCTTTCTGATGATTTGAGGCATAATTGACTGAAAATATAAATCTGTCCGGGCAAACGGGACCTCGAGAATGTTATTAGACCGACTAGGATGCGCATACAGTCTGCAGTGCAAGTCTTCGCTTAGAGTGGAAGCAGTTTGTTGGTGGTACAACTTATAAAGGAAACATTAATCTAAGAAGGTTCTACGGGACAATAGAGAAGGCAGACGAAGTATGGATAGACGACGCTCATAAGCTAAGTTGAATTTAAAGAATACAATACGGGTAAATTCACGCTGAACAGCTTCTAGTGAGTTCACAAGATATAAATGTCTCGGATACCACACAACTGATTAGTACTCAAAAAGCGGGCGGACAAGACATGTGAATAAGCGAACAGCGGTAGGAATATTTGCAAACTTGTGCAAGTGCCGCATAATAAAACCCGAAACTTTAGATGCTTTGGTAATTATGCTAAAAATATGGGCATCGAATTTAAGCTTGTGGTTAAATATTACACCAAGATCTTTACATGAGTCTGCAGAGGAGAGAACAACATCACATATGGTGTAATTAAAAGTTAAAGGAACAATTTTCAAAGTAAATGTAATTTTAAAACATCTGGAAACATTGATGCAAAGGGAGTTTACATTACACCAGTTATAGAGGTTGAAAAGATCAATTTGGAGTTGCTGACAATCTTCAAGGGATCTAATTATCCGGAATACCTTGAAATCATCAGCATACAGGAGACAAGAAAAGGAAATTAAATAGGGAGATCATTGATAAGCAGCACGAAAGGAAGAGGTCCAAGGATTGACCCTTGAGGGACGCCAGATGTAAGATTGAATGGAGAGGAGATTGTGCCATAGAGATTAACTCGACATGAACGGGAGGATAGATACGATGAAATCCAAGAATGAAGGGAACCGGATATGGCGAGCAAAGCTAACATGGTTCACGGAGTCAAAACCTTTGGAGAAGTCCGTGAATAATGCACCAAGTTGAAGCTGTTTATCTAAAGCTCTTGCAATATAATCTTTGAACTCAGCAAAGTTCGATGAAATTGAACGACCCTTCAAGAATCCATGTTGCTGTGGTGTGACAAATGAACTCAATAACTCAACAAGCCTGTTGTGTACAAGTCGTTCCAGCAGCTTAGAGAAACAGGAGAGGAGTGATATGGGACGATAGTTTGAGGCAGATGATGGGTCCCCGTTTTTAAAGATAGGAACAACATTTGCATCTTTACAGTAGTTTGGGCAGGCGCCAGTACCAAGACTGAGATTGAATATAGGGGATAGAGGAAAACACAAAGAGGAACAAAGTGACTTTACAAATATATTAGGCAATCCATCGGGACCAGGACTAACATTTGGATCGAGCAAGTTAATAAGAGATTCAACTCTAGAAGGATCAGTGGAATAGGATATACTTGATGCTGGATGATTTTGAATTGAATTTATGGGGGAGTGTAGTATATCAGAAGAGGAAAACGTAGAAGAAAAATATTCGGCAAATAGGTTAGAAATATAATAAGGGGAGGAGGCTTCAGTGTTATTCCATTTGACAGTATGCGGAATGGAAGAGGAAGATTTAAAGATTCGGATGTATGACCAAAAGGGCTTAGCCTTATCTGTCAGGAGGGAACTCTCTAAACTGCTAAAGAAGTTTTTCATGGCTGTTTTGAGCTCTTTTTTAAGCCAAAGAGTGCAGTCTACAAAAATTCTGTTTAGCATCATCATTTCCTGTCAATTTATAGTGCCTATGCCCCTTATCTTTGGCTTTTAAGGCAGAAAGAACACTTCGAGTAAGCCAAGGCTTCATTTTTGCTTTGCGAGGAGCTTGGAGTGGAGTATGAAGAGCAATCAGATTATTAAGGTAGCCGTAAAATTGGTTCAAAGCACTATCACAGTCAAGACAAGCGAAGAAGGTGCACCAGTTGACCGAGTCTCATAATTTGCTTAAAAAAAGTTGTAACCATAAACTGAGGCAATTCTCTGGGATTTCAGGGTATCAACAGTTAGTGCTAGAGACAAAGATGGAAGATGGAGATCAGATTGAACATAAGGATGTAAAATAGGAGCTATTGATAGACACCTAGTTTGAACATTTGACATGATAAGGTCCAGAAGACGACCACTAGAGTTACGGATATGATTAAACTGTGAAGAAAAACAAAGGGAAAGAAAGGAAGAAAGTAACAAAGAAGGATTATTTGTTGAGGAAATGCCAGGTGTTGCCAAGGGGTCTCGTTCCACTGCCGGTAGATTGAAGTCCCCACAAATTATAATTTTAGAAGAAGAAGGAGATAGGCAGAGAGTTCATCGAAGAAAGCTTCGTACACAGCTAAGAGAGAATTTCAGGGAGTTTCACAGATGAAATTAATAATGTGGAGCTATGAAATTAATAATGTGGAGCTATGAGGAAGAGGAAATTTAAAAAATACACACTCAATAGCACGAGCAAATTTGAAGTCAGCGCAAAGTAAACTATTAAGGGTTTTGCAGGACGCAGGGGGAATGCCGGTCGACAAGAGCACTCTTGGAGGCTAGCATTTTTTGGGGAATTCCGCCCCCACATACCCGAGGAAATTCCCGCAGGGAGAATGCCGGTCAACAAGAGCACTTTTGGTGTTAGCATTCTTTGGGGAGCGCCGCCCCCACGACCCGAGGATATGGCGGGTGCCGTGAGGTTCCCTCCTGGGATGACAGGTAACGACTCTGATTGGATCTGGACTACGCTTTGGACAACGAACTGGAAATGACACTTTGGGCTGGTGGATGTGATGGTTTGGACCTATTTGCTTTGCACAGTAGCGCCGAGGTGAAATTCGTGTGTGAACTGCTCCAATCCAACTATCATACCGTCTCCGTCCCGGTAAAACCTTGGCAGGCCTCGAAGTACGTTCAAAGTTCGCACCATTGGGTTGGTGGTGTATGTTCGGTTGAGACGGGCTCCTGAGTAGCGCTGGTCTGGCTCTGAGCACTTGTCCCCATAAGGGCTTGTGCCAACCCTCGCATGGCCTCCCTGCTCTGCAAAGATAACCATGGGACCAAAAAGGCGACTACACACACGAATGGAGATAGCGGCTCCGAGGGGGGACCCAACAAAACTGGAGCAAACAAAATCAAAAGAGCACAAATACCCAGAAAAAGAAACGAAGAATAATAACGACGACGCAACCAGCGGTTGCAGCGACGATGTCAACAGTACATCGCGAACGGTACTAGCAACGACAAAAACGAAAACCAACACAACGACAGTGAAGACGGACGAAAACGGAGAATACAGACTGAGATTCCTTCGGTGTTCGGGCGCAGCAAAAAGATGATGTGAACGCCCGAGCGTCCTATTAAAGAGAAGCGGGAAACTCTGCAGGACACTTCAGGTGTTCGAGCGGTGGGAGATAACATAAAGAGCACTGAAAATCCAATTATCACTGCTGCGATCTTTACCGAAGTGACCGATGCAAGGGTCGCAAATCCCGACATTGCAACGAAAAATCCAGAAGCCAATGAGAAAATTACGGCACTAAAAGCAAAGAGTGACCAGACACCGCGAGAATGCACCGCCAAAGTTGAAAATGTGGCGGAAGTACTGCACTCGAAAGACGCGATAACCTCTCCCAAGGATGGTTGCAAGGTATAATTGCGGCCCAGAGACACGAAGAAGAAAGACTACTCCGAAAAGCGGGAGATGTTCTGAAAAGAATACAAGCTGCATGCGACTCCCCAAAAATCAGCAAAGCAGCAAAAGAAGGGCTCCTTGAACTAAAGGAGCTCCTAGATCGCATAGGGCACTATCGAAGAAGCTGGTTAAGGGCCGAAGACGAAGAGAAGGCTAAAGAAGCGCTTGGAGTGAAATCTAAAGGCGACACGCAGATAGCTTCACCATTAAACGTCAATAAAAGAATGGCGTCTAGCCCAATCAAAGGAGATCGGGATAAAAGAAGGAAGGAAGAGGCACTTGAAGGGTGTAGAGCACTTGATCAGGGGTTCCAGACAGAGCTTACAAAAGAAGCGAAGAAAGCTGCAAAGAAACTCCTTCAAAAAAGCAAGAAAGTAAAGTTCGTACGGACGCCAAATTACAAAAAAGACCTGATGCAAAGCAGGAGAGGCAGAAGCCCCGACGAAGACCCCGGCAGCAGGCACTGCTTGTAAAGCCCCAAGATGGCCGATCCTACGCGGAAGTACTGCGGGACATCAGGGGAAACGTAAGGCCCGAAGACACCAATACTACTATTAAAGTAGTACGACCAACGCGGTCGGGCCACATACTGGTCGAATCCGGAGCAGAGGCCGGCAATAAAGATGCATTCTGTGACGCAGTAAAGGAAGTCCTCGGCAAAAGTGCAACTATAGCCCCGCTCGAGCCGATGGCAACGATCGAAAAACGAGACATAGACTGCGTGACGGATCTGGCCGTGGTAGAAGAGGCCATCAAAAGCGAGTTCCCTAGCGTGGGAAGGATCAAAGCGAGATTGACACCAGAAAACAACAGGGAACAACGCATGGCCATAGTTGACTTGACTGAAAAGGACGCCGAACAATTCCTGAACAAGGGCAAAGTACGAATTGGGTGGGTTGTCTGTAGGATACGGCGAAGAGCAACGCCTCTTCAATGTTTCAAATGCCTTGGTTATGGTCACACCACACAAGTATGCAAAGGACCCGATAGGAGTTCCCTATGTTACTAATGCGGTGAAACAGGACATAAAAGAAAAGAGTGCACGAAGGAGGCACACTGTATTCTTTGCAAGGATTCTATCCAAAACTTGATTTTGGACACGTCTTGGGATCAGGAAAATGCCGGGTGTTCCAGGAAGCCCTAGCCAAGGCAAAATCAGAGCTTCGATGACCCGCATCCTGCAACTAAACCTTTACCGTAGTTCAACTGCTCAAAATTTGCTTGAGCAGTTTGCGAGGGACATGAAAGCCGACTTCTTACTGCTGAGTGAGCAACACCATAATAAAAGTCCTGCATTATGGTACTCTGATGAAACTGGCACTGCCGCTATCTGGGTTTGGAACAGTGACTTTCAAGCGGAGAGTTGTGGACGGGGGGATGGTTTCGTGTGGATTCGGTGCTCAGGGATCACCTTCTTTAGTGTGTACCTAACGCCTGACAAGTCGATATCATCTTTCCAAGCCAAGCTTAATGCTTTGGAGGGCGCTGTCTTGAACGCTTAGGGTAAAGTGCTCGTTGGGGGCGACTTCAATGCTAATGCAATCGAATGGGGCATGCCTCAGAAGGATCCGCGGGGAAAATGAATCCTGGAAATGGCAGCCAGGACGGCCCTCGTCGTACTAAACTCCGGAAATACGCCGACTTTCCGCCGTATTGGCTATGAGGGAACCATACCGGACGTGACATTCGCCTCGGAGTCCTTAGTACGGAGGATACACAACTGGAAAGTATTAGAAGACTACTCAGCCAGTGATCATCAGTGCATTCTGCTTGATATAAGTGATGCTGTCTCCCGACTTCCGTGCTCTCGGCCTCCTACAACTGGATGGAACATTGGAAGAATGGACGTCGAGAGGTTCGTCAAGGTTCTCACAGCAGGTGAGCCGCTGCAGGGAGCTTTGGAGGGGACAGAAGAACTGGCAGCTCAAGACGTGGTGAACTCTACTATGAGCATAATTACGACTGCTTGCTGCGCTTCTATGCCCCGTCGAAGACCCCGGCACGGCAAGCCCCCAGTGTACTGGTGGTCTACTGAAATCGCTGAAAAGCGGAGGGAGTGTCACAAGCTTCGGCGTGAGGCTCAACGGGCGCGGAACCGTGACGAGGCATGCAAGCAGGTGGCAGCATATAAGTCGGCCAGGAAATGCCTTCGCAAACTGATCAACAGTAGCAAGGCTCGCTGCTGGCAAGACCTAGTGGACAATGTGAACAAGGATCCGTGGGGCCTTGGCTACAAGCTGGTCATGGGGAAACTTGGTGCCCTACGGAAGGAAAAAGATGGACGCGATAGTGCGGGGACTCTTCCTTGCCCATCTCGTCCGTGTTGACGCTGTCCATGGTGAAACAGCAGTCGAGTGCCCACTTTTCACACAGCTGGAACTGGAGGAGGCAGTTCTCTCCAGGTCCAGATGGTGTTCCACGTGAAGTTTCGCTGCTCGTCTATAACAATTGTCCTGACTTGCTGCTCAGCACATTCAACGCTTGCCTACAGGACGGTGTTTTCCCGGTACGATGGAAGGTGGCGAGGCTCGTCTTGATCAGCAAGGGGAATGGAAATCCTGAGTCGCCGTCTGCATACCGCCCGTTATGCATGCTAGACACGGCTGGGAAAGTGCTGGGAAACTCATCAAGGGAAGAGTCACATCAAGGAAAGACTCACTGACGGAATTTGTGCTCCTCTGCAGTACGTCTCTAGAACAGGACGCTCTAGCATTGACGCAATTTCAGAGGTCGTGAGCGCAGTCCAAAAGGCAAAGGCATATAGTCGCACCAAGTGACGGATCGCCCTGTTGGTGACACGCGACGTCAGGAACGCCTTCAACTCCGCTAGATGGGTGGATACTCTGGACACGCTAGAAAACTCTTTTTAAGTTCCAGAATATCTAATGCGGCTTTTGAGGTACTACCTAACGAATCGAAGCCTGCTCTACGATACGACACAGGGCCGACGAAGGATGGAAATTACATCCTTGGTCCGGACCTGTGGAACGTGTCTTAGGACGGGCTACTGAGACTTGAGATGCCAGATGAGTCGCGCTTGGTCGGCTATGCGGATGATGTTGCGGATCTGGTCGCTGGACGCACCGTTGAACAAACGCAACTTAGGCTAGGTATGCTAATGCGCCGAGAGAGAGACTGGAGGACTGCTCGTGGTCTCAGTTTAGCACTGGAGAAAACCAAAGTGGTCATCTTGACAAAAAAGAGAATCCCTAGAGTAAGGATGATCAGTATTGGAGATATACAGCGGTGAAGTACCTGGGGCTACTGATCGACTCGAAGATGAGTTTCTCTGAGCAAACCAGGGCAACAAGGAGGTATACCGAAAACGTTTGGCACAGGTACAGAGAAGAGGAGCACTGAAAATTGCATCTTCGTATCCAACAGTCTCCGACTTGGCGGTGAGAGTGATTGCAGGCGTGATACCTGTCACCCTCCTTGCTAGAGAGCGCCGCGCTATTAACCTGTGCCGAAACGAGGATGCGAGGGAGATAGTTGTCCGCCAGGAGAGACAGCGCTCGCTCAACGATTGGCAGCAGTCTTGGGTGAATTGCCCGAAGGGCAGGTGGACTGCGCGCCTCATCCCGGATGTGAGGCTGTGGCTAGATCGAAGACATGGTGAGACTGACTTCTATCTGACCAAGCTTTTCAGCGGGCATGGGTGTTTTCAGTCTTACTTGCGCAAGATCGACAAGTCACGGTCTCCCAATTGTCGGTTTTGCCCAGGAGAGGAGGACAATGCCTGTCACACATTTTTTTGCGTGTACAAAATGGGTCAGGCCGCGAAGGGAACTCTACAGGGAGATGGGAGAGCTCACCCCGGATAATATAGTGACGATGATGCTCGAATCGGTTGACAAATGGAACCAGGTGGCACATTATGCTCGGGCAGTCCTAAAAGATAAAAGGGACTCACAGCAGCCACGGGCGCTGGGGCTGGGGGATCGCTTTTCTGGCACCTCCTCTTTCCCTTTCTCCTCTCGCCAGGAAAGGGACTCCACAGCTTGAAGGCGCCCCACGGCGTAACAAAACGAGACCTGGCCCGAAGTAATGTGTCAAATGGTTCCAGGCTGGGTTCTCAGGTTGACAGGAGAGGTGTTAAGTGGGTAGTCCAGTCACGCATGGGGGTCCCACACTCTGTGTATAAGTAGCATTCACCTCCCTACCACAAAAAAAAATGGGTTTTGCAGACTGCAACCAAGACTCCCCAACCATCAGATTTATTAGTGACGTTAAGGTCACGGTCGCATTGGTAGACTTAATAATCAGGTAGTATTCCCGAGGACGAGTAATAAGTCCTCAAGTTTGGTTTTCCTTAGCCACGAACATTCTGGTAATAAACAGAAATTGTTGAACGATTAGGAATGGTAGAATTTCTTTCAGTGTTAGATGATCCTTGAAGGTTGTTGAGGCTGTTTGGAACCCTTTTCGGGACGAAATTGCCTCTTAGGTTGCTTTGTATCGAATGCTTTAACGAGTGTCCCCTTTGGCCAAAAATAAGTAGGATAGAAAGTTCAGCTGAAACTGTCAGCTTGAATGAACTTATAACCTGGTCAGGAAGGTTGTCTTTTGTTAATTTTACGCACCTCAAAAGACTAGGTGTATAACCAAGCTTCGATGTTACGTAGTTGGCAAGTGTATCCTTGGTTGTGTTGTAAGTGAGCCTTCATATAAACAATTGTAGAGGTGGCGAGACTGCTCGCAATACTCTGTTATCAGCTAACTCACTATCTTTATAGTTTTGTGGTGATGAAGGCATAACGATATTTTGCTGAAGAGTATTAGCCGTTGATTGTGTTAAGCACAGCTCAGATTGTGGCTGAATTTTTGTTGCTGTTGAAAAGGCAAGATAGACTGCTACATGCGACTATTTTGTTGCAGGACCGTTGCTTTATTAATTTGAGCCGGAATTGACTCCTGACTACCTGCTTGCTGGTGTTGCGCAAGCGCACTTTGCGTAAGAGGCCGCTACTGCCCAAGAGGTGACACGGTAGAATTTTGTATAATTCAGTGATGGCGAGACTTCATGGAAAGATTGCACCGACTTTCACGTAGTGTAGCAGTTCCACCTAATCCTCGGACACTTAGCTCATCTAACAAAACAATTGATGTAAAAACGTTATTGAGGTAAAAACGAGATCCTTTAGGTGACTGCATATGGTCAACCAATCCTAGAATAACGTCTCCTTCTTGACCCAGACCAATATCAGGAAGACGAATTGAAATTCCACAATAGGCCTCAACGTGATGGATGTACCCTGAAAGATCTGCAACAACCCATAGCTTAAAACTGAATCTGATAGGTTTTTTACGGATAAATTGCTTGCAGCCATGCCTTCTATAATAAGGAATCATGCTTTTGTTGATCCTGACAGTGGGTCCAAGATTAATTTGTTCGTAAACTGGACGAACTTTATAAATTTTATCGGTTCCGTCATTGGCTTCATTGTCAGTTAAATGAATCTAGCTCATGAATTCGTCAAAGCATTAACGGTGTTTCGCATCTGACACTAACTGGGTATGTACATTGGGATCTTGTTTCCTGTATAATCGTTTATAAAAGAGAGGATGGTATCCCGACAGCAGCATCACTCCGATAAATGACATAATTTCCTCAGGTGTAGCATTTAAGAGTTTCTGCATTGCGTATCGGTAGGTTTCAGAAACAATGTGATGCAACACAGCTTCTGAAAAAAATACCTTGAAGGCTTCAATTGGGCTTTACACATTTTATCTCCAAACATCCTCTATGGTTGGAAGATATTCACAACTAAGTTCAGGAATATTTGAGGATAGTTCGTTCGTATTGGGCAGCCAATTTACTGGAGTTATCTTCCTCCGCTTCGCAACATGCACATTTTTACTTGAAAAGGAGCTCGGTGCATGTGTTTCAATTTGATCTACACATTGAAGTACGTGGCTATTATCTTCTTCTTCATTCCGCTGAAAATCGCGCAACGTTACATAGGAACGTAGAATGCGGGAAGGAAGATGGTAAATATCACCCACCACCTCTTCGTCCGACAAATCAGAGTTTTTACCTGTCTCTGCATTAAGATGCTCATCATGCGGGCATATAGCTATGCTGTCAGGTGTTAATTCTTCGTCCATATTGAGTAGATTAATAAGTTTATGAAATAACAAGCCACTGCCAACTATTCGGTCAGTGTACCTGTCAATATAACTATTTCTTTAAAAAAATTGAATTCTGCCAAAATCGTAGTCATATCATCCCATTGGCAACTTAAATTGCCAACAAAGTTTGAATGTGTTCTAAGCCAACCGCTTACACAAAATTCAAACAAAAGCATAGAAATAACATTGCCACGTTTGTATTGAAAGCAGACAATTAAAAACAAATTGACATCCGCATATACCATAATAACTTTACTTACCAGTCACGAGTCACTGTCATATTGCTTGGAATCTATGGTAGACAAAACTGCACAACTTTATCCTCACACTTCACACGAAAACAAAAGACATACTGATTGTATTTCTATTCAGAAGAAAACATCATGAATGAGCTTTTAGCGTGTGACTTTGTCCACACTGCGGAAATGAAAGATCACACAGGTAAAACTATATAAAACTCTTTATTCGCTTATGGTTGTCAATGACAGATGCCTTGCTGCTTGCCCGCGTGTTACTGACTGACCGACTGCATGAATGACTGCGTGCTATGCATTGGTTGCTGTTGCTGCACTTGATTGCTCATGTCATCTCTAGTGGTAGTTGTCTCTGGGCTGCCACAATACTCCCCCCTGAGTGCGGAAGCCCGTGCTGGAGCTGGAGGGTAGGTTCGGATAATGTCTCTGGGAGGTGTGTTGATTGGCGTCCACTGAGTCCTGTTGACCGCTGGATTTTGTGATGGTGTGATTGATGAATCGGTTGTGGGTGTCGAAGCGTTTCTTCCTTTGTATGCGGTCGCCTCCAAGAATGCCGGTTCTAGGCGTTCGGTTGAAACGTTTATTCTCTTCCCGTTGACCTCGATTGTATACACGACCTGCGATAATCTATTTACCACTTTATGTGGTCCGGAGTATGGTTGCGAAAGGGGTTTTCGATTTGCATCTACCCGAAGAAACACGTGGGTGCACGATTGCAGGTCCTTGCTTTGGAATATCTTTCGCTGGCAATGATGCGCCGCCTGTACTGGACGAAGTGTCTGCATCGTTTCCCGTAGCTGCTCAATGAACGCGTGTGGTTCGATTTGATCGTCTCCAGCTGCTATAAAATCTCCTGGAAGCGAGAGTGTTGTTCCATATAAGATTTCTGCACTCGATCCTCCGATGTCGTCCTTGTAGCTGTTCCTTAATCCAAGTAGAACGGTTGGTAATACGTCGGCCCATGCGGGGTTCTGCTCGTGGCACATTATAGCGGCTTTGAGCGATCTGTGCCAGCGCTCCAGCATCCCATTCGCTGCGGGGTGATAAGGAGTTGTGCAATTTCTTTCGCATCCCATTCGATTTGCAAGCGCTCGGAAAAGAGCGGATTCGAATTGAGTTCCTTGATCCGTTGTCACTGTGCGTGGCGCGCCGAACCGTGAAATCCAGCCTGAGAAAAATGCTTCTGCAACGGTTGCTGCTGTTTGATCCGGTATTGGAACTGCTTCTGGCCACCTAGAGAATCTGTCCATCATCGTCAAACAATACTTGAAGTTCTTGGAAGGAATCATTGGCCCCACGATGTCTATGTGTATATGCTGGAATCTGCCGTCTGGCATCGCAAATGGTTGAATTGGGTTAACGGTGTGTCTTGTAATTTTAGAGCGTTGGCAGGGTACGCAGCACCGAGCCCAATTATGCACGTCTTTGTTCATGTTGATCCAAACGAATTTTCGAGCGATCGCTTTGCATGTTGCGCGTCCACTGGGATGCGATGGTTCATGATATGTATCGAAGACGTGTCTGCGAAGTGTTTCTGGTACATACGGTCGAACTAACCCCGTGGACGTGTCACAAACGATTTCTCCCTGGTCTCCGAAGGGTTGGCGTTTCAATTTAAGTGACGTTTTGTTATCCTTTACCAGCGCTTGTAGCTCCTGGTCCTCCTGTTGCTCTCGGATGAACTCCTTAGCATCGATCACCGTGGGTAGGCTGATTGTCTCGATTCTTGACAATGCGTCGGCCACTTTGTTCTTCTCCCCCTGGATGTGAACTATGTTGCTGGTGTACTCCGAAATGAAGCTTAGTTGTCGACTTTGACGCGGTGATGACTTTTCGGATTTTTTTTGGAATGAGTACGTCAGGGGTTTGTGATCAGTTTGGACGGAGAATTCTCTGCCCTCCAGGTAATGTCTAAAATGCTTGATGCTGTCATGGATGGCGAGCAGTTCCCTATCATAGACGCTGTACCGTTTCTCTGTACCCGAGAGCTTGCGCTGGAAAAAGGCTAATGGCAGCCAACGGTCACCTTGAAGTTGTTGTAGGACGGCACCAATTGCAATATCCGATGCGTCTGTAACCAGTGACAAAGGTTGGTTCTTTTTAAAATGTACGAGAAGAGTTGCTTTCGCCAATGATTCCTTGCAGTCTGCGAATGCCTTGTTTGCCTTGGGTGTCCATCTTATTGGTGTCTTGTCGTTTTTTTTCGTGTTGGTCACGTATTCGTTCAGCGGTGCTTGAAGGTTTGCTGCGTTCTTGATGAAGCGCCTGTAAAAGTTAAGTGTTCCGAGAAACCTTCGTAGCTCTTTAACATTTTCGGGTTTCTTAAATCTCCGTATCGCTTCGATGCGGGATTCTGGGGGACTGATTCCATCTTTACTTATTTTATGTCCGAGGTACTCGATGTTGGTGGTGCCAAAAACACACTTTGCAATGTTTATAACAATTCCGAATTTGGTAAGTCGCTCCAACACTACTTTCACCTGCTCGAAATGGTCTTCTTCGTTTCGTGATGCGATCAGGATGTCGTCGATGTAGCACCAGCAAAAATCTAACCCCTTCAGTACCTCGTCCATAAATCGCTGGAACGACTGGGCGGCGTTTCGCAGGCCAAAAGTCATGACCACGAATTCATAGAGCCCGAACGGTGTGATCACCGCCGTCTTGGGTATATCGTCCTCCGCAATTGGCACGTGGTGGAATGCGCGTACTAAGTCCAGTTTTGTGAATATTCTTTTGTCTGCGAGGTCTGCCATTATGTCCTCGATGTGTCGAAGTGGATAGCGGTCGGGTTGTGTAACCGCATTTAGTCGACGGAAATCGCCGCACGGACGCCAACTTCCTTTTTTCTGTGCCAAATGTAAGGGGCTTGCCCATGGGCTTGATGATGGACGACAAAATCCTTTGTCGAGCATGTACTCGAACTCCTGCTGGGCAATTTTTAATTTGTCCGGTGCCAAACGACGTGCCCGTTCAAAAACCGGGGGGCCTTTCGTGATTATGTGGTGTTGCACTCCGTGACTTATTTTCACTTTGAGTGTTGCTGGGTTGGTGAGCGCGGGATATTTTCTCACTAATTCGTGGAATTTGCTTGTTCCGCACACTGTCGCTATAGCCGGTTGGTTTGAATAACGAATTTGGCCGGGGGTTGATAGAAGCGTCGTGGAGTCAATTAATCTTTTGTTCCTTAGGTCCACCATGAGACAATAATGTCTGAGGAAGTCAGCGCCTAGCATTGGCCGCGATACTTCTGCCACACGGAATTTCCAGGTGAACGTCCGTTGTAGACCCAGGTTTATTTTGAGAAGCTTCTCCCCGAACGTATTTATCTCCGACCCATTTGCAGCGTACAATTTGTAGCCTGTCGGGTTAGCTCCTTGCTTGAATTTCCGAGGAAGTACGGATAGTTCCGCCCCCGTGTCCACTAAAAACTGTACTTTTGTTTCTTTATCGTAAACGTGCAGGCGATTGCTTCCTGTGTCACTGATCAGCGCCTGTTCCGTCAGTGACCTTTTGCGTTTCCCGACTTGAAAGAACACGGCTGTACGCAGTTCCTTGCTCTGGTTCCAAAACGAGAGTGGAACCAACAGAGGGTTGGATTGTTACGATGTGGGCTGCGTCGCGATATGTCTGTTCGCCATTGCTCGCCCTGTCTCTTCTCTTGTATTCGACGAAAATCCGCGCGCATACCCGATATTTCATCTGCCAATGCGTCTCGCAATTGCAGATCCGCTGATGTGTTCGTTGTACTGGCGCATTCGCTTATAGTAGATTTTGTCACGGAGTATATGTTGGTTTTGTTGATTTCGGCAATGCGGTCGGCTGCCGCCGCAAGTTCGTCCAGGGCTACGGCACTGGAACCCGCCAATATTGCTCGCATTTCTGCCGGTAGTCGTTCCAACCACAATGATTTTAAGAACGCCTCCGGCACTCCGTTTTTCGCGATGCGTTGCATGTTGCGGAGAAGCTGCGATGGACGCTGGTCGCCCAATTCCAAGCCGTGAAGCAGCTCGCGAATTTGTTCTTCATGACTTTGCCCGAAGGCGGATAAAAGACGTGTTTTGATGGCAAAATATTTCCCTGTCGTTGGCGGATTTTCTACTATGTCCGCCACTTGTGCTAGTGCGGCCATTTCTAACTCTCCAATCACTTTGTCAAATTTTGATGTATCGTTAATTATTCGATGCGATCGAAATTGAGCTTCTACACGCGCGAACCATAATGCCGGATGCGCCTGCCAGAACGATGGCAGCTTACAAGCGGTGATTTTGAAGATTTCTGCGGATTGGAGTTTTTCCTCGTGCTCGCCTTCGCTTGCATCCCTGAAGTTTTCGTCTTCAGATGTCATTTTGAGAGCCTGTCGTTTCTCTAATGCTGAGTACGTGTCCTCTTTTATGTCTGGGGTCACCAGTTTAGCGTGTGACTTTGTCCACACTGCGGAAATGAAAGATCACACAGGTAAAACTATATAAAACTCTTTATTAGCTTATGGTTGTCAATGACAGATGCCTTGCTGCTTGCCCGCGTGTTACTGACTGACCGACTGCATGAATGACTGCGTGCTATGCATTGGTTGCTGTTGCTGCACTTGATTGCTCATGTCATCTCTAGTGGTAGTTGTCTCTGGGCTGCCACAAGCTAAAAATCAGCCAAAACGCTCGAAGTTTGGAGATGCACACAAGATGAAAGAAATTCGCCATAGCAACTTTAGTTGCCAGTCGGCTTTAATGTGGTAAGCGCTAAAACGGTGTTTTCAACATTCTGTCGTCTTTGGAAACAATTTTGCTTAAAACAACCAATATACTGTATACAGACAAGTTGATAAAATGTCATCGTCTGGTCTGACAGATTCTATTCTTGGAATCTACGTCCACCTGTTTCAGATCTGTAGTACAACCGATGAGTTTAGGATATTGATGCTTCTCAAGAACAAACGATTCAAAGTTATCCATCCTTCCTAGTCCTGGAGCCAATTTCACATTATTACAATTATTAAGTTACCAACTCCCATTAATTTAATTCGTTAGGTGTCAAAGAATACAGAAAAGGATTAAGTGACCTTATAGCCTCTATCTCCTCAGAGTCTGACCAAAACTTCCAATCTTCTGTCTCTTAATTTATTTTCTAGAACAATTCAAAGAACTTGAGAATACATTAGAACCTCAATCTTTTGATTAAACCCGTTAGTTAGTTTGTTTTACCTGCTTTTCCATATCCTTTACCCAAGAAACTCTGTAAATACATTTGGTTCTAGCAATCCATTAAATTAGTAGACGTTGAGCAAGCAATGGTTGGACCAAATCCAGTGATAAATTTTACCAATCTAGGAGAGCCTTTGAAATTTTGTTTGCTTCAAGGAATCGATTAAATTCTTAACCATCGTGGATGTAATTGGCAGAGTAGTTTAGTGTGAAAAGTTTACACCTGTGTCCAAAAGGATTCAAATCTTAATGTGTTCTTTGAAACAAGTAATCATTTCATGAAATCTAAAGAAAATAAAGGAATGTTAAGGACTTAAAATCCTTCTCTATTCCCTTTGTAATCCCAGACAATGAATGCGCTTGGCTTTATCCTTTTGAATGCTTGCAAAGAAAGTAGAAAAGATAATCGAAAATCTGTGGGATCAGGTTATTCAACAGATTGCCAGTTAAGCTAATTGACTTTGTAAAAAATTTAAGGACTCCTTTGTTCCAGTGTTTTGGAACCTCTTCTCATTTCCCCATTACTTGTCAGCTCATTTAACATTTATTAGAACATTTTCCAGTAAAAGAGGGTGTGAAGCGAATTGTGAAAAAGGTCTGCAAGAAAATAGAAAATGAGTGTTGTTAAGTTAAATTAAGTCTGCACAATTTTCTCTTGATAACTGGATTTTATTCTGCAGAAAGAAAATGGAAGATAACAGGTAAAATAATTACTGCACGTGCAAATGGATAAGGACCATTAGGAAACGTAATGATTTTTACGATATACTGTGGTTGTAGTTGGAATGGGTTAGATGTTGGACTTAATTGAAAAAATGGTGGGCAAGGCTGCATTAGGTGTATAGATTAGTTAAGTAAGTTGCAGCCACGCGAAATTTATTTAGTGCTCGCTTTAACTGTGTGTCTCTAAAGTTTCCAGGTAAATTTTTACAGCCAGCTCTGATGTGGTGGTAGTCTTCTTTGAATATTAATGTTAATTACTCATTTTAATTTGAAAGCGGACATTTTATTGTTCAATAGAATTGATCGTACTCATTTGTCTTCGTGTCAAGCTTTATTGCTCATTTTTATTGTCGTCCTTGGCACCGATTTTTTATTTTTTATCACTTCAATTTTGAATTTCTCACAATGAATAGCAACAAAAACTCGAATATAATTCTATAATTCTCGACAGGCTATGAGCCCAGATCACGGTAGCGAATAAGTGCGTCGAATTAAATTTGATTTGGAGAGCTCGGGTAGACTGCGGTCACGTAACACTGTGAAACAGTGAGAAGGATATAGGAGCAGTCGGTGGTGAGTAACAATTTTGTGTGAAGCGTTTTGTGAGCAGCCCTTAAATTTGGTACAAAAGGTTTTGTTAATTTGTGTGTTTTCGGCAAGAACATTCAGGAACAGAATTCCATCGATTTACATTCGAGGATAGTTATCACGTGGTAGTGCATGTCGACGTATGTTAACTACAATGGACACGAAAAAATTGGTAGCTAGATAAATTACGCAATAAACGGACAAGATTAAAAAACGGTGATTTTCTGAACGAAGCTTTCGGTCTCATGAAGAAAGAAATATATTGTGACATCTTTCAGTTGTTTCTGGATAAATTTGTTGATTTCCTCTGCGAAGTTTGTGAAAATCAATTTCGGAAATTTCCGGAAAATACTGCAAAACATATTTTCGCAGCAACGCCAGAACTTTCCAGTAAGACTGTGTGATTGAGGAGGACCGTATGAGCATCAAAAAGCAAAAAAGTGCGACCGACTGGCTAACGTGAAAATTTCAAGTGCGTCAAGTGTTGGAGGCCAGTGAATTGCTTGATCCGGTGGATGGTACCAGTAAAAGACCAACGAAGATGGGTGAAAATGATCAAGCAGTGATTTTCAATTGAGTGTAATATCATCAGCATGTCACAAGCAGTCGCCGCTCCAGATTATAAATTGTGGAACACCATGTTCAATGTGGTCGATGCCCAAGAGCATTTATGAGCAATTTTCGAAATCAAATGCAGTATTTTCGCAACAGAAATACAATAATTTGTTCCAGATTCCTTCCATGCCGGCATTCTCTCATTCACAAATTTAATCTCTCACCTTCCTTTGGACACTCCTACCCGTTTCTTTTTTTTTTTATTATATTGAAATAACTCTTTATTTACCTATTCTTTTAACTTCCATCTTCATTAATATTTTATTTCCTCTCCTAGTCCTCAAAATACAAAAAATCGAATGCTTCTTTCTTCCCCGCTGACAAAAATCAATTATTTTTTTGTCAAATACATCCATTCCCAACCACTCTCTCCATCACTTTTTCATCATTGCATAACACTCGTGCAATTTGCACTTCACATGTCGTCGATTTATATGAGTGCCTCGAAGTAATGCCAAAACATCGGTATAAGGAGGCACACAAAATGCTGTGAAGTACTCCTTACTTTCTAGTTTAGTTCGATATGAAAAAAGAGATGAAAAAAAAGTATTACAATACGACGCAGTAAAAAAAACTCTGAGTTTATAAAAACTAGCTATCCTTAAGTGATACTCAGGTCATTTTATAAATGCGTCGATGTGAGAAGCAAGTCGAACGTATGACTAAATTTACGCTACATGCAAAGCCAATCACGCATTGGCCGTTGTCATTTATTTCATCCTGGAGGCTATATCCTCCAGTCGTTCCTCGATGAAAAAGTTCATTGTGAACCTTAGTGTTGAAATCACCCAGAATTATTTTTGTGTCGTTTGTAGGCTATGAGTTGACCAGTCTTTCCAGGTGATTGTGAAACGTTTCCTTCGTGGCTACCAGCCCAAAACCACGCTCTGTCGTGATGACGTCACTGATAAAACCAAGATTAAAAAAAGGTGGGCATCATATTTCAAGAACTTCTTTAATCCTCCGCACAGCTCCACAACATTGGAGCCTATAGATGTCTGCGGAGAGGGTCCATTGGCTCTACCAACTCAGGATGAAGTTTGTTGCGCCATAAAAAGGATAACAAATCGCTGGGCATCGATGAGATTCCAGTGGAGCTCATCAAATATGGTGGCAGTAGTGTTCATCAAGCTATGCACAAAGTCATCCAGCACATTTGGCAACAAGAACATATACTAAAAGAGTGCAGCTAATCAATTATATTCCCTATCAAAAAAAAACGTGACAAGCTACAATGCGAAAATTATAGAGGCATATCACTACTTTGTACGGCGTACAAAATATTTTCTTAAATCTTAGAAAATAAAATTGGATCATACACTAACAGTATTATTTGAGAGTATCAAGGTGGTTTTAGAGCAGACAGATCAACAACAGACTAATTGATTACAGTCAAGCAGGTACTTGAAAAATGCTGGGAGTTCAACATAAACGTGCACCAAATTTTGGCCGACTTTAAGCAAACATACGACAGTATTGATCATAACGTACTGTGCTAAATAATGCTTTGCTTTGGCATGTTAGTCTGTCTTACCAAAATGATAATGACGTTGACGACCTCCCAAGTCCGCATCAATAACCAACTCACCGATGCCTTTGACACAAATATCGGAGTAAAGCAGGGAGATGGGCTGCCCCATTGCTATTCAATTTGGCCCTAGAGTTCGTCATATGGAAGCTACCTGTCGATACGCGAGGTACATTACTATACAAGTCAAGCCAAGCGGTAGCCTATGCGGACGAAATCAATATTCTGTCACGGTCATTAAAAACTCCCAGAGAACCTCTCCTGAAACTTGACAGAGAAGCAAAGCTAGCAGGGCTAGATCAATGAAAATAAAACAAAGCCCATGACGCAGACGAGGATAAATACCTCAAGCACACAAAATATTACACTTTGTGTATTTAGGAGCAAAAATAATAAAAACGGGTGATGAAAGAGACGAAATACGCCAAAGAATACAGCTCGCAAATAAAATATTTTATTCAGTATTGACGATCTTGAAGATCAGCTGCATACACAGGAAAACAAAGCTTCTAGTATACAAATCTGTGATAAGACCTGTGTCATGCTGTGGGTGTGAAACATGGACCAAGTATCAGCAAATATATTGAACGCCTTTGAGCAAAGGGTCATGAGACGAATAATTGGAGTGAAGTTAGATGGGAACCAATGGCGAATTCGATACAACCATGAGTTGTATGAAATTTTTAACGGGCCGAAGGTCTCAACGATTATAAGACTGCGGAAGCTACAATGGGCTGGACACATAAATCGTATAGATGAACAACGGATACCCAAAAAGGTATTCGTTGGGAGAACTGAAGGCCGGAGACCAGTAGGGAAGCCAAGTAAACGCTAGTCTGACCCGGTCGACGAAGACAGTTCATTGCTGCTCAGATTTCGAAATCGGAGGACGCGGTCAATGGACCGAGACTGTTGGAGGCGCTATTTGCAGGAAGCGAAGGCCCAAAAGGGGCTGAGAAGAAGAAAGAGAAGAAGAAGATGTCTTTAAAGTATCTCGACGATGGAGTTTTTCACTGTTTCTGGAAGATTGTTGTATATACGCAGAGCATCATTCATTGCATCGTCCTTTAGTCGATCTGTTCTGGCGTAAGGTATTACAAAATTGTTTGCATTTCTTCAATTAAATGGATTTAATTGTGATACTTTTATAAACGGGTTTTGTTCCAATCCACTGGAATTTTAACATTTGAAGATAAACTTGGCTTTCTCCATAGAAATGATTTGACTGAAGATGAATGCATTAGTTCGTTGATAGAATAGTCTTGTTGAATTGAGAATTTGAAGGATTCGAATATTTTTATAGGCATTAGTAAGCATCCTGTATATAATATTTATTTCCCACTACAACGATTTCATTTTCAAAATTTTATACCATTGCCCATTGCAACAATATTCATGCAAGCTCATAAATCCCTTGCGCACTTGAAATTGCCAGTTTAATGTGCGAGAGTTTACCGGAAGATGGCTTAGGTGTTGGCGCCACCGACTTTCAATCTCAGGGTCTACTGCGGACTATGATTCAAACTCCCCCGGGTGCAGAAAAATCTTTTAACTTCGTCAAAAGTAATTATTACCGTGTGTATGGCGATTTGCATATAACTAAACGCTATCATAGTTATATGTAAATCAGCAGGTATGCAAATTGGAATTGTTTCATTTGACGAAAGCGAAAAGATGAACGGAGGAACGGAATTGAAGTGTATGGAGCTTCAATCAGGTTACCTCCGTAGCGTCAGCGGAGCTGAACAAGAAGTTTGGAAAAACAAAGAACAGTCTTGGCGGGACGTTAGCAGAGTGCGAAACAATTTACAGAATGTCGGATTGTGGATGGTAGCCAAAGTGAAAGAAAAGGTTTAGTTTTTCATGAATTTCAATGGAAAATGTTAACTGATGGCAAAAAGTTTGGAAAAATGGAATAAGTTTAGACATAAAATTAATTTTGGCATCGCAAAGAGTTAGATAATGATCGCATTAGAGAATACATTTTCGGATTTTCTTTAATCGAAAGTAAAGTGTCGCAAAAAATTAAATTCATTTTTGCTCAGTGCCAAAAGGAGAGGAAAAAGTAATTGGGTGGTTGTTAATTGAATTTGTGGACAATAATTTTGAAGAACATGGTGGAATGGACCCTTAAAATTAAAATGGGAATCCTTACCTCATATTATGGTGACCAGGTATTTTGCGATTATTAAGGATGATTGTGAACTTAAATTAACGTGGATTAAATATTTTATGCCGTTTTTAAGGTCTTTATGAAAATTTTTTTTAACAAAGCCCTACTGGTTTCCTGACCTGTCTGTCCGTCCGTCTGTCTCTCCGTGCGTCACAGCAAGTTTCCTCAGAAACTATAGAGGCTATAATGCTCAAACTTAGTTTAAAGGTCAGAAATGATGGTCTCTCAAAAGGTTAGGTCTTACCGAAAATTTAAAAATTGTTTAAGGGGGATCCCCCTAATAATAAAGTAGCCCTCAAACATTTTTTTTATCAAAGGTAGTCGAGTTGGGTATCAAATATAAGATCTTGGTTAGCACTATAAAAATCTGAAAGAAAAAGGTCATTTTGTGCATCAGGGAGTCCATGGGGTTGGAAAATGTACCAAAGTTTTGTGTCTACCCCCCCCCCCCCCCTCCTAGTCATATGCCTTGAATCCAAACAAATGGATATATTGAGTCAAAACTAATACAGACCGCCCAGTTAATCAATATCGCACACGTTTCGTAGTTTCAGGCTGCAGCCAAAAGAAAGGAACCGACTATTTTGAAACATTTTCACCAGTAACGAGGTTTGAGTTTGTACAAACCTTGATGGTAGTAGCAGCCGAAAAATGTCATCTGTTGTATCAGCGAGATGTGAAGACAGCTTTTCTAAATGGAGACCTGATGGAGACCATCTACATTCAGCAAAATGTGAGCAATGGGACTGGATGAGTTTACTTGTTTCGCAAGAGTTTATATGCTCTTAAACAAGCAACATTACAATGGCATCAGAAATTCAACGTATTTATACGAAGCTTTTAATTTGAACCATCAACTGCTTCTCCTTGTGTCTACATATCAGAGCAGCATGATTTCATTATTGAATCCTACGTGGATGATGGACTAGTAGCAGTGGCTAATGAAGAGAATCATTCCTGAATGCTATGCAGAACGAGCTCGAGATCACCAGGAAAATTGCCAGTTGCTATTTGGGAATCGAAACCATCAGAGATCCAGAGATCAACACTATTCGTCTAACCTAAGCGAATCATACGAAATTGATACTAAAAAAATGTGGAATGTCTAACTACAATCCTGTATCAACACCTATGCAACTCAATGATCAGCTTTCCAAAAATACCAGACACGTAGCAAATATATCGTATTATGAGATAATTGGCAATTTAATGTATTCAGCGGTTGCGACCGGACCCGATATCTCCACACAGTCGCAGTTTTGAGCGAACATCTGAAGACACGAAGTGTGAAGCATTGGATGTCTGCAAAACGAGTTTTGAGATACTTGTCAGGACCACTTGAACTTGGTATTACTTACGGCCAAAACTGTAAGACAAACTTGAAGTATACTGTGATGCAAATTGATTCAAAGTCTCAAAAAAGTATTTCTGGTGTAGTTATTGTACTGAATAGTGGTCTTGTAGTCTGGGCATCAGGTCATGATGCTCCAAAGGAAGAAATATAGATTTTACGGTTACTGAAAGATTGTGGATGCGAACTACTGTTACCGAATGCGTTGCCGAGCAAATATTGATTAATAATCCAATTTATCATCGCTGTACGACGCACGTCGACGAATAGTATCATTTTGCTCGTTAGCTGGTACTCAACGGAGATCCATGTACCTACCATTGATCAACTAGCTGATTTGTTTACAAAGCATAATATAAAAGAAAAATTTAGAAACAACCGAAATTAGCTCAACCTTGTGTAAAATCCTCATTTAATTATAAGTATTTGAATATTCAAAGATTTACTTATTTGAATTATATATACCTTTTCATTTTGTTCATTTTTGGCTCAAACAAGTGGAAGTTGTTGCGAATTCCAGCATACCGGCTTTCTCTCATTCGCAACTTAGAATTGCCGCCGTAACATCTCCACCTTCCTTTCGGCACATTTACTCTTTTCCTCAGTAAATTTACTTATTTTTATTAACATTTAACAATTTGCCTATAATTTTTACTTCCCCATCATCTCAATCCTACCCTTTTCCCTTATTTTCAATGATGAAAAAAATAAAAAATATTGATATAATAATAATTTTAATTTTCCCACTAACAGCACTCCATACATTAATTCCCATTAACAAAGTTTCATTCCATACTTTTTCCCTAACAAAACCTGATTTCTTCCTTCATACTAAATAATTTTATTCATTAGCTCCCACTAACAAATTTAATTTTTCATAATAAACAAAAACTCATATACGTTTCCCTACTAACAAATTTCATTTCAATGCCCACTAAGAAAGTAGCTGCTAATACAATGAATGGGATATCAACAGAAGGCGGCTCCGTTGGTAGCGTCGTGGATTCTCGACCGGAGGTCCGCTGGGACCCTGGTTTCAAGTTCTCCGAGTGCAAGAAAGCACTTTTTTTTGGAGTATCGGCAAAAGCAATTGTTTCCGTACATATATGACAATTTGCATCTAATCAAACGCTTCCATGGTTATGCAAATTGCCATATATGATAAAGGAAATTGTTGCGTTCCTCGATACGAAAAAGATGTGTGGGTAGCGAAATCGAAGTGTATTGAACTTCGGATTCGGTTTTTGGCTTGCAGAGAAAGAATAGTTCTTTTGCGGTTTCGGTGAAAGTTTAGAGTGAAATTCGTGAGAAAAAGTCTTAAAATTCGGGAAGTGAATTTTCAATTCGGGGAAAAGAAGTTTTTGGTTTCGGAATTTGGGATAGAAGGTTTTCTTTTTCTGGTCAACTTTTGGCTGAGCGAGAAGCGGTGGTTAACGATAGTGGAGGGTGGAAACAAAGAGTTTTTATAAGGAGATAGAGAAAAATGTGAAGACGAGGAAATATAGGGAATATACGAATGTTAATGAAAATTGAATTTTAGACGAATGAAGTAAAGCGAGAATAGTGTGAGAAGATTTCAGACAAATAAAGTGAAAAAAAGAACAGTATGATGTGAAGAACTAGTGATTCTGGCATTAATTGAACAGCATAATATAGAGCCCATCAACAGTTGTGGTCGTGCTAAAGAAACCCATTGTTTGCTTTCTATCAGAAGTAATTTATTTCGTCGCCAGACGAAACGTTTCTTTTTTTTGGTGAATTTTTTTTTCTTTTTCAAAACAGTAATTGATTTGAAAAACTAATTTCATTGGATTATTCGACAATTTCAAGGAGGTAACAGTGGATTGGTGGCCGTTTGTTTTTTTATGGTTATATTATTTTTGCAGAAGTAAAGTTAAATTGGTTTCCATAAGTTTTATCAGTCCCCCTTCCAGTTGCAGAGCGCTCCGCAGCTTCAAAAGAAAGTTCGAGTAATTATTTCTTTTCCTGATTTATCTGCGTGAAATTAAATTTTTTTTTCTTTCTTGGCGATTTTTATAATTATTTTTGTAACTAAATTATTTTGAACTAATTTCACCAAAGAGGGGGTTTAAATAAATGTACAGAATTTAATGTGTGTTCATTACTAATTATTATTCTTTTGTTTCTTACTTGATTAAAGTGATATTGTTAGAGCACAGTTAAAATTTTTAAATAAAAAACGTACATGAAGCACTAGTTATATTAGATTTTCTGTCCTAAAATGACCACCCCCTTTCCCGTCCTTTTCTCTTCATGTTAGTTACTATATGTAAGGTAGCTCAGCACGAACTGCGCTAGCTGGCCTCTGTATGCCACCCCGGGTTACTCATCCCTCTGCTGAAACATAATGTCTGCAACTGCGATGACTTCCGCGGTCGCAACAAAGTATTGAAAGAAAAAAATAGTATATGTGTTCTCGCATCATTCAATTTTTTTATCTGTTAGTCAGTCAGTCCGCATTCTGCAACTTGACCGGATTTAACCCTCTCAGTACTGCTGTACATTATAATTTATAGTACATGCTTTTTATCACCCTGTGTAGTCGATACTAAGGCAAATATCGATTGTTAGTCATTACTGTTAGTTATTCTAGCGCTTTTTTGCTCTATTTCACTCATCAGTTGGCAAGCCTGTTGATAATAAATTGCCGAATGTCAGTTTCTTGTATCTGTTTTCCTTGATTGTCATAGCGTGTTCAAGTGGTGAGTTTATTTTTTTTATTTGCTCCGACATTTTTAACATATTTCCGCTATAATTGAACTCAATGCATTATTTAGTTTTTACCATTTTCAATTAGGTTTTTTCGCTATGATAGTGATCTGTAGCCCAAAATATTTGTGTACATTACAATGTACAAAAGTACTCACAGAAGTAGAGATGGTGTAAATTTAGTTTTTGAATTTTAAGCTTTATATTTCCGTTTATTTTATTATTGATGCTTACTTTTTACGTGATACAGGTCTTTGAAAACCTGATGGCAGGTATTGGACAGAACAAAAACTTTTAGATTTCTTAGAAGATGGGAATTTGTCCGAAATTGAGCTTCTTGGAGAGGAGGAGCCAAATACATCCAGTCCTGAAGCAATTTTGATGCGGCGAGATGGAACAGAAATGGACAATGCAAATAAATCAGATAATGTAGCTGAAGAAGAATTCACTCTGGAACTGCAAGAGGTAGTGCCATCCACCTATGAAAATATTATCAATAAAAAAAAATAAAAAAAACGGTAAATAGAATGGAGTAACCAACATTCGTTTATTCAACCACAAATGTTTTGGAGTCCACCACCTACTGCCGGTGAAGATATTGATGCTATGAGTCCATCGGAATATTTTTACGAGTATATTCCTGACAAATTATTTGATACAATGTCAGAAATGACGGATATTCATGCGATCCAGAGCGGCTCCAGTTTCATGGCTACCGACCCCAAAGAAAGAGAAAAATTCATCGATTTCCACATTCTTATGAGTTAATTTACAATATCCAAGAGTACGGATGTATTGGGACAGCTCTGTTGGTGTTCCATTGGTCAAAACAAAGCAATATGCGTGAACAGATTTTTCAGTTTACGAAGCCATTCGCATCTGGTGAATAATTTACTAATTCCTAATGGCAACACACACAAGTTCATAAAAGTTATGCCCATTTACGAAGCTATTAGGAAAAGGTGCATGGAAATTACATCAGTCGTTTGCAGATAAGCAAATTGTTCCATTCAAGGGGCATCGTCATTGTAAGCAATATATGAAGGGAAATTAGCGGCCTAATGTTGGATTTCTTGCTGTACCAGGGAGCAACTACCAAAATCAATCCAGCATATGTGAGTAAATTCGGTCAAAGTGCTGCAATTGCGGATCAATTAAGCAAAAAATTGCAAGCTCCTGGGCATATGTTATTTTTTGATAATTATTTTTCGTCTTATCATCATCTCGTGGGCTGCAAGCACAATGAGAATGGACCGATTTTCAGGAAAAGGACTGAATAAGAATTCTCTACTAAAGAAGGAAACCAGAAGCCATTCCAAATGATCTGTTAATAAAGAACAGGACATCTTTGTAACTAAATGTATAGACAACAAAGTTGTATCAATGGCCTCAAATTTTGTAGGTGAAGGAAAACTCGATTTTTGTAAGCGTTGGAAGAAAAAAGCGAAACAATATGACAAAATCAGCCATCCAAAAGTAATAAAAATATATAACACGTCCATGGGAGGAGCTGAGAAGGTAGATTTTTTAATTGCATTATGTCAGATTTTTCTGAAACCTAAAAAATGGATGCTACGCATGATATTTCATGCAGTAGACCTGGCGCTTATCAATAGCTGGCTGTTATACTGCAAAAAATATCAAGATAAATCGAAGCGTCGACTTGACCTGCTACATTTTAGACAAGAGGTGGTTGAAGGTATACTAAAGTCGGGAATGATCGTTTAAAGAGAACGTGGACGGGCTTTATCCGCTGATTATTCCCCCTCCACTACACCGCCAATGTCACCTTCTTCCTTACCAGCAATATAGGTTTGACCCATGGCGATGATAGCAAAGAACAATTACAGTCATTTCCCAGACATGGACAAAAATAAAGAGGCCACCAGATGTAAAAACAAGGGATGCGGTTGAAGAACTCATTGCTTTTGCACAAAATGCAATGCGGTTTTAAAAATTTTTTTTTGATGTATAATATTCCTTTTCCATCTCAGGCTTTCTGTAGAAACCAGTACATGGAAAAAACATTTTTTTTTTGAAAACTCTTAATCTTTCCATAGTACCAGCGCTCTGCGTGTATCAGATCTGACATCCATGTGTCAAAACTGGTCAATCGGAGTCTTTTAAAAGATAATTTTGACCTTTTGATCAATGTACATCGAATGAGAGATTCGTCGAAGGGCCATGGCTACCTTTTTGTGCTCTACTGAGCATGATTTTGACCTTTTCAGCATAGAATAGATACTGATCGAGATGAACATCGAGGTACTGAGGACAGGGTTTATGTGAAAATTGTTTTGAATTACTCTCACCAGCCATAATGTGGAAATTCTTTCAATTACGTTTCAGGTTTTTTTGGGCTCTGTCTGAGCTAATTTGCACTCACTAAGAGGAATATGGACATCTTCACACTTCACACATCTCTATTTCATAGCACAGTTGGCTGGCAAATGGCTGAATCGTTGGCAACTAGCATTGGTTTACCTCATTATTCTGTAGATGCTCCCACCTCACCATGCAGAAGATCAAGACCTTATTTATTAAAGGGCACTTGGACTGCTTTTGCTTGAAATTCGGACTAAGTAAACAGGGAATTTTTTCGTTTGACAATTGATCTCCTTGTTTCAAAATTTTTAACTGCAAAAAAATCTATTTCTGGTGCAGCTTCTTTAAACACGTGAAGGAGATCGACTATGTTCTCGCCGCAGTCCAGACCCTTCAGTAATAATAAGGTCGGATTTTTCTTGCTCTTGAGAGTGTATGTAAAACGTGGAACACCCTCCAGAATTTAAAGTCTTTTTGCTGTCTGGAATTCAACCAGTGGCTTAGTTTTGCTCGTCAGTTTATTAGCATTTACTCTTTTGATTTCAAAACAATTTACAATAACATCACTTGCGGATTTTTTTATTATAAAATTTGGTGTACATTTATTGTTGTGCGTTGGTAGTTTTTGTTCCACGTGTAACTTTTAAAATGCGTTAGATTAAATGGGAGCCAAGTTTATTGTGCGAGGGTCACAAGCAGGCTGACTAATAGTAGCGTGTGGTTTATCGAAGGAAGGTGCGTCAATATGTATGGGCTTACATATACATTTTCAACAACCCCATTTGCTTAGTTATAACAAACATTAATCCATTGAATTTAATTTGAAACACATACTTATCTAACAATTATCAATCCATCAATATAATTCAATGTCTGGTTTTATGATAAAGCACGTATTCTGCCAATATTAGATACACAAAATGACAGCTTGCTTGTATCGACGCCTTTCATTAGATAGTCCGCGATATTAATGTCGGTAGATACGTATTCGAGTCAAATCGTGCCATCGAAAACCATGTACCTAACGAATGGAGCCGAATGCTGATACGCTTGGTGTTGAGTCGGTATGCATCCTCCTCCACAATTTCTAGCGTGCCTTATTTGACAGCATGTAACAACATGTTTTCAACTGTTTCGAACTGGCTTAGAAAGTGGACGACGCTTTCTATGCTGTCGATATCATGGCTACATATTCGGCTTCTGTTGACGAGAGCACTACCGTTTTCTGCCTCTTACAACTCCAGAATACAGTTCCATCTGCCAAAATGAACACCCATCCGATGTATGAGCGCCAGTTGTCGATGTCCGATGCCCAGTCTGCATCTACGTAATATCCATTTAACAGCTATCCAATGCTGCTTAAAATGTTTTTTTTAGGGTTTTGTACTAAAATACAAAACCCTATTGCAATCACGACCTGTGTCCGTCTGTGCGTCCGTCCGTCCGTCCGTGCGTCCGTCTGTATGTCACAGCACTTTTTCTCCGAAACTATAGGGGCTACAGCCATGAAACTTTGTAGAAAGGTCAGAAGTGGTGACCTCTTGAAAGTTCAAGGGTGGAAAAATTTTTCAAAGGCGTTTAAGGGGGGTCTCCCCATATAGGGGGGTGACCCCTCAAAAAAAAATTTTCACCATTGGTAGTCGAGTATACCTCGAGTTTTGAAAACAAGTCTCAAAATTGCCTTACGCGTACCGAGGGGGGCAGGGGAAGGGGAAATGCACGAACTTTTCGCGTACCCCCCCTCGCGATTGGACACCTTCCATCCGAAAAATCTGAAAAAAATCATGAATGTAGGCCTTAATGAGAACAACAACAGCAAATACATGGGAAGTCGAAATTCACTCAGCTTTGTTAGTAATAGTATGATTTATCGATTTTGTGTTTTCTTGAATAAAATCTAAACGGTACCTTTAAACTGAACAAAATTTATATCTATAAGATTGATCTTTTCGGAAAGTTTCATAAAGATCGAATAGTATTTAACGAAGTTATAGCGATTTGAATTTTCGTGTATTACTATGGAGCAATATGCCCTGTATTACTATGGAAACATATTGCTATGGAGCCATATGCGCTTTTTACCGACTTAGACACTACAGCTTTGCTAGAATTTGCATGACAATTTCAGGAGTGATAGGTATCATGAAGATGAGTACATACAATTGAAACAAGTCGAAGAGGCAGGAGAGAACTCCTAGAAAAAGGGCTTTGTAACCATTCTAGGATTCGAAAAAATAGGCTATGAATCGATGATTACAGTACAGAGGAGTGGCCCCTGAAAAAAAATTTCATGAAAGGTAGCCGATATGAGTATCAACTGAAATAACTCTATAAGAGCTTTTCAAAACAGTTCTTAAACTGCCATTTTTTGCTTCAGTGGGAGCACAGGGGGAAAATACATGAAAAATGTGTTTCCTCCCTCGCGAATGGACACCCGTGATCTAAAAAATCTGAAAAAATTATCAAAGGAGATATTTATGGATATAACTATAACAAATATCTCAGAAGTCAAAATTCGTTCAACTTTGTTAATAATAGTATGATCCTCGAATTTCACATTTCTCCAATTAAATCGTCTTTGACATGTTTCTTGATTTTATTCGTTGCTGGTTACTGCATTTTGTAAGTTGAGTACAAAACCCTTCTGACATGAGCATAGGTCTGTCTACCCAACTTGTTTAAATCTACTCACGTTGTTGACTACGAATGCTAACTCGGCCCAGTCCCTTGCACTAAATAAAGTGGACATCCAACTACCTACTGATAAGGCACGTCGTTTAACACATCTTTTTTATTTGTCGCTGATAGCTTATATGTTGTATCGGTTGGCGTTGATACTACCTTGGATTCGTTCATCCCAAAACGATCCAGTATTTCTTTTGCAATATTGACTACTCGGTTAAAATTCCATCGTCTTCGTATTGAATTGTCAAACCAATACATGTCTTTGCACGTGGCATATATTTCATATAAAATTTATCCGTAAGTTTCTTTATTGAATTGTCCCGGGTTTGAACCTTTTTCCAAAATATAAGAAAACTATCTTCGTAAATGGCGATTATCAAATTAACGTCCTTCGTGTAGTAGACACATGCATTCAACTTTGATTTGATAACCCCAAACGATTTTAAAGCATCATTCGGCCATCTATTGCACTGTCTGCCACTCTACTTTGGGCCACACATCGCTTCTTTAACGTACATACACGGTCGGTACCATCCTGAAATCCTTCGGGTTGATGAATGTTCATATCCGCATCCAGTGTGGCTATGGCATCGCTGAGAAGATCAAGATTCGAGGTGAATTTCGTACGATGAGGTCTCACAATTTAAGGATTCACCATTCTTGTTTCTATAAAATTAACATTACGGCTAATTATTACTCTTTTCTTTTTTGGGTCATAACATCGAAACATTTTTTGCGTGTCGGCGTAACCAACGAATAGCATTTTGGATGCTTTTACATCCCACTACCTGCGTAATGGCTTAAGAATGCTATCCATCACTTGACTTCTGAATGTTTTTAAGTTGCTCAAGTCTGATTGGTGTCCGTACTATACTTCCTCCGATGTCTTTCTTACAGTTCGATTGACCGATCGATTCACTAGATACGCAGTATGGCTGACTGCCTCTCCTCAAAATTCCTTGGCGAGTTCTGCATCCACAAGTATACATTTTGTGCATGCTATTAGCGTTCGATTTATACGCTCGGCAATGCTGTTTTGCTCGGGCGTATATGAGACGGTTGTCTTGTGGCTAATTCTGGACGTTTTGCAGATATTCGTCATAGCCACATTCCCAAACTCTGTTCCATTTTCAGTTCGTATGCGTTTTATTTTCTTTGTGGTTTGGTTCTTAGCCGTTGTCTTAAATGATCGGAATACTTCAGCAATAGCTCCCGTTTCCGAAAGGAATTAGACAAACACTTTCCGTGAAAAGTTGTCAATCATGGCAGGAAATATTTTGTACTACCAATTGATGTGGTTTCCATGCGTCCGCACACATTTACACGAGTGAAATCAATTAAACCAATTGATTTTATGTCAGCATATGCTATATTGAATGACGTAAGTGATACAGCCGTCGAACAATGCCTTTGATCCTTGGAATTCGAAATCATCACTTGCGGATTTCAGCTTCCACATACTGTCATATCCAAGATGTCCTAGCCATCGATGCCAATCCACAATATCCACTTGTGTCGCCAATACACAACGTATTCGATCTGCACAAACCTTGTAAACACCACCACACGTATAAATGTCGAATTTGACAATGTTTTTGTTTCTAACGATTTCACTGACTGACACGCCTAAACTCTCAGCAAGACCTGATTGACTATAAATAATTGGTCTATCGTCGATTTATCTGCTCCAAGCCACCTTGAAATTCCCCAATAATACTGTTGGCGTATGATCATTTATTGCATTAATTTATCTTAAAAAAATCCTTTGGTACTTCTGCAATTACTTGTTGTAAGCAACTTTTCAATAATCATTTCCAAAAATGGAAAAACATGTGGTTACTTATCAAATATTTGAATAGCTAGAATTAAACGAGTAAAAATTCCACAACGACAACGCGTATTGCCTTATTTTGAGATCACAGTTGTGGTCGTATCGATATAGACGTTATCGGATTAAAAACAATTTTTTTTTTGTGGTTGGGGGTAAATGTCATTTACACACAGGGTATGGAACTCCTATGCTTGCAAGAAGGCGACTAGACTATCCACTAAACACCTCCCTGTCAATCCAAGAACCCAGCCTGAAACACATTACTTCAGGCCTCGCCTTTAATTTGGAGGACCCCTTTTCTAGCGGGAGGGGAGAGGGGAAGGTAAAGTGCTAGACAAGCGATCCCTCAGCCTCAAAGTCCCCGGCTGCTGCGATTCCTTTTTATCTTTTAGGACTGCCCAAACATAATGTACCACATGGCTTCATTTGTCAACCGAGCACCACCGCAACTATTTTATTCCGGGTGAGCTTTGCCGGGTCCCTGTAGAAGTCCTTTCGTAGCCCGTCCCATTTTTTGCACGCAAGAAAATTTCCCTCTTCTCTTGGGCAAAACCGACAATCGGGGGATCGTAATTTACCAATCTTGTGCAAGTAGGACTGAAAAAAAACCCATCCCTTCTCAAAAGCTGTGTCAGATAGAAGTCAATCTCGCCATGCCTTTGATTTGGCCACGGTCTCATATCCAGGATGAGGCCCGCAGTCCACTTGGCCTTCGTGCAATTCACCCAAGACTGCCGCCAATCGTTGAGTGAGCGCTATCTCTCCTCGCGGACAATCATCTCTCTTGCGTCCTCGTTTCGAGGCAGATAATTAGCACAGCGCTCTCTAGTAAGGAGGGCAACAGGTATCACGTCTGCAATAACTCTCACCGCTGAATTAGAGACTATCATGAAGATGCAATTGTCAGTGTTCCTCCTTTCTTTACCTGTGCCAAGCGTTTTTGGTATACCTCCTTACTGGGAGCGTTGCCCCATATTTCTGCTCCATACAGTAGCACCTACTCTACAAAACTCATCAAAAGATGTCTTCTTGATGGGCTTGGTCCCCTTACCTTGGCCATAAGTCGACTCAGAGCCAACACCCCCAAAGCAGCCTTCTCAGCCGTTGCCCTGATTTGCTCAGAGAAACTCATCTTCGAGTTGATCAGTAGCCCTAGGTGCTTCATCGCTGGCTTTGATTTACTTATTTATTTAAAGTCCGTTTAACAGATTAAACATAATCCAATTACAAAATGGAACAAACCAAACAGGAAACGAAATTAATCTAAATTAGAATTAAGTGAAAAATTAATGTAAAAAGAAATTCAATGATAATAACAATAGTAAGTACTTAGTCAAATATGCATGTTAAATTAAATTAAAGGACAAAAAACTCGAAAATTTACTCCAATTAATCTGTAAGAATCAGGCTTCTTAATCTCAATTAAAAGACAAGGTATGAGTCAGAAAAGGACCAAGCTCAAGCTTATAACGACTCCTTACCATTCGGGCAATGGGAAAATGAAAATATAAACTTGTACGGGCATACGGTGGTACGAAAAAATTATTAGCCCGAGAAGAACGCGATGATTGGCGAAAACGTAAGTCTGCAAACAATGTTGATGAAATTTGATTGTGGCAGAATTGATATAGAAAACACTGATCTAGATGCATGTGACGGGGTGACAGAGTAGGCAAACATAAGAAGGATAAACGACAGTCATAATGTTGATATGGGACTTTGAATT